>CM064965.1:11525910-11632491 GCA_032847665.1 Solanum chilense
TGTGTGATAGAATTTGGTGGCCATTGGGATAACTTCTTACCCTTGGCAGAGTTTTCATACAATAATAGCTATCACTCCAGCATTGACATGGCTCCATTTGAAGCATTGTATGGGAGGAGATGTAGGTCTCCCATTGGTTGGTTTGATGCATTTGAGGTCAGACCTTGGGGTACTGATCTGTTGAGGGATTCCTCGGAAAAGGTGAAAGCTATTCAAGAAAAACTTTTAGCGGCTCAAAGTAGACAAAAGGAATATGCGGATCGAAAAGTTAGAGACTTGGAGTTCATGGAGGGTGAACAAGTCTTGTTGAAGGTTTCACCCATGAAAGGGGTGATGCGGTTTGGAAAAAGGGGTAAGCTAAGTCCAAGGTATATTGGACCATTTGAAGTGCTTAAGCGAATAGGGGAGGTGGCTTATGAATTAGCCTTGCCCCCAGGGCTGTCCGGAGTGCATCCGGTATTTCATGTGTCCATGTTGAAAAGATACCATGGGGATGGAAACTACATCATCCGTTGGGATTCAGTTTTGCTTGATGAGAACTTGACTTATGAGGAGGAACCGGTTGCCATTCTAGATAGAGAGGTTCGCAAGCTGAGGTCGAGAGAGATTGCATCCATCAAAGTTCAATGGAAGAATCGACCGGTTGAAGAGGCTACTTGGGAGAAGGAGGCAGATATGCAAGAAAAATACCCACATCTGTTTACAGATTCAGGTACTCCTTTTCGCCATTGTTTTTCTTCTTTTGATCGTTCGGGGACGAACGATGGGTAAATTGGTATCTATTGTAACGACCTGTTTAGTCGTTTTGAGCAGCAGATTTTATTTCTGGAAAAACTGGCTGAGACGACGGTCACCACGACGGACCGTCATGGGCACGACGGACCGTCGAGGGTGTCTCGTCCCAGAACACTTAGAATTCTGAAATTTGTGTTCTAAAATCGACTCTCTGTAATCTGTGACGGACCTGCAGGACGGACCGTCACAGCTACGACGAACCGTCGTGAGATTCCGTTGCAAAACACTTCAACTCTTGAGAATTTGGTACGGGGAACGAGTTTCTGAACGTCATGACGGAAGTGCAGGACGGACCGTCACAGGCGTGACGGACCGTCACAGTCTACTTGGTGAAAAATGGAGTTCTAAGATGCTGCGACGACCTGCGTGACGGACCGTCGCAGGCACGACGGGCCGTCACAGGTTGCGTAATCCCAGTCGCGGCCCCGATTTGGGTCGTGACAGAATATTTTTCTTTTTAACATTTAAACTTGGATAGATAAAATAAAAGTTATAACGGTTAAAGGGCCACAACTATGATTATAATAGTAGAATAATTATGGAAAATGCTAAACTTATCTTTGAATTATTCGAAATAGTTCATAACACCACTAGTTGAAAATTGACTAGAGCGTTTCCTGAACAATAAATTTTTTAGGCATAATACATATACTGAACCCTAAACTTGGCTTCAAATTTTAACATTGACCTCCAACTTTCATAATGCACAAATAAGCACTTTAACTATCATACCTTTTAATAAATAAACACGCAAGTCCAACCTGGCAAAAATTGTGAAATGCATGTATTAAACGCGCGTGAGGAGTAATTTGCATGGCCCACAACGAAAAAAATGGTGAAATGACAATTCTACTCCCTGAATTCCGGCCAATCTCCGGCAACCCAAAATCCCCATTCATTTTACCCAGCCATTCTCCTTCTTCCTCCACACCGGAGAATAAACCATGAAGCGAACAAGCTTTCAGCTCGCAAAACCCACCAAATACCCGACCCCAAACCTAGCAGATTCGCTGTCTCCGGCGAGAACCATTACGAAATAACACTGCTGCAACCTGCAGCTCAAACCGGACATACAAACAACAACCAAATGACCCCCAAACCCCTATTAAAACAGACCCAACAACCACAAAAAACCTAAATCAAGATGCCAACCATCAACAAACCTCTAAGCTCCGTCAAACAATGAGCTCCAAGCTCTAAAAACCAGTAGGAGTAATTAGTTTTGATTCTTGTATGTAAATTAAAATTAAAATTATTTTTGATTCTTCAATATAAACTAAAATTAATTTTGATTTTTTTTAGATCTAAAATCGACGTGTAAAGTATTTAACTAGTTGACAGTCATTGAGTGGCTCATTTATACACATTGAAGCGATTGTCTTTCACGCTCTTTGAATGTAAAAATCGCGTGTTTATTTATTGAAAGGTAGGATAGTTAAAGTGTCTATTTGTGCACTATGAAAGTTGGAGGTCAAAGTTAAAATTTGAAGCCAAGTTTAGGATCCAATATATGTATTATGCCTATTTTTTATTTATTTTGGGATCAAAACTATTCTTGCCACTTATGTTTTGGACCACAAAATGTCTTTAAAATGTTATTTTTGTTATTAAAGCTTATATGGCGATGCACCATGCAAGAATTTCTTCCTCTCAATAATGTTGTTCTTCCTTGTTCATCTTCTAATAAAAAAATCCTTTCATTATTCTTGTTTGAGTTATTCTCCGAACTTTGATATTCCAACTTTGAAGTGTGCTAAATTTGTTTGAGATGATAGTTATGTGTTGATTGATCGAGTTTATTGTTTGGATTTTGGTGTCATCGAAATTGAGGCTGTAAATTTTAATTCCAAAGATTGAAATTAAAGATGTTAGAAAAACCTTTGAAGTCATTCTTTGTGTGTTGCAAGTTGCAACTCAAAAATAGCTATTCATTTGAAAGCTTGTTGGTGAGAAATTTTTAGTTTTGTTGGGTTTTCGAAGCGGAAAAATTTATAGAAATTTGATTGAATGTTACTAAAAATTGTTTGGATATTGTAATTGAAGCTGGAAATTGATACTGAACAACATATTTCTTAGTTTGGAGATTGGTATTTGATGATTTTAGTTTGCTCCCAAAAAAAAAAATTGAAAATCTGATAATCAATTTTGTGAATCTGGCCCCAAATTCAAATAATGAACTCGATCTTTCAATACGCAATTATGATCTCAAACAAACTTTACCACACTTCAAAATTGGAGTTTCAAAGATCGAACACAAATCAAACAAATGGAGAATATTATATATGTATTATTTTTTATTTTATTTTTTGTGATAGAGATGAACAAGGAAGAACAACATTATTGAGAGGAAAAGAGTTTTGCTATGTTGAACAGCCTAGGTGGACTGTCATGTCAGCTTTAGTGACAAACATAATATTTAAGATTATTTAGGTTCAAAACATAAACGGCAGCAAGAATTGTTTTGATCTCAAAATAAAATAAAAAAGATATATATAAGTTATTTCGAATAGTTTGAAAATAATTTTAACCCTTTTTTGGTCTAACCCTCCTCCCCCCAACCTATACCCGAAATTTCAACTATACACTCCAACTTCAGGAGTGTTCTATAACCCTCTGAATTTCATATTTCTTTATTTTATACACACTTAAACGCTGACTTGACATAGGAGGTGAGAACATCTCCTCTAGGCGCATTAGAAAGTAAGAACTTCTTAAATTTTGACATCTTCCCCACCATCAAATAAACCATTCTTTCTTATTTCCCATCATTAAACCTTGTTTCTTTTATAAAAATAATTCACGATTTTCTCTATAAAAAATAAGTAGAAATTTAGTTGTTTATGTTCATTCCTACTTCAAATCTTGAGTTTAGGGTTTGTAATTTGCTCTAATTTCTTATTGATGTCTCTAATTTAAATTTTGAATTTTCTCGAAATTCATTTTAAGAAAAAAGCAATTGAAAACTTCAATAAGCTTTGTATGGATGAATAAGATCCAATGTTGCTCTTAATTTCATGAATCAACAGAAATCCTAAGGGATAAACAAACACTCGAAAGAAGGGATAAAAAAGTAACCTTTTACTAAATCAGTTGATAAACTACGAAATTAAGTTTAAATACACAACAAATTTCTTTGATCATCAACATAAATGCATATGTAAATGGATAAGGAGATGAAAAAGAGAAAGGATTGTAGACGATAAAATTCGCGTCGATAAAACAATAATCAAGAACGAAAAATTATAGCAACAATCAATTTTATTATTTCAAATGCGAATGTTACAATCTCTATAATTCCTCTGAATTCGCCTTTTCAAATGTAAATTCTAGGGCTTTAAAGCTTGTTCTTGAATTTATGAAGAACTTGAACTTGAACTTTATCTTGATCTTGACTTTTATTTGAACTCAAGGGCTTCGAACTTGTTCTTGAATTCGGTGGTCTTGATCTTGATCGTTCTTGAACTTGAATGCTTGAATTCTTAAACTTGTAGCTTTGTAGAGAATTAAATGGTGTTTGTACCACGGAGTTTCTCTAGCTTCTTGTTTAGAAATTTTTGTCTCCTTTCTGAATTATGAGGACCCCTATTTATAGTTTTAGAATAGAGGAGTTACGATTGGAATAGGATTTCGTTCAGCCAATCAGATTTAAGTGACATGACATATGGGCTTTATGGAGCGGGCTTGTGTCACGACCCAAAACGAGTTGTGAGTGGCACCCACCCTAACCTACTAGGTGAGCGAACCAACCAATCTATATCCCAACATTTACCAATGGTTTGACTATAATTAACAAGGTAATGCGGAAAAATCCAAAAACTTATTAACGTAACCAAATAAATAAACTTCTAAAATTTAACACTTATTATCCCCAAAATCTGGAAGTCATCACATCAAGAACATCTATCCTTAAATTACTAATTCTAAGAGTATTTAAGAAAATCAAAGTAAGTAACAAGCTAGTCCATGTCCAAAATTCAAGACATCAAGACGTGAAGTAGAGAATCCAGCACGAGCTAGGAACAATAGCTCACCCTGAACTCTGAAGTGCTGAAGACTGGCTAGAGCTGAGGACGAGTCGAAGTCGATGGCACGCTTGCTGCACTCCACAAATAACAAGAAGAAAATACAAGTAGGGGTCAGTACAAGGAACACGTACTGAGTAGGTATCATCGGCCAACTCAAAATAGAAAACAATATATACCGAATGATAACATAAAATCCACCACAATACTTAACAGGTGACAAGCAACAAGTACATGAACCATTGGCAACAACACCAAACACACCTATTAGGACTCATGCCTCCACACCATACTCATTTGAGAATTAGGTTCTTTGAATTTGAGTATATTAATATAATTCAAGATTCCTTTTATTATTATCGTGTCGGAACGTGACACTCCGATCCCATATACCGTGTCAGAACGTGACACTCCGATCCTCTAATATCGTGTCGGAACGTGACACTCCGATCCCCTAATATCGTGTCGGAACGTGACACTCGATCCCCTAATATCTCATTATTTTATTTAACCCAGCCTTCTTTATTCAAGGCTTCATCTTAATAGAAAGGATTTAAGATTGAAGATTCGATAGTCTCATCATTCTAACCAACCACAACTACACAATCAAAACATACAAAACACACAATCAAGCACATAGAAGACTTTACAATACCACCCAATACATATCGATTGCTATTTAGAGTTTATCTATCACATAGAAATAAACCATAACCTACCTCCACTGAATAATCGTGATCAAGCAAGCTACTTCCCCAATGCCTTTGGTGTCCTCTTCGTTCTCTCTCTCTCGCTCGTTCTCCCTTCTGTTCCTTTTTATTTTTCTCTTCTCCAGATTCTTTTTCCTTTACCCTAATTATCATATAATCTATAATGATAAAAGTAACCCACTATTTATTTCCATATTATCTTCTTTAACCCCCAAGTAAATAAATTATTAAACTTACCCCACTAATTCTATAATTATAATCAGGAATAGTCCAAAACACCCCTTTTAAAATCTAGCGGAAATTCGACCCAAAGTGAAGTTACGCAGCCTGTGACGGTCCGTCGTATCTGTGACGGTCCGTCCTGCAGGTCCGTCACGAAGTTCAGAGACTTAATTCCTGTAGTGCGGTTACGCAACCTGTGACGGTCCGTCGTATCTGTGATGGTCCGTCCTGCACGTCCGTCACAAAGTTCAGAGAATTGATCCCCGCACCCAGATTTCAAGAGTTCAAGTGTTTTAGAACGAAGGAGCTCGACGGGCCGTTGTGCCTATGACAATTCGTCATACTTGCCGTCGAGGGTAGTGAAGAGAGCAGTGGGAAGAATTACACAAGTATGGGACGACGGAGTCCATGACGGTCCGTCGTGACCATGACGGTCCGTCGTGACCATGACGGTCCGTCGCGTGATCCGTCGACCCAGTAAATATTTATCAAAGTAATTCTACTGCTCAAACCGACTAAATGGGTTGTTACAGCTTGTCATCTTTAACACATGTCATGATTCTATTGTTTTATTATTTGACTTGGCATGCTACATCATTTGCACACCTGTCGCCAAGATAGATCTAGAATGAGATGAGATTGGGTTTAACAAATTGGGTTCATCCAATGTAGCCCAAATCAATTAATTTAGACTTTAATTAAATCCATATTTTATTGAACTTAAATATTTAAGTCAGTTATATCAATCCACAATATTTATTTGAATTAATATATTTATGAACTCAATATAATCCGAATCATTTTATAAATTTATAGTTAATAAATTTTAAATGATTACAAGGATATTTTTATTGAACTTTTTACCTTTTGAGAGGGAAATGTGGGAAAAACAAGATTTGAGAGTTGAAAAGTGGAGACCCAGCGAGTGCAATCATGTTGAAATATTTATTGGTTAATATGTTGAGGTCAACATTTAAGTTAATAGAAAATAGAAAAATATAAAATTTGAAGAGTGGAGAAGGGGATAATAAAACACCTATAAAATTAGAGTGCATAGTTTAGATTTCATATATAGATTTGGGGAAAAGGGGAGGGGGAGGTTTTAAGTATCAGGTAAATAATCGAGAAAAGTAATATAGCAACAAAAAAGAAATAGCGAGAATATATTACTCCTACGTTACTTTTTATTTATTACATATAAATAACATGTGAAATCCACCTAGTGATAGAACATTACGTTGTCCCACTAATTTTCATGCCACTTGTTCTTGATTGCTTAATTAATTACTACTAGGGTAGCCTATTTTATTTCCTATTTTACCCTCAAGATTTTGTTGTCTTTTTATTTTTATCCAATATTAGATAGTGGTGTGATTAAAAATTGGGAAAATATCCAAGTACCCCCTCAACCTATGCCCGAAATCTCAGAGACACACTTATACTATACTAAGGTCCTATTAACCCCCTGAACTTATATTATAAGTAATTTTCTACCCCTTTTTTGCCTACGTGGCACTAGTTTGAAAAAAAAGTCAACCATCGTTGGGCCCACAAGATAGTGCCACGTAGATCGAAAAGGGGTAAAAAATTATTAATAAAATAAGTTCAGGGGGGTAATAGGACCTTAGTATAGTATAAGTGTGTCTCTGAGATTTCGGTCATAGGTTGAGGGGGTACTTGGGCATTATCCCTTTTAATGAATTATCTATTTTTTATTAGTAAATTCATAAAATAAGCAATTATATATAAGGAATCAATCTTGTATAACCTACATACTTTTATTCACAATTATTATAAAGTTATTGCTCACTACACGTAAACTAAACAAAATGTCTAGAAACATAGATTTAAACTAGGCACCGTGTATGTGTTGTGCAATGCATTGCCACTGCGTTATCACAACTCAAAATAATATAATACTCTCTCCGTTTTAAAAAGAAAAATTTAATTTGATTTGGAACGGAGTTTAAGAAAATAAAAAACATTTTAAATCCTGTAGTTCTAAATTAAAGTTATGTCAAATGAATGTTCTTTAATTTTGTGGTTTTAAACATGTCATATGAAAAATTAAAGGTAAAGTATTGCAAAAAAAAGGATCATTCTTTTTTAAACAGACTAAAAAGGAAATATGGTCATTCTTTTTAAAATGAAGGAAATATAAAATTTGACATATATATACTATGTAATTTTCTTATAAAGGTGTCCAATTAAATATCGCGATACCGTTATAGCTCTAACCCTAATGTTCGATGCTCAACTGGAGTACAACTATTTTAAATACACAAAATATAGAGCTTCATTTGAGAAAACACTTTTCTATTAAAAAAGTTTATATTTAAAATTAAACTTGAAACCTTTAATTTAAAAAAAAAAGCGCCCGCAACGTTTAGTGGTTCAATTGGCTTTTACAAATACTTGATTGCCGTTTTGATTGGGCAGCCAAGCCCCCCTAATAAGCAGCTGTCATTAAACCATTTTCCTCAATTACACCATAGGACCACAACCTCACAAAAATAGATTTGTGCTTCAAATGTTCTTACGTTATCTTCAAAAAGTGCCTAATGATATGACCAACTAATAAATAAAATAAATATAAAGTCATATCATTTTTATTATTTTATATAATATTTTACTAAAATTTTAAAAAGAAATTACAAATTCTATAATTGGAGTCATTCCAAAAATTAATTATGGTGGCTATTATTTTCAAATCTATTGATATTAGATAAAAAAAGGATATTAGAACACGCATATTTTGTATACAAAACCATTTCACTATAATTAATCGTCTAAAATTAAATTTTAATAGGAGAACTTAAATATATAATAAATAATAATTTAGATATTTTTTGTGATTTTTACATAATGTAATATTTTTGAAAGACATAAAATCAACAACTTCCCATAGAACTATCATTTATTTAAATAAGTACTAATTCTATTTAATAAGATGATAGATGTTTGCAATACATTACAATGTTAATGTTGTTGTAAAAACTTTATCTTGTAAAATGAAATTTGTGTTGTATAATTCAAATTACTATATTATTTGTGACAAAGGATATAGTTTTCTTTTGAAAATATAAGTATGCATTTTTCTTATAATCTTTAATGTTATTTAGAGTAAAATTAAAATCATAAATTTCATCATTCATTTCTTTTGAGTCCTCAAAATTTTTGAGGGTGTAAAACAAGTAGTTTACTTGTGTTATCAGCAAGTCATATTGTCATTATATATATATATATATATATATATATATATATATGTTGATGTTAAAAATGAAAGTTACTATTTTTGAAGGGAGAATAACTTTAAATTGTAGAAAAAAATCGAAGCGGGTAGACTTTTGCCCCCAAAAATATATTTTTAAAATAGTATTGTAAAAAATAAAATATGACAACAAAATAGTTATAGTCCCAACATCAATTGCTATTAATTTTTGAATTTGAAAGTGATTAATTATTTGTGGGGTGTTGAAAGGTATATTTTAATATAAAAAAATAAAGAAGTTGAGGTGTTCAAGAAAGTTCTTTCTACTTATTTATTCTTTGAGTCTAACTCTTAATATCTTGTCATCAATATGAAAATTTATTCACAACCACATGTTAGTGAATTCTTGTTAAGGGTATTTATTTGTTCCAGTTTCTCATCTTTGCATATCATTTTGAGTTCTTTCAGAAAGATAAATTATAAATTCTAAGGAGATAAAGTAAATAATAATTGTTGGACGTAGTGTTCTAGAAGATTGATTAATGGTTGAGATATATTCACATTCGTTTATTCGGTATTCATGATTGTCGAAAAAATGACAAAATTTATGATTTCAATAGCGGTAATGAATAGAAGGAACAGAGATAGAATTTTTTACAACCGTGTCCAACAAGTCTTTTAAAAGAAAAGAAAAGTTCAATGTATCATTATATAAATTTGTTTTAATAAAACTAGTAACTTAAGGGGTGTGTTTGGTTTGAAGGAAAATGTTTTCCATGGAAAATGTTTTCCTAGAAAATGTTTTCCTGGAAAACAAGTAGATTTTAAACTTATTTTCCCATGTTTGGTTGGTGAATAGAAAATATTTTCCGAAAATGATTTTTAGTGTTTAATTCATGAATGAAAAATGTTTTTGAGGAACATCTTTTATTTTTACTAGAGTAGAAAATAATTTATGAAATTGAAATTTTTTTAAAAAATAATTTTTTTTGGGGTGGGGGTGGGGGCAGGGGGAGGGGGTAGGAGTGAAAAAAATAAAAAATTGTAGTTGATAGTATTTTTAAAAAGCAAAATTAAATTTTTTGGGGGTTAGGGTTGGGGGTGGGGGGGCTGGTAGGGGTGGGTAGGGGGGCTGGCCAGGGGGGAGGTAGGAGTTTAAAATAAAAATTTGAAGTTGAAAATATTTTTAAAAAACAAAATTATTTTTTTGGAGAGGGAGGTGGGGGGAGGGTGGTCAGGGATCGGGTCAAAAAATAAAATTTTGAAATTGAAAATATTTTTTAAAAAAATTGATGTTTTTTCCAAGAAAAAAAAAGTAATTTGAAATTGAAGGAGACCTTTGGAAAATGTTTTCCTTAATTTTTTAAGGGAAGTCATTTTCCTTAATTTTGAGGAAAATGAGTTGATTTGGAAAACATTTTCCAAAACTTTTGTCCCAACCAAACATGAGAAAATTGGAAAACATTTTCCAGAAAATATTTTCCTTCATACCAAACACACTCAAAATCAATTTTTTATTAATTATAATTAAAATAAATAATTAGAATTGTTTTTTTATATCTTTTTTACATATTACTTATCTTTAGTGTAATATTCTTAAAGATGTTGAACTGTTAAATTCACATAGAACTATTAATTACTAAAATAAATATTATTCTTAGTTAATAACATATCAACCATGTGTATGAAATATATTACCTTAGATGTTTTTTTTTTGTAAAAAATTATTTATTAGTATGAATATTTGAGCTGTCTAATTATTAGTTTTGAAATATTTTTTATGAAGTATATAGTTCCTTTTTAAGTATATATATTTGTATATATTTATTTTTATAATCTTTAATATTATTTTGAATAAAAGGAAAATCATAAAAATTTATCATAATTCTTTTTTGAAGGCATAAAACATACACTTTACTAGCCTCATTTTAGTCACCTCTATTATTATAAATAATTTTGTAAGTGAAGTTTAAAATTAAACACACACAAATCCTACCCTAAAATAGTATTTTCAAACTTTTTTTTTTAGATTCTATATGATGTTCATTATCAGCATTGAAGATTGAATGAATATGTATTTACGTTGGAAAGTTTCGCATTAATGATAAATCATTTCCTAACAAAACTTCACATGCAAGTAGAATCGAACTCGAAACCTCAACTTATCCGAGGAAAATGACTCCGCCGCATCAGCCTCTCCCCCGTCGTCCTCTTTTTTCAGAGGACTTTCGGACATGTCCCCTGCACCGGACCTTGGGGAGGTCTTTTTTATTATATTATCACTGTTGGAATATTTTTGTTGACGACTTGGTCAGGGCGGTTCACAATTTCTGCTGATGAAACATCTTTTAACTTAAAAAGAATGGACATAGACATTTATATACTAAACAATAACCATATTATTATTTGAAAATTATGTATAATCTTTCTAAACCTATTCTTTTTTAGGATTATAAGAAAGATAAATACAAAATACCTTTATCCCACCCTCTAAAATACTTTCTCGATCTCATCATATTAATTGATTGTTATACTAAAAATAATTGTCCCATATTTGTTGTCCTTCTTACTAAGTGAAGGAAACATTATTCGTTTAATTAATTATTGTTTAAAAGTGTTTACATTATTTATAAAATTCTCAAGTAAATTTTAAAGGGATGAATTAGTAAAATTATTTTGTTATTTACGATTTGTTAGTAAGTATTACATTTAGATACTCTTAAAGAAAATAATGTGTTGTCTGGGTCATTTGAGTAATTTTGTTATGTTAAGAGTTACTTTCTCTCAGGTTTTCTCAAATTTTATTTTTGCTTTTTGTTGTTCGAGTCATTCTATATTTATTGTGTTCCTTACTTCCTCTCATGAGACTTCTTTTTTGGGGGTTGAAAATTAAATTTAAATAAACGAAATTAAGTATATGGTAATAATCATAGTTAGAATTGTTTTTCTATACATACTACTGCTTGGTAGTTAGAATACTATTTTGAGAGAAATATAACTATCAAATTCACACAACTTATTTATTATTACTCAAATAAATACTAATTTTAACTAATAACATATTAGCCATGTCTCGGATACAATGCCAAGATATTATTATAAAAATATTATTTATTAATATGAATATTTGAATTATTTAATTCAAAATTTGAATTTTTTTTATGATAATGTGCATAGTTCTTTTCTTTAAGAATATATTTGTATATATATATATATTTATTATCTCTAATATTATTTTTTTTTAAAAAAAATCATAAGTATTAAATTCTTTTAAATCCTCAAAATTTTGAAGGCATAAAACAAATGTAGCCTTACCTTGAAAAGGATTAAACATACAGAAGCCAGTGAGACGATTCGGTCGATTAATATTAAGAATTTATATCATTTCATTTTTTTTTTTGGTATTTGAATAATGTATTATTAAAATTAGATTTTTTTAAAATCATCTCAATTATATCAAAAAAAATTTGGTATCCTACCGTTCAGTTGATTTTTGTTTTTTTAAAATATCACCTCAAAATATACTATTATTAAAATATATTCTTTCATAAATATGTCGTGAAGAAGCATTTAATTCTACCAAGAAGTCAAGAATGTAAAATTTTGTTGTCGTATTATTTGTTCTTAAACATTTATTAGCAATGCTTGCATATGTTTCGCAGTTTAGGTGTATTGTTTGATAGAATATCTATCATAGTATTGTTAAGGAAAATGCATAATTATCACATCAACTTATGTCCGAAATCTCAGAGACACACATATACTATACTAACGTCCTATTACTCCCTCCTTCCCTCAAACTTAATTTATAAATAATTTTCTACCCTTTTTTGGCCTACATGACACTATCCTCTGAAACCACCAAGTGTTGACATTTTTTTCAAGCTATCTGATTAATAGTGTCACGTAGGTAAAAAAACAATAGAAAATTATTAATAAAATAAGTTTGGGGGTAATAAGACCTTAGTATAGTATTAGTGTATCTCTCGGATTTCAAGTATAGGTTGGCGGTACTTATATATTTTCCATATTGTTAATTTTAAACTTAATTTATTAAATATTAGTTAAAGAGTAAAGATCCAAAGTCGTTCAATCACCACTCACCAAGACCTAAGATCTAAGTTATATTTATATTTGAAAAATGTTATAAATTATATTTATACCTCCCGACCTATTCTCAGATTTTCAAATACACATATTTTTCACGAAAGTCTTATTACCCCTGAACTACTTTAAAAGGTACTCCCTCTAGTTAAAAAAAAATGACCCTATTTCCTTTTTAGTTTGTTTCAAAAGAATGACCCCTTTCCTTTTTTGACAACATATTGACTTTAACTTTCCACATGACATGTTTAAGACCACAAGATTAAAAGGTATTTTGGTACATTTAACATAACTTTAAATTAGAACCACAAGATTAAAAAGTCATCTTTCTTTTCTTAAACTCCGTTCCAAGTTAAACTAGACCAATTTTTTTAAAACGGAGGGAGTAATAAATAACTCCTTTAAGTGTTGAGTTGTCATAGAGAGTATATGTCACTCTCTTTGAGAGAGTGAGTTGCCTATATTTTTTTTAGGCATAATACATATATTGGACCCTAAACATGACTTCAAATTTTAACTTTGACCTCCAACTTTCATAATGCACAAACAGATACTTTAACTATCCAAGTCCTACATGACACAATACATGTAGGACACCATGTAGGACAAACAATGACATGTAGGACATGTGTGTCAATTTATTCAACTTTATACAAGTTTAAGTGCCTACTTGTACACATTCAAAATTGAAAGGTATGAATTTGATTTGAAGCCAAGTTAAAGGGCATATTTATATATTTTGCCATTTTTTTTATCCTAATGTTCTTTTTTCTTTTTCTTTCTCTTTCTCTTTCTTTCTTCTTATTTATCTATACAACTACTCAATATTTTCACCAGTATCATAGTTGAAACTTTTTCAATAGATGTTTGGTATAAAAATTATCAACAACTAATGCATTTTATGAATAAATAATTTTCAATAAACGTATTTAGAACATATCTAACAAATTAAATTTACTTTTTGAAAAAAAATATACCCATTAATTATTTTTCTTGAAGTCACTCAAGAGTAACAACATCAAAGTGAAGTAATTGATATTTAAAAAACATCTTCAAATTATTAAAAGAAACTAAAAAATAAATAATTTCTTCTACATTTTAAAAGAATGATCTTACATGTTCTCCTAAAATCCATGAAGAATCAAAATCAAAAACTCAAATTATAAATTAATCATGAAAATATTAGAGTGAGAAAAAATAAAGAATGGGGAAGAGAAAATGTGATTTGAATTTTCATTTTGATAAATTTTAGCGATAAGAAATTTATTGAGGTAAAAAATGGTGTATATTATTGTTAAGTCTGAAAAAAAATAGTTGGGGAAGAAAGGAGGAGTATTTTTCTTTTTTAAAAAATTATTAAATGGTGAAATACATGTGTCAAGTGCGTGTATTTTACCACAAGACACATGCCTAGTAATGACATTTCAAAGAGGAAATAATTTCACTTTAAAATAGATTGGAGGGGCGGGGGGGGGGGGGGGTTAGGATTTATAATATTAACCATGTGTTAAGAAATAATATTTATTAGATATTAAATATTTGCTAAAATTCAATAGATCATATAGTCGTTTATGGTGTCTATTTACTTATATAGTAGATGATTTAGTGTGTAGAGTTTTAGCTTATACACAGAGGATTAAGAGCTTGTTTGGATGAGCTTAAAAGCTGGTCAAACTGACTTAAAAGTCAATTCTTGACTTATTTGAGTGTTTGACAATTATCAAAGTGACTTATTTTAAGTCAAAAATGACTTATTTTAAGCGAAAAGTTAAAAACTAGGTGAGGGGTTCTTTTTTTTTTACAACTTAAAAGTTATTTTATGTTGACCAAGTATATTACCTTTTTGCCGTTAATTATTATTATTATTATTATTATTATTATTTTATTATTATTATTATTATTATTATTATCATTATTTACTTTTATTTTTATTATTTTTATTATTATTATTATTTTTATTATTATTATTATTATTTTTATCATTATTATCGTTATTATCATTATTATTTTTACTTTTATTATTATTATTATTTTATTTTTATTTTTATTTTTATTTTTATTATTATTTTTATTTTTATTTTTATTATTATTTTTATTTTTATTTTTATTACTATTATTATTATTACTATTATTATTATTATTATTATTATTATTATTATTATTATAAAAAAAATTGTGATGATAAAGAAATATGTGAATGATAGGAAATATTAATACTTATGGATGTAAAATATAAATTAATTTTGTTTTAATTTTTTCAAGTATAAAAATTTTAAATTAATCAACTTTTTATCATGTTAACAATTTTAAGGGATTTTCAGACATTTTGATTAAAAAAAGTGTTTACCATCACTTATTTGCCAAACACATCAACTTTTTTTCCAACTAAAACAATTTTATCCAAGCACATAACTGCTTATTTTAAAAATAAGTTTCAGCACTTTTAAAAGTACTTTTTGAAAGTTGTTTTTTTAAGCTCATCCAAACGGGCTCTAAATCATCAGTTCTTATAAGTATAAAGTTTTTTGTTCACAATCTAGGATGGAAATTGGACATGTCATCGGGTACGATTATAGCACAAAATTATATGTAATTTATCTTGATTATGGGAACGGTATAGTTCCAACTTCTTGTGCTAGTACATTTTGTATGTATTGAACGGGACCGAGTAGAGATAGTTGTTTTAGACTGATTGACAAAAATATATTCTCTAAACTATTAAATATACTTATATTCTCAATATTGATATAACTATTATGATATGTATATATTAATTATTGTTTTAATTTATTAAAAGGTGAGATTCTGAGATGAGTCAATATGCCTGGTGAGTTGGATGACAATAATATATGTTGGTGAAACAACAAGTTAGTTGATGGAATCCATGTCTCGTTATAGAGATTGATTGATATGTCTTTTTGAGAAACCTTTTGTTTTCATCGTGTCAAATCTTGAAATTGGATTTATAAATCCGACACATGAAATAAGTTAAGTAGTGCTCTAAAGAAAATTAATCATTAAGTAATAGTATCTTAAATCTTAACATGGAGAATTACACAAGTGTTTAATGGGGAATTACGAAATAGAGAAGTGCAATTACGAATTTTTAGTGGAATGATTGTAATTTATTATGGTAAGAATAGTTTAAATTAATTATTTGGAATTATTTTCATAACATGAAGCCTCGGTAATTAATTCTGTGGACCCAATAGTATCCATATTTAACTAGAACTCAGAATCCTAATTCTAAAGGAAAAACGGGAGAGATGTTAGTTTTATTATAAAGAGAAAACTAACGTGAAAATCTTGAGACAAGAAAGCAAACGTGAAAATTTGCTAAAGAAGAAAAAAAATAAATTTTATTCTCCTCTTTGGATAGGGAAGAAATCTCATTCTTCTAACCCTAGATAGATGATTAGTTTTCTATTAGATACTTGCCCACCCAAGTATTGAGAGAGTTCGGATGTGACTTGGGATCATTGTAGAAGATCGTAGCTATTTTGTAGATTCGCTTGAAATTCTGTCTATCTTGGGGATTCGATTGAAGGTATCTGCTCACGCTTTAAGAGGTAATTATTGAATTAAATTACGTTATGTTTATGTGTTCTAGCATGATATATGTTTTACCATAAACTGTATTGGTTATCTATTATTCATGTAAGTAGAAAAGATCTAAATATGCTTCCGCTGTGCATATAGTTTTTTATCCGGGGGGGGGGGGGTAATAAAATCTCTGTGAAGTACAAGTGTGTGGTTCAAATTTCGGTAATAGACTGGGGGTCATTTGACTATTTTTTCTATATTAATTTAACTTATTTTGAATATATAAAATATATTTATATTTAATGTAAGGTTATTCGGTTCCATTCGATTTTTTTCAGTTTTAATAAAGGGAAAAATGTCTGATATAACCCTCAACTTTATCATTTAGAGTTGATATACCCCTTGTTATGAAAGTGACTCATATAAATACCCCTACTTATAAACAAATGGCTCACATATACTCTTTTCCTCTAACGGAAATGAAAAAAAAATTAATTTTAATCTAATTTTTTATTATTCTTTTCTAAAAATATAATCCCATATGAGTAAATTCAATCCTCGTTAAACCTATTTATTTTTGACTTTTTTTTTTGTTTCAATGACTAATTTAGAATTATTATTTTAATACTCAAATTTATTTATGTTTCACTAATAATTTAAAAAACTTATTGTAAATGAACAAATTTTTTTCTTCGAATACAAAAAATCAAATTACAATATAGACAAATAAAAATAGTTTAAATTTATTTTATTTAAACTAAGGAATGAAAGAAAAAAAAATAATAATAAGAAACTCAAATAGTTATAATAAAAGAAGTCAAAAAATAATTTATGTATGAAAAAATTTAAAATATACCTTGAACTTTGATAGAAAAATCGTATATAATCCTAAATAATTTTCTTTTAAAATTAAAAGTAAAAAATATAAACTTAAACTAATTTGTTAACTTCCGTTAAATGAAGGGTATATGTGAGCTCATTTTGTAATGGCAGGGGTAAATGTGAGCCGTAAGTATAACGGCAAGGGCATATATGAGTCACTTTCATAACGAAGGGTATATCAGCTACAAATGACAAAGTTGAGGGGTATATCAGACCCTTTTCCCTTTAATAAATTAAAAAGATCATTCAAATTATTCAGAACGATTATACACTTAAATAAAAGTATACGATTTTATTGAAGAAATGACATAAATTGGTTCGATTCAGTTAGAGTTGATGTGTTCAGATGATTTTCACATCCCTCTAACACCTTCTGAATAACAACTTCAAACTTTTATTTTCGATTTCTTACCAGCTTTTAGTATTTGCATTGAAGTTCTACTGAATTCGAATAGAAAAATTCTATGTCGATAATAAAACACTCTCTAACAAAGATGACTCTATATGCAAGTGGACTCGAATTTGAGACCTCTAATTAAGTAGCTTCAAACATAAAGAAAAATAGACAAAAATATTCACATACTAGTCAGTAAAACATATTATTATTGAATATATATATATATATATATATATATATATATATATATATATATATATATATATATATATATATATATATATATATATATATATATATATATATATATATATATATATATATATATTCAATAAAAAATAAAAAAAATAGTTTAATTCCATCATCTAAAATATACAATTATTTAGATATATTTAATAGAAAATTGTTTTTTGTGTGGGATAGCTGGAGTAATTTTATTTCATATTGTGTCATTTTATCTCTATTCTTAATTCTTTTTTGCTTACCGTTCTTTGAAAATCACACTCTCATTTTATAATTATATATAATTTTTTTCATCTTTAATACTGATCTTAAATTTAAATAACATTTCAATTTTTTTTAATATTTTTTATTCGATATCTACATTGAAATCCGATTAAATTCAGATACCGAAAGTTCTTTAGAAATGGTGTGGAGGTGATCAGTATTATCGCCATTTTGGAAAGTCAGTAAAAAGATAAACCATAAATAATTTTCAAAGAGATCATTATATATTTTGGTTGAAATTAAGATGAACATTTGCCACATATTCAAATATAGATAGAGTCTATAGAGGTTTTCTGTTAAAATAATAATAACAATAATATATATTTATTTATTTAATTATTACTCTCACAATATTTTCTGTTTTAAAGTAATATAACATATTAATTATTTTACATCACTAATTCCATGTGAATTGCATATAAAATGAAAAGAATTTTTGAAATTTTATAAGAATTGTGTTAAATATAATTCAATTTTATTGCATATAATATAAGATGTTTACGATAGTTTTAAATTAAGTCGATTGTTATTTTTTAGATTATGATAACTTTTCAATAAAAGAAGAATAATGATATTTTAAATAAATTGGAATAAATTATAATATATAAAAAATAAAAATTATAAATTTTAATCTAACATTATTGTATTTCAAATGCAGGAACACAAATACTAATTAAATATAAAATTACGGAGAGTAACCAAAGGACTATGATTAAGCATTTTCAACTTAGATCTTCTTTTTATCTTTTTAAATATATATACACTTTCAAGATTATTAATTTTTTTTTAAAGAATAATAATTTAATAATAGATATTTCAAGAAAAGAGGGTATTGTGTGGGGCAGTTGAGTCATTTTGTTGTGGAATGAGTTAATTGCTCTCTGTTTTTCAGTTTTTTTTTTTTTTTTTATCTTCGTCATTCGAGCCATTCATTCGGGTGCATATTATCTATCAGGTGTATCTGCGTCTTTGTTGTTTTTGTTTGTGTGCTGCTCACAAGACTCTCCTTTTTCTTTCTTTTGGTGTTGAAAATCCCAATCGCTTATAAGCCCTAGCCACCATCATCACAAACTCATTTTTTCTTTTTCACTCATGTTCCTTTTCAATCTTCGTCAATGGACTCTCAAACCCTAATGATCGGACCTTCATATCATCTCTCCGGCATCTCCTCCCGCCGGTAACAATTTTTATTTCATTTGATTGATTTTTTTTTTCATGTAGCTTTTTGTTGTTCTTATTTCCGAGCTTTTGAATGCTTATTTATGGTATGTTTGCTTGCTTGAACATGCAAAAAAGGAAAAAGGTTTAAGCTGTGAATGAGAGTATTGGAGTTTGCAAGCTTTGTTTAGCTTCTATTCCTACTTAATAATGAGTTACTTGCATATTTAATATCGACAGCTGAAGTATCAGCGTCTTGTAATTTTTTTTCTATGGGAGTTATTAGAAATCGTCATCTGTTTTTCTATTTTTAGATTATTTGATTGTGTCTTGTACTATTTTTCATTTCATTCCCAAGATTAATGCCTTTTTTTTTTTCTTCTTATTTTATGGGGGGCAGGAGAAGGGGAAATGGGGGAGGGGATTACAAGGTAGAACGGAATCCTCACCAACAAGGTGAAAGTGAAAAGTCCAGGTAGCCAACCCAACCAACTGAGTTACTAAGACACCCTTTGACTTATTTTCATTATTAAAATTGGCGCCTTTTGTTTTCGTCCTGAAATAATAGACTACTACCAGTTTGTACTATTCTTGTAGTTGTTGTGGTGGAGGTGTTTGTACCTTCCCCAAAATTTTTGTTTGTGTTTGCATATCCCCTGCCTAATAGCTGTTTAAAGTTTTTGTCTTTCTTGTAAATGATGATTGATGTTCTAATCTTTTACATCGGCTATTAATCTGTATTAGTAATTTCTTCAGGAGAGTGTTTCACCATGGTGAAGCATTCTGCTTTATGATGGTTCTGTTCCATATCATCATTATTCTGGCTAAAGGTGAACCATGTTCAATGAAGGGACAGCAAAACCAAGCAGAGTATGATGCATGTATGTCCTACAAACCCAATGAGGAGGACGGCTTTAGTGGTGATTTGTCAAACGGTTTCGTTCTTGAGAACCCCATACCTCGTCAAAGTCTTGATAGCGTGTGTTCACATACAGACATGTTCTGCTTTCCACCCAGATTGCGGGAGTTTTTGTTTGAAGAGAAGAATGCCCAATCACAAGTGGAAGAAGTTTCTGGGGTTCAATCTGATGTTGATTTGCCTGTAGGATCAGATGAAGAGAATAAAAATCTTAGTAGGTCATCCGATTCTTGTATTTTCAAGTTCTTGGGTGGAAGAACAATTTCATGCTATCTGAGTTACCCAGAGTTTTACAGTGAATTGCCTTGTAATTGTATAAGAAGGAATAGGGCAGATGGTGTTTCTTTCGGTGAAGTGCCTTTGTCTGATGATAAATATAAAAAATTGAAACCAAAAGCAGAAGACGGGACAGACAATTTCAACATTTTGGCTGGTTCTTCCCCTCATGTAGAAATCAATCCCCCTTTGCTCGACTGGGGGGAGAAGTATTTATATTTTCCTTCATTAGCTTTTCTAAATGTTAAAAATACACACAGCGACAGGTCACTGACTGTCTTTGAACCTTATGGAACCAATTCTCAGTTTTATCCTTGCAATTTCAGCGAAACATTGTTGGCACCTGGTGAAACTGCATCAATTTGTTTTGTGTTTTTGCCTACATGGTTGGGTTTATCTTCAGCGCAGTTTGTTTTGCAGACTAGCTCCGGTGGTTTCTTGGTTCAGGCTAAGGGCTTTACTGTTGAATCTCCATATCGCATACAGCCTTTAGTCGGTCTTGATATTTCCTCTAGTGGAAGGCTGAGTAAAAATCTTTCTTTGTATAATCCTTACAATGAAGCCCTCTATGTGGAGGAGGTAACTATTTGGACGTCTATTTCTTCAGGAGATAATACCCGTTATGCAAAAGCAATTTGTAATATGAATAAAGGTGAAGATTCAAACAATAATTTCAGCTTGCTTGGTGTTAAGGAGTGGCTGGATGTCAAGGGTGATGAGGTTGGTATCCCTCTAGTTGCAATTAGACCCCATAGGAATTGGAAAATTGATCCTCACAAAACTGAGACCATCATAGAATTAGATTTCCCTAGTCATACAACGGGAGAGATATTTGGTGCCTTTTCTCTGCAGTTGCTTAGCTCTTCCAAAGGTAAAGCTGATACAATTATTGTCCCTCTCAAAGCAGAACTGGGCAAGATGTCTGCTCACAGTGAGCTCATGGATCCACTTCTTTTGTCTATTCAAACTGTAGAACCATGTGCGACTGATGGTACTAGTGTTGTTGCTCTGTCAGTGAGAAATGATTCTCCTTACATATTGAGCATTGTCAAGGTAAGTGAGGCTGGAGAGAACATCAAGTATTTTCGTGTCAGATATGTTGAGGGACTAATACTCTTCCCTGGTACTGTTACGCAAGTCGCTGTGGTCACATACCCTCCGGTGCAAGCTCATGAAATGAGCATGAACTGTAAATTGCTCGTATCAACTAATGACTCGAGAACTTCTGAAATTGAAGTTGCTTGCATGGATGTAGTCAGCCTTCATTCAGGAGGTAAATATGACTCTTCAATTGGTCAAGAAGAAAACTCTGATGAAGTTGAACCTGGAAACACAAGAGCCTCTTCAAGCAGCAGCATGCGGTCACCATTAGAAATCAAGGTATGGGGATTCTGCTATTTGGTTCTTATATGTCTCATTTCATGGGTGTGGCATCTTCTTTTCGGAGGATATTTTAAACACTTAAATGAGTAAAAATAATTTGTCAAACTTTTGGAAGTTTCAGGGCTGTCAGATTTGAGAATTCAAGATTTGTGTGTTATTCCTATTTGAGGCATTTTTGCAAGCAACTGGAATTCATATTTATTCTTTTGTCTGAAACTAATATTGTGGCAATAAACTCAAACTAAGCCCTTGAGAGAGATCTGTGTATGTAGAGTATAGAAGTCCTTTTCTTTTCAACTGGTAGAGTATTAAAGTCCTTAATTATCAGCATAAAGTAAGACTGAAGACTGTGTCCTGTAACACGTGATAGGTGGAGCCATATATACCATATCATGTATAATGCAGGGGCTCTTCGTCTCTATTTAATCTGTAGTAGGAGATACACCCTTATACTTTAAAAATTTAATGTACCAGAAGCACTAAAGATAACCGAAGTCATCTTCAGTGGAAATATAATTGTGCATATTCAGTGTATATTTCAGGATGCTGGATACAATTTCACTCTCTGATAGAAGTTGTTTTGGTTAACATTGTGTTCTTTGAATACATAATGGGCGGAGATTCTTCTGCAAATATACTCACATGGTCACATGATAACTTATACTCCCTCTGTTTAAAAAAGAATTAGCTGCTCTCTTTTTAGTATGTTTCAAAAAGAATGATCCTTTTCCTTTTTTGGCAACACTTTAATTTCAGCTTTCCACGTGGCATATTTAAGGCCACAAAATTAAAGGACATTTTGGTACATTTGACATTTAGTTTAGAACCACAAGATTGAGAAGTCTTTTTTATTTTTTTAAGCTCTGTGTCAAGTCAAACTAGGTCATTTATTTTTTAAATGGAGGAAGTAATGTTTATCAATAGCTATTTATTTGATTTATGATGCTTGAATCAGTGAGCTGTTTTTACTAGTTCAGCAGAGTTGTACTTCTCAGTCATATTTATTTCATGTGAAACTTTACTTTTTAGCTTTTCTTAATTTGAATGTACATGTAGTGGAAATAGTTGTCACTGCTGTATCATTCGTATACCTTTGTTTGGTACAGATGTATATAGAATTAGCTCCTGATTTGTTTTTTCTATCCATTTAATCTGAAGGCTGTGGATACAACAATGGCAGATGAGTCGGTATTGAAGAACTGGAAATCTCATGCTACTGCTTATGACATGTCTGTACTGGATGAAAGTGAAGTAGTGTTTCCAGTGATTCAAGTCGGAAGTTATCACTCTCAGTGGATCACAATAGAAAACCCAAGTCAAAAACCAATCTTGGTGCAGCTTGTTCTGAACTCCTGGGAAATTATTGATGAGTGCAAGACTTCAGGAAGCCATTTGCAGCCTTCTCTATCCAGTAGAATAGTTGCTAACTACTCTACTGCTCCAAAGAGATACGGTTTTTCGCTAGCAGAGAATGCAGTAACTGAAGGACTTATTCACCCTTTCAGTAAAGCATCATTTGGTCCAATTTTATTTCAACCTGCAGCTCGATGTCAGTGGAGAAGTTCAGCATTGCTCAGGAACAATCTTTCTGGTGTGGAGTGGTTAAGTCTCAAAGGTTCTGGGGGGTTGCTTTCTTTGGTCTTGCTTGATGCGTCTGTACCTGTGCAGAACTTGGATTTCAAATTAAACATGCCAACCCCTCTTAATCTCTCTTCTTCGGGTGTGCTATATAACATGAAGGATAAATTTCATGCATGTTCTCTGTCATTGTCAAAGGAGCTTTATGCAAAGAACGTGGGTGACTTCCCCTTGGAGGTCAAAAAAATTGAAATCTCTGGAACAGAGTGTGGAACAGATGGGTTCGTAATAAATGGTTGTAAAGGCTTTTCTCTTGAACCTGAGGAGTCTATAAAGCTTGAGATATCATATCATACTGATTTTTCTGCTGCCACTATACATAGAGATCTTGAACTGGCTTTGGCAACTGGCATACTTGTTATACCAATGAAAGCTAGCCTTCCTATCTGTGTGCTTCATTTCTGCAAGAGGTCTTTGTTCTGGACGAGGGTGAAGAAATTGCTCGTCACAATTCTCTTTCTAACTTCTTTATTCTTTCTAGTTCTGTGGTGCATCATACCCCAAGTGATGGCCTTTGGCTCCCATGAGTGCTTGCCTAAGAGTGGAAAAAGCTATATGACATCTGTTAGTCATGCTGGAAAATTGTCTCGCATGCACCCCACTGAGAAACAGATTGGCAAGTTTGTCTTCTCCTTTAAATTGAACAATTTGCTTCGGTCAATTGGGGAAGGTGAGGCTCTGTCAGTTGAAAGTTTCAGTGCATGTGAAGATATTCAAGCTGTCTCCCAAAATCAAAGTGTAACTGATCAGAATGTGAATCATTGTGCAGGATATAACTCTGCATCAGATACCCAAAAGGGACTGGAGGTGTCATCCTCTACAAAGCCTGTAGCAATTCAGAGTTCTGATACATATGAAACCTCAAAAACTAGTAATCTCACTGTCAAAATTGCAAAAGAAAAAGGGAGGAGGCGGAAGAAGAAAAAGAATTCTGCGACTGCTTTGGTTGGACTTTTTGATGTTTCAAGTAGTCATAGTGGCAATTCTACACCATCGTCACCCCTGTCTCCTACCTCAAATTTAACACCTCGGCGGCCATCTCCCCCGTCTGCTGTTGTGGATCGACCTGTTAAGCTCATCAATCCCTTTGCTGATGTTGGTAGTCATCAATGTAAAAAAAATATACACTCCGAATATGCATCTCAGAGGAATGTCTTGCAGAGAGAGGTAACATTAACGGATGGTGGAAAAAATTCTTGTCCTCCTCAAGAGAAGCCTGGTGCACCTAAAAGATCAGCCAGCAAACCTGTTCTTCTGCCTTCAGCAACCTTCCCTTGTGCTGATAAATCTGCTCCTCGCTTGATCTGTCGTCAACCAGTTCTGGCTTCAAGTTCTGTAATTGCTCCTCATTTACGAGCTCCTGGATCTAAACCTCCAAATCAGATGGCACTTAAAACTGATAAAAAGATGGGTATGGAGGAAAAGTTTACTTATGATATTTGGGGTGACCATCTTTCCAATCTTCCCCTTGTAGGTAGGTCAAAGGAGGTATTGGAGACGCCTCCGCGTGCTTTAGAAAACAGCTCCAGTAGTTTCTTTCTAAGGGGTCCACAGACCCTTATTACCAACTACCAACAAATAACTGTAAGTTCTGACCGTGAAGGTTAATGATAATTTAGTTAAAATCTAATCTGCTGTCTATGATGTTTGGGTACAAGCACTTGCCTCTTTGTTAACTTCTATAAAAAATATGTGCATAACCATGTTTTGATAAAAGATCGACAAAGTAGGACACAACTGATTGCAACTATAAAACAGATCAATAACCGTTTGATTGTGGAATGTAGAACTATAGACACGCCTGCATAATGATCAAATACCAAGAAGCATCAAGTCAATTGAGTTTACTTTCGTCATTTTGGAACATGCTTAAAACTATACTTCTCTTGCAAAAATGTTAAATTGTATATCATACTTAAATCTTGATATTCTTATCTATAATTTTGAGCATAACAATTGCACAATATTGCATGTCAAATTCCTTTAATGAAATTTTGGATCTTCTTATCATTTAATGCTAGATCATATCATGTAGTAGGGTGCCCGCGGTTATGTAATCTAACTACTCCTGCTGGTTGAATTGACATCTTCCATTGGATACATTGATCAGTTATATAGAGTTTCAATCCTTTGTTTTGCTGAGTAAACAATAGGAACTATGGTGATTAGAAACAAGTCATACACGACAAGTGACAACCTAGAAATTTCCTCCATTAGGGAATGACTTCAAATTTATTTGCGTCACTTGAATTTTCTCGTAAAATGCCTATTTTCAGCTCTTGCTACCTTTTTAGTGTGTGTCTGAATCATTCCTATTCTCACAAAACTTCAGTTTCACTTTTGTATTGAAATAGGAAGGAGCTCGCAGGTAATGCATCCGTAAAAATAGCCTTTTCCTAATGCCACTCTCATAGACTACTCTATGCATATGTACTGTGGTAATCCAGATTCGCCTTAGAACTGTCTCCTTTTGTTTTCAAAGCTACAGAGTGAATTCATGCATTGCGATGATTTTTGCTTAAGTTTCTGCTTAATATATTTAAGAAGGTGGGTTAGAAGTGGAACTCTTACTTTTTAGCATTTTAGGTATTACTTATTTCTTCATTGTTGGGAAAGGTCTGGGTTATTTGAGGTATATGAACTTTTCTTAATTATATAACGGCTAGGAGTTTTTTTCTACAAGTTGCTCAGATCCTAAAAGAAAATATCGCTGCATGCGTGACGGATCTTCAAAAATACATAATTTTTGTGTCTTTGGAGGATCCTACATGAATGCAACAACAATTTTTAGAGGATCCAATCATCATAGCACTTGGACATAAGTTTGAGTCTCATTGGCTGAAGAAACTTGTCTGAGACATGTTCTTTTGGTTTCAACAACATAACTTTACTGGAAATGTGCATAACCATGTTTTGATAAAAGATTGCCAAAGTAGGGACAACTAATTGCATCCTAATAAACCAGTCTAATAACCATTTGATAATGGGATGTAGAACTATAGACACGCCTGCATAATATGATAATTTACCACCAAGAAAGCATCAAGTTGCACGAGTTTTTTTGGTGATTTTGGAGCATGGATTAAAATTATGTTTGTCTTGCAAATATGTTTAATTATATTCTTAGTGATCTTGATATACTTATAATTTTGAGTGTAATAGTTGCCCCATATTGCATGTCAAATTCCTGTAATGAAGTTTGGATCTTCTTTTCATTTAATTCTAGATCATCATCATGTGATAAGGTGCACATTGTTGTGTAATCGAACTACTCCCTGCTGGTTGAATTGGCCTCTTTCGTTGGATTAATAGATCAGTTACATGGAACTTTCTCTAGGGAATGACTTCAAATTTGTTTGCCACACTTGAATTTTCATCTCTCCTTTTTCCCCTAGTGTCTGCATCATTCCTATTCTCACAAAACTTCAGTTTCACTTTTGTATTGAAATAGGAAGGAGCTTGCAGGTAATGCCTCCCTAAAAATAGACTACTCTAATCTATGCATATGACCTGTGGTAATCCAGATCTTCCTTAGAACTGTTTCCTTTTGCTTTCAAAGTTACAGAGTGAATTCATGCACTGTTATGATTTTACCATAGATATATTTTCTATTGTCATGTGTCTGCTTGCTATTTTTAACAAGGTGGGTCGGAAGTGTAACTTGTCCTTTTTAGCATTCTGGGGGACTTATTTCTTTGTTGTTGGGAAAGGGTCTAGTTAGTTAAGGTATGTGAATTTTTCTTAATTATGTAACGGCGAGGAGCCTCTTTATGGAAACTGATGGTTGAACACTAGGTCGCTCGGATCCTAAAAATGAATGTTGCTGCACCTGTGAGGATCCTCCAAAAATGCATAATTGTTGTGTTTTTGGAGGATCTGACATGAACGCAGCAGCAATTTTTAGAGGATCCAATCACCATAGCGCTTGGACATAACTTTTGAGTCTTATTGACTGAAGAAACTTGTCCGAATGACCGAAATCATATATGCGTTCTGTTCATGGATATCTCCTGCTATGGGCCGTCAATCACAGGGCATCTCCATGAAAGATAACTTTCCATACAAATGGCTTCTTTGCTACCTTGCAGCTGTAGTGACAGTGTAATGTCAAGGCATTTCACAGCCTCTTTGCGATGAAGGTATTTTAAATATTCAGCTGTCCATATTAATTTACGTTATTGCATTTTTGTTAATATGTATTAGAAGCTTTTGTTCTGTAGAGAGAACATCATACTTATTTTTGTTGTTCGATTGGTTGGTAAACTAGCAATTGCTTGCATTATTCCAGATAATGATGCCTTTGTCTAAGCTTAAAGGCAAGCTGGGTTTTCTCAGCAGCCTTTGTTGTTTGATACTAGTTTTATAATATGACAAGTTCAACAGAAAACTTTATCTGATTTTTGAATATTTTTTTCATCGAATAAATCATGAATTCACTGAGGATATATCGAAATTTACTGCAGGTTTGTTAGAAACTTGATCTTAATAATATTATATATGAAAACTAAGTTGATGGTATTTAGACGAGAAAGGGAAATATTGATAACTAACTGGTTGGAATTCAAAAAGCGGCAATACATGAAATTGAGTTATAGATATGTGGTCGTGTTGAGAAACATATAAACAAATCTTAGCCTAGAAATTAAAACGTAAACTGATTTGAATTGCAAGTATCATTCTACAGCAAAGGTGATCTACAGGGCGTTCTCTTTCTTCTATTATATTTTCCAGCAAGTTCACCCTTGTCGAGTTGCCTTGTATCTCCAATTATCTGCAATATATGTTGTTAGTTGAAAAAAGTTATTCTAACAAAGTACATTATCCTAATGAAGTTGGAGTGTACTTACTTTGCAAGAAATTGAGCAATAATCATAGAATTCATCTTTGATTTTTCCTTCGCATATGACGCACTTAGGGTTTCCCCCGTTTCCTCCTTTTGGTTTCAGCAATATAACTTTGTGATTGTTTATTACATACGGCTGAATTTTCCGAACATCTACCTCACTTTCTATATCAGCTTTTCGAACCGATGCTTTTTCCGATACTTTAAATATCTGCGCATTATGTTAAAAAAATAAATAAATTATAGCAGCTCTAACAAGTGTTGTTTTGGTGAAGGATTGATGATTATGTACCTGTAAAAATTGGTGAAGTTCATGTTCAGCTTCTGCATCAACCCTCCAACATGATTCACAAAGAGGTTTGTTTTTGCACATTTTACAAAAAAATGTACAATATTGATTATGTACCTCACATATACAATCATCTTCATAAAAATCATTATCTAGTAGAGGTTCCAACCATAGTGGACGGAGTTCGTTATCCCTCGCCATATCTGAACAAATAATATAGACAACAAAACAATTTTTTTTGCTTATAATAAATTCAGTGTAATCTAATTGAGTACCTTACCCCCTACATTATATAGAGATGTCAATAACCATATTCCCTTATTTGTATAGGACTTGAAATCCATGTGAAAAAAGGAAAACAAAATAGTATTATTCCTAGTAATATTGAAGAAAAAGGAATTCCTGCTGAAACGGATTACTTTAGTCATTATTCAACTAAAATTAAACTTGAAAAATTTACTTTTATGGTAACTTTTTTTTTTGAATCAAATATACAACGATTTGTTTTATAGGCAAATTCAAATTTAGCTGAGATTGCAACTATTTTATTTACCACAATATTTCACATGTATATTGCATATAAATTAATTTAATTATTCTAGAATTTTAATCATTTAAATATTACAGTAATCATATCTTGTGGTTATGGCTTACACGGGAAAATATGTTTATGCAAAGGAATTGGCTACAGGAAAATATATTATTTTTTTAATTTTTTGATATTGGTAATTTGACAATTCAGTTTTCTATGAAATTGACGGTCCAATTTATGTGACAACGAATGAATTTAAAAAATGAACTATTTTTTTTAATCATAATTCTTTATATGTATTTTAAATATTCTGAATTATTAATTATTGTAATTTACATATTTTTTATGCAATTTCCAAATATTCAAAATTTATTTTGAAAAAAAATCAAAAGATTTATGTCCAAATTTATGGTAAAAAATAAGTAGATTTAACCGCAAAAAGCAAAATATATCATTTAGACAAAGTAATATTAATAATATAATATGAATTTATATATTACATATACATTAATTTAATTATTTTAGAATTTTATACTGATTTGACTTGTGCACATATAATTGCATAACTTGAAAATTACTTTATTTAGCGGTGCAATTTGAGCTAGATACCTAATTAAGTTAAACAAGACGAAACAAAAACAAATTGAATTAATTTCGGTTTGAAATCTAGTTGACGAAACAAAAATAAATTTAATAAGGACATAATTTATAAATGTGTCCTTTAACTTTACCTCATTTATATCTATGTCCTTCAGCTTTGGTTCTGCACAAGTAAACACTCAAACTGATATAAAGTTGAATAAGTAGACACATGAGTCCTACGTGTCACGTAGGACAGGGGCGTTTCGTCAAAAAATTACATCGTATTTATAAGAAAAATAATAATTTAAATGGTTAAATAACACATTTTGGACACCCTTGAAAAACAATAAAAAATTTCTAGCTTAGTGGTTTTAGTCGTTCAACTCTTACTAAGTTCTTTGCAACTTGATTTTTTTTTTTATTAAAAATTTAAATAAAATTTAAAAGAATTATTTAATTTAAAGCTACTAAGAAAATCCTATTTGTTTATTCCATTAAGCTACTAGAAGTGAAAATACTTTATATAAATTTTCTTTTATATAACTCGTTTGATTCTATTATTTATTTTTCATTTCTCGTTGTTAGTCATCAGAGGTTGTGAAATGTTGAAGCATAAAAGTGATTTCACTTTTAACTGAAATATCTCTCTTTTTCTTTATTTGTTCACTTCCTATTAATAAACGTGAAACTAAAGCTAAATATTATGTAGTTTGATTTTAAATTTTTTTGATACATTTTAATTTAAAAATTAATCATTAATGTTATGTAGTTTGATTCACAAAAATTTAAATGCACCCATTCTTTAAATTATTTTTACGAGTTATGAGATTTTTGGACACCCTTTCTAAAATTTCTAGCTACGCCACTGACGTAGGACACCATGTAGGATACCACATAGGATGTGTCTGTCTATTTGTACAATTTTATACAAATTTAAGTGTCTACTTGTGCACATCCTAAGTTGAAGGGCATAAATGTGAAATGAGACCAAGTTAAAAGACATATTTATATATTATACCTTTGATAAAAATCGAACTATAAAAATAACACTACACACACATTTAAGATGATAAATATCAAGTTATAAACATACTTTTTAATAATAAACTACTCATAGCATATTATTATCAAGTTATAGCATATCAAGAAAAAAATATTGTTCTCATTAATTTTATTAAATAATAATTAACTTATTTAAATAATTACATTTATTATTCAGTTACCTTTTTTAAACCAATGTAGTTAATTAAATTAATTATTTTAAGTTACCTTTCTTAAATAAAACTCTTAACTAGTGTAAATTAAATTAAATATTATATAGTTACCTTTTTTACAAAAATTACAAAATAATAGGGATTTTATCATTCCATAATTAATAACTACCCATCAATATCTAAAATAACTACAGTTTTTTTTTTTAAAAACTGTCATACATTATCTAAAAAAAATAATTATATTCCCCAAAATATTGTTCTTCCCCAAATCCTCACAAAATCATCTCTTTTGCACACTTAACAATTAATGTTTCACCAAAATTTCGCTCAAAAAAGTCACTCTTAACAGTTTTCTTCACTAATTCTCCTATTTTTACACTCAAATCTTCCTTTTTTGCACTCAAATCTTCAACTCTTGCACTAAAAAAAATTGTTTAATGTAGAAGAGAGGCAATGAAAACCCGCGAAAAAGTAGAAGGTTGAATGATGAAGCAAACTCAGAGGAATTTCATGCTCCATCTTTCAAAATTTTATCACAAACACAAACTCAGCCTTCATCTGCAACAGACAAATCTAGAACATGGAAATCAAAAATGGAAAAAAAAAAAACATCGACAAGAAGAGAAAAGGGAAAGAAAAGCAAAAAGTAGATGAATCTGAGAAAAGGACGAAAGAAAGAGGAAAGAAGAGGAAAGGAAAACAAATTGAGTACTCATCAGATTCTGAATCTGATTTTGTAGAAGAGTTGATAAAATCAAAATTAAAAAAACCAAGAGCATCTGAAATCGATACTTCACATTTAGAAGAAGAAGAAGAAACAGTTAAACCCAAAAAAAAAAATTAAAGGTTAGTAAAAGTTTTTTTAAAAAAAAATAAAATTAAAATTATCTATTTAGTGTTGTTCTAATTTCGAGTTTAATTGTGAATAGTATAGTACATTTTTATGTTCTGTTATTTGTGTATAAAATACTTAATATATAATTTTAGTATAGAAGTGTATGAAATATTTGTATCAAGTCTTTATGATATTGTTGAATATAAATATCCATAATAAAACTACATAATTTATGTTTTGATTGTATATTTAGTGTTGAATAAATTGTGTATGAAAGAATGTTGTATGAATTATGTATGATTCACTGTATGAAATAACATATTTTTTTCTATTACAATATCAATATATGAAACATGTATGAATTGTGTATGATTCACTGGATCAAACATAGATGTCTATATGTCTATGATTCGATGATGGGAGGATCTGTTCATTCAAGGAAAGTTAATAAGTTGTTGATAAACTTGCAACCATGATTCCTTTATTTCTGATGAGCACAGGTTTTTATGGAAAAAGGCTTGATTTGTATGCGAATAATCTCCCTGATTATCAACAAAAGTCTCACTCTGAACCTCTAAGTATCAAGAATGTTACACATGTTCATCAACAAGAAGAAAGTTCAAAGTATGTATACTTCTTACATTATTTTTTATTCATCTTAAATTGAAATTGCTTTATTTTCATTACAAATTTTTTATTTTTTCAATTTTTTTCCAGTGATTGTGGTCTATACACATCTCTCTTTGCCGAATACATGAGCAATGACGTTTTTGATATATCACATATTGATATTGATTGAAAATATCATCGTCAAAGATATGGTACATTACTTTGGCATTATGCAAAATCAAAGAACGATGAAGGCACAATAAGTGAAAGTGAAGTTACAGGAACAGTTGCTAGCAAGAAGGGTGGACCTCGAACTCATAAAGAACAAGTTATGGACACCAATAATTATCCTACTCGAAAATTCCGTAACAGGAAGTAGAAATCTTCATGGCACAATGTACATTTTTTTGAATGACTTGTTTTTTTAACTTATGATCAATTTATGTAATTTCCCAGTTTTTTATTATGAATACTGATGGTTTATATAAATTATTACTGATTATTACTAATTAAATTTTTTTTGTCTCACTTTAAAATATAGGAACACTGTATGAATCATGTATGAACATTATATGAATTATGAATGTCATATTATAATTTGATATATAGAACATAGACAAATGTTATATATATACTTATTTTTTAAAAAAATTATATAAATGACAGTCTGCTTCAATATATGTTTTTTAAAAGTTAAATGTGTATGATTTTTGTATAAATTGCACTTTTCAATATGTAATGTTAAATTCTTGCATAAATTTGTTTTGTATGAATACTATATGAATACTGTATACTTTCAAATACAAACAGAAACAAATGTTACTTATATTACTTGTATGAATAATGTATGAAGAATGTACGAATTATGTCATATAAATTCTTACATGCATAATGTATGAAGATTATATGAAATTAGTACTGACATATGATTCAACATGACAGTATGATTAAATATACAATTATACCTTAATAAATATGTATGACATTTGCATAAAATTGTTTTGTATGAATACTATATGAATACTGTATATTTTCAAATATATTTTTCAGAATACAAACAGAAACAAATGTTACCTATATTAATGGTATGAATACTGTATGAAAAATCTATGAATTATAACATATAATAATTTGATATGTAGAACATAAACATACATTATTTTTATATACAAGTATTGATTGTATAAATGTATATATTTTGTATGTAGTCCTCATTCATTATGCAATAACTGTATGAATGTTATATGATTATATGACTTATTAATGTTAACATTTGTTAATATATGAACAGTTGTATATACAATGTATGACATTTGTATGAAAAGTAATATGATTCCATAAAAAAAACATGTTATAACAATGTAAACACTTAAAAACACAGATGTAATAGTACGAAATCATTGTTTTTGTATAGGATAATTTGAACATGTCTTCCTATTGTGTCCAACCTGATGGCATCTACTGCATGTGCTTTTTGTCCTCTTGAATTTCACATCTGCGAACCCCTTCCAGCGTTCAAATTTGGGTCTTTCCGCTGATCTTTTTGACTAGGCGACATCATTTTAGGCTCTGAAATATAACTTGGTATATCCCATGTACTCTCGCACGGGATAGGCTCGACAGGAATGGCATAAGCATCTTTGAAATTCTTGAGGCTATAAAAAGCAGAACAAAAATCTGCTTCATGTAACTTCCTGTATCGGAGAACAACAATTCAATGACAATTCACTTATATATGCAACAACAAAATTTCAATTTAATACACACTTAATATAATGTTTATACACAATTCATACTATACAATTAACTGCTACATACAATATAAAATTCAATTTCATACACAATTTATCCGATTTAATAAGAAAATAATACACAATTAATTCAATTTTTATACAGAATTCATACATATATTACAAATCAATCACTGATATATACAATCAGAAAAATTGGCTTTCATACATATTGCATACAATATTTATATACATTACATACATAAATAGTATAGTTTTCTTATTTAAACAATATACAAAAAAAACATCTGAAATTTAAATATAATATGGAATAGCTTTTATCAAAAATTCACATTTCATTTAATGTTCACACATTATTAATACAAATTGTCAGATATTGTTCATACTTTTTCAAAACCAAAACTTCAAATTGATCAAAATCTCTAAATTTTTGTATTTTATACAGTAATCAAATATCACACCAGTCTTCATTTTAATTACACATCAAAATAAATTTATTATTACGAAATATTTATTATCAGAAACACTGCGTAATTGTATCACAAAAAAATATATCAATTCAACATATGCAATATAACAGGAAAAAAAAATACGACAAATTCCATACATGACAGCAAAAGAATATATATATATCTACAACCAATAATTTATACTAAAAACATAACAAATCATAAATAAAAACTAACCTGATGAATTCCATTTACCACCATGTTTAATTAAAATTGACACAATTTTCTCTATCAAATCAAATCTAAACGTTTTCAACCTTCAATTTTAATTATTTTTCCAAAAAAAACAATGAAAATATAACAAAATTCAAATATAAGAATAATCTTTACTTTCTGAAAAAAACAAAAAAAAACAAGTGGTGCACATTTATGAAAAGAAGATAACAAATTATAGTTTTTTAAGGATAAAAATCAATACTTATTAGCATTTAAAACAAATTGAGACATTTATGGTGTATATCTATTAATAAAATATTTTCAAATCCCTTAAAATATGCACATTTGTTATCAGTTAATAATGTTAACTACATTCACGGAAATTATCCAATTTTAATTAATCATTTTTTTATTTTTATTTTCGTCCTAATTTTACAGAATTAAAATTAACATTAATTTATTTTTAAAAAATGCTATAACTTGATATATTAAATGTTATAGAATGAAAATTAAACTCTTATGCCATAACTTGATAATATGACTACATAAAATGCTATATAACTAATTTACACAATCGAACGATTCAATCAATTAATACTTTTAAATAACATGAGTACTAGCAAATTGCGTTTCATAAATTTGGACAAATAGAACATGATATTATTAGGAAATCTCCAACCCAAACACCAAATTTGGTGTCAGCATCAAATTTGTTGTAAACAACTCCAACCCACTATATCAAATTTTACACCAAAAAAGAATCTTTTTTTTTCTTTCTTCATTATTATATTATTATTTCTTATTTCATAAAATAATTTCTTTCTAAAACATTGACCATATATGATTCATATTATTTTCTATTATAATCGTTTAATATAAAATTATTTTGTACCATAATTTTTCGAAATAACATACATTGCTAGCAAATATGATACATTATACATAATAATGGATAATACAAATAAAAGTGAAACAATTAATGAAATACAATCAAATTGATAATTTTCATCTATTGCTATTTCTACGGCCGGAGTATTATTTGTTTAAAAATTTATACGTTTGCAATTTTTATTTTTGTGAAAGTTAGTTGTAATTTATATAGTTTATAGTAGAATTAACATATTTTTTTTAAAAATCATATATAGAAAAATTAATTTTAAAAAAAGCTATATTTTATATCTAAAATTAATATTATAAAAATAGTTAAATATACAAGAGATTTAATTAAAACATACAAATAACATAATGTTTGTTCAAAAGTTCGTAAAATGAAATAATATTATAATATTTAAAAAGTTAATTGGTGTGATGAATAGTGTTACACCAAATTTAATTTGAAATTGGTGTGAATTGAAGCTCAAAATATCAAATTTTATACCAAATATAGAATTTGATGTTGAATTGGAGATGATTTTAGTCTCAAATAAAACATAAAAAAGAAGAAGAAAAAGACAAAACTGAACCTTTTAAATGAACATTATCATGAAAGTAAATGTTTTGTGAGTCATTTCGAATAACACTTAAATTCTATGTATCATTGCAGTTCATAAGATGGGTAGGAAGTGTGGAAAAAGGGATAAAAGTCAAAAAAATGTAAACATTAAAATGAAGAAGATTGATAATAAAAAAAAGATATGAAATATATGTCATATGTTCATAGCAACTGAAATCTTACTTTGCTACTGAATGTATGTTTGACACAATAAAAACATAATCTAATTTCAAGTTGTAAAGTAAAATAGACAGAGAAGAATGAAACGACAAGAGAAAGAGCATGTCAAACTACCTTATATTACGCACACATCACTACCACATATCCTAATTTTACCTCTATTTTCAAACAATTACATATACCATCACGTTTAATATTTTATACCATATATTATTGAAGACACAATCAATACTCATATCCCTTAAAACTATGATTGATTAATTATTTTTATATTAAAACTTCAAAACTAGTGTTTTAGTAAAAACAAGAGTATGAGTTAGAGACAAACTCTAGCTCTTCCGCTTCAAGTTAAACTCTGACTCTTCCTCTTTCCTTAATCAGTCAAAATTTATTGTGAAGAAACACTCTATCAAAATAGATGATCTACAACTTGTCAACACATACATCAAATTCTTAGCCTTTAATTATCTCACTCTCAAACCATTCTCCACGAATCCTTCATATTTTCTTGCAAGGGAAGACACCTCTCGCGCACAGAGACAATGGGTATCATTATAACCGTAAATTCCAAGACCAATAGATTTATCAAATTCGATATTGACAATGATACCAATTGCATAGATCAACCAATAAACTTCATGTCACTTCTCCCGTCGGATCTAGGTGCAGTGAGCAACACTGTTGATTCAAAAGGTGAAGCAAACACTACTACTATGAGATGTTCTGACCACCCACGAACGTAATAAAAAAGTTTCAATAAGTGGAAATTTACGCATGTATTGACACATTATTGAGATACGATTATATGTATCTAGTTTTTGTTAGTATAAGGGATAATGCACAAGTATCCCCTCAACCTATGCCCAAAATCTCAAAGACACACTTATACTATACTAAGGTCCTATTACCTCCCTGAACTTATTTTATTAACAATTTTTTACCCCTTTTCGGCCTACGTGGCACTATTTTGTGTGCCCAACACTGGTTGAATTTTTTTTTCCAGATAGTGCCAAGTAGGCCGAAAAGGGGTAGAAAATTACTTATAAAATAAGTTCAGGGGGGGGGGTAATGGGACCTTAGTATAGTATAAGTGTGTATTGTGCATTTTCCCTTAGTATAACTTATTAAGTATATATATATATCTAATGAATTTATTGAAGATTTACGCATTATTGAAAATTTACACATGTATTTGACACAATTTGTTCTTGTATGATACTCATATATCTAAGTGTTTAATTTGTTGGATACGTTATATATTGATAATAAATACATCAAATTAATCAATTTATTATTTAAAGAGTAATAAATAAAACAAATCAAATTACATGACCAATACATACATGTTTTGTCTTTTATTAATAATATTAATTTAATATTAATTTATTAAAAAATCATAAAATAAAATAAATTTAACATAGATACACTCCTTGATTTCTGTCACGATCCGAGCCTACACCTTGAACGTAGTTGGCGTTCGAGAACCATTACTGATTCCCAAACGAACTCTCATTTAGGCTGACTATAAGAGCAAGACATAAACATAAAATTGAAAGAAATGTTTGGAACAATTTACTGAATCTCAAACATTCGCTGAATATACTGAGTGTGAAACATTGATTTTAAATAAAACATCTGAAACTGAAAGACTCCAAAATCGTCTATCGATAAAGCCTCATACGTATACAAGGATGAGTGTTGGGATAAAGACACGTGACTCCTAAAGAGAATTACCAGTAACAACTGATAAAAATTAAAGTCCTCCATAAGCAAGGAGGTCTTACTCAGAAGTTGATGAAATAATCTCAACAGACTCTTGCTGAGAATCCTAAGAACATGTATCTGCATCATTAAAAGATGCATATCGAATGACATCAGTAAATTGAATATACAATTATGTAAAATAGTTGAATAACAAATAAAAGAATGAAAGGGCTGAAATAGATAACAATGTACTCAAGTTGAACGTAAAAAAATAAAAAAGATAAATCATTTAAAACATTACAAAATACTATCTCATCTCTGAACTCAACATAATAAGTGATATATAAAAATACGCTATAACTCTATTGGAATATTCTCTAACCGACAATCATCACTATGAGCTACGTGATGATACAACGTCTCGCCTGCCCTTTCAGAATTGTCCTACACTTTGACGGGGTATAGAACATCCTCAACTAAGTGGTACCACTAAGCTATGCTTAAAAAGCGATAAAGAATCATGTAAAAAATTATGATCCTTTACCCATGTAGGTGTACATAGTTATGGAGGCTGTTACTTATTTGAACTCTCTCCCATATTGGTGCTCAATTCTACTCCCAATAATACATACTCATCTTCATATTTTTTTTAAAAAAATCTTCCTATGATTTGAGATAATTGCTCAAACTACCTTCTTGAAAGAGGTAACTACTCTTGAAATAACTTTTGAACTCATAACTTATTTAGAAATATCAATTTTCTTTTTATCAAAGTAAAAATTGATGTTCTGGGAATACATAGCCCCCTAATACTCATACTTGAAAACTCTTTCTAAAAAATATTTAAATCATATTATGATATGATCATTGATGACTCAGGAAGTCATACTACATAAACATTGATGATATATATCGATACCATACTTCTTAAACATTGTTGACATACTCGATTGTCATACTAATCATGTTTTAGAAACTCTTTTCTCAAAACTCATCTTTACTTTCTCAAAACTCAATTTAAGAACTCAATTGTTGACTTTAAAAGACTTTTCAAAATTTTATAACTCAAATTATAGGGTTCATGTGGAATTATGGAGACCAACGACTCAACTCAGGAATATTAACAACAACAAAAAAGCTCAGTACTCAGAACTCAGGACTCAAGGACCCAAGAACTCAAAACTCATAACTCAACAACATTTCTCCTCTAAAAAAATACTCAATTCATAGGGGTTCATGCTGAAATATAGACATGAACGAATCAACTACAAAATTTTAATACATAACACAAAATAATTCAATAATTAGGAATAAAATTTTAAAAAGAAACACGAACTCAAGAATTCAAAATCAACTTATCTCAAGAATACTCAAATCTAGGATAGAACCCTAAATTACTCTTTTACTGATTAAAAAGTAGATGTAGGGCGTGAGAACAAACTAATCCATTACTATGATAGCCTCACATACATGAAGAACATGGTTCTTAAAGAATCTTGAAGAAAAACTTGCTTATAAGCCTTGAAACCCTGGTTTGAAGGAGAAGAATCAAGAAAACCTTTCTTGAGATTCTTAACTTACTTTCTTGAAATCTCTACGGCCAAGAATTACAATTTTCATTAGTGATTCATAATTTGATTTCGAAAGAATGAAATTCTTGGAGAAAGATTTACCTTGAAGAAAAATCTTGAAACCGATTGAAAGAATCTTGAATGAAGTTTTCTAACTTTGATTTTTCCTTAGGATTTGAGAGAGAAGAGAATGATGGATTAAGAGATAAAAATATGATTGTTTCGATTATTTAATTAGTCAAGAAATTCATTTATGATTTTCATAGAGGTAAAAAGACAAAAACGATCCTTTTTAATGTTTTTCTGTCGGCTAATTTGTCACAACATTGTATCAGGTTACTAACATGACCATGACTTTTTACTCAGAAACTGGATTAACACAAAATTGGTGGCGTTGAAAATAACATTCAGATACCTTTAATTCAATGGGTTACGGTCTACATAACTCTTTATATTCTAAGAGATATGGTAGTTTGAAGTTGACCCAAGTAGAATCTTACATCAAAACTTAATCGGTAAGGGAACTTTCAACTCAACTTTGTGTTAGGAGTTTCTAGTAACCTTAATTTATATCCAAAATCATCCCCACACTAAAGAACTTACCTTTGCACATAGGGACAATTTAAAAATCACCCGATATGACCCTACAAGTAAATGAAAAATGGTTCGAGTCTAACTTAAATTTTTGTGGGTGTTACAATTTCCGCTTTATTATAAAAAATTCAGTCATATATTTTAAAAATACTCAATTACTCCTCTGGTTAAAGAAATTATTTACAAATAATTAGTTTAAAACTTTAGATAAATTAATAAAATATGTATTCGAGTTTAAAATTCAACAAATACATGTATCTATCGAATTAAGACTCATGTATCCTAAGCACAAAATATGATAGATGAATTAATATTTGAAACTATCAAGAATCCTAGAAATTAGGATCTAAACTAATCAGATTTATGTAGTTGCTCAATAATTTAACCATAAAACAAGATTAAAAATAAACCTCTAAACGAAAAACAATATGTCATATGATTGCATGAACCTTAACTATTTCAGTGAATATCTGCTATTTTTGACCCTTACAAATAATGAATAACTTTGCTCAGATGAAAAGTATCCGTATCAAATATGCTCCAACTCCTTAAGATTTTCTTTCAAAGTTGGGGGTGAAAATGATTTTCACACTTTTTTTAAAAATAAATTAAAAAAGAAAGTACGACAAACAAACTAAAATGGTAAATCATCAGATCATATAAAAGGTAAAATGATATTGTGTCAAATGTCTTTACACTGTGTAAAATTTAGAAAAAAAAGTCTTCAGTAAATACTTCGATACAGAAATGCTCTTGCCTTCCATAATCTGGTCCAAAAATACAAATATGGTTGGTAAAATATTTGCTTTAGAATTTTGAGCCCCAAAAATTATAACAGTAAAGTTATGATTTTAATTTCACTTGAAATAATAGTGAATATATTAAATAAAAAAGAGATACAAAAATTAAATTCAAAAAAAAGAAAGAGAATAACAATCTACTTCTATCAAAAATATTTTAGAACTTCGAATTTTTTTAATTAAATTTTCATATTAATTAATAAAGTTTTTACAACAATATCTAATATAATGTATTGCAAACAAATGACAAAACCTTTTTTAATTAGAATTATTTCTTATTTTTAATAGTGTGGATTAGCTGCAAACCTCAAAAGATTGAACTAAATAAAGAGATCGTGTGACGGTTGATTAATCGAGAATTTCAATTCATTTAGGGCTTAATTTTAAAAGTTTTATTGTGCTAAATTCCTACTCTATGGTCTAATCTGATGTTAAAATGCTAATTTGCAGCAATGAAGACAAAAGAACAATGCAAGGACATTATCAGGCAAAAAGGAGCGAAACAAATGAAAAGTTGAAGAAAAACAAAGCTGAGGATCGCCAAGACCACTCGACGAACTATCGAGTGGTTCTTCAGCTCGACAAGTGTTCCAGAAGGCCAATCTTGATAAAAAGTCAACTCGACGATGAAAAGTGCAATTTGGCGATGCGTCAAATGAATCGGCGATGTCAATTATGATTGACTAAAGTTACAGTGAGAAAGTGATAAAGGGTAGGAAAAAATGATGATGGAAAAACATACTCGGTGCATCGCCGATTTGGACGACGATGACCAACTGAAAACATACCAGAAATTCTTATGGTCGGTGAACACATCAACATGAACACCATAGATATAGTGTCTAACATCTCGTAACTTGAAATAGCTAGAAATAAGATAAAAACTAAAATAATCACTTTCGGAAAGAAAGAGAAAAATATAGAAAATTTCCTAAGATAAGAAAGTGAGTTTTGGTTTTTAAACGGCCATAACTCCTAGCTCATGATGAGTTAGAGGTGGTTCTTGATATGGTTGGAAATCCCTTGGAGATATCTTTATAACTACTTTTCTCATCGTAATTCATTGATAACCTTATTCATCAAGTCCATTAGTTTTTTTGGGTCGTCCTTATTTCAAGGGTCACAAGAATCCACTTCATTACAAAGGATATGTGATATTGAGTTGATTGAACAGATCTAGTTCACTATCAATTTGAGACGACACCATAGAAGGTGAGTTGAGAGCTATATACGAGTGACGTGAGGCTTTTGCTACCAACCTCGTTTGTTGAGTTTTGTAGGTATCATGTCTAATATAAGTCCAATTGGGGAGGGCTCGGAAAACATCATGGAGGTTCTCACCAATATCTTGAAAATGAATGGAAGTATATGAGGTATGGAGGAAAGGTTGGTACGGGTGGAAAATGAGAATAGAAGGAAAGCAATTCAACCCGAATATGAGGAGTTAGGAGGGCATCAGTGCATTCCTTTACCCTTTCTGCGAGACAAGCTTATAATCTATGTTCTTCACCACAAAGCAGAACCGAAACTACCAACACCCACTTTCCAAGTTCCAACCCTCCAATCCACCTAAGGCACCTACACAACATCCTATCACCCGCTACAAGAGAATCTTCCTTTAGTGGCCAACCAAGTGCACTACCAAAAACTATTTCTAAATGATTCAAATGCATCTTCTCATAGACCCTACACATCACATCCACAAAATGCACCACAAATGCCCTACCGAGACTAGCAGTAGAAAAATCCTCTCTATGATGAACTTCATGAGGAGTTCAATAATGATGAGTTTTGGTAGCATGAGGTAGGTATGGAAATGGAGTGCAAAGGAAATGAGTACGACCTCGGGACTTGGGTGGGACCAAGGCATGAGAGATAAAAAAAATGAGAATAGAGGAGATAGAATGGGGATATAGAGGATATAGGATGAGATATCGATTTGATAGGATGGAAGAGGAAATATGCTTAGGAAGAGAAATGATCAAGATAAGGGATTGAACACTATCAAGGTCACACTTCAAAATTTCAAAAGAAGCAGTGACCCAGATGAGTTCTTGGAATGGAAAATTCAAAGTGAGCGGATCTTTCTCACAAATAATATCTTAGAAACTTTGAAGGGGAAGTATGCTCTCATGCAATTCAAGGGGTATGCCTCAACTTGTTGGAATTTCAAGTGGAGGGAAAGGGAGAGCCATCATAACTATGAGTTACTTACTTGGAAAAAGTTGATTGCACTTATGAATTTGAGATACTTGACTCCAAAATACTACAGAAACGTGCTCAAGAAGGTGAACATGTTTAGGCAAGGTACCAAAAGTGTGGAAGAATATTATAATGAATCTGAGAACTTATGGATGAAGTTTAAAATTGAAAAGAATATGGAATGTACGGTAATACGATTCATGGAAAACTTGAGGTATGATATCTTGAAGTCCTTGAAGCTTAAGTACTACGAGACTCTGTGAAACGACTTTCCATGATGCCTCAAAGGTAGAAGAATATTTGAAAGAGGAAAAGTCATACAAGGCCAAAAAAATTTTAACTTTCACATTGAGCAAAGGTAAAGATATTTGGAAAATGACATCCTCTAGGGATCAACCTAAAGGTGGAGGTCAAGCAGACCAAGTCAAGATTGATTACAAATCCAAGGCAAGTGAGCAACCATAAGGAGGTAACTATGTTAAACCTAACTTTTCTCAACCCTCTATAATTCAATGCTTTAGATGTTAAGGGAGGGGACATATTGCTAGTGAGTGTACAAAGAGGAGAACAATTATTTCTCTTCATGATGGATATAAGACAGAAGATGAAGATGACGGTGAAGAAAAAATGAGGGAGAGAGAGATAGGGTGAAAGAGAGAAAGGTGCTCTGGGGATGAACAAGAAAGGTTGGATGAGAGGGTGAATTTTTCTTTCTTCATGGAGAAGGGATAGTCTTTGCTTGATGATGATGAAGACTTGAACATGAATGTTAGTCTTTCATGTGTTGTAAGAAGAATTATGGGAGCCCTTGCAAAAGAAGAACTTGACCAAAGGGAGAATCTATTTCATGCTAGGTGCAAAATTCAAGATAAAGTGTATTCTTTAGTCATTGATAACAGAAGTTGCACAAATATGGTGAGTAGTTCCTTGGTGGAGTATATGAAAATACAAACCAACAAGCATCCCAATCCTTATATTCTATAATGTCTCAATGAGAGTGGAGAGATGAAGGTCCTCAACCAAGTAAGTATTTGGCTCAATGTGGGGAAGTACAATCAGAAATTGGTTTGTGATGTGGTTCCCGTGTTGGCATGTCACGTACTGTTAGGGAGACCTTGGAAATTTGATAGAGATGTTATGCACCAAAGGAGATCCAAAAAATACACTTTCGTGATTGAAGGTAAGAAGTATGTGCTTGCACTTCTCACTCTATATCAAGTGAGTGAGGACTATCCGGCTATGAAAGATCTTCGGGAGAGAATAAAAAGTTGAGGAGGAAGAAGGTGAAGGTGAAAGTTCCACCATCATTCCATAGGAGAGGAGTGCCTTGGATAAAAATAAGATGAACATGTGCATGATAGAAAATCCAAGCAAGTGTTTAAAGGGTGTGGATGAGGAATGCTTTCTAGTGTGCCTTGTCAACTCCAACCTTTTTTTACATGCTAACCAAGATACTAGCACTTTCCCTAGTATTATTTCTTCTCTTTTGCAAGGCTATGATGAGATATTTTTAGATGATATTCCCACTTGATTACCATCCTTGAAAGGAATCGAGCATCAAATAGATTTTATACCGGGTTCACAAATCCCTAATCATCCAGCTTATTGGAGTAACCCAGTAAAAACCAAAGAGCTATTAAAGCAAGTGGAAGAGCTTCTTGAGAAGGGGTTGATTAAAGAAAGCCTAAGTCCTTATGCCACATCGGTAATTCTTCTTCCCAAAAAGGATGACACTTGGAGAATGTATATTGATTGTAGAGACGTAAATAAAATAAAGGTAAAGTATCGGCATCCCATTCCTCGAATTGATGATATGCTTGATGAGCTATCTGGTTCTATTGTTTTCTCCAGGATTGACCTTCAAAGTAGGTATCATCAAATTCGTATGAAGTTGGGTGATGAGTGGAAAAGGACCTTCAAGACAATGTTTTTGTTGTATGAATGACTTCTAATGCCATTTGGATTGACAAATGCCCCAAACACTTTCATGATATGGATGAACTATATTCTAAAACCTTTTATCATCAAGTTTGTCATGGTGTATTTTGATGACATACTTGTGTATAGTAAGACAATGGAGGAACATGTATCCCATTTCAGACAAGTGTTTGATATACTACTACGAGAGCGTCTCTTTGCTAATTTCAAGAAATGTTCATTTTGTATTGATGAAGTTGTGTTTTATTATTTTGTGATTAGTGAAAATGGGATTGAGGTCAATGAAGAGAAGGTGGAGTCCATCAAGACTTGGCCGACCTCGACCAGTGCAATCGAGGTAAGAAGTTTTCATGGGTTAGCAAATTTTTATTGGCGATTTGTGAAGGGCTTTAGTTCACTTGCTTCTCCTTTGGCCGAATTGATCAAGAAAGATGTACCTTTTGTATGGGGTGAAGAGCAGGAGAAGTCTTTTCAATCCTTCAAATTGATGGTGAGTTCTACAGCCTTGCTCCAACTACTCATCTTTGATAAGGCCTTTGAAATTGAATGAGATGCTTAAGTGTTGGTGTCAGGTGGTGTGTTGATGCAAGAAGGAAAACCATTAGCTTTCTTTAGTGAAAAGTTAAGGGAGATATGCTCAAGTAAACTTATGACAAGGAATTATGTACACTTGTGCGAGTGTTGGCTCATTGGCTACACTACTTGTGGCAGAAAGAGTTCATGATAAAGACCGATCATGAGTCCTTGAAGAATCATAAGGGGCAATCCCAGTTGAACCAACGACATGCAAAGTGGGTTGAATTCATTGAAACCTTTCCATATGTGATCAACTATAAGCAAGGCAAGGACAATGTGGTAGTGCATGATCTATCAAGAAAGTTTATATTGGTCAATACCTTGGTTTCTAGAATGATGGGGTTTGAAAGCTTAAAGGGATTCTATTATATGGATTCCGACTTCAAAGATACCTTTGATAATCTTAGTAAAGGGAAGCGAGTTGATAGGTACCAAATTCTTGATGGTTTTTTGTTCAAACAAGGCCGAGCATGTATTGCCATGAGCTCATGAAGAGAAGAGCTATTTGTCAAGGAGGCTCATAGCGGTGGTTTGATGGGACTCTTTGGGGTGCCAAAAATACTTGATATTCTTAAGGAGCAGTTTCTTTGTCTAGCCATGTTATTGGGAGCCTAGATGCCAAGAAAAAAGCAAAGGTTCAGATGAAAATATATGCCAAATTCAAAGAGGCCATTGAAAAGAATAATTCAAAGGTGCCTATTCGAAAAAATCGAGGGAGAAAGGAAGTGTTCTTCAATGCAGTTGATTGGGTTTGGGTGCATTTACGAAAGGAGAGGTTTCCACTAGTACGAAAAGGGAAACTCAGCCTAAGAGCGGATGGACCCTTCAAAGTACTCAAGAGATAATGACAATGCTCACATGATTGACCTATCAAGTGAGTATAATGTTCATAATGTTTTCAATGTTAGTGATTTATCTCCTTATATTGTTTGTGATCCTTTGGTTTTGAGGACGAATCATTTTCAAGAAGGGAAGGACGATAACATGGAAAACATGAATAACACTAACATGAGTGACATATACCCCTCAAGACCATTCACACATAGCTAAGCAATGGATCTCCAAGGCCTACAAGCAATGTTCATGAAAAAAGTAGTATTAGAGGAGCTTAAAGGTCACCAAAGAAGGACATACAATGTGTGTAAGGTACATCAAAATGAGAAGGAAGCAGGAAAGTGGCCATGTGTGCAAATGGTCATTTCATGAATTCAAGAATTCACAAAAGAAGGCAACCAAACAAGACCCTTATCTCATTAAGGAAAATTGTCAAAGAAGTGTTTTCTTTATTTCCCTAGTATAAATATTAGTCTTTTATCATTTCGCAAGACTTAGACTATGTTGAATATTGACTCTCAAATTGTAGTATCTTCTTAGTGAGTAATTAGGAGTAATTAGGGTGAACTCTTGGGATTGCTAGTTAACTTCTTGAGTTTGATTAATCAAAGTGTTACCCCTTTGTGATTCTTGGTTTCATTTGATTATCCTTCTTTGGATTGAATTTAGGTTGTTGAAGTTAATTGGAAGGTGAGGATTTAGTCCCTTGTTACCCATAATTTCAATAGCTTGAGTATTAAACCACATATCCTCTATTTCTTTGTTTCTTACTTTGTTTGATCTTTATCACTAGTGGTATAAATTTGCTTGAAAAAAAAACTTATGAAATCCAACTTTTTTTTTGTTTTTTCTAAGTTTCTTGATTTTAAATAAATAATTTGTACATATTAGATAATTTCTTGATAAATACGGAGTTTGGCCAAAACTATCGGGTACCTATCTTCTAGGGTTGTTCTAGGGGCGCTCCTGACTGCTAGTGTGGTACAATGACAAAGTTCATGAACCTTTGACCCGATATCTCGAGTTTAAATTTTGAATGTGAAAGTATTAGAATGGACAATTACTTTTATGAATATAGGAAATTTTGATTTCTATCAACTTCTTGAGTGTTTATAATCATTAAAACTTGAAATTTTTATTTCTGAAAAATGATAATTCAGTTTTCTACGAAAATGGACGTTCCAATTTATGTACAACGATTGGATTCGGAAAGCAAACTATTTTTTACCACAATATTTTATATGCATTTTAATTATTTTGGATCTTAGATATTACATATAAAATTAATTTAATTATTTTATAATTTTTAATCATTTAAATATTACATTATGTCTTTTTTTGAATGATAATATTTAGGGCTAGGCGTTTGGTATTTGGTTAGTATCTCTCAAATTTTGGGTTCGGTAATTGGTAGTCAAAAGTATATATCAAATACCAAATTTGAATTTTTGATTTAGTAATTTGGTAAACGGTAAATTAAACTTTGATTTGGTAAGGTATTCGGCAATACCTTATTAAAGTTATAGCCGATTTTATTACAAAGTCAATACTATTTCTCCAATCATTTTTTTTGTGTGGAGGCAAGATATAATAGGAGATCAACAGATAAGAAGGCATCAAGAAAAACAAATTGATACAAAAGACATGTATTTGGATTATGCTTGCTTATCTTTAACTTTCTCTTTGAACTTGTACTAATTAGTAATGAATATGTTGATATATGACCTTCATTAAGTAAATAATTTATATTCAAAAAATACCGAATACCAAATGATACTAATGTCTCATACCAAACTCAAACCCAAATACTATAATTTTAAAATTTTACTCTCGAATACCATATCAAATACCGAATAATCGAATACCAAATTATCCAAAATTTTGGTTCAATTCGGTTATTGAATTTTTGATATTTTATGCCTAGCCCTAACAATATTACATTATGTCACCTCCACTTGCGTAATCACATCTTGTGGTTATGGCTCGCATGGTAAAATATATTTATTTTTTGATATTGGTGATTTGAGTATTCAATTTACGATGAAATTGATATTTTAATTTATGTGACACCGATTAAATTTAAAATACGAACTATTTTTTTACCATAATTTTTTTATTTGTATTTTAAATATTTTGAATCATTAATTATTGTACTTTATATAGTACTTTTATGTAGTTTTTTTTTAAAAAAATCTATGTTCAAAATTTTTGTCAAAATTAAGAAGATTTAATCTCGAAAAGCAAAAAATTATCATTTAGACTGAGTAATTTTAATAATATAATTTGAATTTATATATTACATATAAATTAATTTAATTATTTGAGAATTTCATAATGATTTGATTTATGTACATATAATTGCATTACTTGAAAATTATTGTTATTTTACTGATCAATTTTGAGCTAGAAATCCTAATTAAGTCAAACTAGACGAACCAGAAGAAAATTGAATTAATTTTGTTTTGATTTGGCAAAAATAAAAGGAATCTGGTTGAAATTTCCTAAAAACAATATGATTCAATTTATTAATACTTTTAATTTAACACAAGTAATAGCAAATTGAGTCTCATAAATTTGGAAAAATAGAATATGACGCTATTAGTCTCAAACAAAATATATAAAAAAGAAGAAGATAAAATCGAATCTTTTAAATGAACATTATCAAGAAAGTATGTTTCGTAAATCATTTCGAATAACACTTAAATTCTTTCTGTCACTGAAGTTGTTGCCACATAGTAAGTCGAGCCCCCCTTTTATGTTCATAAAAAGCGTAGAAAGGGACAAAAATAAATAAAATTGAACAATAAAAACGAAGAAAAATGACAATCAATCAAGACATGAAATATAGATCAGCAACTGAAATCTTACTCTATACCATTAGATGTATATTGACGCAATTAAAAACAACCTAATTGCAAGTTGTAAAGCAAAATAGATGGGGTAAAAAGAAGATACAGATAGATGAAAGGACTCTTTCCATAAAAAAAAGATAGATAAAAAATGTGTCATATAATTTTGGTGAACCTCAACAGTTTCAATTTCATAGAATAACTCTGCTGAGACGAAAAGTATATCAACTATACTCTAACTCCTTAAGATTTTCTTCAGAAGCATCAATCGTTGGAAGTTTTATCCTAAGTTGTTGTACATTTTCATCATATTTTGGATATGAAAAAACAAGATAGCAATAATCATTTTGCTCAGTAACCAAGGTATAAAGTTGTTGTCCTGCTGCAAATCCACCAAGAAGTTGATATGATCGTTCTGATTGATCCATAGTTACACAAATATCATCCCCACAAGCAGCCACTTCAATTTGTGTTGCATAGATGAAATCCAAAACTTGTGAAATTTCTTTTTCAAACTCATAAAATGGTCCATTTTCAAAGTTGAATTTTCTAAGCTTACACACTCCTTCTCCCAATTCCATCATTGCTCCTTTGTGATTTTTGTTGAATAAGTGATGCAATCCTACTGCACATTGAAGAATTCCGTGGAGGAGACTTCGAATGGGCTCTTGGGATTCGGTCCAAAGGGCTTCAACAACATCGTGACATCTGTAACACATGACAAAAGTAATTTAACATGAGTTGGAGTTACTTTTTTTTAATGAGCATTTAAATTTTGCTCCCATTGGAATAAATTTATCTATCATAGATAGAAGAAACAAAATCATCAAACTGCTTTAAAACACGAAAACATATAGCCTCTTTGGTTAAGTTTTTGAGAGGTCAAATGAGTTTTTGACAAATTTTAGGGAGTAACAAAAATTTACTTTTTTGAAAAATACATTCATAACTTACGATCAAATAATATTTTTTTCTCAAAAAAGTGTCTTGAAAATTTATTCATTAAATACAAATGACTTCTTACCGAAGTACTTTTAAAAAATTACTTTTCAAAATAAATTTAATTTCAAAAGTTTGACCAAACAAGATATTAATTTAGTGAACTTGGAACATAAATTTAAAGACTAACCAAAAAAAAAAAAAAAAGGAAAAATTTAAAAGGGGTCTAAATAGTGTAATGTGACGAGTCAAAATGCAAACCCAGTCCAGACATACATTACCATATTTAGCAATTGGGAGTCGTGTAAATCTCAAATAAACTAAACTAATAATTTAAGAAAAATAGATTAACTTTCACAATTTTTTTTTAGACTGAAGCAATTTTGACCTAAGCAAAATTTGAAAACATTACATAGCAAATCATTTTATAATTTGACTTGTTCATTTATTATCTTTACCTGTAATAATCTCTACTATTAAAAAGCCTCACAGCTTCTTGAAAACTATAATTTTTGGATTTATGATCATCTTCGTCTTCCACAAAACTCCTTCGAGAAAAGAGGCGATAGCTACATGATGATGGTGAAGTGTAATTGGTCTCCTTGAATTGATGATAATATAATTGGCTATGTAAATGAACCTTTGAGTATGGAAAATTAGAGAGTGAAGATATGTTAGCAAAAGATATTAGAATTTGATTGAATTTTGGGAGATTGATAGAAATGTTATTAGCCATAGAAGAATGATTTTCCTAGCTGCATCATTTTTGTCTCTTTTATTGTGATGGGTTTTCATGTGTGGTTCCTTTTTTCTTTTATCACTTCAAAAATCAGATAATGTTATACAAAAAGATCTCCCAAGATTTTTCCTTTAAGGGTGTGTTTGGTATGAAGGAAAATATTTTTCATGAATTTTTTTTTCAGAAAATATTTTAGTGTTTGGCTTTTGAGTGAAAAATGTTTTTGAGAAATATCTTCTTAATTTTTTACTAGAGTAGAAAATAATTTGAAAAACTGAATTTTTTAAAGTTGAAAATATTTAAAAAATAAACTTAAATTTTTATAAGGTTAGGGGGGCTGGTATGGGGGAAGTTGGAACAGAGTTTTGAAAAATATTTTCCTTAAGTTTCGAAAAGCGAAGTCATTTTCCTTAAATTTGAGGATTATGAGTTGATTTGGAAAACATTTGACCCAACCAAACATGAGAAAATTGAAAAACATTTTCCGGAAAATGTTTTCATCCATACCAAACACACCCTAAATGTAGGGAAAGTTACACATTTAACAAGTCGGTCAAAAATAATTAAATACATTTATAGTCAAATTTACGGAAAAAAATACGTTTTCTCGATTTTGGTTTGTCTATTTGCCTTTTCTTTTTTAGTATATTTTAATTAGATATCGTTGTTTAGCAACTCTTTGATTTTGACTTTTTATATATAATACTTAACGAAATAAGATTAAGGGATATTTTGATAATAATTTAACTTAAGTTTCTAAGAAAATAAAAAATACAAAACTTAACTTATGTTTACAAAAAAAAAAAAACAATATCTTCTCAGGGCCGGATCTACGTATCATGGTGGGGGTCGGTTGAAATTTTATATATACATGTGTATATAAATGTATATCTTCATAAAAAAACTTATGATAAATTAATCTGCTACCCCTAGATACAAGTAGGCGCATTGTGCCCGTGGTTTAGTATCGAATTTTCAGCTTTCGGGTCGCAAGTTCGATTGTCATATTGCTCATTTTAAATGTATTTATGTTTCTTTTGCAAAATAAAAATGTTGGCTCTTGGACTCGAACTCGTAATCCACACATAACAAAATAGTGTCAATACCATTAAGCCATGGGCTACACTCGACTTTAATAGACATTATTATCATATGGTATATGTGACGAAATATCACAAATTGTTGAGACTTAACAATAATAATTTGATCATTTAATTAACCCAATATATGACACCACTACCTTCAAATCCTAGATCCGCCTCTATATCTTTTTCGTATCATTTAAGTTAAGTATCTTAATTTTCTCGTACAAAATAATTGTAATTATTCATTTGGGATGGTGCATACTCAGATACTTCCTAGCACTTTCTATTTGTGAATGTTATATAAGACCCAACCTGCTAGGAAAAGAACATTTACTTCCCAAAAAAGTGAAATACTTATTTTTGAATGTTTCTTTACTTCATTCCCTCTTTTTATTTTAAAATGATCTATATTAAATTTTTTTCGCACGCTGGCGTCATATTGATATTAGCGTTCACCCTCTTTCCTTTTCGATACCATCACAATATATTACAATATATGGATATACTCTGGTGATATCAAAAAGTAACTAAGCAATGTCTTCCTTGAAGGATTCTTTCTTTCTACTTGATACCATCAAAGTATAATATACTCTGGTGATATCAACTACTCATTGAATAACATTTTTTTTTAGGTTTCTTACAGGCCTTTGATAAGATTGTTCAATCACCCATTATATAATTACAATGTATAAACATATTTTCATATCATTGAGGTATGAGGTATGCTTCAATTCCTTGTTATATTCTAGGTGTTTTGATGATCCTCACAAATGCGGGGACCTGGTTCCTGGCAGAGTGCTATCGTCCAGATACAAATGGGGTACAGTCGTAAAAACTGTCATGTCAGGTGGTAGGTGAAAAGTGCAGTATCCTACACCAATAAGAAGAGCGGACGAGATTGTATGTTTCAGTATCTCACAAATGCAGGGACCTGGTACAAGACAAAGTTTCCTCCATCAGATACATAATTGGTTACAGTTGTAAAGCTGTCACATTAGAGGTTGGTGAGGCGTCAGTAAACTACACCAATCAGAATGAAAGAGGGTGTTTGTCCAATGGATAATAAATCTTTATGTTTGATATTTTTATCATGACAAACACCATATTATATTCATTCATTCAAAGAAGCAAGTCAGCCAGCAAGCCTTTTGAAGAACTCACAAAGAAGTTTTTAAGGGACCTGGTCCCAGTAAGACTGCGACGTGAAAAGGTGAAAAGACAGATGTCAGAAAAGCTGCCACCACTGATGCGGATAGGTGCACAACTTTTCCAACAGCAGGCCTTCAGCCAATGTGATGGTTTCAACGAATTAGTGGTGAATTATATTATCTTTTTTCATCAAACACAAATTCAAGATTTGGCAAACTCAACTTGGATTTTCTCTCGAAATTCATAAGCTTGAAAATTGAAGGCCATCTTCAAGGAAGAACACTGCTCATCAACAAGGAACCAAATGGAGTGCTAAGGAGTCTTGTTGTATTTATAGCTTAGTGTCTTATGTGCTTACATTGTAAATCTGATCCTAATTTATAAAGGAATCAGATTGTTTTGGTTTGTTGAAAGTCTAAATGAGTTAAGGCTACCTGATTTAGTGGGCAACATCGTTTTGTTGCTTAGTCAAAGTCTAAGTTATCTAGAGGTGATAGATTAGTGGGCGGTGTTGTATCCGCTTAGGCTCTTCAAGTAATAGGTAGATTACTTGATCGTGAGATTAATAACTTTTTCTCACATTCGTTGTAACCGGGTTTCACTTTTGCTTGAGAAGATTAGTGAAAACGGTTGAAAATTTTGTCCAACAGGTCGTGGTTTTACTCCCTTGAGCAAGGAAGTTTCCACGTAAAGTTGTTTGTTCAATCTTTACTTTCAGCACTTATTTTACTGTGTGTTATTGTAAATGTGCAGAGGACCTGATCCCATCCAAACAGGTGGACGCAACTTTTAGTTACTGTTCTTACTGTGTCAAGGGACCTGGTCCATTGACTGTTAGTGGACTCACTCATTTCAACAAGTGGTATCAGTGCGTTGGATTCTCTATATGGTTAACACCAAGAGAATAGATCCTGAAGGAATGGCGTCCTCACCAAGTATAGAAGAAGGTAAATCCACCATATGCCCTCCTCGTTTCAACTGTAAGTGTTACCGGTGGTGGAAGAACAGACTGCATAATTATATCATGGCAAAAGATAGTGAGCTGTGGGACTTGGTTCTTGATGGTCCTCACATTCCTACCAAGAATGTGAAGGAATGGTGTTTAATTCAGGAGGTTCCCAAATGTATAAGAGTGTATGATGAAACCAATAGAAAAAAGGAGAAGTCTGTAGCATTAAAGGTTTCTCCAAATGATGCTTCGGAAGATGAAAAAGATATGAGTTATTTGACTAAAAGGTTTCAAAGAATAGTAAAAAAACATGGAAGGTTTCAAGAAGAATGAAACTCCAACAGAATAGAAAATGAAAACGACTTCCTTCATAAGTGGGGAAAGGCTAATGCTGATCGGGTGGTGAAAAAAGTTCTTGCAGTCTTGGAAGATTCCTCAAGTGAGTCAGAAGAAGATGCAGAAAACCATGAGGATGTCTCAATGATGTCCGTTGAAGATGATGAAAATATCTTCAATTCCATTTTCTCATTAATGGCAGAATCTGATGCTGAAGAGAATCTAAATGAGGTAACTCTTTTTGACCTTGAAGATGATCTAGATACTCTTCCCATTATAAAATTGAGGAAACTTGCTGTCCTACTTATTTAATCTGTTGATGAACAAACCATTGAAAACTTAATGTTGAATGAAAAATTAAGTTTGTGTGAGGATGAGAATTCTGCTCTTAAATCTCAAATATTTGAATTGAGCGTCAAGATAGGTATCTTGAGACTGGTAGTCTTGAACCCAATGAGGGACCTAGTACCTCTAAGGGTGAAAAACGAAAGCTCAGTGTCTTTGAGGAGGAACTGGAACAAAAAAATAAGACTTCGAGTCTAAGCTGGTCGCCTTTATTGAAATTAATGCTCAACTGAGGAGAGATCTGACCAAGGTAAGGGAAGAGCAAAATCACTCTTTGAAGTGGACTGAATCCTCCAAAATTCTCTCTAACTTATCTAGTCAGAGTTTCAATGGCAAGAAGGGGATGGAATGCATACCGATAGAACCCCCTCATAATCATCACAGTAAATATGTGTCTCTAGCTGACAATCTCTTGTGCACTCATTGTGGGCGTAATAGTCATCTAAAAGAAAATTGTGAGAAATAGAAAAGAGCTAAAGAAAGGCATGTGAAGTTTGTCCGATCTGAAAATAATCAAAAAAAGAAAGAAAGGGGACCTGGTCTTCGTGCTTAATTTTTCAGATCCGACAGTTATATGGAAACGGAGTGCAAGGGACCTGGTCCTCGCTATCGTTTTAGCAAGAACACTTTGCCCCCTTGGACAGGAAGGTTTCTTGTTAAGCCTTTCGAAAAATATTGGGAACTCTGTTTGAAGTGGGTTCCTAAGTCTAACAAGTAATTCTTGTGCATAAGCGAGGAAGTAGTCAGTGTTGATTCATAAATAGCAGATGCTTAAAACACATACTATGAAGGTTACAAAACTTCCTCTCTCTCAAGGCACTTCAAGGTGGAGGTGTCTCTTTTGGCGAATGGCAAGAAATGCTACATTCTTGGTGTATATGTGCATGAATGAAATGAAGCTAAGCTCTTATCAGATAACTTTTTTTGTCACAAACTTGCTCTCTCAGGCGATGATCTTGACAGAAAAGAGATGCAAGAACATGTTTATTGTTGGTCTGTTTACTGCTCGTTATGACAGTCTCACTGGCCTCAATGCTCAAGGTGAGAATGCTGAGGTATGATTCAAGAGACGTGCTCATAAGTGTTGCTTTGCTGCATAAACCTGTGTCAAGGGACCTGGTCCCAGTCTGTGTAAAATGATATTTGCAGAAGACAAAGGTTGTGACGCTGATGTTAAGGAGAAGCAAATCAAACTATCTTTCAGCAATCTCAAGGAAGCTGATGCAAATGATGTACCTAATGAGAGACCCGGTCCTCTAGACATTGCTGAACAAAGATGATGCAATTCAAACTGATAATGTGAATTATGAAGGTGAGAATGAAGAAGCATATCAAACTCAGTTTGAAAGAAGCAAAATCTGATAGTCGGTTCCCCAATAAGCTGATCGGTTGTCCAAGTTGCTCATCAACAATGACTTCAAGAGAGATCAAGCAAATCTCAAAAGGTACCTTTGGTTGTCAAGAATAATACATCATTGAGTTGCTCAAATATCTTAACATACTTTAAGTCAAGATAATGAGAAAGAATGGTGATGTCATCATGAAGCTTTCTAAGAAGGATGATCAAGTGGAAGACATCTTCACTGAAGCTCTAAGCACAAACCAGTTGAATTCTCTCATAGGATCGTATCTACAAAGAAGAGTATAGCACAACATTCAGGGGTCATTGATGTATGATCAAAGAAAGAACCCGGTACCAGTTCAATGAAGCTGCTGAAAGGGTTTCATATTTTTGGGTGTATAGACAATTCATACTTTCTTGGGCACTAACTAGAAGCTGGATGATGATCAATCAGGTTCAAAGACTCTACTCATGTACAAAGGAAAATATCTTGAAGGCTGCTGAGAAAATCTTAAGTCATCTGAATAAAATAGAGGACCTGGTCCTATTCTGTCCAGCAGGATATTTTTTGATTTGTAGTACATGGTGTTGTTGATTATGCTAAGTATCAAGTTGATAGATTGAGTACCTCACCTCAAGAGTGGATTATGTTATGCGCTTATCTTTCACTCATGTGGAATTAAAAGGCAAGATTCAATTACTCTTTCATCAACTGAGGCAATAAATGTAGCAAGTGCAGCTTGATGGGTTCAACTCTTGTGGATCAGGAAACATCTTGAATCTCATAAAATCTGGCTGAATTAATCAAGATGATGATGGAAATGTTAAAACCTTCTTGAATGGATCCTACCTGAAGCAATCAACTCTTTCATGACTATGAAAAAGGAGCAGGTATCCTTGCTTTTCGGTTATGTATATTTTAACAAGTTCAGTTTCATACCTTTTGTAGGTATACACACATGGAAAAGGGGATAAAGAAAAAGGGAGGTCAGGATAGATCTAGGCAATGACATTCAAACTACAGAGAAGGACCAGGTCCTTTCTCGAAGGTTAGCAATCTTAACATTGCAGTTTGAATTATGCATGAGAACCATTTCAATTGTCACATGTCTGTCCTTCAGGAATCTGACTGTTGTCTTATCTTTTGGGTGCCAAAATGGTACCTTATTTTCTCTTTCTTTATATTCCATATTTCTTTCTATTTCCCTAAAAAAATCAAGTTACCTTCCAAATATCAAGGTGCTTCGAAATTTTCTTTTCTCTTCTTTTCAAACACACTTCAAATTGTTAAGCCCTTTATTCTTGTTGGAGAATTCTCTGATGAAAATGTTTTAAGTGTGAAGAGGGATCTGTTCCTCCATGAAAAATGAAAAAGAAGTTGATATTTTGAGAACTCAAAGTTTCTGAAGAGGAAGGTATAAAAAAAAATATTAAAAAAAATCTTCTTGGTTCCTCAATTGTTGATCTATTCATCTCGGAGGCCTTGAGTTGTTTGTGTTACCAATCTTTCTGTTATGAAAAACTCAGGCTGGTGTTGGAAGTTATGACAGTTGCTCGAGTTAACTGGAATATTGAAATGGATTGTCTAAAAGTACAACTTCTGAAACAACTACCAGAGGGCCAGGTGCCAACAAAAAATAATAATAATTAAAAAAAAGAAAAATTTGCAGCCATGAAGGCTAAACATACAGATTGGGTTTCACATCATGTTGTACGTTAAGAGAATATTCTTGAAAACTTATGCTAAGGGATATGATCTATTCATTCTATTCTTTCAATCCCTTGCCTCTAAGTCATCCCTTCTCTTTCTATCTCTCTATGACAGTCCTCATTACTCTTTTTGGGCATTGTTCTGGTTTCCATTTGTAATCATATTTGTAATGCTTTGATGGTTGATTTTTTTGATTATGGATGAAAAATATCTTGTTTCTACTGACTTATCTCATTACTTTATGCCTTTTTACTCATGCTTAGTGTTGCCCAAGCGGCCATGAATTTGCTTAAACTGCATTTCTGTTTACTTGGTTTACTACTTTAACCCTTTTTTATGATGTCAATAGAGGGAAAATTTTTAAGTTAAAGTATGAGATAAATGGTGTTATAACTGCTTGAAGAAGTATGATATCAATGGTGTTATCACTGCTGGAAGAAGACATGGATCATGCCGATAAGGGGGAATCAACGCTAGCTGCTTGAAGAGGAAATTGTTTTGTCGACAGGGGGAATAGTGCTTGCTACCTGAAGAGGACCTGGTCTTATTGATAGAGGAAAGTAGATGTTTGTCATCATCAAAACAGGGGAAAATGCTATCTTGATGTTTTGGTGATTTGGCAAACTTTGAGGATGATTAAACTCCAGTTACCCTAATAATTCTTGTTGATAGGGGGAACTGGTGAATATGTTTGTCAACATCAAAAAGAGGGAAAAAGCTATATTGATGATTTGATGATTTGACAAATTTCGGGGATGATTTAACTCCAGTTACCTAAGAATTCTATTTGATAGGGGGAACTGGTGAATAAATATGTTATCATCAAAAGGGGGAAATTTTAGTTCGAAGTTGAGTTAAGATGATATCTCAAACTTGATATGAAGTTTTGATGATTTAACAAACTTATCGATCTAACAAAGAACCAAATCCTTGTTATTGGAACTACTGACAATGAGATGAAGTATAAACTCAGTGCGAGGTATATTTGTGTGCTATCATCAAAAAGGGGGAAAATGTTATATTCTAGGTGTTTTGATGATCCTCACAAATGCGGGGACCTGGTCTCTGGCAGTGTGCTCTCGTCCAAATAGAAATGGGGTACAGTCGTAAAAGCTTTCATGTCAGGTGGTAGGTGAAAAGTGCAGTGTCCTACACCAATAAGAAGAGCAGTGAGATTGTATGTTTCAGTATCTCACAAATGCACGGACCTGGTACCAGGCAGAGTTTCCTCCATCAGATACATAATTGGTTATAGCTATAGAGATGTCACGCCAGAGGTTGGTGAGGCGTCAGTAAACTACACCAATCAGAATGGAGGAGGGTGTTTGTCCAACGAATAATAACTCTTTATATTTGATACTTTTAGCATGAAAAACACCATATTATATTCATTCATTCAAGAAGGAAGTTAGCCAGCAAGCCTTTTCAAGAACTCACAAAGAAGTTTGCAAGGGACCTGGTCCCAGTAAGACTGCGACGTGAAAAGGTGTAAAGACAGATGTCAGAAAAGCTGCCACCCCTGATGCGGATAGGTGCACAACTTTTCCAACAGCAGGCCTTCAGCCAATGTGATGGTTTCAACGAATTAGTGGTGAATTATATTATCTCTTTTCATCAAACACAAATTCAAGATTTGGCAAACTCAACTTGGATTTTCCCACAAAATTCATAAGCTTGAAAATTGAAGGCCATCTTCAAGGAAGAACACTGCTCATCAACAAGGAACCAAATGGAGTGCTAAAGAGGCTTGTTGTATTTAGAGCTTAGTGTCTTATGTGCTTGCATTGTAAATCTGATCCTAATTTATAAAGGAATCAGATTGTTTTGGTTTGTTGAAAGTATAAATGAGTTAAGGTTACCTGATTCAGGGGGCAACATTGTTTTGTTACTTAGTCAAAGTCTAAGTTATCTAGGGGTGATAGCTTAGTGGCCGGTGTTGTATCCGCTTAGGTTCTTCAAGTAATAGGTAGATTACTTGATCGTGATATTAATAACTTTTTCTCACATTCATTATAACCGGGTTTTACTTTTACTTGAGAAGATTAGTGAAGACGGTTGAAAATCCTGTCCGACAGGTCATGATTTTACTCCCTTGAGCAAGGAGGTTTCCACGTAAAGTTGTTTGTTCAACCTTTACTTCCAGCACTTATTTTACTGTCTGTTATTGTAACTGTGCTGAGGACCTGGTCCCATCCAAACAGGTGGATGCAACTTTTAGTTACTGTTCTTACAATGTCAAGGGACCTGGTCCATTGACTGTTAGTGGACGCACCCATTCCAACATTCCTCAATTTCAAATTTAAAAAAAAATTAAGAATATAATTTCTACTAATTTAGAGTTTCATAAATATTTAATAATTTTCTCTTTATTTTTTCTTATTTATTTCTTAAAAAAGAGAATTTATTCCTATATGATAATGATAGAGAAAGAAAATAACAATTTACGTTTGGGGCACGTCAAAATCAAGCTTTGAAGAAGCTTTAATGGATAAGGGAGTCTAAAATCCCCACTAACTCAAAATATCCTTTTACCACTCCCAAATTTTAGATACGATCTCTCTCAATATTTCGAGTCTTTTGAAATATTATTCACTCGAAATAATTATGCTTGCGGCACTTCAAATTTTTAAATCAACAAATTTTAATGGCTAATGAAGTCTTTTAATCTTCAACAAGTCAAAATCTCCTTTAAATAGTCCCAATTATATATATGAGCTCCTCTTGATCTACCAAATCTTTCGATATTATTATTCACTCAAAAATAATTTACGTTTGTAGCACGCAAAAATTTAAAATCAAGCTTAATGATTGAATATTTTTGGCACACAATTGGTTGTTAAAAATAGGTAACTTTTGTTCCATCACATTGCCCCTCTCGAGTTGATCCAATATGTACTTCTATTACTTATAAACTGATATCCTCCATTACAACTTCACATATATTCATGTGTTACACACTCTGTTAGTGAAAAACTTACTAGATAACAAAAAATACAAGATTACAATTGAAAATAAAAAATGAATAAAATAAATCTCTTAAAGGCTGAGGCACGGATATCTCGCTCTCTTTAAGGAGATTCAAGCCCACTACAACAAATATTTTCACCGGTGCAGCAGTAGTCCTCTTTGACTTGTCCCCTCCAGGATACAACAACCTTCACAAATTATAACTCAACAACTCTGGACAAGAGTTGAGTCCAAAGCTCCACAAAGAAGAACACCCACCTTCAACTAATAAGAACTCTCTTTTAGACTAACACTTTCACTCTATGTTTTTTCTCTTGTGTATTGTGTGTCAAACCAAATAAAGACCACTACTATTTATACTAGAAGAAGTCTTCCTAGCAATGAATAGGAAGATAATGGTGTAGTAAATAATGAAAATAATAATCTTAGGAGTTATATAGGTTACGAGGATAATGGAGGAGTAAAGAATGGAATAATGAGAGGGCTAACCAATGCCTCTAACATGCATATGCACAACGGCCAACTTTCCAAACGTTCATCACACAGTATTGTGCTATAATGTCTTTGAATATTTAATTATCCACTAAGTAATTAGGCACATAGCATTGCAATGGCCATAACTCCCATATCCTCAATTTCATTCCATTGTGGCAGAATGACTAATTTAGCCTATAACAAAATTATGTGAGACAAATTAATAATAATCAAATATTAAAATGCTCAAAAGGCCAACATACTCTCCTAAAGAAAATTATGTATTTAAATAAAATTTTGAATTCAAACCAACCATACCATTTTTAAGAAACATTCAACAATTTAAATCTATGTAAAAGAATTTTTTTACTTCAAAATAAGAATAACACTCTTGTAAGAACAAATAAAAAACAGTTGAAACTAAGATTTTTTGGGGTCTTCAAAAATGAGAACCCCTCCAAAAATTGGCGTATGCCATTAATAGCAGCGTGCACACGGTATTCTTTAGTAAAAGGCTAAAGAATAGTTCGCTATGTGCTCACGGCATGGCTGAGAAAGTTTTGCAACGAATTTATGTGTTTGTTTATATTAGGGAAAATACCCAAGTACCCCCTCAACCTATGCCCGAAATCCCAGAGACACACTTAAACTATACTAAGGTCCTATTACCCCCCTGAACTTATTTTATATGAAATTTTCTACCCCTTTTTAGCCTACGTGGCACTAGTTCGAAAAAAAAGTCAACCATGTTGGGCCGACAAGATAGTGCCACGTAAGCTAAAAAGGGTTAAAAAAATATTAATAAAATAAGTTCATGAGGGTAATAGGACCTTAGTATAGTATAAGTGTGTCTCTGAGATTTCGGGCATAGGTTGAGGGGGTACTTGGGCATTATCCCTTTATATTATAACAAAGTTTATATTTACTTATTACTTAACGGTGTAGTACTCGCCTCACTACATCAATATCTATATGAACACAAATGATTACGTTTCTTGATGATTCTGAATACATATGGTCACAACTCAAAAACTGATCAATGATGAAATGTTATCTAAAATATTTTGGCCAGTATCTTGAATATAGTTGAATTACCTAGAATGTTTTGGCCAGTATCTTGAATATACTTGTATTGTGCGTAAAGTCAGACTTTTTATTAAGAAAATTTAAAATAAAACATATGAAGAAAGGCAAAAGGATTCAACAATAAAAATAATTTTAACATTATATATGGAGTGTAAATGTGTAATTTTTTGATGAAGGAACATAAAATTTTGAAAATAACGACATGAAGAAGGCAAAAGTATTCGACAATAAAAATAATTTTAACATTATATATGGAGTGTATAATGTTTCTTCCATTCAGAATTATTGAAATGTTTTATCTACAAACATTATAGTTGTTGTTAAAAGTTTCTTCCATTCAGGATATCTCTTACCCTCTTGGAATGAAACTTTTATTACTTTAACCCTTAAAGTAAAGAATCCTAGTGTTATTAGTCAATTTAGACCTATTAGTCTGTGCTCTACCATATATAAAATTATAACTAAGATTATCGGAGCAAGATTAAAAAAGTATTTGCCTAGTATAATCTCTCATAATCAATCTGCCTTTGTAGGGAGTAGACATATTGTTGATATTGTTGTCTTGGATCATGAGTGTACACATGTGATGAAAAATAAGAGGAGAGGGAACGATAAATTTATGGCCTTAAAATTAAACATGACAAAAGCTTACGATAGAGTGGAATGAATATATTTCCAATCTTTACTTTTGAAAATGGGTTTTCATGACTTTTTTGTTAGTTGAATTATGCAATGTATCTCGCCACCTACTTACAAGTTTAATATTGTCATGCCCCGAGCTACATCGTGGACGTGGCCGGTATTTTAAGACCATTGTCGTCTTCGAGAGGATCATTGGGCTGGTTTACTTAACTCAGCGAAGACTTAACTCAATAAAAATTTCTCATTCGATAACTGAAAGAAAAATAAATTGGCCAAAATGACACTTAAGTCTCATAACAAAATATCTACAGCACAAAGATGAGAGATTCAAAACTAATTGTCTAACTGTCTATGAAGCCTCTATAATATAAAGGGATCTTGGCACATTACCCCCAATCATCCTAATAACTGAAAACTAAAGACAATAGCAGAATTATAAAGATGTCCTCCAGAATGCAAGGAGGCTTACCTTTGACTTTGAGTGCTTGACTGGATCAACGAGGCGTTGGATGATGATGATCCTGGTTAAATGCGTCTGCATCATAAGATGATGCAGGCTAACAGACATCAGTACTGTTTTATCGAAAAAATGATTTCGAAAAGAGTTTGTTTTATTTTAAGGGTATTTTCGACTTTTAGGAGTCGCCACTTAATTTTTTAAGAAAAATCAAGAAAACTTATTTCCAAAACAATTTAAACAGAAAAATTTGTTTTGAAAATATTTTAGGGAGGTTCGGGATTCTTATTTGTGTCTTAGGAAGGTGTAAGGCACCTAAGACACTCCGCTAACTTACGGTTTTCCGGCGATTAACTTATTTGACTATTTTTTTGTTTTAACCTTCGCGAATTGATGTTTGAATTTTATCAGAATTTTACTTAGCCAAATTCACAAGTGTTGCAACCTTTATCTTGCAAATTTTCATTTTTAAGGTTAAAGCTCTTTAAATTCAAACGAAACTTGTAGAATTTGAAATGTTGAACTTATTAGAGTTTTAGACAAGTTGAAATATTTATCGCTTTTAAAGCTTAGTTTTAAGTTTAAAAATAGAAAAGCGTCTCGGCGGGGTTTGGAATTTTCTAACCTTAGACTAAAGCATTTAAGTAAAAGCACGTAAACAACTAATAATAAAGAGAGAGAGAGAGAGAGAGAGAGAGAGAGATATTTGGGTCCAAATTCGGGTTTTGTTCGCCTTGACTGAATTTTGGACCCACCTGCTTTTGGGTTTTTGACCCATTCACCTGTCCTAATCTAAACATACAAAATAAAACAAATACAAGAAAAAATAACGACTTCTCAACTCCCTGTGTTTCGAGAGACACCACAGTCGCACACGCTGCGACGAAATGGAATGTATTTATCGACTTCTCAACTCCCTGTGTTTATCTCTACATTCTTTCGAAGTAAACAGCGAAGGTAGAAGAAATTCTAACCTAAATTTCCAATACCCAAAATTCTAACCTCTGGAATTTAAACTCTTCTGAAACAGAACCAGAAAAGCCAAAGAAAATTTTCGTTTTGTCTTTTTTTTTTCTCGGAAACAACACAACGAACCAAGGATTTCGAAAAAATCCCCCCCCCCCCGACCTAAGGATGGTGGGGGTTTATATAGAGAAGACGAAAGCTAGGGTTCTGGGGAGAAAGGGCTGGCCGAGATTTCCAGGCCCATTTCGAATTCAAATTCCAAACCTAATCGAATCTGAAGAATATGCTCTTTTGATGCTCAAATTCCCAACGGATGGAAGCATGTGGAGGGTCGAGATTGCTTCTTCGTCTTTGGCGAACGACGTGGCTCAATCTCACGACGCCAAGGACGATTCCTGTGTCGTTTGCTCACTGCGCGGCTACGTACGAGACAGCAGGACTGTAGTGTCCGTTAGTCTTGCTTCGCTCACGCGCGAGAGAGAGAGGGGGGGATGAGAGAGGAGGAGAGGGAGAGAGCGTGGGGGAGACGCATGGGGGAGAGACGCGAGGAGTTTCTGGAGTTTTGTCGCATTTTCCTAGGGAGTTTTGGCGTTTCTGCTTTTTCTTTTGCTGGGGATTTCCGTTGGGGTCGTTTGCAGAAAGAAGAAAAGGGGGAAGAGGGATTTGGGTCGGGTCTGGTTGTCAGCGCCGGTCGGGTAAGGAATTGGGTTGGATGTTTAAAATGGATTGGGATAAATGGGGGTTAAAGAGTTTAAGTGGGCTGGATTTAATTTAGTGGGTGTTGGGCCGCCTGGGATTTTAATATTGGAATGGACTGCTGGATTAATTAAATAAATAACTAATTAAAATGACGAATTTCGCATTAACCAATTAACGAGCTTTTATTTAATAAAATAATTATTAAAAATCGTAAAAGTGATTCAAACGTATAATTACAATTTAAATTAAACTAGTTTAATAGAGCATTTAAAATGTATATTTTGATGGTTTTGAGTAATCATGAGATATACGAATTATATACATAATTATGCAAATATGTATATTACCTAAAAATTATGACAAAAGTATTCGAAGTAACATAAAATTCATGTATTATATTATTATATTCGTAAAATCTATAAAAATAATTAATTTAAATTATTTGAAAAATTTAGGAAGCTCGATAATTAACTTATACCGGCGCGGGTCAAAAATTGGGTGTCAACAAGTACATTGGATGTACGAGTATGCAAGTTGAAATGCTAACAACAACTTAAGCTTGAAAAAGAGTAAGAAGGAACACTTACCTTATCTCTATTCGACTCATGAATAACTTGACTTAATATAAAGCAATAAGATACATTAAATATATAAAAGCTTGTGGAACAATGAAAACACTTAGTTCGTTAAAGAAATATAAAAACAAACTCAACTTCCCTTATATATGAAGTAATATAGTTTCTGTGGGAGATTCTCTAACCAAAAACCATCACTATGAGCCTAAGTGATAGTACAACGTCTTACCTCACGTTGCAAGAGGACTGTCTATACATTACCGTCAGTGTAGAACCTGAACTACTAAGTGGATCCACTAGTTTATGCTAGAAAGCTCTAAGGAATCATCTAAAAAGTATTTTGTCCATGAAGGCTACATGGTTTATGCCTTTATGGGGGCTTGAGTTATTATGAACTCGAGTCCCATATCGGGGCTCAATACTACTCCTAAAATGCTTAGCTAATATGTTTTTTAAAACAACTTCTTCTCTGGTTTTAGATAATTTCTCAAACTTAGCTTAAAAGCTCTCTTGGAAATCATAGTTTCTTCTTTACTAAAAGCTAGCCCAAAGGCCCTTTTTGGAAGTCTTAGCTTTCCTTTGTTGCTTTTCCTCAAATGTGATTTGTAACTCTTAGGGAATACTAAGTTCCTTCATAACTTTTGAGAAATGAACTCAACTCTTTAATCTTTGCTTAACTTGCAACTTGAGCCTTAAAACAAAGTTAAAACGTTTGTTAAAGACCCTAGAAACTTTGGGAACTTTCTTTAACTTGCTTCTTAATTTCTTAACTTGGCTCTTAACTTCCCTTGAATTTGAAGTTTTGGATTCAAGGTTGAAACTCATGTTGTTACATGACTTCCATATGTTTAGAAGTCATTTACAGAAGTTAGAATCAATCGGAAGTGTTAAAACACTTTAGAAGGACTAAAATGGACTAAACGATTGAATTTAAGCGAAAAATGCTAATTTGAGCGCCTCCGAGGTGCGTCGTGCCAGCCTCAAATGACTGGGGCTTGATCGAGGCGCACTGGTGGCGCGTCGCGCCATAACTCAGGTTCAGAGGCTACTTTAGGGCGAACTACAGGCGCAACGCGCTACTCTGCCTGACGCTATGGGGGCGCATCGCGCTACTTGTTACTTCAGGTAAAATCTGACGAACTTTTACTCTTGCTTTTTGATCTTAAATCATTTTAAATCAATTCTTTTTCTCAAATTCTCCTTAGATTAATGTACCAAATCATAAACACAATGATCTAACTCAAAGAATTCAATAAACAACACTTTAATTCTCCAGGAAATCTTAAATCTCAACCCATGGTCATGAACAGAAGCAATTCAAGAGGAACATTCAAGAACATTCAAAATCAAATATTTTTAGCTAAAATCACGCTTAATCAAGCATGCTTGGCACGTGGGTGAACGAACCCAACGTTGAGATAGACTCACACCTTGATAGGGATCACCTCCGACGAATTCCACTCGCAAAACTTGACGTTCTGGGTGAATTCTTGACTTCTCTCCCTTTATTTCTTCTTTATTCTCTTCTCCAATCCCTAAGTGTAATTCTAACTTTTTCAAACTGAACTAGTTTAATTTTTACCCCAATAAATCCCTAAAACTAAATAGAAATTTATTTGGTGAAAAGACTAGTTTGTCCTTTCCTAAATCCGGATTGGGACTTTCCTCAATCCAACAACTCAACTTTCGAAAATCATAACTCACTCATACGATATTGAAATCACGCAAACTCAGAAGTTGGAAAGATTTTTTCACCCATATTCAGAAGCACCTCTAACTCATCCTGATCTAGATATTATGGCCGTTTGAAAATGACCAAATCTCACTTTCTTAACTTAGAATTTTTTTCCAGATTTTCCCTTTTCTTTTCAAAAAGGATAATTTTTAGTTTCTTAGTTATTTCAAGCTGCAAGATGTTACAAATATAAATGGTGAAATTGTTGGGGTTGTACAACCTAGTAGAAGACTAAGACAATGTGACCCTTTATACCCATATTTGTTCATATTATGTGCTGAAGGACTTTTGAGGCTTTTGAACCAAGATGAGGAGCAAGGAGAGTTGCGTGGAATAAGCCTAAGAAGGGGACGTCCTACAGTAAATCATCTTTTCTTTGCTGATGACTCCTTTATTTTGTTCAGTTAATATTCAATGTGCGGTAAAATATTTTGAAATTCTAAGAACTTATGAAATTTGCTCAGGCCAAAAAGTTAATTTTGAAAAATCACAAATTTATTTTAGCAAAAATACTACTGAAAAAGAAAAAAGATTATAGCGGAGATATGACAAATACATATAGAAAAATTGGGAATTTATCTAGGATTACTTGTGGTAGTTGGAAGATCAAAGAATAAAATGCTTGATTTTATCAAAGAAGGAGTTGAAACTAAGATAAAGGATTGGAAGAATAGTTTTTTAAGCCCTTCAGGCAAAGAAGTCATGCTCAAGTTAGTACGTTATTCTATTCCTTCATATGCATTATCATGTTTTCAGTTTCCAGATAACTTAGGAAAGGAGATTACTATCATTTCTGCTGATTTTTGGTGGAGGACAAATAAGGGGAAAAATAAAATGCTCTACAGAATATGGTAGAAACCTTGTGAACAAAGTCCCTATGGTTTTCGAGATCTGAAACAAGCATTTTTGGCTAAACTTAATTGGAGAATTTTAACCCAAAAGGAGTCTTTGCTTCATAGGATGCTAAAAAGTAAATAATTTTCAAAAACTTCTTTCTTGAGTGCAGAATGTCCCTCAACAAGTTCTTGGGTTTGGAAAAAGACAAGATTTGTTGCAACAAGGAATTCGACGGAGAGTAGGAGATGGAGAAAACATTAAGGTATGGAGTGATCCTTGGATTCCTAACTCAATTGGTTTCAAATCCTTATAAGGACATACACAAATAAATCCGGAGTTGAGGGTACGCGACCTTATAGATCTACACCATCATATATGGAACATCCAAGATCTCCATCACTACTTTTGCCCTAATCATACCAACTCTATTTTGTCTATCCCAATATTTAGCACTGGAAATTCTAATGAAGTTATCTGGCATCATACACTTCTGGAAAGTACGAGGTATGATCTGGCTATCATCTAGCGATAAGCCTAGCTAACAGTACTGACCATAGAACTGAAATACCTCAAGACAATTGTCAATCTTTCCCAAAATCTTTTTGGACTTTCTTATGGTCACTTGAATAAAAAATAAATACAAACATTTTCTCATAAATTCATTCTTAATGTCCTTTCTGTTAATGCAAATATTTCTAAGAGATTGCATCAACATTGTAATGTTTGTATGGTCTGTAAATTAAAAAGTGAAACGGTTGATCATATATTTTTCAGTTGCCCAAAAGCACAACTATAGTATTGAAGTTGGCCCCCATTAACTGGACTATTGTAGAAAATGTTATGAATTTTGCAATATGGAGGAATAACTTATTTTGTAATACATATGTCATTTTTTCTTCTCCTTTTATATATAGATAGATTGGTCTCCTTAAATTGATGATAATATAATGTGAAAATGGTCTAAACCCCCCCTCCCCCCCCAACCTATACCCAAAATTCCAACTACACACTCCAACTTCATGGATGTCCCATTACCCAACTAAACTATAGTGTATCTATTTTCTACCAACCTAAGTGTTGACCTCAACAAATAAACCAAATAAGTCGTCATGCGTGATTCCACGCGCTGGGACCCCCACCTTGAAAATCTTGTTTCTATTTTTTCTCCCTTTTCTTGATTTTCCCCCATTTCCCTCTTAAACTAAAAGAAGAACAAAGGAACAAAGAAAAATCCAAAAACCCTCTTTTCTCATGTTCATCTCCTTCTCCAATTTTGGTAATCATCAAATGATTTTGCATCATCAAACAATTTTGCTGCATATTGTCAACTCCATTTTGTAGTTATCAAGTGATATCATCAAAAGGTTAGTTCTTTATTCCTTAGTTTCGAGTTTGTGATTTATCCCTAGGGTTTCTGTTGATTCGTGAAATTAAGAGTATTATTGTGTGAAAACTTATGTGTGGCTTACGATTATAGTATTAGGTGTTCATTTACACCACATTATACCACGTTTTTCATAAAATTTGGTTTTTCCTTTCTCGTCTAAGTCGCGTAATCTTTTATTCTGCTCGTCTTAGTATAATGTTCATTGACTGTTCTATTTATGTTCTTCTTAGTATTATGTTCATAGAGAAGCTGCTAGTTTGCTATTGTGTTGTATTTATGTTCATAGAATATGTCCATAGAGAAGCTAAGTATTGTGTTGTATAATGTTCGTCTTTAAGTACTTTTCTACCTTTTGGATTTCCCTTTGATTAGAGTATATCTATAATTACTACTCTATTTTTTTAATTGTCTTCAGGTAAGTGATGAGTGAGTTTACTTTGATTACTCTAAGGTGGTACCATGGTAGTGTGTTAGATTTAAGTAGTGGGAAACCAATATATAGTGGTGGTAAAGTTAGAGAATTTTTGGATGTTGATGTAGATAGAGTGTCATATTTTGAGTTGAAAGGTTATATTAGGGAATTGTGATATAATACAACTTGCACCTTTAGTACTAAAGCACCTAACTATGGCATTTTGGTAGATGTTGATAATGATAAGGATATTTTAGATATGATGTGTTCCTTGGAAGATGGGGATGAAGTGGAAGTATTTGTTAGGCATTTGATTGATGAGGCAATTGTGTGGCCCATGTTAATAGAAAATGGTAATAATGTGGATATGGGAGAATCTTGTGCAGCTTTTAATGCAAGGCCTAGTGAAAGTGAAAAATTTAACTTTGGGGTAGGTGAAGACCATTTAAATAGTGAAGACCCTGCTGCTACTTTTTCAATCTCACATCCTTTCACTACCACACCTCCTTTCAATACTGCTACTGCAGGTTGTGCTAATGCAGATGGTGTTACTGCAGATGGTGCTACTGATGATGAAATAGATGTTGGTCCTGCTAGACCTGATTTCTCAGAAGAAGAAGTAGAGGGTTCTGATTATTCAACTACGGATAGTGTTGAGTTTGAAGCTGAATTATTTGGTGATGATGATGAGGAAGAGTATGGTAGTGATGTACTTGAGGAGATTAGGAAGTTAAGGGCTGAAAAGAGAAGTTTTTAAAGGAGGAAAAGAAGGGAAAGAGTAGCAGCTGACAATGAAGTGGTACCAGTAGGTGAAGCTGGACCATATCTAGGTTTTGATAAAACTGGAACAAGTAAAGTAAGTCATGAAGGAAGGCTAGGAGGAGATGGGCCTTACTTTGCAGTTCTGATGAGGGCAGTTTTGAGTTAGAGAAAGATGAGTATTATAATAATGATGAACATGAATCTGGTAGATCAAGAAGGGTAAAGTTGTCAAGAAAAAGGAGTTCAATACCTCAAAAAATCATTCATGATCCTACAACAAAGAAAGTTGTATAGTAGTTAGGCATGGTGTTTAAGGATGTGAAAGAACTTAGGCAAACAGTAACTAAATATGCAGTTAGAAGGACGATTCAAGTGGAGAAGTGGGTGAATGAGCCAAAAAAAGTTAGAGTTAGATGCAAAGATGGTTGTCCATGGCTTTTGTATGGATGCCTTGACAAGACGACAAATAATTTCATGATAAAAACTTACAATCCAAAGCATACTTGCAACAAGACAACTAAAAATTACTTGTGCAACGCAAAGTTTTTATCTGAAACCTTTAGAGAAAGAATAACAGAGCAACCAAACATAAGAGTCTTCAAGTTGCAGGAGTTGATTAGGCAAAAGTTTAAACTTCATGTTGGCAAGACTACTGTGAGAAGAGCAAGAGCTAAAGTTGTGAAAGATATAATGGGTGATCATGTTGTGGAATTTGGAAGTTTACTTGACTACAATGATGACTTGTTGAGGACCAATCCAGGGAGTAGTTGTGTTGTAAAAGTTGGTGTACCTGATGCAGAAGCCAAATCAATATTCAGAGTTTTTACATATGTTTTGATGCTTTAAAGAAGGCATAGATACATTGCATGAAGTTCATAGGCTTAGAAGGTTGTTTTCTTAAAGGGGTTTGTAAAGGCCGTCTGTTAGTTGTTGTGGCCAGGGAACATGTCACATCCCAAAATCACACCCTAGAAGTTAGGGGCAATCTCGAATTGCAACCGGCTTACTTGACCTCTCGGATGTCTTGTACAAGCCCTTACATATTATTCATCGTATAAACATAGTTAAAATAGTGCGGAATTAAAATTTTTCACAAAACATATCATAGTCTTTAAAAATACTTTCATATAAAGCAATAGGAAATACTAAGTCTCAATCTCATCATCTTAAGACATAAGAATAGTTGGGACATGGCCCATACTTCAAAATATAGAAATACTTAGTCTATTACAGTACTTCAAATGAAAACATAAAAGACATATATGCCCTAAAGTCAAAAGAGGACATACTTCAACTTCTCTTGAATGATGCTACGGTCCGAGTCTTCACTTCCCAAAAGCTCCTCAGCTACCAACACCTATGGAGATAGATAAAAGCATGGATTAGTACAACCACATGTACTAAGTATGGAATAATGCATAAAAAATCATGAAAACGGACATTTAGTAGAAATATGTATCTTTTCATTTAAAAATCATATTATAATCATAAGAACAATATTTAACAACTTAGAAACACATAAGATAACATTTAAGCAAATATCATAATTTTACCTTCACCTTAGACATATCCTAGTATGTGATCATCTCACTTAAAGTTATCCTAAGACTCACTTAAGCAACACAAAGAGAGACCGCCCATACAACCTCCTTAAGCATACCTAAATGATAATCAAGACTACTTATAATGAGTCACATACACACTTACAAGACATCAAAGCATCAATGTAAGATTCTTCTACCAAAGGTGACTCTAAGTCTCACTTGAGTGAGTTTTGAAGCGACCGCTCATACAATCCCTTACATACACACTTAAGAGATCCTTTAGACTACCTAGGATAGAATCATTCTCACCAAGTGTATCAACATATAGATAATATGACATTTCCTCATCAAAGGCTATCAAAAGACTTACTTAAGTAGATCAAGAAGAAAACGTCCATGATTGACCTCCAAGACTACCTAAATAATCCTTAAGATTTCCTAAGTTCGGATCATGTCCACATAATGAAAATCTTTCCTAACTAGAGTCATTCTTAAAACTCATCTAGGTAAGATACGAAGTGACCATTCCTATGCCCCCTTCACACCTTAACTAGACAACCCTTAACTACTATATATATAGAAATAGTCTATTCTCTTCAATTACCCACTTTCATCTTGGCCCTTAGTCTTCAACCGTTTATTGTTACAATATTATATAGGAAAATTTAATTTTAATTACCAAGACAAATTAAATGAATCAAATTAATGGAATGATTTTAGAGAAAAATGAGAAGAGGAAAATATTTTTAATAGGAGAAAAAAATTAGGTCATAGAGAGGTTCGTATCACCTTATATATATTTAACTTTACATTATATATAAATATAGATTACATAAAAATTTGAAAAGTGTAATTCATGGATAATCATTCATGGTAAAAAGTTAAATAATAAAGAGGAAAAAATTTAAAATGTGATGTCATTTTATAATTAAAATAAGGAAAAAAGAGAGAATAAATAAATAAATTATTATGAGTATAAATTAAAGAGGCTTGAGTTATGACTAATTACTTAGCATGTGAGAAGTCTTTTTTGTAAATGTTCATCAATAAATAAAGTATTTATTTATAATAAATTAAGAAATTTACTTTTACAATAAAATTATTAGTTTAAATAAGAAAAAAAAAGCCCCAAAAAAGGAGAAAAATGATAAGTCTAAATGGAGACACAGAGAAGTGTTACATCACCTACTCTATGTTTCTCCTTTATATTATATTAAAATAAGATTAATATTAAGATGAAGATGAAGATTAAGATTGATATATGGAAAAAAAAAATATGTTTGCTCTATTTTAATTTGTTTGTTTAACTTTTTTTTTAATCGGAATATCACTTTTTTTTTCAGCAACTCTTTAATTTTGATTTTTCGTATAAAATAATTTAACGTCATATAATTAAAGGATATTTTAATAATAATTTAATTTAAGTTTCTTACCTTTTGTTCAAAAAATAATAATAACAATTCATTTTTTAAGATAACAAAAAATATAAAATTTAACTTATGTTTTAAAAAATAATATCTTCTTCGTATCATTTAATTTAAGTATCTTAATTTTCTCTTAGAAAATAATTGTAATAATTCATTTGGGATGGTGCATCTCAATATTTCCTAGCACTTTCTATTTGTGGAATATTATATAAAGCCCAACCTGCTAGGAGAAGAACACTAATTTCCCAAAAAGTAAAATATTTATGTTTGAATGTTTCTTTACTTTGATTCTCTTTTTTAATTTTAAAATGAAATATGTTAAATTTTTTTTTGCACGGTGACGTCATATTGATATCAGCGTCCACCCTTTTTTTCCTCTTCAATATTATCACAATATATTACAATATATAGATATATTCTGGTGATATCAAAAACTAACTGAGCAATGTCTTTCTTCCTCCTTGATACTAGCAAAGTATAGTATACTCTGATGATATCAATGAGTAATTGAATAATGTTTTCTTTGAGGTTTGTTACAGTCCTTCGATAAGATTATTTAATCGTCCATTATACCGTAATGGTGTATACATATTGTCATATCATTGAGGTATATTTCAATTCCTCAATTTTAATTTTAATAAATATAAGAATTTCATAAATATTTAATAATTTTCTCTTTATTGTTTCTTATTTACTTCTTAAAAAAGAGAATTCAATCCTATGTGATATGATAGTGGAAGAAAATAACAATTTACGTTTGCGGCACGTCAAGATCATACTTTCGAGTTTTTTGAAATATTATTCACTCGAAACAATTCATGTTTGCGGCACTTCAAATTTCAAAATCAACAAGTTTTAATGGCTAATGGAGTCTTGTAATTCTGACCAACTCAAGATCTCCTCTAAACAAGGGCGGACCAACATTCACCCCTGAAGGTGTACGTGTACCCGATAATTTTTTAAAAAAGTCGTATATATATATATATATATATATATATATATATATATATATATATATATATATATAGAGAGAGAGAGAGAGAGAGAGAGAGAGAGTTAACAAAATGAATATATATTTAGTTGTGCACCCTAAAAAGCAAAAGTTGTTGTGGGTGCACTTGTCGAATACACCAGTTTGATGTGCAACTGCGTGAGATTGATTCCCGGCGAAGGCGCCATTAATTTAACTTCAAATCCAACCTTTTCTTTTAAAAAAAAACTTTTTTAAAAATTTGTTTTATTAAAACTTGTTTTTTCCACCTCATCTGGCCCCACCCCTTTCTTAACAACTTCTTCTTGTCGTCCAGTCCTATTCCTTTCCTAATTGCATTTGAAAACCAATAAATGCCGTAACACAATTCTAAAGAAAATATAAGACTAATTTTCCTAGCACAGTTGGATTCGGCTCCTCTTTATTTCTCTTATATCTATTTTTTTCAAGTTTTAGTTTAGATTGAAGACACATGTCATAGTCTAGAATTAATGGTTGAGATCTAATTGATTAAAATAAAGTCTTAACAATAGTTATTTACTTCTTAAACATTTTTTCAATCCAACAATTCTAGATTTACATTATATTTTTCATAAATATATTTGAAAGAATCAGTTTTTTTTTTTATTACATGAGTATTCTTCACTGCATAATTGAAGTCGTATTCCTATTATCTCTGCTTAAATTGGTGAGTTCTTCTTTATAAGTGTACTTTCTTTTGCAATAATTTGTTGTTGATTTTTGTGATTTGACATGGGTAGATTTTTTACGATAAACTAATTCTTCTCGACCAAGTGCTAGTTTTAGAGACAATTCTTCGCATTTTATAGATGAGTTTGATTTGCAGTTACTTAAACCAGATCCTGAAAAAAAAATAACCGTTGATAAATATAGCCCTAGAATACGAGATGAAGTGAGAAGACACTATATTCAACAAGGTCTTGTTACTCCTAGCCTTACCCTTAGTCAATCTTAGTAGTGTCCCTCTATCTTCAAATTATGGGTCCGCCACTGCTTTTTAAATAATCTCAAATTTTATATATAAGCTCCTCTCAATGTTCTCAAAACAATTTACGTTTATGGCAGGTCAAAATTTGAAACTCAAATTTTAATGATGAATATTTTTGGCACATAATTGGTTTGTCAAAAATAGGTAAACTTTTGTTCCATCAAAACTGTCCCTCTCATTCCTGAAATAGCCACACTCAGAGTTGGTCCAATCTGTACTTCTACTACAGCTTCAACTGTTTTAAAATTTTAAAACCAAATCGAATGTTAATTTAAAACACCCCTTGTTATTTTCATATTTATGTGAAAAAAATATATACTTAAAGAAAATTCAAATTATATATCTAAATAGAATTTCATCTTCAAATTAACCAAACCATTTCCAATAGACATTCTGCAATTTTTAATCTATATAAAAGAAATTTCTTACCTTGAAAATAAGAAAAAACACTCTTGTAAGAGTAGTTCGCTTTGTGCTCACTGCGTGGCTGCGTAAGTTTTATTGAGAATTTATGTGTTTGTTTTATTTATGTTTACTTATTATTCAACAGTGTGGTACTCGCCTCACTCCTTTAATATCTATATGAACAAAAATCAATCATCATGTTTCTTTGATGATTTTGTACACATATGATCACAAGCAGATCGATGAAATGTCACCTAGAATGTTTTAGCCAGTATCTTAATTATTCTTGACTTGTGCGTGGAGTAGAAATTTTTACTAAACAAATTCAAAAATAAAAACACACAAAGAAGGTAAAAGGATTAACAATAAAAATAATTTTAGTGTTATATATGGAGTGTGATTTTTTGGTGAAGGCTCAGCTTTTCCTCTTTGAGTCATATAATGAACGTCGTGTCTCGAGCTAAGATTTTGAAACCAGCAGAAAGTGGAGTGGATAGGGTTTAAACCAACCACTACACTCTGTTCTGCCAAACTTGTAATTTCACCTGAAGGTTGAGAAGGAACCACTACCGAAGAGAAAAAAAAAGAAGTACAAAAAATGCTAAAACTTTAGTTGGCTACAAAAAGTACTAACATGTAACTGTGGATTTCGTTGATCGCCCGTCTAAGTAAAGTATGTTTCATGTGGGATCCTTCCTATTCTTTTATATTTTAAAATGACATATATTAATTTTTTTTGCACGCTGACGTCATATTGATATCAGCGTCCATCCTTTTGTTCCCTCTTCAATATCATCACAGTATATCACAATATATGGATATAATCTGGTGATATCAAAAGTTGAAGGATTCTTTCTTCCTCCTTGATATCATCAACGTACAGTATACTTTGGTGATATCAATGAGTAATTGAATAATGTTTTTTTTGTAACCTGTTACAATCCTTCGATACAATTATACTTTGATGATATCAATGAATAATTGAATAATATTTTTTTTGAGGCTTGTTACAATCCTTCGATACGATTATTCAATCATCTATTATACCGTAATGATGTATCTGTTGGGCTTTGTGGAGGCTTGTGAGCCGGCCCGACCCATTACTGAAACCCTAGGTTAACCATTTGGTTTTCTTATAAATATGATCCTTGTATTTGTAATTCTAGAGCAGCACAAGTGAAATAAAATCCTCCTGTTACAGTCGTGGAGTAGGGAAACCGAACCACGTTAAATTCTTGTGTGTCCCGTTTGTGTTCCGTTTCTCTTTTCTCTAGATTATTTGTGTGTGTTGTGTGTTTAATTCCCAACAATTGGTACCAGAGCGAGGTTTCAACAACACTGTAACACAAANACCTGAATCGTTCGCTCAGACTGACCATCGGTCTGAGGGTGAAATGCAGTACTAAGGTCCAACCTAGTACCTAATTCCGCATGCAATGTTCTCCAAAACTTAGAAGTAAACTGCGTACCTCTATCTGATATGATGGAAAGTGGAACTCCATGCAATCGAACAATTTCTGAGATATAGAGTTTGGCTAACTTCTCCGCATTGTAAGTCACCTTGACCGGAATGAAGTGAGCAGACTTAGTTAATCTGTCCACAATTACCCAAATAGAATCAAACTTACCCAATGTCTTTGGAAGACCAACCACGAAGTCCATTGCAATTCTCTCCCACTTCCATTCAGGAATGGGCATTCTCTGAAGTGTTCCTCCGGGCCTCTGGTGTTCATACTTTACTTGCTGACAATTTGGACATTTGGCAACAAAATCAACAATGTCGCGCTTTATTCTACTCCACCAAAAGTGTTGCTTTAGGTCACGGTACATCTTGGTTGCACCAGAATGTATAGAATATCCGGAACTATGAGCCTCTGTAAGAATAGTGTGGATCAAATCATCAACACGGGGCACACATACCCTTCCCTTAATCCTCAAAACACCTTCCTCATCAATTATTGCCTCTTTAGCCTCTCCTCGCAACACCATATCCCGAATTCGGCTTAGTTTCTAGTCATCAAATTGTTTTCCCTTGATCTTGTCAAGAAAAGAAGATTTTGCCTCCACACAGGCCAAAAATCCTCCTTCCTCTAGTATTTCCAGTCTCATAAAGTCGTTAGCCAAGTTTTGGACTTCTCTAGCCAATGGGCGTCTGGAAACTTTTAAGTGGGCTAAACTACCCATGCTCCCTGCTTTTCTACTTAAAGCATCAGCCACCACATTTGCTTTTCCTGGGTGATAAAGAATAGTAACATCATAGTCCTTCAACAGTTCCATCCACCTCCTCTGTCTCAAATTCAAGTCTTTCTGGGTAAAGACATATTGTAGACTACGATGATCTGTGTAGACTTCACACTTGACCCCATATAGATAATGTCTCCATTGCTTTAATGCAAACACAACTGCAGCCAAATCCAAATCATGGGTCAGATAGTTACGTTCGTGCACCTTTAGTTGCCTTGAAGCATAAGCGACTACATTCCTCTCTTGCATTAGCACCGCACCCAAACCCGAATAGGATGTATCACAATAAACAATGAAATTCTTACCCTCTACTGGCAAGGTAAGGATAGGTGCCGTAGTCAGCAAGGTCTTGAGTTTCTGAAAGCTTTCCTCACATTCATCCGACCATACAAATGGAACATTCTGATTAGTGAAGTTCGTCAATTGGGAAGCAATAGCAGAGAATCCCTTGACAAATCGACGGTAGTAGCTGGCTAAACCAACAAAGCTCCTTACTTCTGACACAGTAGTAGGTCTTACCCAATTCTTCATTGTTTCAATCTTAGAAGGATCCACCATCACTCCATCCTTAGAAACCACGTGCCCCAAGAAGGACACTGAATCTAGCCAAAACTCACATTTGGAGAATTTGGCATAAAGCTTTTTCTTCCTCAACAACTCCAATACAATTCTCAAATGCTCCTCATGTTCCTTCTTACTTTTTGAGTATATCAGTATATCATCAATAAATACGATAACAAAGAGATCAAGATATGGCTTAAAAATCTCGTTCATCAAGCTCATGAAAGCAGCAGGGGCATTCGTAAGACCAAAGGACATTACTACGAATTCGTATTGCCCATACCTGGTTCGAAAAGCAGTCTTTGGCACATCCGTTGCCCGTATTTTCAATTGATGATAACCGGATCTCAAGTCAATCTTAGAGAAGACACAAGCACCTTGTAACTGATCGAACAAGTCATCAATGCGAGGAATGGGGTACTTGTTCTTAATAGTTACCTTGTTCAACTGCCGGTAGTCTATGCACATCCGAAAACACCCATCCTTCTTCTTCACAAATAACACCGGAGCACCCCAAGGGGATGCACTTGGTCTAATGAAGCCTTTACTTAACAACTCTTGAAGTTGGGCCTTTAACTCCCTTAACTCTGCTGGAGCCATTCTAAAAGGGGGTATGGAAATGGGGCGAGTACCCGGCTCCAGATCAATGCAAAAGTCGATATCCCTATCGGGTGGCATACCAGGAAGGTCTGCAGGGAAAACATCCAGAAACTCACGGACTATCGAAACCGACTCAATTGAAGGTACTTGGGTAGTATCATCCCTGAGGTGTGCCAAGAACGCTAAACACCCTTTACTAACGAATCTGTCCTAGACTTGGCCAACGTTACAGTTTTAGCATTACAATCTAAGATTGCAAAATTTGGAGAAAGCCAAGTCATACCCAGAATTACATCGAAATCAACCATTTATAAAATAACCAAGTCTACATGAGTATTGCTCCCCACAAAAGTCACCAGACAATACCTATATACCTTTTCAACTACCACAGACTCACCCACCGGAGTAGAAACACGAATAGGCATGTCAAGCAATTCACAATGTAAATTAAGACCAGTAGCAAATGAGGAAGATACATATGAAAATGTGGAGCCAGGATCAAATAATACAGAAGCCATGCAATCACAAACCAAAAGATTACCTGTGATAACAGCATCAGATGTCTTCGCTTCAGACCGCCCGGGGAAAGCGTAACAATGGGCCCTATCACCTGTCTGCCCATTGCCCCTACCATGTTGTGCTGTAGTGGCTCCAGTTTGCCCGTCACCCCGGCCATTTTGGTGACCACCATTACCTCGGCCACCACGTCCTCCAGAATGACGGCCTCTTCCATGACCACCTCTACCTCTGACTATTGGAGGTCTGTTACTCTGATTTGGACAATACCTCTTAATGTGTCCAGTCTCCCCACATACATAACACTCTCTGGATTCAAGCGTAGGTCTCTGTGAGAATGATGAAGTATGGGGATATCCTCCAAACTCAGAGAAATGTTGACCGGTCTGCGGTGGACCCCCAACTACAGCCTGCAGTAAAGACTGAATAGGTCGGGCTGGATAACCTCCTCAACCCTGCCCTCTGGAGTAAGAACCATTAAACTCACCTCTCTTACGAAACCTTTTAGATGTCGATGCCATGGTGAAGTCATCTGGCTTCACTCCCTCTACCTCTATCACGAAGTCTACCACTTCCTGAAAGGATTTTGCTATAGCCGCTACCTGTAAGGCTGAAATCCGCAAATCTGACCTCAATCCCTTCACAAAACGGCGAATCCGCTCTTGTGGACTGAAACAAAGCTGGGTGGCATACCTGGATAATGCACGAAACTTAGCCTCATACGCAGTAACCGACATCCTGCCTTGCTCTAGGCTCAAGAACTCATCTCTCCTCCTATCCCTCAAGGTTCGGGGGATATACTTCTCCATAAATAAGCTAGAGAATGACGCCCAAGTCATAGGTGGTGCCTGTGCGGGTTGACACTCAACATGTAATCGCCACCACATTTTGGCATTTCCCTGAAACTGATAGGTTAAAAACTCAACGCCAAATCGTTCCACTATGCCCATTTTATGTAGTAACTCATGACAATCAACCAGAAAATTGTAGGCATCCTCAGATTCAGCACCCTTGAAGACTGGAGGTTTCAATTTCAAGAACTTACTGAAAAGTTCATGCTGATCACTTGTCATTATGGGCCCTGTAGTCAAACGAGGAAACGTGCCTATTTCCAATGAGGCATCCATGCGGAGAGCCTCAGCAGCGGCCTGTCGTACTTCCAGAACCTGAGGTGCTAGTGCAGAAAACACTGGAGGTGTCTGGCCTTGATCAGATAACCCGCTAAGATAAGCAAGAACCTGATTAATCATCTCTGGGGTAGGTTGGGGTGGTAATTCCTCATTCTGCACTTGCTCACTTTCCCCTTCCTCACCCTCTCTTACTACTTCCTCAGTCGGTGGACGAGTCACCGCCCTAGTACTAGATGGGCCAGGTGCTTGTCCTCTTCCTCTAGAAGGCGTCCTCCCACGACCTCTACCATGGCCTCTTGCCACTAATCCTCCTCGAGCTACAGCCCCAGTAGCTGGCTCAGTTGCATCTTGTCTTGCCGGTGTTGGTGTTGGCGCCGCTGTTGCTCTAGTTCTAACCATCTGCGAAATAGAGTGAAGATGGTCAGATACCAATTTGTATCACCTAGATACCAATTGGATCCAAGTAATAGCACGAAAGAAAGAAACAAAGAATGGAATTTTCCTAAATTCTTATAGCCTCTCAAAGAAAAGTAAAGGCGTCCCCCTACCGTTCCTTAACTACTAGACTCATTCTTGTGTGATGAGACCAACGAACCTAATGCTCTGATACCAAGTTTGTCACGACCCAAAATGAGCCGCGAGTGGCACCCACACTTATCCTACTATGTGAGCGAACCAACCAATCTAAACCCCAACGTTTCAACCATAATAACAGAATATAATGCGGAAGACTTAAAACTCATTAATAAAAATCGATTAAGTAACTTCTAGAAACTCAATACTTATTATTCCCAAAAACTGGAAGTCATCACCACAAGAACATCTATCCTCAAATTTACTAAATCTAAGAGTATCCAAGAAGCTAACATAAATAAACAGCTAGTCCATGCCGGAATTTCAAGGCATCAAGACATGAAGAGGAAGATCCAGTCCAAGCTAGAAGCAATAGCTCACCCTGAAATCTGGCGTGATGAAGACTGGCTAGAATTGCGGTTGAGTTGAAGACGATGGCACATTTGTTGCACTCCCCAATTAACAAAGAAAAACAAATACAAGTAGGGGTCAGTACAAGGCATAAGTACTGAGTAGGTATCATCGGCCAACTCAAAATTGAAAGCAATATATGTCAGATAATAACATAAAATCAACTAATATTCTTAACAGTCGGCAACAACAATTACCATAACCCTTAGTCACAACGCCAAGCACATCTATGAGGACTCAAGCCTCCACACCATACTCATTTGGGAAACAGGTTCTTTAGATTGAGTATATTAACATATTTCAAGATTCATTCTCTTTACTATCCATATACTATCCTGGTGTCGGAACGTGACACTCCGATCCATATACTATCCTGGTGTCGGAACGTGACACTCCGATCCATATACTATCCTGGTGTCGGAACGTGACACTCCGATCCATCTACTATCCTGGTGTCGGAACGTGAAACTCCGATCCATCTACTATCTTGGTGTCGGAACGTGACACTCCGATCCATATACTATCATGGTGTCGGAACGTGACACTCCGATCCATCTACTATCCTGGTGTCGGAACGTGACACTCCGATCCATCTACTATCCTGGTGTCGGAACGTGACACCCGATCCTCTAATACTATCCTGGTGTCGGAACGTGACACCCGATCCTCTAATCTCATTACTTTAGTTCATCAAGCCTTCTTTTATACCAAGGCATCATTATTAACAAAGTAATTTAAGATTTAAGATTCACCGCCTCATCTTCCCAACCCATTACAATTACATCATCACATCATGCAAGCACACAATTAAGCATATAGAAGACTTTACAATACTACCCAATACATATCATTCGCTATTAAGAGTTTACTATGAAGTAGCATAAACCATAACCTACCTCCACCGAAGAATCGCGATGAAACAAGCTATCTTCCAAAACCTTTGCTTTCCTCTGCGTTCTTCTCTTTCTCTCGTTCGTTTCTCCCTTCTCTCTCTGTTCTTTCTATTTTTCTTATTCAAACCCTTTTTCTTTTACCCTAAGTGTCATATAATTAAGTATAAAAGATGATAAAATAACCCACTTTTTATTTCAAGGTTATCTCCTTTAACCCCCAAGTAATTGAATTATGAACATTAATCCACTAACTTTATAATTATAAGCATGAATAGTCCAAAACGCCCCTTAAAAACTTTTAACAGAAATCCAACCCAGCCAGGGTTACGCAACCTGTGACGGTCCGTCATGACTGTGACGGTCCGTCCTGCAGGTCCGTCACAAAGTTCAGAGAGTTAATTCTGTGGAAAGATTTGTGACGGTCCGTCGTGCCTGCGACGGTCCGTCCTGCCATTCCGTCACGAAGTTCAGAGAGTCGATCTCAGTACCCAAATTTCAGAATTCTAAGTGTTTTGGAACGAGACCCCCTCGACGGTCCGTCGTGCCCATGATGGTCCGTCGTGGGATCCGTCGACCAAGACAGTTTTTACCAGAATAAACTCTACTGCTCAAAACGACTAAACAGGTCGTTACAAAAAATTAAGCCCTAAATGAATCGAAATCCTCGATTAATCAACCGTCACACGAACTCTTTATTTAGTTCAATTTTTTGAGGTTTGCAGCTAATCCATACTATTAAAAATAAGAAATAATTCTAATTAAAAAAGGTTTGGTCATTCATTTGCAATACATTATATTGGATATTTTTGTAAAACTTTATTAATTAATATGAAAATTTAATTTCTTTAATTCAAAGTTCTAAAATGTTTTTGATAAAAAGTAGATTGTTATTCTCTTCCTTTTTTTGAATTCAATTTTTGTATTTCTTTTTTATTTATTATATTCACTATTATTTCAAGTGAAATTAAGATCATAACTTTACTGCTATAATTTTTAGGGCTCAAAATTCTAAAGCAAATGTTTTACTAGCCACAGCTGTATTTTTGGACCAGATTATGGAAGTAAGAGCATTTATGTACCGAAGTATTTACTGAAGACTTTTTTTCTAAATTTTACATAGTGTAATGACAATTGACACATTATCATTTTACCTTTTATATGATCTGATGTTTTACCATTTTAGTTTGTTTGTTGTACTTTCTCTTTTAATTTATTTTTATAAAAGTGTGAAAATCATTTTCACCCCCAAATTTGAAAGAGAATCTTAAGGAGTTGGAGCATATTTGATACGGGTACTTTCCATCTGAGCAAAGTTATTCATTATTTGTGAGGGTCAAAAATAGCAGATATTCACTGAAATAGTTTAGGTTCATGCAATCATATGACATGATGTTTTTCGTTTAGAGGTTTATTTTTTATCTTGTTTTATGGTTAAATTATTGAGCAACTACATAAATCTGATTAGTTTAGGTCCTAATTACTAGGATTCTTGATAGTTTCAAATATTAATTCATCTATCATATTTTGTACTTAGGATACATGAGTCTTAATCCGATAGATACATGTATTTGTTGAATTTTAAACTCGAATACATATTTTATTAATTTATTTAAAGTTTTAAACTAATTATTTGTAAATAATTTCCTTAATCAGAGGAGTAATTGAGTATTTTTAAAATACATGACTAAATTTTTTAATATAGAGCGGAAATTGTAACACCCACAAAAATTTAAGTTAGACTCGAACCATTTCTCATTTACTTGTAGGGTCATATTGGGTGATTTTTAAATTGTCCCTATGTGCAAAGGTAAATTCTTTAGTGTGGGGATGATTTTGGATATAAATTAAGGTTACTAGAAACTATTAACACAAAGTTGAGTTGAAAGTTCCCTTACCGATTAAGTTTTGATGTAAGATTTTACTTGGGTCAACTTCAAACTACTATATCTCTTAGAATATAAAGAGTTATGTGGACCGTAACCTATCAAATGAAATGTATTTGAATGTTCTTTTCAACGTCATTAATTTTGTGTTAATCCAGTTTCTGAGTAAAAAGTCATGGTCATGTTAGTAACCTGATACAATGTTGTGACAAATTAGCCGACAGAAAAACATTAAAAAGGGTCATTTTTATCTATTTACCGCTATGAAAATCCTAAATGAATTTCTTGACTAATTTAAGACTCGAAACAATCATATTTTCATCTCTTAATCCATCATTCTCTTCTCTCTCAAATCCTAAGGAAAAATCAAAGTAGAAGATTTCATTCAAGATTCTTTCAATCTGTTTCAAGATTTTTCCTCAAGGTAAATCTTTCTCCAAGAATTTCATTCTTTCCAACTCAAATTATGAATCACTAATGAAAATTGTAATTCTTGGCCATAGAGATTTCAAGAAAGTAATTTAAGAATCTCAAGAAAGGTTTTCTTGTTTTTTCTCCTTCAAACCAGGGTTCCAAGGCTTCTAATCAAGTTTTTCTTCAAGATTCTTTAAAAACCTTGTTCTTTCAGGTATGTGAGGCTATCATAGTAATGGATAAGTTCGTTCTCACGCCCTACATCTACTTTCTAATCAGTAAAAGAGTAATTTAGGATTCTATCCCTAGATTTGAGTATTCTTGAGATAAGTTGATTTTGAATTCTTGAGTTCATGTTTCTTTTTAAAATTTTATTCCTAATTATTGAATTGTTTTATGTTATGTACTAAAATTTTATTGTTGATTCGTTCATGTCTATATTTCAGCATGAACCCTATGAATTGAGTAGTTTTTAGAGGAGAAATATTGTTGAGTTATGAGTTTTGAGTTCTTGGGTCCTTGAGTCCTGAGTTCTGAGTACTGAGCTTTTGTATTGTTGTTAATATCCCTGAGTTGAGTCGTTGGTCTCCATAATTCCACATGAACCCTATGATTTGAGTTATAAATTTCGAAATGTCTTTTAAAGTCAACAATTGAGTTCTTAAACTGAGTTTTGAGAAAGTAAAGATGAGTTTTGAGAAAAGAGTTTCTAAAACATGATTAGTATGACAATTGAGTATGTCATCGATGTTTAAGCAGTACGATATCTATATATATCATCAATGTTTATGCAATATGACTTTCTGAGTCATCAATGATCATATCATAGTATGATTTAAATATTTTTTAGAAAGAGTTTTCAAGTATGAGTATTAGAGGGCTATGTATTCACTGAAACATCAACTTTTACTTTGATAAAAGAGAAATTGATATTTCTAAATAAGTTATGAGTTCAAAAGTTATTTCAAGAGTAGTTACCTCTTTCAAGAAGGTAGTTTGAGCAATTATCTCAAGCCATAGGAAGAGTTTTTTAAAAAAAATATGAATATGAGTATGTATTATTGGGAGTAGAATTGAGCACTGATATGGGAGAGAGTTCAAATAACTAACAGCCTCCATAAATTATGTACGCCAACATGGGTAAAGGATCATACTTTTTTACATGATTCTTTATCGCTTTTTAAGCATAGCTTAGTGGTACCGCTTAATTGAGGTTATTCTATACCCCGTCAAAGTATAGGACAATTCTGAAAGGGCGGGCGAGACGTTGTATCATCACGTAACTCATAGTGATGGTTGTCGGTTAGAGAATATCCCAATAGATTTATAGTGTATTTTTATACATCACTTATTATGTTGAGTTCAGAGATAAGATAGTATTTTGTAAAGTTTTAAATGATTTATCTTTTTTATTTCTTTACGTTCAACTTGAGTACATTGTTATCTATTTCAACCCTTTCATTCTTTTATTTGTTATTCAACTATGTTGCATAATCTTATATTCAATGTACTGATGTCATTCGACCTGCATCTTTTAATGATGCAGATACAGGTTCTTAGGATTCTCAGCAGGAGTCTGTTGAGATTATTTCATCAACTTCTGAGTAAGACCTCCTTGCTTATGGAGGTTTAATTTTTATCGGTTGTTACTAGTAGTTCTCTGTAGGAGTCACGGGTCTTTGTCCCAACACTTATCCTTGTATACGTATGAGGCTTCATCGATAGACAATTTTGGAGAGTCTTTCAGTTTCAGATGTTTTATTTAAAACCAATGTTTCACACTCAGTATATTCAACGAATGTTTGAGATTCAGTAAATTGTTCCAAACGTTTCTTTCAATTTTATGTTTATGTATGCTTGAATTAGTCTTGTGCTTATAGTCAGCATAGATGAGGGTTCGTTTGGGAATCAGTAATGATTCTCGAACGCCAACGACGTTCAAGGTGTAGGCTCGGATCGTGATAGCAATCAAGGAGTGTATCTATGTTTAATTAATTTTATTTAATGATTTTTCAATAAATTAATATTATTAATAAAAGACAAAACATGTATATATTGGTCATGTAATTTGATTTGTTTCATTTATTACTCTTTAATAATAAATTGATTAATTTGATGTATTTATTATCAATATATAATGTATTCAACAAATTAAACACTTAGATATATGAGTATCATACAAGAACAAATTGTGTCAAATACATGTGTAAATTTTCAATAATGTGTAAATCTTCAATAAATTCATTAGATACATATATACTTAATAAGTCATACTAAGGGAAAATGCACAATACCCCCTCAACCTATGCTCGAAATCTCAGAGACACACTTATACTATACTAAGGTCCTATTACCCCCTGAACTTATTTTATAAGTAATTTTCTACCCTTTTCGGCCTACGTGGCACTATTTTGAAAAAAAATCAACAAGTGTTGGGCCCACAAAATAGTGCCACGTAGGCTGAAAAGGGGTAGAAAATTATTAATAAAATAAGTTCAGGGGGTAATAGCACCTTAGTATAGTATAAGTGTGTCTCTGATATTTCGGGTATAGGTTGAGGGGGTACTTGTACATTATCCCTTATACTAATAAAAACTAGATACATATAATCGTATCTCAATAAAGTGTCAAATACATGTGTAAATCTCCACTTATTGAAACTTTTTTATTACGTTCGTGGGTGGTGAGAGCATCTCATAGTGGTAGTGTTTGCTTCACCTTTTGATTCAACAGTCTTGCTCACTGCACCTAGATCCGACGGGAGAAGTGACATGAAGTTTCTTGGTTGATCTATGCAATTGGTATCATTGTCAAATGTCGAATTTGATAAATCTATTGATCTTGGAATCTACGGTTATAACGATACCCATTGTCTCTGCGCACGAGAGGTGTCTTCCCTTGCGAGAAAATACGGAGGATTCGTGGAGAATGGTTTGAGAGTGAGATAATTAAAGGCTAAGAATTTGATGTATGTGTTGACAAGTTGTAGATCATCTCACAATAAATTTTGACTGATTGAGGAAAGTGGAAGAGTGAGTTTAACTTGAAGAGGAAGAGCTAGAGTTTGTCTCTAACTCATACTCTTGTTTTTATTAAAACACTAATTTTGGAGTTTTAATGTAAAAATAATTAATCAATCATAGTTTTAAGGGATATGAGTATTGATTGTGTCTTCAATAATATATGGTATAAAATATTAAACGTGATGGTATATGTAATTGTTTGAAAATAGAGGTAAATTAGGATATGTGGTAGTGATGTTTGCGTAATATAGGAGAGTTTGACATGCTCTTTCTCTTGTCGTTTCATTCATCTCTGTCTATTTTACTTTACAACTTGAAATTAGATTATGTTTTTATTGTATCAAACATACATTCAGTAGCAGAGTAAGATTTCAGTTGCTATGAACATATGACATATATTTCATATCTTTTTTTTATTATCAGTCTTCTTCATTTTATTGTTACATTTTTTCGATTTTTATCCATTTTTCCACACTTCCTACCCATCTTATGAACTGCAATGTACATAGAATTTAAGTGTTATTCGAAATGACTCACAAAACATTTACTTTCATGATAATGTTCATTTAAAAGGTTTAGTTTTGTCTTTTTCTTCTTCTTTTTTATGTTTTGTTTGAGACTAAAACCATCTTCAACCCAACATCAAATTTTATATTTGGTATAAAATTTGGTGTTTTGAGCTTCAATCCACACCAATTTTTAAAACAAATTTGGTGTAACAGTATTCATCACACCAATTAACTTTTTGAATATTATAATATTATTTCATTATACAAACTTTTAATTAAACATTATGTTAATTGTATGTTTTAATTAAATCTCTTGTATATTTAACTATTTTCATGTAATATTTTATAATATTAATTTTAGATATAAAATTTAGCTTTTTTTAAATTAATTTTTCTATATATGATTTAAAAAATATATATGTTAATTCTACTATAAACTATATAAATTACAACTAACTTTCACAAAAATAAAAATTGCAAACGTATAAATTTTTAAACAAATAATACTCCGATCGTAGAAATAGCAATAGATGAAAATTATCAATTTGATTGTATTTCATTAATGATTTCACTTTTATTTGTATTATCCATCATTACGTATAATGTATCATATTTGCTAGCAATTTATGTTATTTCAAAAAATTATGGTACAAAATAATTTTATATTAAACGATTATGATAGAAAATAATATGAATCATATATGGTCAATGTTTTAGAAAGAAATTGTTTTATGAAATAACAAATAATGATATAATAATAAAGAAAGAAAAAAAGGATTCTTTTTTGGTGTAAAATTTGATATAGTGGGTTGGAGTTGTTTACAACAAATTTGATGCTGACACCAAATTTGGTGTTTGGGTTGGAGATGTCCTAATAATATCATGTTCTATTTGTCCAAATTTATGAAACGCAATTTGCTAGTACTCATGTTAATTAAAAGTATTAATTGTTTGAATCGTTCGATTTTTATCAAAGACATAATACATAAATATGTCTTTTAACTTGGTCTCATTTCATATTTATGCCCTTCAACTTAGGGTGTGCACAAATAGATACTTAAACTTGTATAAAATTGTACAAATAGACAGACACATCCTATGTGGTATCCTACATGGTGTCCTACGTCAGTGGCGTAGCTAGAAATTTTAGGAAGGGTGGCCAAAAATCTCATAGCTCGTAAAAATAATTTAAAGAATGGGTGCATTTAAATTTTGTGAATCAAACTACATAACATTAATGATTAATTTTTAAAATTAAAATGTATCAAAAAATTTTAAAATCAAACTACATAATATTTAGCTTTAGTGTCACGTTTATTGATAGGAAGTGAACAAATAAAGAAAAAGAGAGATATTTCAGTTTAGAGTAAAATCACTTTTATGCTTCAACATTTCACAACCTCTGATGACTAACAACGAGAAATGAAAAATAAATAATAGAATCAAACGAGTTTTTTTAAAAGAAAATTTATATAAAGTATTTTCACTTTTAGTAGCTTAATGGAATAAATAAATAAGATTTCCTTATTAACTTTAAATTAAATAATTCTTTTAAATTTTATTTAATTTTTTAATGAAAAGAAAAAAATCAAGTTGAAAGAACTTAGTAAGAGTTGAATGACTAAAATCACTAAGTAGAAATTTTTTATTGTTTTTCAAGGGTGTCCAAAATGTGTTATTTATTCATTTAAATTATTATTTTTCTTATAAATACGATGTAATTTTCTGACGAAACGCCCCTGTCCTACGTGACACGTAGGACTCATGTGTCTACTTATTCAACTTTATACCAGTTTGAGTGTTTACTTGTGCAGAATCAAAGTTGAAAGACATAGATATAAAATGAGATAAAGTTAAAGGACACATTTATAAATTATGTCATTAAATTTGAACTAGATTTCAAACCGAAATTAGTTCAATTTGTTTTTGTTTCGTCTAGTTTAACTTAATTAGGATATCAAGCTCAAATTGCACCGCTAAATAAAGTAATTTTCAAGTTATGCAATTATATGTACATAAATCAAATCAGTATAAAATTCTAAAATAATTAAATTAATGTATATGTAATATATAAATTCATATTATATTATTAATATTACTTTGTCTAAATGATATTTTTTGCTTTTTGCGGTTAAATCTACTTAATTTTGACGATAAATTTGGACATAAATCTTTTAAATTTTTTTCAAAATAAATTTTGAATATTTTGAAATTACATAAAAAAAATACTATAAATTATAATAATTAATAATTCAAAATATTTAAAATACATATAAAGAATTATGATTAAAAAAAATAGTTCATTTTTTAAACCCATTCCTTGTCACATAAATTGGACCGTCAATTTCATAGATTAATGAATTGTCAAATAACCAATATCAAAAAATTAAAAAAAAAAAAAATATTTTCCTGTAGCCAATTCCTTTGCATTAACATATTTTCCCGTGTAAGCCATAACCACAAGATGTGATTACTGTAATATTTAAATGATTAAAAATTCTAGAATAATTAAATTAATTTATATGCAATATACATGTGAAATATTGTGGTAAATAAAATAGTTGCAATCTCAGCTAAATTTGAATTTGCCTATAAAACAAATCGTTGTATATTTGATTCAAAAAAAAAGTTACCATGAAAGTAAATTTTTCAAGTATAATTTTAGTTGAATAATGACTAAAGTAATCCGTTTCAGCAGGAGTTTCTTTTTCTTCAATATTACTAGGAATAATACTATTTTTTCCTTTTTTCACATGGATTTCAAGTCCTATACAAATAAGGGAATATGGTTATTTACATCTCTATATAATGTAGGGGGTAAGGTACTCAGTTAGATTACATTGAAAATAAGTTTTGTTTGTCTATATTATTTGTTCAGATATGGCGAGGGAAAACGAACTCCGTCCACTATGGTTGGAACCTCTACTAGATTATGATTTTTATGAACATGATTGTATATGTGAGGTACATAATCAATATTGTACATTTTTTTGTAAAATGTGCAAAAACAAACCTCTTTGTGAATCATGTTGGAGGGTTGATGCAGAAGCTGAACATGAACTTCACCAATTTTTACAGGTACATAATCATCAATCCTTCACCAAAACAACACTTGTTAGAGCTGCTATAATTTATTTATTTTTTTAACATAATGCGCAGATATTTAAAGTATCGGAAAAAGCATCGGTTCGTAAAGCTGATATAGAAAGTGAGGTAGATGTTAGGAAAATTCAGCCGTATGTAATAAACAATCACAAAGTTATATTGCTGAAACCAAAAGGAGGAAACGGGGGAAACCCTAAGTGCGTCATATGCGAAGGAAAAATCAAAGATGAATTCTATGATTATTGCTCAATTTCTTGCAAAGTAAGTACACTCCAACTTCATTAGGATAATGTACTTTGTTAGAATAACTTTTTTCAACTAACAACATATATTGCAGATAATTGGAGATACAAGGCAACTCGAAAAGGGTGAACTTGCTGCTGGAAAACATAATAGAAGAAAGAGAACGCCCTGTAGATCACCTTTGCTGTAGAATGATACGTTTTAATTTCTAGGCTAAGATTTGTTTATATGTTTATCAACACGACCATATATCTATAACTCAATTTTATATATTGCCGCTTTTTGAATTCCAACCAGTTATCAATATTTCCCTTTCTCGTTTAAATACCATCAGCTTAGTTTTCATATATATTATTATTAAGATCAAGTTTCTAACAAACCTGCAGTAAATTTCGATATAATCTCAGTTAATTCATGATTTATTCGATCAAAAAAATATTCAAAAATCAGATAAAGTTTTCTGTTGAAATTGTCATATTATAAAACTAGTATCAAACAACAAAGGCTGCTGAGAAAACCCAGCTTGCCTTTAAGCTTAGAGAAAGGTTATCATTATCTGGAATAATGCAAGCAATTGCTAGTTTACCAACCAATCGAACAACAAAAATAAGTATATAATAATGCAAGCAATTGCTAGTTTACCAACCAATCGAACAACAAAAATATGTATGATGTTCTCTCTACAGAACAAAAGCTTCTAATACATATTAACAAAAATGCAATAACGTAAATTAATATGGACAGCTGAATATTTAAATACCTTCATCGCAAAAGAGGCTGTGAAATACTTGACATTACACTGTCACTACAGCTGCAAAGAAGCCATTTAGTAGACACTTTACTATGGAAAGTATCTTTCATGAAGATGCCCTGTGATTGACGGCCCATAGCAGGAGATATCCATGAACAAAACGCATATATGATTCGGTCATTCGCTATGATGATTGGATCCTCTAAAATTGCTGCTGCGTTCATGTCAGATCCTCCAAAAACACAAGAATTATGCATTTTTGGAGGATCCTCACAGGTGCAGCAACATTCATTTTTAGGATCTGAGCGACCTAGTGTTCAACCATCAGTTTCCATAGAGAGGCTCCTCGCCGTTACATAATTAAGAAAAATTCACATACCTTAAATAACTCAGACCCTTTCCCAACAACAAAGAAATAAGTCTCCCAGAACGCTAAAAAGGACACGTTACACTTCCGACCCACCTTGTTAAAAACAGCAAGCAGACACATGACAATAGAAAATATATTTATGGTAAAATCATCACAGTGCATGAATTCAATCTGTAACTTTGAAAGCAAAAGGAAACAGTTCTAAGGAAGATCTGGATTACCACAGGTCATATGCATAGATTAGAGTAGTCTATTTTAGGGAGGCGTTACCTGCAAGCTCCTTCCTATTTCAATACAAAAGTGAAGCTGAAGTTTCGTGAGAATAGGAATGATTCAGACACTAGGGGGGAAAAAGGAGAGATGAAAATTCAAGTGTGGCAAAAAAATTTGAATTCATTCCGTAGAGAAAGTTCCATGTAACTGATCTATTAATCCAACGAAAGAGGCCAATTCAACCAGCAGGGAGTAGTTCGATTACACAACAATGTGCACCCTATCACATGATGATGATCTAGAATTAAATGAAAAGAAGATCCAAACTTCATTACGGGAATTTGACATGCAATATGGGGCAATTATTATACTCAAATTGTAAGTATATCAAGATCACTAAGAATATAATTAAACATTTTTGCAAAACAAACATAATTTAATCCATGCTCCAAAATCACCAAAAAAACTCGTGCAACTTGATGCTTTCTTGGTGGTAAATTATCATATTATGCAGGCGTGTCTATAGTTCTACATCCCATTATCAAATGGTTATTAGACTGGTCTAATAGGATGCAATTAGTTGTGTCCTACTTTGGCAATCTTTTATCAAAACATGGTTATGCACATTTCCAGTAAAGTTATGTTGTTGAAACCAAAAGAACATGTCTCCGACAAGTTTCTTCAGCCAATGAGACTCAAACTTATGTCCAAGTGCTATGATGATTGGATCCTCTAAAAATTGTTGTTGCATCCATGTAGGATCCTCCAAAGACACAAAAATTATGTATTTTTGGAGGATCCGTCACGCATGCAGCGATATTTTCTTTTAGGATTTGAGCAACGTGTAGAAAAAAACTCCTAGCCGTTATATAATTAAGAAAAGTTCACATACCTCAAATAACCCAGACCTTTCCCAACAATGAAGAACTAAGTAATACCTAAAATGCTAAAAAGTAAGAGTTCCACTTCTAACCCACCTTCTTAAATATATTAAGCAGAAACTTAAGCAAAAATCATCGCAATGCATGAATTCACTCTGTAGCTTTCAAAACAAAAGGAGCCAGTTCTAAGGCGAATCTGGATTACCACAGTACATATGCCTAGAGTAGTCTATGAGAGTGGCATTAGGAAAAGGCTATTTTTACGGATGCATTACCTGCGAGCTCCTTCCTATTTCAATACAAAAGTGAAACTGAAGTTTTGTGAGAATAGGAATGATTCAGACACACACTAAAAAGGTAGCAAGAGCTGAAAATAGGCATTTTACGAGAAAATTCAAGTGACGCAAATAAATTTGAAGTCATTCCCTAATGGAGGAAATTTCTAGGTTGTCACTTGTCGTGTATGACTTGTTTCTAATCACCATAGTTCCTATTGTTTACTCAGCAAAACAAAGGATTGAAACTCTATATAACTGATCAATGTATCCAATGGAAGATGTCAATTCAACCAGCAGGAGTAGTTAGATTACATAACCGCGGGCACCCTATTACATGATATGATCTAGCATTAAATGATAAGAAGATCCAAAATTTCATTAAAGGAATTTGACATGCAATATTGTGCAATTGTTATGCTCAAAATTATAGATAAGAATATCAAGATTTAAGTATGATATACAATTTAAAATTTTTGCAAGAGAAGTATAGTTTTAAGCATGTTCCAAAATGACGAAAGTAAACTCAATTGACTTGATGCTTCTTGGTATTTGATCATTATGCAGGCGTGTCTATAGTTCTACATTCCACAATCAAACGGTTATTGATCTGTTTTATAGTTGCAATCAGTTGTGTCCTACTTTGTCGATCTTTTATCAAAACATGGTTATGCACATATTTTTTATAGAAGTTAACAAAGAGGCAAGTGCTTGTACCCAAACATCATAGACAGCAGATTAGATTTTAACTAAATTATCATTAACCTTCACGGTCAGAACTTACAGTTATTTGTTGGTAGTTGGTAATAAGGGTCTGTGGACCCCTTAGAAAGAAACTACTGGAGCTGTTTTCTAAAGCACGCGGAGGCGTCTCCAATACCTCCTTTGACCTACCTACAAGGGGAAGATTGGAAAGATGGTCACCCCAAATATCATAAGTAAACTTTTCCTCCATACCCATCTTTTTATCAGTTTTAAGTGCCATCTGATTTGGAGGTTTAGATCCAGGAGCTCGTAAATGAGGAGCAATTACAGAACTTGAAGCCAGAACTGGTTGACGACAGATCAAGCGAGGAGCAGATTTATCAGCACAAGGGAAGGTTGCTGAAGGCAGAAGAACAGGTTTGCTGGCTGATCTTTTAGGTGCACCAGGCTTCTCTTGAGGAGGACAAGAATTTTTTCCACCATCCGTTAATGTTACCTCTCTCTGCAAGACATTCCTCTGAGATGCATATTCGGAGTGTATATTTTTTTTACATTGATGACTACCAACATCAGCAAAGGGATTGATGAGCTTAACAGGTCGATCCACAACAGCAGACGGGGGAGATGGCCGCCGAGGTGTTAAATTTGAGGTAGGAGACAGGGGTGACGATGGTGTAGAATTGCCACTATGACTACTTGAAACATCAAAAAGTCCAACCAAAGCAGTCGCAGAATTCTTTTTCTTCTTCCGCCTCCTCCCTTTTTCTTTTGCAATTTTGACAGTCAGATTACTAGTTTTTGAGGTTTCATATGTATCAGAACTCTGAATTGCTACAGGCTTTGTAGAGGATGACACCTCCAGTCCCTTTTGGGTATCTGATGCAGAGTTATATCCTGCACAATGATTCACATTCTGATCAGTTACACTTTGATTTTGGGAGACAGCTTGAATATCTTCACATGCACTGAAACTTTCAACTGACAGAGCCTCACCTTCCCCAATTGACCGAAGCAAATTGTTCAATTTAAAGGAGAAGACAAACTTGCCAATCTGTTTCTCAGTGGGGTGCATGCGAGACAATTTTCCAGCATGACTAACAGATGTCATATAGCTTTTTCCACTCTTAGGCAAGCACTCATGGGAGCCAAAGGCCATCACTTGGGGTATGATGCACCACAGAACTAGAAAGAATAAAGAAGTTAGAAAGAGAATTGTGACGAGCAATTTCTTCACCCTCGTCCAGAACAAAGACCTCTTGCAGAAATGAAGCACACAGATAGGAAGGCTAGCTTTCATTGGTATAACAAGTATGCCAGTTGCCAAAGCCAGTTCAAGATCTCTATGTATAGTGGCAGCAGAAAAATCAGTATGATATGATATCTCAAGCTTTATAGACTCCTCAGGTTCAAGAGAAAAGCCTTTACAACCATTTATTACGAACCCATCTGTTCCACACTCTGTTCCAGAGATTTCAATTTTTTTGACCTCCAAGGGGAAGTCACCCACGTTCTTTGCATAAAGCTCCTTTGACAATGACAGAGAACATGCATGAAATTTATCCTTCATGTTATATAGCACACCCGAAGAAGAGAGATTAAGAGGGGTTGGCATGTTTAATTTGAAATCCAAGTTCTGCACAGGTACAGACGCATCAAGCAAGACCAAAGAAAGCAACCCCCCAGAACCTTTGAGACTTAACCACTCCACACCAGAAAGATTGTTCCTGAGCAATGCTGAACTTCTCCACTGACATCGAGCTGCAGGTTGAAATAAAATTGGACCAAATGATGCTTTACTGAAAGGGTGAATAAGTCCTTCAGTTACTGCATTCTCTGCTAGCGAAAAACCGTATCTCTTTGGAGCAGTAGAGTAGTTAGCAACTATTCTACTGGATAGAGAAGGCTGCAAATGGCTTCCTGAAGTCTTGCACTCATCAATAATTTCCCAGGAGTTCAGAACAAGCTGCACCAAGATTGGTTTTTGACTTGGGTTTTCTATTGTGATCCACTGAGAGTGATAACTTCCGACTTGAATCACTGGAAACACTACTTCACTTTCATCCAGTACAGACATGTCATAAGCAGTAGCATGAGATTTCCAGTTCTTCAATACCGACTCATCTGCCATTGTTGTATCCACAGCCTTCAGATTAAATGGATAGAAAAAACAAATCAGGAGCTAATTCTATATACATCTGTACCAAACAAAGGTATACGAATGATACAGCAGTGACAACTATTTCCACTACATGTACATTCAAATTAAGAAAAGCTAAAAAGTAAAGTTTCACATGAAATAAATATGACTGAGAAGTACAACTCTGCTGAACTAGTAAAAACAGCTCACTGATTCAAGCATCATAAATCAAATAAATAGCTATTGATAAACATTACTTCCTCCATTTAAAAAATAAATGACCTAGTTTGACTTGACACAGAGCTTAAAAAAATAAAAAAGACTTCTCAATCTTGTGGTTCTAAACTAAATGTCAAATGTACCAAAATGTCCTTTAATTTTGTGGCCTTAAATATGCCACGTGGAAAGCTGAAATTAAAGTGTTGCCAAAAAAGAAAAGGATCATTCTTTTTGAAACATACTAAAAAGAGAGCAGCTAATTCTTTTTTAAACAGAGGGAGTATAAGTTATCATGTGACCATGTGAGTATATTTGCAGAAGAATCTCCGCCCATTATGTATTCAAAGAACACAATGTTAACCAAAACAACTTCTATCAGAGAGTGAAATTGTATCCAGCATCCTGAAATATACACTGAATATGCACAATTATATTTCCACTGAAGATGACTTCGGTTATCTTTAGTGCTTCTGGTACATTAAATTTTTAAAGTATAAGGGTGTATCTCCTACTACAGATTAAATAGAGACGAAGAGCCCCTGCATTATACATGATATGGTATATATGGCTCCACCTATCACGTGTTACAGGACACAGTCTTCAGTCTTACTTTATGCTGATAATTAAGGACATTAATACTCTACCAGTTGAAAAGAAAAGGACTTCTATACTCTACATACACAGATCTCTCTCAAGGGCTTAGTTTGAGTTTCTTGCCACAATATTAGTTTCAGACAAAAGAATAAATATGAATTCCAGTTGCTTGCAAAAATGCCTCAAATAGGAATAACACACAAATCTTGAATTCTCAAATCTGACAGCCCTGAAACTTCCAGAAGTTTGACAAATTATTTTTACTCATTTAAGTGTTTAAAATATCCTCCGAAAAGAAGATGCCACACCCATGAAATGAGACATATAAGAACCAAATAGCAGAATCCCCATACCTTGATTTCTAATGGTGACCGCATGCTGCTGCTTGAAGAGGCTCTTGTGTTTCCAGGTTCAACTTCATCAGAGTTTTCTTCTTGACCAATTGAAGAGTCATATTTACCTCCTGAATGAAGGCTGACTACATCCATGCAAGCAACTTCAATTTCAGAAGTTCTCGAGTCATTAGTTGATACGAGCAATTTACAGTTCATGCTCATTTCATGAGCTTGCACCGGAGGGTATGTGACCACAGCGACTTGCGTAACAGTACCAGGGAAGAGTATTAGTCCCTCAACATATCTGACACGAAAATACTTGATGTTCTCTCCAGCCTCACTTACCTTGACAATGCTCAATATGTAAGGAGAATCATTTCTCACTGACAGAGCAACAACACTAGTACCATCAGTCGCACATGGTTCTACAGTTTGAATAGACAAAAGAAGTGGATCCATGAGCTCACTGTGAGCAGACATCTTGCCCAGTTCTGCTTTGAGAGGGACAATAATTGTATCAGCTTTACCTTTGGAAGAGCTAAGCAACTGCAGAGAAAAGGCACCAAATATCTCTCCCGTTGTATGACTAGGGAAATCTAATTCTATGATGGTCTCAGTTTTGTGAGGATCAATTTTCCAATTCCTATGGGGTCTAATTGCAACTAGAGGGATACCAACCTCATCACCCTTGACATCCAGCCACTCCTTAACACCAAGCAAGCTGAAATTATTGTTTGAATCTTCACCTTTATTCATATTACAAATTGCTTTTGCATAACGGGTATTATCTCCTGAAGAAATAGACGTCCAAATAGTTACCTCCTCCACATAGAGGGCTTCATTGTAAGGATTATACAAAGAAAGATTTTTACTCAGCCTTCCACTAGAGGAAATATCAAGACCGACTAAAGGCTGTATGCGATATGGAGATTCAACAGTAAAGCCCTTAGCCTGAACCAAGAAACCACCGGAGCTAGTCTGCAAAACAAACTGCGCTGAAGATAAACCCAACCATGTAGGCAAAAACACAAAACAAATTGATGCAGTTTCACCAGGTGCCAACAATGTTTCGCTGAAATTGCAAGGATAAAACTGAGAATTGGTTCCATAAGGTTCAAAGACAGTCAGTGACCTGTCGCTGTGTGTATTTTTAACATTTAGAAAAGCTAATGAAGGAAAATATAAATACTTCTCCCCCCAGTCGAGCAAAGGGGGATTGATTTCTACATGAGGGGAAGAACCACCCAAAATGTTGAAATTGTCTGTCCCGTCTTCTGCTTTTGGTTTCAATATTTTATATTTATCATCAGACAAAGGCACTTCACCGAAAGAAACACCATCTGCCCTATTCCTTCTTATACAATTACAAGGCAATTCACTGTAAAACTCTGGGTAACTCAGATAGCATGAAATTGTTCTTCCACCCAAGAACTTGAAAATACAAGAATCGGATGACCTACTAAGATTTTTATTCTCTTCATCTGATCCTACAGGCAAATCAACATCAGATTGAACCCCAGAAACTTCTTCCACTTGTGATTGGGCATTCTTCTCTTCAAACAAAAACTCCCGCAATCTGGGTGGAAAGCAGAACATGTCTGTATGTGAACACACGCTATCAAGACTTTGACGAGGTATGGGGTTCTCAAGAACGAAACCGTTTGACAAATCACCACTAAAGCCGTCCTCCTCATTGGGTTTGTAGGACATACATGCATCATACTCTGCTTGGTTTTGCTGTCCCTTCATTGAACATGGTTCACCTTTAGCCAGAATAATGATGATATGGAACAGAACCATCATAAAGCAGAATGCTTCACCATGGTGAAACACTCTCCTGAAGAAATTACTAATACAGATTAATAGCCGATGTAAAAGATTAGAACATCAATCATCATTTACAAGAAAGACAAAAACTTTAAACAGCTATTAGGCAGGGGATATGCAAACACAAACAAAAATTTTGGGGAAGGTACAAACACCTCCACCACAACAACTACAAGAATAGTACAAACTGGTAGTAGTCTATTATTTCAGGAAGAAAACAAAAGGCGCCAATTTTAATAATGAAAATAAGTCAAAGGGTGTCTTAGTAACTCAGTTGGTTGGGTTGGCTACCTGGACTTTTCACTTTCACCTTGTTGGTGAGGATTCCGTTCTACCTTGTAATCCCCTCCCCCATTTCCCCTTCTCCTGCCCCCCATAAAATAAGAAGAAAAAAAAAAGGCATTAATCTTGGGAATGAAATGAAAAATAGTACAAGACACAATCAAATAATCTAAAAATAGAAAAACAGATGACGATTTCTAATAACTCCCATAGAAAAAAAATTACAAGACGCTGATACTTCAGCTGTCGATATTAAATATGCAAGTAACTCATTATTAAGTAGGAATAGAAGCTAAACAAAGCTTGCAAACTCCAATACTCTCATTCACAGCTTAAACCTTTTTCCTTTTTTGCATGTTCAAGCAAGCAAACATACCATAAATAAGCATTCAAAAGCTCGGAAATAAGAACAACAAAAAGCTACATGAAAAAAAAATCAATCAAATGAAATAAAAATTGTTACCGGCGGGAGGAGATGCCGGAGAGATGATATGAAGGTCCGATCATTAGGGTTTGAGAGTCCATTGACGAAGATTGAAAAGGAACATGAGTGAAAAAGAAAAAATGAGTTTGTGATGATGGTGGCTAGGGCTTATAAGCGATTGGGATTTTCAACACCAAAAGAAAGAAAAAGGAGAGTCTTGTGAGCAGCACACAAACAAAAACAACAAAGACGCAGATACACCTGATAGATAATATGCACCCGAATGAATGGCTCGAATGACGAAGATAAAAAAAAAAAAAAAAACTGAAAAACAGAGAGCAATTAACTCATTCCACAACAAAATGACTCAACTGCCCCACACAATACCCTCTTTTCTTGAAATATCTATTATTAAATTATTATTCTTTAAAAAAAAATTAATAATCTTGAAAGTGTATATATATTTAAAAAGATAAAAAGAAGATCTAAGTTGAAAATGCTTAATCATAGTCCTTTGGTTACTCTCCGTAATTTTATATTTAATTAGTATTTGTGTTCCTGCATTTGAAATACAATAATGTTAGATTAAAATTTATAATTTTTATTTTTTATATATTATAATTTATTCCAATTTATTTAAAATATCATTATTCTTCTTTTATTGAAAAGTTATCATAATCTAAAAAATAACAATCGACTTAATTTAAAACTATCGTAAACATCTTATATTATATGCAATAAAATTGAATTATATTTAACACAATTCTTATAAAATTTCAAAAATTCTTTTCATTTTATATGCAATTCACATGGAATTAGTGATGTAAAATAATTAATATGTTATATTACTTTAAAACAGAAAATATTGTGAGAGTAATAATTAAATAAATAAATATATATTATTGTTATTATTATTTTAACAGAAAACCTCTATAGACTCTATCTATATTTGAATATGTGGCAAATGTTCATCTTAATTTCAACCAAAATATATAATGATCTCTTTGAAAATTATTTATGGTTTATCTTTTTACTGACTTTCCAAAATGGCGATAATACTGATCACCTCCACACCATTTCTAAAGTACTTTCGGTATCTGAATTTAATCGGATTTCAATGTAGATATCGAATAAAAAATATAAAAAAAAATTGAAATGTTATTTAAATTTAAGATCAGTATTAAAGATGAAAAAAATTATATATAATTATAAAATGAGAGTGTGATTTTCAAAGAACGGTAAGCAAAAAAGAATTAAGAATAGAGATAAAATGACACAATATGAAATAAAATTACTCCAGCTATCCCACACAAAAAACAATTTTCTATTAAATATATCTAAATAATTGTATATTTTAGATGATGGAATTAAACTATTTTTTTTATTTTTTTATATATATATATATATATATATATATATATATATATATATATATATATATATATATATATATATATATATATATATATATATATATATATATATTCAATAATAATATGTTTTACTGACTAGTATGTGAATATTTCTGTCTATTTTTCTTTATGTTTGAAGCTACTTAATTAGAGGTCTCAAATTCGAGTCCACTTGCATATAGAGTCATCTTTGTTAGAGAGTGTTTTATTATCGACATAGAATTTTTCTATTCGAATTCAGTAGAACTTCAATGCAAATACTAAAAGCTGGTAAGAAATCGAAAATAAAAGTTTGAAGTTGTTATTCAGAAGGTGTTAGAGGGATGTGAAAATCATCTGAACACATCAACTATAACTGAATCGAACCAATTTATGTCATTTCTTCAATAAAATCGTATACTTTTATTTAAGTGTATAATCGTTCTGAATAATTTGAATGATCTTTTTAATTTATTAAAGGGAAAAGGGTCTGATATACCCCTCAACTTTGTCATTTGTAGCTGATATACCCTTCGTTATGAAAGTGACTCATATATGCCCTTGCCGTTATACTTACGGCTCACATTTACCCCTGCCATTACAAAATGAGCTCACATATACCCTTCATTTAACGGAAGTTAACAAATTAGTTTAAGTTTATATTTTTTACTTTTAATTTTAAAAGAAAATTATTTAGGATTATATACGATTTTTCTATCAAAGTTCAAGGTATATTTTAAATTTTTTCATACATAAATTATTTTTTGACTTCTTTTATTATAACTATTTGAGTTTCTTATTGTTATTTTTTTTTCTTTCATTCCTTAGTTTAAATAAAAATAAATTTAAACTATTTTTATTTGTCTATATTGTAATTTGATTTTTTGTATTCGAAGAAAAAAATTTGTTCATTTACAATAAGTTTTTTAAATTATTAGTGAAACATCAATAAATTTGAGTATTAAAATAATAATTCTAAATTAGTCATTGAAACAAAAAAAAAGTCAAAAATAAATAGGTTTAACGAGGATTGAATTTACTCATATGGGATTATATTTTTAGAAAAGAATAATAAAAAATTAGATTAAAATTAATTTTTTTTTCATTTCCGTTAGAGGAAAAGAGTATATGTGAGCCATTTGTTTATAAGTAGGGGTATTTATATGAGTCACTTTCATAACAAGGGGTATATCAACTCTAAATGATAAAGTTGAGGGTTATATCAGACATTTTTCCCTTTATTAAAACTGAAAAAAATCGAATGGAACCGAATAACCTTACATGAAATATAAATATATTTTATATATTCAAAATAAGTTAAATTAATATAGAAAAAATAGTCAAATGACCCCCAGTCTATTACCGAAATTTGAACCACACACTTGTACTTCACAGAGATTTTATTACCCCCCCCCCCCGGATAAAAAACTATATGCACAGCGGAAGCATATTTAGATCTTTTCTACTTACATGAATAATAGATAACCAATACAGTTTATGGTAAAACATATATCATGCTAGAACACATAAACATAACGTAATTTAATTCAATAATTACCTCTTAAAGCGTGAGCAGATACCTTCAATCGAATCCCCAAGATAGACAGAATTTCAAGCGAATCTACAAAATAGCTACGATCTTCTACAATGATCCCAAGTCACATCCGAACTCTCTCAATACTTGGGTGGGCAAGTATCTAATAGAAAACTAATCATCTATCTAGGGTTAGAAGAATGATATTTCTTCCCTATCCAAAGAGGAGAATAAAATTCATTTTTTTTCTTCTTTAGCAAATTTTCACGTTTGCTTTCTTGTCTCAAGATTTTCACGTTAGTTTTCTCTTTATAATAAAACTAACATCTCTCCCGTTTTTCCTTTAGAATTAGGATTCTGAGTTCTAGTTAAATATGGATACTATTGGGTCCACAGAATTAATTACCGAGGCTTCATGTTATGAAAATAATTCCAAATAATTAATTTAAACTATTCTTACCATAATAAATTACAATCATTCCACTAAAAATTCGTAATTGCACTTCTCTATTTCGTAATTCCCCATTAAACACTTGTGTAATTCTCCATGTTAAGATTTAAGATACTATTACTTAATGATTAATTTTCTTTAGAGCACTACTTAACTTATTTCATGTGTCGGATTTATAAATCCAATTTCAAGATTTGACACGATGAAAACTTATAAGTTTCTCAAAAAGACATATCAATCAATCTCTATAACGAGACATGGATTCCATCAACTAACTTGTTGTAACGACCTGTTTAGTCGTTTTGAGCAGCAGATTTTATTTCTGGAAAAACTGGCTGAGACGACGGATACCACGACGGACCGTCATGGGCACGACGGACCGTCGAGGGTGTCTCGTCCCAGAACACTTAGAATTCTGAAATTTGAGTACTAAAATCGACTCTCTGTAATCTGTGACGGACCTGCAGGACGGACCGTCACATCTACGACGAACCGTTGTGAAGCCCCGTTTCAAAACACTTCAACTCTTGAGAATTTGGTACAGGGAACGATTCTCTGAACGTCGTGACGGAAGTGCAGGACGGACCGTCACAGGAGTGACGGACCGTCACAGACTCCTTAGTGAAAAATAGAATTCCTGACCTTCGCGACGACCTTCATGACGGACCGTCGCAGGCACGACGGGCCGTCACAGGTTGCGTAATCCCGTCGGAGTCGGATTTCTGGTTAGGTTTTAAAGGGGCGTTTTGGACTATTCCTGCTATAATTATATATTTCGTGGGTTTATATTAATAACTCAATTTCTTGGGGGATAAAAGAGGTAACCTTGAGTTAAATTGTGGGTTATTATTGTCATCTTTTACACTTAATTATATGTTAATTAGGGTAAAAGAAAGAGGGTTTGAAGAAAGAAAATAGAAAGAACAGAGAGAGAGAGAGGGATCGATCGAAGAGGAAGAAAACACAAAGCTTGGGAAATTGCTTGTTTGAATTCAATTCTTCGGTGGAGGTAGGTTATGGTTTTTCATGCTATCTTATAGTAAACTCTTAATAGCGAATGATATGTGTTGGTAGTATTATAAAGTCTTCTATATGCTTAATTGTATGCTTGCATGAATATGATTATGTGATTGTGATAAAACAAGCATGATGAAAACTATTGAATCCCAAATCTTGAAAGAAACTTTAATCTACGTTATTATTGATGATGCCTTGGTATAAAAGAAGGCTTGATGAATTAAAGTAATGGGATTGATGATGCCTTGGTATAGAGAAGGCTTGATGAATTGA
>CM064965.1:11633501-11652482 GCA_032847665.1 Solanum chilense
TAGGGGATCGGAGTGTCACGTACCGACACAAGAGGAAGAAATAATGAATCTTGAAAGATGTTAATATACTCAACATAATGAACTTAATTCCCAAAATGAGTATGGTATTGAGGCTTGAGCCCTCATGGATGAACTTGATGGTACTTATTGATGATTATAGTACTTGTTGTTGCTACATGTTGAGTTTTATAGTTGATTTATGATATTAACTGATATATACTGTTTTCTATTTTGAGTTGGCCGATGATATCTACTCAGTACCCGTGGTTTGTACTGACCCCTACTTTTATGTTTTCTTCTTTGTTATTTGTGGAGTGCAGCAAACGGGCCGTCGTCTTCAACTCAACAGTAAATCTAGCCAGTCTTCACTACATCGGAAATTCAGGGTGAGCTAATGCGTCTAGCTTGGACTGGATCTTCTTCTTCAAGTCTTGATGCCTTGAACTTCCGGCATGGACTAGCTTTTATTTGTTTTAGCTTCTTAGACATTTTTAGTTTAGTAATTTGATCATAGATGTTCTTGTGATGATGACTTCCAGATTTTGGGGAATAATAGATGTCGAAATTTAGTAGTTATTAAATTGGTTTTTATTAATGAGTTAAGTCTTCCGCATTATTTTCTGTTGTTATACATTGAAATTTTAAGGTTAGATTGGTTGGTTCGCTCACATAGGAGGGTAAATGTGGGTGCCAGTCGCGGCTCGGTTTTGGGTCGTGACACTTGTTGTTTCACCAACATATATTATTGTCATCCAACTCACCAGGCATATTGACTCATCTCAGAATCTCACCTTTTAATAAATTAAAACAATAATTAATATATACATATCATAATAGTTATATCAATATTGAGAATATAAGTATATTTAATAGTTTAGAGAATATATTTTTGACAATCAGTCTAAAACAACTATCTCTACTCGGTCCCGTTCAATACATACAAAATGTACTAGCACAAGAAGTTGGAACTATACCGTTCCCATAATCAAGATAAATTACATATAATTTTGTGCTATAATCGTACCCGATGACATGTCCAATTTCCATCCTAGATTGTGAACAAAAAACTTTATACTTATAAGAACCGATGATTTAGAGCCCGTTTGGATGAGCTTAAAAAAGCAACTTTCAAAAAGTACTTTTAAAGTGCTGAAACTTATTTTTAAAATAAGCAGTTATGTGCTTGGATAAAATTGTTTTAGTTGGAAAAAAAGTTGATGTGTTTGGCAAATAAGTGATGGTAAACACTTTTTTTTTATCAAAATGTCTGAAAATCTCTTAAAATTGTTAACATGATAAAAAGTTGATTAATTTAAAATTTTTATACTTGAAAAAATTAAAACAAAATTAATTTATATTTTACATCCATAAGTATTAATATTTCCTATCATTCACATATTTCTTTATCATCACAACTTTTATAATAATAATAATAATAATAATAATAATAATAATAAAAATAATAATAATAGTAATAAAAATAAAAATAAAAATAAAAATAAAAATAAAAATAAAAATAAAAATAATAAAAAAATAAAAATAAAAATAAAAATAAAATAATAATAATAATAAAAGTAAAAATAATAATGATAATAATGATAATAATGATAAAAATAATAATAATAATAATAATAAAAATAATAATAATAATAATAATAATAATAAAAATAAAAGTAAATAATGATAATAATAATAATAATAATAATAATAATAAAATAATAATAATAATAATAATAATAATTAATGGCAAAAAGTAATATACTTGGTCAACATAAAATGACTTTTAAGTTGTAAAAAAAAAAGAACCCCTCACCTAGTTTTTAACTTTTCGCTTAAAATAAGTCATTTTTGACTTAAAATAAGTCACTTTGATAATTGTCAAACACTCAAATAAGTCAAGAACTGACTTTTAAGTCAGTTTGACCAGCTTTTAAGCTCATCCAAACAAGCTCTTAATCCTCTGTGTATAAGCTAAAACTCTACACACTAAATCATCTACTATATAAGTAAATAGACACCATAAACGACTATATGATCTATTGAATTTTAGCAAATATTTAATATCTAATAAATATTATTTCTTAACACATGGTTAATATTATAAATCCTAACCCCCCCCCCCCCCCGCCCCTCCAATCTATTTTAAAGTGAAATTATTTCCTCTTTGAAATGTCATTACTAGGCATGTGTCTTGTGGTAAATACACGCACTTGACACATGTATTTCACCATTTAATAATTTTTTAAAAAAGAAAAATACTCCTCCTTTCTTCCCCAACTATTTTTTTTCAGACTTAACAATAATATACACCATTTTTTACCTCAATAAATTTCTTATCGCTAAAATTTATTAAAATGAAAATTCAAATCACATTTTCTCTTCCCCATTCTTTATTTTTTCTCACTCTAATATTTTCATGATTAATTTATAATTTGAGTTTTTGATTTTGATTCTTCATTGATTTTAGGAGAACATGTAAGATCATTCTTTTAAAATGTAGAAGAAATTATTTATTTTTTAGTTTCTTTTAATAATTTGAAGATGTTTTTTAAATATCAATTACTTCACTTTGATGTTGTTACTCTTGAGTGACTTCAAGAAAAATAATTAATGGGTATATTTTTTTTCAAAAAGTAAATTTAATTTGTTAGATATGTTCTAAATACGTTTATTGAAAATTATTTATTCATAAAATGCATTAGTTGTTGATAATTTTTATACCAAACATCTATTGAAAAAGTTTCAACTATGATACTGGTGAAAATATTGAGTAGTTGTATAGATAAATAAGAAGAAAGAAAGAGAAAGAGAAAGAAAAAGAAAAAAGAACATTAGGATTAAAAAAAAAAGGCAAAATATATAAATATGCCCTTTAACTTGGCTTCAAATCAAATTCATACCTTTCAATTTTGAATGTGTACAAGTAGGCACTTAAACTTGTATAAAGTTGAACAAATTGACACACATGTCCTACATGTCATTTTTTGTCCTATATGGTGTCCTACATGTATTGTGTCATGTAGGACTCGTGTGTTTATTTATTTAAAAGTTGGATAGTTAAAGTATCTGTTTGTGCATTATGAAAGTTGGAGGTCAAAGTTAAAATTTGAAGTCATGTTTAGGGTCCAATATATGTATTATGCCTAAAAAAAATATAGGCAACTCACTCTCTCAAAGAGAGTGACATATACTCTCTATGACAACTCAACACTTAAAGGAGTTATTTATTACTCCCTCCGTTTTAAAAAAATTGGTCTAGTTTAACTTGGAACGGAGTTTAAGAAAAGAAAGATGACTTTTTAATCTTGTGGTTCTAATTTAAAGTTATGTTAAATGTACCAAAATACCTTTTAATCTTGTGGTTTTAAACATGTCATGTGGAAAGTTAAAGTCAATATGTTGCCAAAAAAGGAAAGGGGTCATTCTTTTGAAACAAACTAAAAAGGAAATAGGGTCATTTTTTTTTAACTAGAGGGAGTACCTTTTAAAGTAGTTCAGGGGTAATAAGACTTTCGTGAAAAATATGTGTATTTGAAAATCTGAGAATAGGTCGGGAGGTATAAATATAATTTATAACATTTTTCAAATATAAATATAACTTAGATCTTAGGTCTTGGTGAGTGGTGATTGAACGACTTTGGATCTTTACTCTTTAACTAATATTTAATAAATTAAGTTTAAAATTAACAATATGGAAAATATATAAGTACCGCCAACCTATACTCAAAATCCGAGAGATACACTAATACTATACTAAGGTCTTATTACCCCCAAACTTATTTTATTAATAATTTTCTATTGTTTTTTTACCTACGTGACACTATTAATCAGATAGCTTGAAAAAATTGTCAACACTTGGTGGTTTCAGAGGATAGTGTCATGTTGGCCAAAAAAGGGTAGAAAATTATTTATAAATTAAGTTTGAGGGAAGGAGGGAGTAATAGGACGTTAGTATAGTATATGTGTGTCTCTGAGATTTCGGACATAAGTTGATATGATAATTATGCATTTTCCTTAACAATACTATGATAGATATTCTATCAAACAATACACCTAAACTGCGAAACATATGCAAGCATTGCTAATAAATGTTTAAGAACAAATAATACGACAACAAAATTTTACATTCTTGACTTCTTGGTAGAATGAAATGCTTCTTCAGGACATATTTATGAAAGAATATATTTTAATAATAGTATATTTTGAGGTGATATTTTAAAAAAACGAAAATCAACTGAACTGTAGGATACCAATTTTTTTTTGATATAATTGAGATGATTTTAAAAAAATCTAATTTTAATTATACATTATTCAAATACCAAAAAAAATAAAATGAAATGATATAAATTCTTAATATTAATCGACCGAATCGTCTCACTGGCTTATGTATGTTTAATCCTTTTCAAGATAAGGCTACTTTTGTTTTATGCCTTCAAAATTTTGAGGATTCAAAAGAATTTAATATTTATGAATTTTACTTTATTTAAAATAATGTTAGAGATATAAAAATATATATATACAAATATATTCTTAAAGAAAAGAACTATGCACATTATCATAAAAAAAAAATTCAAATTTTGAATTAAATAATTCAAATATTCATATTAATAAATAATATTTTTATAACAATATCTAGGCATTGTATCGGAGACATGGCTAATATATTATTAGTTAAAATTAGCATTTATTTGAGTAATAATAAATAAGTTGTGTGAATTTGATAGTTATATTTCTCTCAAAATAGTATTCTAACTACCAAGCAGTAGTATGTATAGAAAAACAATTGTAACTATGATTATTACCATATACTTAATTTCGTTTATTTAAATTTAATTTTCAACCCCAAAAAAGGAGTCTCATGAGAGGAAGTAAGGAACACACAATAAATATAGAATGACTCGAACAACAAAAAGCAAAAATAAAATTTGAGAAAACCTGAGAGAAAGTAATTCTTAACATAACAAAATTACTCAAATGACCCAGACAACACATTATTTTCTTTAAGAATATCTAAATGTAATAATTACTTACAAATCGTAAATAACAAAATAATTTTACTAATTCATCCCTTTAAAAATTACTTGAGAATTTTATAAATAATGTAAACACTTTTAAAAAATAATTAATTAAAAGAGTAATGTTTCCTTCATTTAGTAAGATGGACAACAAATATGGGACAATTATTTATAGTATAACGATCAATTAATATGATGAGATCGAGAAAGTATTTTAGAGGGTGGGATTAAGGTATTTTGTTTTTATCTTTCTTATAATCCTAAAAAAGAATAGGTTTAGAAAGATTATATATAATTTTCAAATAATAATACGGTTATCGTTTAGTATATGAATGTTAGGTCCATTCTTTTTAAGTTAAAAGATGCTTCATCAGCAGTTTCGAGTCCGATTCCACTTGCATGTGAAGTACTTTTTGTTAGGAAATGATATATCATTAATGCGAAACTTCCCAACGTGAACACATATTCAATCAATCTTCAATGCTGATAATAAACATCAGATAGAATCTAAAAAAAAAGTTTGAAAATACTATTTAGGGTAGGATTTGTGTGTGTTTAATTTTAAACTTCACTTACAAAATTATTTATAATAATAGAGGTGACTAAAATGAGGCTAGTAAAGTGTATGTTTTATGCCTTAAAAAAAATTATGAGTAAATTTTTATGATTTTCCTTTTATTCAAAATAATATTAAAGATTATAAAAATAAATATAGACAAATATATATATACTTAAAAAGGAACTATATACCTCATATATAATATTTCAAAACTAATAATTAGACAGCTCAAATATTATTACTAATAAATATTTTTTTACAAAAAAAACATCTAAGGTAATATATTGCATACACATGGCTGATATGTTATTAACTAAGAATAATATTTATTTTAGTAATTAATAATTCTATGTGAATTTAACAGTTAAACGTCTTTAAGAATATTACATTAAAAATAAGTAATATCTAAAAAGATATAAAAAAACAATTCTAATTATTTATTATAATTATAATTAATAAAAATTTGATTTCAAGTTACTAATTTTATTAAAACAAATTTATAAAATTATACATTGAACTTTTCTTTTCTTTTAAAAGACTTGTTGGACATTGTTGTAGAGAATTCTTTCTTTATTCATTCTATTCATTATTGCTATTAAAATCATAAATTTTGTCATTTTTTTAGACAATCATGAATACATCATGAATACCGAATAAGCGAATGTGAAAATATCTCTACCATTAATTAATCTTTGAATAAGCGAATGTAAATATATCTTAACCATTAATTAATCTTCTAGACACTCTGTCCAACACTTATTATTTACTTTATCTCCTTAAAACTTATGATTTATCTTTTTGAAGAACTCAAAATGAAATTCAAAGATGAGAAAGTGGAACAAATAAATACCCGTAGCAAGAATTCACTAACATGTGGTTGTGACTAAATTTTCATATTAATGACAAAATATTAAGAGTTAGGCTCAAAAATAAATAAATAGAAAAAAAATTCTTGAACACCTCAACTTCTTTATTTTTTTATATTAAAATGTACCTTTTAACACCGCACAAATAATTAATCACTTTAAAATTCAAAAATTAATAGCAATTGATATTGGATTTGAACTGTTTTGTTGTCATATTTTATTTTTTACAATACTATTTTAAAAATATATTTTTTGGGGCAAAGGTCTACCCGCCTCTATGTTTTTCTACAATTTAAAGTTTTTCTTCCTTGAAAAATAGTAACTTTCATTTTTAACATCAATATATATATATATATATATATATATATATATATATATATATATATATATATATATATATATATATATATATATATATATATATATATATATATATATATATATATATATATATATATATATATATATATATACTTTAAAATTAAAGAATTAATAGCGATTGATATTGGACTACAACTATTTTGTTTGTTGTCATATTTTATTTAATACTCTTTTAAAAATATATTTTTTGGGGCAAAGGTCTACCCGTCTCGATGGTTTTCTACAATTTAAAGTTTTTCCCCTAGAAAAATAGTAACTTTCATTTTAAATATATATATATATATATATATATATATATATATATATATATATATATATATATATATATATATATATATATATATAATTAAGTAATCGCAATACTGATTAGTACTTGAGGTGATGTCAACTTTTTGATATACTAAAAAGAAAGTTTGGAAATGTTATAAGATTTGTGTATATTTTATAATTTTCAAAATCCACTTATGAAAATAACACTAGTAAAGTACTTGTTTTACACCCTCAAAAATTTTGAGAACTCAAAAGAAATTAATGATGAAATTTATGATTTTAATTTTACTCTAAATAACATTAAATATTATAAGAAAAATGCATACTTATATTTTCAAAAGAAAACTATATCCTTTGTCACAAATAATATAGTAATTTGAATTATACAACACAAATTTCATTTTACTAGATAAAGTTTTTACAACAACATTAACATTGTAATGTATTGCAAACATCTATCATCTTATTAAATAGAATTAGTACTTATTTAAATAAATGATAGTTCTATGGGAAGTTGTTGATTTTATGTCTTTCAAAAATATTACATTTATGTAAAAATCACAAAAAATATCTAAATTATTATTTATTATATATTTAAGTTCTCCTATTAAAATTTAATTTTAGACGATTAATTATAGTGAAATGGTTTTGTATACAAAATATGCGTGTTCTAATATCCTTTTTTATCTAATATCAATAGATTTGAAAATAATAGCCACCATAATTAATTTTTGGAATGACTCCAATTATAGAATTTGTAATTTCTTTTTAAAATTTTAGTAAAGTATTATATAAAATAATAAAAATGACATGACTTTATATTTATTTATTTATTAGTTGGTCATATCATTAGGCACTTTTTGAAGATGACGTAAGAACATTTGAAGCATAAATCTATTTTTGTGAGGTTGTGGTCCTATGGTGTAATTGAGGAAAATGGTTTAATGACAGCTGCCTATTAGGGGGGCTTGGCTGCCCAATCAAAACGGCAATCAAGTATTTGTAAAAGCCAATTGGACCACTAAGCATTGCGGGCGCTTTTTTTTTAAATTAAAGGTCACAAGTTTAATTTTAAATATAAACTTTTTTAATAGAAAAATGTTTTCTCAAATGGAGCTCTATATTTTGTGTATTTAAAATAGTTGTACTCCAGTTGAGCATCGAACATTAGGGTTAGAGCTATAACAGTATCGGGATATTTAGTTGGACACCTTTATAAGAAAATTACATAGTATATATATGTCAAATTTTATATTTCCTTCATTTTAAAAAGAATGATCCTATTTCCTTTTTAGTCTGTTTAAAAAAGAATGATTCCTTTTTTTTTGCAATACTTTACCTTTAATTTTTCATGTGGCATGTTTAAAACCACAAAATTAAAGAACATTCATTTGACATAACTTTAATTTAGAACCATAGGATTTAAAATCTTTTTTATTTTCTTAAACTCCGTTCCAAATCAAATTAAGTTATTCTTTTTAAAACGGAGGGAATATTATATTATTTTGAGTTGTGATAACGCAGTGGCAATGCATTGCACAAAACATACACGGTGCCTAGTTTAAATCTATGTTTCTAGACATTTTGTTTAGTTTACGTGTAGTGAGCAATAACTTTATAATAATTGTGAATAAAAGTATGTAGGTTATACAAGATCGATTCCTTATATAATTGCTTATTTTATGAATTTACTAATAAAAAATAGATAATTCATTAAATTTTTAATCACACCACTATCTAATATTGGATAAAAATAAAAAGACAACAGAAAAAAATAATAAAATCTTGAGGGTAAAATAGGAAATAAAATAGGCTACCCTAGTAGTAATTAATTAAGCAATCAAGAACAAGTGGCATAAAAATTAGTGGGACAACGTAATGTTCTATCACTAGGTGGATTTCACATGTTATTTATATGTAATAAATAAAAAGTAACGTAGGAGTAATATATTCTCTCTATTTCTTTTTTGTTGCTATATTACTTTTCTCGATTATTTATCTAATACTTAAAACCTCCCCCTCCCCTTTTCCCCAAATCTATATACGAAATCTCAATTATGCACTCTAATTTTATAGGTGTTTTATTATCCCCTTCTCCACTCTCAAATTTTATATTTTTCTATTTTCTATTAACTTAAATGTTAATAGGTCAACACCTATTAACCAATAAATATTTCAACATGATTGCACTCGCTGGGTCCCCACTTTTCAACTCTCAAATCTTGTTTTTCCCACATTTCCCTCTCAAAAGGTAAAAAGTTCAATAAAAATATCCTTGTAATCATTTAAAATTTATTAACTATAAATTTATAAAATGATTCGGATTATATTGAGTTCATAAATATATTAATTCAAATAAATATTGTGGATTGATATAATTGACTTAAATATTTAAGTTCAATAAAATATGGATTTAATTAAAGTCTAAATTAATTGATTTGGGCTACATTGGATGAACCCAATTTGTTAAACTCAATCTCATCTCATTCTAGATCTATCTTGGCGACAGGTGTGCAAATGATGTAGCATGCCAAGTCAAATAATAAAACAATTGAATCATGACATGTGTCAAAGATGACAAGCCCGCTCCATAAAGCCTATATGTCATGTCACTTAAATCTGATTGGCTAAACGAAATTATATTCCAATCGCAACTCCTCTATTCTAAAACTATAAATAGGGGTCCTCATAATTCAGAAAGGAGACAGAAAATTCTAAACAAGAAGCTAGAGAAACTCCGTGGTACAAACGTCATTTAATTCTCTACAAAGCTACAAGTTTAAGAATTCAAGCATTCAAGTTCAAGAACGATCAAGATCAAGACCACCGAATTCAAGAACAAGTTCGAAGCCCTTGAGTTCAAATAAAAGTCAAGATCAAGATAAAATTCAAGTTCAAGTTCATCATAGATTCAAGAACAAGCTTTAAAGTCCTTGAATTTACATTTGAAAAGGCGATTCAGAGGAATTATAGAGATTGTAACACTCGCATTTGAAATAATAAAATTGATTGTTGCTATAACTTTTCGTTCTTGATTATTGTTTTATCGACGCGAATTTTATTGTCTACAATCCTTTCTCTTTTTCATCTCCTTATCCATTTACATATGCATTTATGTTGATGATCGAAGAAATTTGTTGTGTATTTAAACTTAATTTCGTAGTTTATCAACTGATTTAGTAAAAGGTTACTTTTTTATCCCTTCTTTCGAGTTTTTGTTTATCCCTTAGGATTTCTGTTGATTCGTGAAATTAAGAGCAACATTAGATCTTATTCATCCATACAAAGCTTATTGAAGTTTTCAGTTGCTTTTTTCTTAAAATTAATTTCGAGAAAATTCAAAATTTAAATTAGAGACATCAATAAGAAATTATAGCAAATTACAAACCCTAAACTCAAGATTTGAAGTAGGAATGAACATAAACAACTAAATTTCTACTTATTTTTTATAGAGAAAATCGTGAATTATTTTTATAAAAGAAACAAGGTTTAATGATGGGAAATAAGAAAGAATGGTTTATTTGATGGTGGGGAAGATGTCAAAATTTAAGATGTTCTTACTTTCTAATGCGCCTAGAGGAGGTGTTCTCACCTCCTATGTCAAGTCAGCGTTTAAGTGTGTATAAAATAAAGAAATATGAAATTCAGAGGGTAATAGGACACTCCTAAAGTTGGAGTGTATAGTTGAAATTTCTGGTATAGGTTGTGGGGAGGAGGGTTAGACCAAAAAAGGGTTAAAATTATTTTCAAACTATTCGAAATAACTTATATATATCTTTTTTATTTTATTTTGAGATCAAAACTATTCTTGCTGCCGTTTATGTTTTGAACCTAAATAATCTTAAAATATTATGTTTGTCACTAAAGCTGACATGACAGTCCACCTAGGCAGTTCAACATAGCAAAACTCTTTTCCTCTCAATAATGTTGTTCTTCCTTGTTCATCTCTATCACAAAAAATAAAATAAAAAATAATACATATATAATATTCTCCATTTGTTTGATTTGTGTTCGATCTTTGAAACTCCAATTTTGAAGTGTGGTAAAGTTTGTTTGAGATCATAATTGTGTATTGAAAGATCGAGTTCATTATTTGAATTTGGGGTCAGATTCACAAAATTGATTATCAGATTTTCATTTTTTGTGGGAGCAAACTAAAATCATCAAATACCAATCTCCAAACTAAGAAATATATTGTTCAGTATCAATTTCCAGCTTCAATTACAATATCCAAACAATTTTTAGTAACATTCAATCAAATTTCTATAAATTTTTCCGCTTCGAAAACCCAACAAAACTAAAAATTTCTCACCAACAAGCTTTCAAATGAATAGCTATTTTTGAGTTGCAACTTGCAACACACAAAGAATGACTTCAAGAGTTTTTCTAACATCTTTAATTTCAATCTTTGGAATTAAAATTTACAGCCTCAATTTCGATGACACCAAAATCCAAACAATAAACTCGATCAATCAACACATAACTATCATCTCAAACAAATTTAGCACACTTCAAAGTTGGAATATCAAAGTTCGGAGAATAACTCAAACAAGAATAATGAAAGGATTTTTTTTATTATAAGATGAACAAGGAAGAACAACATTATTGAGAGGAAGAAATTCTTGCAAGGTGCATCGCCATATCAGCTTTAATAGCAAAAATAACATTTTAAAGACATTTTGTGGTCCAAAACATAAATGGCAAGAATAGTTTTGATCCCAAAATAAATAAAAAATAGGCATAATACATATATTTGACCCTAAACTTGGCTTCAAATTTTAACTTTGACCTCCAACTTTCATAGTGCACAAATAGACACTTTAACTATCCTACCTTTCAATAAATAAAGACGCGATTTTTACATTCAAAGAGCGTGAAAGACAATCGCTTCAATGTGTATAAATGAGACACTCAATGACTGCCAACTAGTTAAATACTTTACACGTCGATTTTAGATCTAAAAAAAATCAAAATTAATTTTAGTTTATATTGAAGAATCAAAAATAATTTTAATTTTAATTTACATACAAGAATCAAAACTAATTACTCCTACTGGTTTTTAGAGCTTGGAGCTCATTGTTTGACGGAGCTTAGAGGTTTGTTGATGGTTGGCATCTTAATTTAGGTTTTTTGTGGTTGTTGGGTCTGTTTTAATAGGGTTTTGGGGGTCATTTGGTTGTTGTTTTTATGTCCGGTTTGAGCTGCAGGTTGCAACAGTGTTATTTCGTAATGGTTCTCGCCGGAGACAGCGGATCTGCTGGGTTTGGGGTCGGGTATTTGGTGGGTTTTGCGAGCTGAAAGCTTGTTCGCTTCATGGTTTATTCTCCGGTGGAGGAAGAAGGAGAACGGCTGGGTAAAATGAATGGGGATTTTGGGTTGCCGGAGATTGGCCGGAATTCAGGGAGTAGAATTGTCATTTCACCATTTTTTTCGTTGTGGGCCATGAAAATTACTCCTCACGCACGTTTAATACGTGCATTTCACGATTTTTGCCAGGTTGGACTTGCGTGTTTATTTATTAAAAGGTAGAATAGTTAAAGTGCTTATTTTTGCATTATGAAAGTTGGAGGTCAAAGTTAAAATTTGAAGCCAAGTTTAGGGTTCAGTATATGTATTATGCCTAAAAAATATATTGTTCAGGAAACTCTCTAGTCAATTTTCAACTAGTGGTGTTATGAACTATTTCGAATAATTCAAAGATAAGTTTAGCATTTTCCATAATTATTCTACTATTATAATCATAGTTGTGGCCCTTTAACCGTTATAACTTTTATTTTATCTATCCAAGTTTAAATGTTCAAAAGAAAAATATTCAAATTTTTAAAAGTATTTTAATTATTAATACTTCCCTTTCAAATCATACCAGTAGAAAAATGAGAGCCTTAACATACATTTTAACGAAAGCCCAAAAGGTGTTTCTATGATGCTTGGTCAACCAAAAAGTAATGCACAATGCAAAAATCAATAAGGCTGGGATAACAATTATAACTAATCGATAAGGCGGTAATGCCACACTCATGCGTTTAGAACTTTTGAGTAGCTTTCGTTAAACTTTTGAGTTTAGAACCTAGGCACCTAAGGAGTATTTGGAAGGTGGGTTATGCGTTTTTCTTGATTTTAATCTATACTAATGAAATAATAATGAAGAAGGTGGTATTTTATAAAGACCAACGACTTAGATCTAGGGGATTCGCTTCGAGGTGTTTGCTTGTGCAGCCTCACAAAAGTATGAATATTTTTTTATTATGAAGTTGTATGTACAAGTAGTTTAATATGTTGAAAATTAGACTCATAGACCTTCGATTTTATTTGTCATTATAATTTTAACTCCTTATATACTGTAAAAGAATGACAAAAGTCCCGCATCGGTGGTTAATGAGATGGTGGACTCCTTATACGGTTTGAGCATTCCTTCTCCTTTTGAACTAGCTTTTGGGGGTGTGAGTTAGGCATAAAACCTAATTTCACATATACCTAGAAGAAAATCGATTACACATTTGGCCCAAAATCTTGGAAATTTCTTAATGATATTTACAATAATTTTTGCCAACTTTTATTTTGCAACTTTCTAGAATTTTACACTTCAAATAAAATTTTTGTGCAATTAAAATAACTCATAAATCATCCTTCCTAGTATGTTTAGTAGTCTTAGCCCAATTTCAAAAGTACGAGCTAATTCCTAACATTCAAACGAGCGGGTGTCACAAATATATACGATGATGAATCTATATTTGTTCACTTCTAGATTAACAATTTTTAATATAAGTGGTAAGGATTACTCTATCTAGGTGTTGTTAGAGTAGGTGTCGCATGTTCGATAGTTTGAATCGTGATAAAATTCTTACAATTTCTTTGTTGGGTATGATTTTAAACCATTATTTATGCCTTTACATCACCTTATTGATGATTTAAAACCATTATTTATGCGAGTATCAATATGATGTTGTAGATTTATGTGATTATTTAACTTTCTTGGGTTGATTCCTTGCCTTGGTAGCATGCCTTACCTGTCATGTGACTTGTTTTGGCTCGTGGGCATGCTAGTTGATTTGCTATCCTTTGTAGATTTGAAGTCAAATATGATGATAAATATCTTGTGATAATTGTATTTTTGGGTTGATATGAGATGCTTATATAGGCCCAAATATTACAATGACTAACTTTAAATTAAATCATAATTGAGTTACTTAGTGAGATTATTATCTTGAAATGTAAATTTGTTGTTTAATTTAGAATAAAATGTTACATGCTTTAACATCATGCATTACATTTCATTAGGACCAGAGTTGCACACCTACACATTATATATATATATATATATTACATATGGATCAGAGTTAGCACGCTTGCACAATATTGTATATGAATCCAAGTGAACGCATATTAGAATATGGATCTGCCTGTTAGAATATGGACCTTGCGAGTGAAAAAGAAAGTGAATATATACTAAACATGTGTATTGAATTGAATTGAATTGCATTCATTCTTAATCATTTGCTTAATTATTTTTGAATTTTGTGCTAAATACGTTTGTTAGTATTGTGAATTTTATTTGGTGGTTATTTAGCATTGTGTAAGAGTAAATTATTTTGTTAATCATATTGCTTTTGATTTAGAGATAGTTGTTTGGCTGATCTGTAGTTCACTGGATCTCCTCTATCTTTTTTTTTTTTAATATTCTAGAACTCTTTGGTTGACAAGAGGGAGTGGTCGGATGACAAATACTCCTCATTTTCAACTTAAAAGTTGTGAATTTGAGTAATCACGGAACAAAAATAATAGAAGCTTCTTAAAAGGGTAAAAATAGTAGAGATCTTAAGTTGCTTTCATATTCTTAGAGGGTTTATACTAGTGACATTAGATTTTTGGAAAACTTTGCATCTATTTTCGTACTTCTATCAATTCTTTTGATGTCCTTATGTATTTGAGTTGGTATCATCACTTTCCCAATTTTTAGATCGCGACATTCATAAATCAAAACGAAAAGTAGAATGAAAAGAAATATCAAATGTCATTTATCTTTAAATTACACTCTATTTATTTCATATTAATTGATTTTTTTTGAGTTTTTTCATTATTCAAAACAATTGAAATTCAAGATGAATATTTGAAATGTTTTTCATATTTGTCATTTTTTTAAATAAAATTTGATATTTTTTAGGAGATAAATTACACTACTTACAAAGTTATATTTATAATTTCACAAAAGTAGAACCGTTAATATGATCTAATCCTGTTGGACCGGTCTGGCCTAACTCGAGATTTAATAGGGTCGATTTACGATTTTTGGAGCCCATTTGAGTAAAGGGTTTTTTACCCTGTCTGAATAAGGAATCCGAATAAAACAAAGGGTACAAAATATTAACAAAAATTCCAAAATGGTATATAAAATTTTATATTAACCAAAACGGTAAAATCGCTGCATCAACAACGACTTATCCCATCAGAAAAAGCAAAATCGCTGCCTCTGCAGAGATTTTGCAAAAGTTGATTTTTTTAAGCAGCGATTTCAAAAAAAAATTCCTTAAAAATCGTTGCCAAGGGCAGCGATTTTTAATTTTTTAAAAAAATAAGGTACATCGCTGCTGATGCAGCAATTTATAAAAAAAAAAGAATTTTTTTTTAGAAAATCGCTGCCCAGGCAGCGATTTTTTTTTAAAAAAATATTAAATCGCGATTTTTAACATTCCATGTGCACTCAAAAAGATTTTTAACATTCCATGTGCACTCAAAAAGATTTGCAGTTGTGGAAATACTGAAATTTTAAATGCAAAAAGAAAAGTTAGAGATGAATTTCAACTAGATTTAAATTTATCGAAAAAATAAAAAATAATGGAATCATATTTCTCTAATTGTGTTAGATATATTTGTACTTTTAGAAAAATAATAATTTATAATATCACCGGTACCTTATATTTATACAGGAGTCTTTTGAAAATATATATCTTATTATGTTATCGAAATGAGTGAATCACAACTTTTACTCAAGATCCTCAACCCAAGAAACTCAAAACTTCCATTGTTAAAAAATAAAATTAAAATCAAGAACTACTCAAGAATCTCAATAATAACGTTCGTGGATTATTTAGATGTATGGCGTGAGAACGAACAAGTCCAACATCTGAGAAGCCTTACATACCTGGAATTAAATAACGATGTTCTTGGCGAAAATCACAAGTCTTAAAGAATGCTTGAACTTAACCCTTTTTCTCCTCTTGAAACCTCGTGAATATAAGTCATTTAGAAAAAATGTGCTAAGCCATGGGAAAAAGGAAAGGACCAAAATACATTTTCCTAAAATGAATGGAATGCCTTAGATGAAGAGGCTTCGCTAAAAAACTATAACTTTTTACTCAGAGCTCGAAATTTAGCAAACTTGGCAGTATAATTGGAAAAAAGACTCACACCATCGATTGTATAGGTCATCATCCACCTGACTCTTTATGTACTAAAAGATATGATCGATTGAAGTTGATCCAAAACTAAAAATTGACAGCTGACTTGAACAAATTTGCCTTTAGTTCTTTTTGATATCTGAGTTGTTACATCTCGTGACCTTAACACCTTTTTTTTTTTTAGAATCACTTGATACAATCTTATTCATAAAAGAAGAATAGTTCGAGACTTAACTTAGAAATTTTCAAAATATTACAAATCATGACTTTTTCGATAAGTTGTAACTTTGTAATAAATTGTGACTTTTGATAAAACACAATAATACATATTCATACCACTCTTTGTTTACTATAAATAGAAAAATTTACCTCATTTTTCCAAATAAATTTTATAATCTTCTACTTTTTTTCTTCTTGCACTTTACAAATTTCGTGTGAAATAATGTTATGGAGTGAGTTTATTATTTTATAACCTCAAATACACCCTGTAAATTAAGTGAGCTTCATTCATTTTTCTTAATTACTAATTTGCTATTCTTTTGAATACAAATTGAACAACAAACCCTTCTATTCATGTTGCAATGTTGGGACTATGATATGGGTGCTTTGGGAGTTGCTTATGAGACGTGGTTTCATAAGTTAACATAGAAAACACTTGTCAACATCCAAATATGTAAATGTTCTCAATCCAATATATGTTGAGTCTCCCAAGTCGACTATGAAATGGGAATTTGATTTCTCTTTATGTCTTGAGAAATTCTATCATTATGATTTAACTTTTAGGTTGAGTTAAATTACTATTATTTAATTGAGTCAAATCCATTCCTATTCTTCGTTTCATCAATATTGGTTCTCTATTTATGTCACGACCCAAAACCGAGCCGCGAGTGGCACTCACACTTAACCTACTATGTGAGCGAACCAACCAATCTAAACCCAAACATATTGAACAAAATACAATGCGGAAGACTTAAAACTCAACAACTATTATTATTATTCCCCAAAATCTGGAAGTCATCATCACAAGAACATCTATGATCAAATTACTAACTAAGAGTATTCTAAGAATGCTAAAATAAAACAAAAGCTAGTCCATGCCGGAACTTCAAGGCATCAAGACATGAAGAAGAAGATCTAGTCCAAGCTAGAGGCATTAGCTCACCCTGAAATCCAGTGTATTGAAGACTGGCTAGAATTACGGTTGTGTTGAAGACGACGGTACGTTTGCTGCACTCCACAAATAACAAAGAAAGAAACAAACAAGTAGGGGTCAGTACAAAACACGGGTACTGAGTAAGTATCATCGGCCAACTCAAAATAGAAAACACTATATCAGTCAATATCAGAAAAACCAACTACAATACTCCACATGTAGCAACAACAAGTTCTATAATCATTAATAAGTACTACCAAGTTCATCCATGAGGGCTCAAGCCTCAATACCATACTCATTTGGGAATTGGGTTCATTATATTGAGTATATTAACATTTTTCAAGATTCATTATCTTTCTTCCTCTTGTGTCGGTACGTGACACTCCGATCCCCTACTACTATGTGTCGGTACGTGACACTCCGATCCCCTAATTCTACGTGTCAGTTCGTGACACCTGATCCCCTATTACTATGTGTCGGAACGTGACACTCCGATCCCCTAATTCTACGTGTCGGTTCGTGACACCCGATCCCTTAATTCTATGTGTCGGAATGTGACACTCCGATCCCCTAATTCTACGTGTCGGTTCGTGACACCCGATTCCTTAATTCTATGTGTCGGAACGTGACACTCCGATCCCCTAATTCTACGTGTCGGTTCGTGACACCCGATCCCTTAATTCTATGTGTTGGAACGTGACACTCCGATCCACTAACATCATTCTATCAATTCATCGAGCCTTTTTTTATACCAAGGCATCATCAATCTCATTACTTTAGTTCATCAAGCCTTCTTTTACATCAAGGCATCATCAATCCCTTTAACAAAGTAGATTAGGGTTTCTTTCAAGATTTGAGATTCGATAGCTTCATCATGCTTATTTTATCACAATCATATAATCATATTCATGCAAGCATACAATTAAGCATATAGAAGGATTTTACAATACTACCAATACATATCATTCGCTATTAAGAGTTTACTACGAATATCATAGAAACAAAAACATAACCTACCTCCACCGAAGATTAGTGATCAAGAAAGCGAATTCCCCAAAGCTTGGTTCTTCCCCTTGTTTCGTCTCTCTTCTCGTTCGATCGATCCTCTCTCTCTTTGTTCTTTTTATTTTCTTTATTCAAACCCTCTTTCTTTTACCATAATTAACATATAATTAAGTGTAAAAGATGACAATAATAACCCACAATTTAACTCAAGGTTACCTCTTTTATCCCCCAAGAATTTGAGTTATTAATATAAACCCACGAATTTTATAATTATAGCAGGAATAGTCCAAAACGCCCCTTTAAAACTTAACAGAAATCCGACCCCGCCTGGGATTTA
>CM064965.1:11652582-11739281 GCA_032847665.1 Solanum chilense
TTTTACATAATAAGCAAGTATAATTTATTAAGAGGTTGGAAGGAATAAAATTTTAGTGAAAAATGAAAATAATAAAAATGGATACATACCTATTAAATGATGATGTTGATTATAAGATATTACTACTTTATATACTAAAAGATCTTAATACTGATATAAAAAGAGAAATTTATAATAAATTATTAACATATGAAATAATAGAAATAACAACCCAAGGCTGGATTGAGTTAGATATACAAGAAAGACATTATAATGAATTTTATTTTGACATATATGATTTATATGATGATTTAGATATTGGAGATTAAATATGACTGAATATTGGTTAAGACGATATGGTAAAAATTACAGGTTAAAAAAGATTAGATATCCAGATAAAATTAGTAAGCTTTTTAAAATATTATATAAAAAATAATGATGGATAAAAATAAAAATACTAAAATAACAAAAACTAAGATAGACAAAAAAAGTACGAAAATGTAACGACCTGTTTAGTCGTTTTGAGCAGCAGATTTTATTTCTGGAAAAACTGGCTGAGACGACGGTCACCACGACGGACCGTCATGGGCACGACGGACCGTCGAGGGTGTCTCATCCCAGAACACTTAGAATTTTGAAATTGGGGTACTAAAATCGACTCTCTGTAAATTGTGACGGACCTGCAGGACGGACCGTCACAACCACGACGAACCGTCGTGATCTTCCGTTGCAAAACACTTCAACTCTTGAGAATTTGGTACGGGGAACGAGTTTCTGAACGTCATGACGGAAGTGCAGGACGGACCGTCACAAAATCCTTAGAGAAAAATGGAATGTTAAGAGGTTGCGACGACCTGTGTGACGGACCGTCGCAGGCACGACGGGCCGTCACAGGTTGCATAATCCAGTCGGAGTCGGATTTCTTTACACGTTTTAAGGGACGTTTTGGACTATTATTTCCTTAATTATAGATTTCATGGGTTTATATTAATAACTTAAATTCTTGAGGGGTAAAAGAGGTAACTTTGGGTTAATTAGTGGGGTATTATTGCCATCTTTTATTCTTAATTATATACTAATTAGGGTAAAAGGAAGAGGGTTTGGAATAAGAAAAAGAGAAAGAACAGAAAGAGAGAGAGAGAAATCGATCGAGAGGGAGGAATATCAAAGCTTGGGAAATTGCTTGTTGATTCCAATTCTTCGGTGGAGGTAGGTTATGGTTTTTACGATATTCGTAGTGAACTCTTAATAGTGAATGATATGTATTGATTGTATTGTAAACCCTGCTATATGCTTAATTGTATGCTTGCATGAATATGATTATGTGATTTTGATAAAGCAAGCATGATGAAAACTATTGAATCCCAAATCATGAAAGAAACTTTAATCTACGTTATTAATGATGATGCCTTGGTATAAAAGAAGGCTTGATGAATTAAAGTAATGGGATTGATGATGCCTTGGTATAGAGAAGGCTTGATGAACAGATAGAATTAGTGGATCGGAGTGTCACGTTCGGACACATAGAATTAGTGGATCGGAGTGTCACGTTTCGACACATAGTATTAGTGGATCGGAGTGTCACGTTCCGACACATAGAATTAGTGGATCGGAGTGTCACGTACCGACACATAGTATTAGTGGGACGGGTGTCACAAACCGACACGTAGAATTAGGGGATCGGAGAGTCACGTACCAACACATATAGGGGATCGGAGTGTCACGTTCCGACACATATAGGGGATCGGAGTGTCACGTTCCGACACATATAGGGGATCGGAGTGTCACATTCCGACACATATAGGGGATCGGAGTGTCACGTACCGACACATAGTAGTAGGGGATCGAGTGTCACGTACCGACACAAGAGGAAGAAAGATAATGAATCCTGAAAGATGATAACTTACTAAACATAATGAACTTAATCCCAAATGAGTATGGTATTAAGGCTTGAGCCCTCATGGATGAACTTGATAGTACTTCTTGATGATTATAGTACTTGTTGTTGCTACATGTTGAGTTTTATAGTTGATATATGATATTATTGATATATATTTGTTTTCTATTTTGAGTTGGCCGATGATACTTACTCAGTACCCGTGGTTTGTACTGACCCCTACTTTTATGTTTTCTTCTTTGTTATTTGTGGAGTGCAGCAAACACACCGGATCTTCAGGGTGAGCTAATGCTTCTAGCTTGGACTGGATCTTCTTCTTCAAGTCTTGATGCCTTGAACTTCCGGCATGGACTAGCTTTTATGTATTTTAGTTTCTTAGACATTTTTAGTTTAGTAATTTGAGGATAGATGTTCTTGTGATGATGACTTCCAGATTTTGGGGAAATATAGATGTTGAATTTTAATAGTTATTGAATTGGTTCTTATTAATGATGTTAAGTCTTCCGCGTTATTTTCTGTTGTTATATATTGAGATGTTAAGGTTAGATTGGTTGGTTCGCTCACATAGGAGGGTAAATGTGGGTGCCAGTCGCGGCCCCAGTTTTTGGGTCGTGACAATAATCTATGTATTATATTTGCATATATTTTTCATCATCTATGATTAATTCTGCTATTTGTTTTCTTTTTGGATTTTTGGGTAAATTACAGTTTTTAGCTATGTGTCCTATCTTTCCGCAATTATAACAAGTACATTGGGATATTTTTATTTTTAGTCTGTATGGTCTTTTTATTTTATAGTTTTTTACATAATATCTTCGTCTTGGTTGTTTATATTTATATATAGTTTTATTTTTTCTATAATTTTTATATCTTTTGGATTTTGGTTTTTTAATTGTACATCCGAATTGTGGTGCCATTTTATTTTTACAACATGATAAATTTTTATTTAATACTTTTTCCATTTTTAATTTTTCTTTTTGGTTTTCACATAGTTGTATGAACCATTGATTTAAAAATTTTATTCTAGATCCTAAAGTATCTACCATTCCTTCATTATTCCAATCCTTTATTATGTTTGTACTAAATGGTTCTGGTAATTTTGTATAATATTGTTTTCTTATTTCTTTTGCTTCGTCTAAATTGTATTTAGCTTTGTAATAATATTCTTTAAATGCACAAGTATATTCTTCTAAGTAACACATTTTACATATAGCTAATTTTGTCATAACTTGTCTATTTATTATTTTTTCTCTATTTTGTTCCCTTACATCTGTAGTCATACCTCCAAATTCATTTTTTATTGCTGATTCATATTTGTCTAGTATATCTATATTTGTTGCTGATGCAGATCCATCCATTTTTTTATCATTCTTTAGTACTTCTAGACTTTCTGAGGGTAGATTTTCTATCCATAATCTTGTTGTTCCTACAAATGTTCTTTCTATGTATCTTGGTGTTTTTGCTGTTTCTATTTTATTATCTATTAACTGTTTAGACATATTTCCTATCCATAATAATATTGTTTTATTTGTATCTGCGACACAGTCTAAATCTAAGAAATTATATTGTTCATTTACTGGTTTAGGTGTCCAATTTTTATTTAGTCTACTGTTCCATATTGCATTATTTCTATCTGGTTGTTGATAACTATAAGTTGGTGGTGTCCTTCTAGGACTAACTCTAGGACTATTTCTGGGACTATTATCTGGGGTTTTAACTCTTGACGTACTAGGCTTACTCATATCTCCTACGTTTATTTCTAATTTTTTCGGTTTATTTATTTGTTCTAAAATTTCTGTATATGTTTCACTTATATCACTTATTTCTGATTGTTGGTCATTTTCATTTCCATCTATTTCATTTACTTCAATATCTTCATTTAGATCTTCATTTAGTTTTTGTTCCATTTCTTTTATTTCATTCGTTAATTCAAGTTCTTTATCTTTTTCTTTTTGTTTTTGTTTATTTCATATAATAATTTTAATCTAGCTAATTCTTTTTCTAATTCACTTATTCTTGTATTTTTTATTTCCTCAAAATGTTGTACTTCTCGCTTTGCTTGCGTTTTTATTTTTTCAATTTCTCTTGATTTATCTATTTCTTCATTTTCTTTTGTTATTCTTACCATAGCTGTTAGACTATCTTCTAATTTTGCTGTTTCTTTCTCTAGCATTAAATATAAGTTATTTCCTATTTTCTTATATCTTCTTCCTAAATTTGAAAATACTATTTTTATTATCATTCCATCTTGGTTTTCATATGTCTTTTCGTCTACTGCAAATTCCTCTTTGTTCATTATAATCTATATATTATATTATGTTGTAAGTCATATTCGAGACAATCTATTTCTAATTCTAACATTAATATAGCTTCTCTTTGTACTAGTATTGATTTATTGCATACTCCTGCTAATATATTTTCTTCTAACCTTCTTTTTCTATGTTGTAATTCTTGTTCTTTTTCAGTTATTTTTTCCATTATTATTTCTATTAATTGTTGTTTATATTCTTCTTTGTTCATATTGTTTTTTCAAATAGCAAACATATTTGTATTCTGTTTTTGAAATTATATTTATCAAATGATCTTTTTTATCGTTATCTGTTTTGACTAGTTGTGATAATTGATATTCTATATATAAGGATTTTAATTTCTTCCATATTTTTCGTACTTTTTTGTCTATCTTAGTTTTTGTTATTTTAGTATTTTTATTTTTATCCATCATAATTTTTTATATAATATTTTAAAAAGCTTACTTAATTTATCTGGATATTTAATCTTTTTTAACCTGTAATTTCTACCATATCGTCTTAACCAATATTCAGTCATATTTAATCTCCAATATCTAAATCATCATATAAATCATATATGTCAAAATAAAATTCATTATAAAGTCTTTCTTGTATATCTAACTCAATCCAGCCTTGGGTTGTTATTTCTATTATTTCATATGTTAATAATTTATTATAAATTTCTCTTTTTATATCAGTATTAAGATCTTTTAATATATAGAGTAGTAATATCTTATAATCAACATCATCATTTAATAGGTATGTATCCATTTTTATTATTTTCATTTTTCACTAAAATTTTATTCCTTTCAACCTCTTAATAAATTATACTTGCTTATTATGTAAAAATAATGATTTAATAATCATCTCGTCTGGTCACTACTACAGCTTTCATCTTTGATTAGTTACCCTAACAGCGCCTCAACTTTGTTTACTCCCCTAAACGGCCTTCTCTGCCTACCGGTTTCAACCTTAGGATGGCATAGTCTGGGCATACTTATTAAAGAATATTTCTGTAGCAAACTTTCTAAAGATGGTTATTAGAACATTATTCAAACATGATAAACAATTATAATTAACAAGAGATTTTCAGGAATAAATTAATTTAGCTACTCATGAATATAAAATGGTATACCTGTTCTTGTGTATCATTTGTCATAGTTGATTTGTTTTCCATAATTATTTAATTATCTAGCTCTGATACCAATGGGGGGGTGTAAGTGGATTTATGAATTGAGAGTAGAGAGTAGAGAGAAGAAGTGGATTTATGAATTGAGAGTAGAGAGTAGAGAGAAGATTGTTAGGTGAAGGATTGATGCCTTTATTTATGAGGGGAAACCCTCTATTTATACACAAAATTTACAGACTTTTGGCCAAAAATGACCGACACATACTTTACACTTGGCCTTTTTATATTCGGCCGACACAAGAAAACAAAATACTTACTATTACTACTTTACATAATGGCCTCTTCTTTATTTATGGCCGACATACACACTATTTTCTTTATGACTTTTACAATTGGCTTTTTTCAGCCGACACAACACGACAAAAATAAAAATTATTACTTTTTACATATGGCTGATATTCAGCCGACACAAAATTTTAACAAACAAAATACAAAATAAACAAAATACAAAATACTTTTTTTTTTCTATTTGCATATGTATTCTATATGCAAATAGAATACATAGATTATGAATTAAGTGAAAATGATAGTATATATGAAGTATCAAATATAGAAACTGAGAATGAAGAAGAAAATATTAACATAGATAATAACGAAACAGATGAAGAAATATAATGTCTGAAAATGAAATAAAAACAATATCTAAGGAAGAATATCAAGATGAAGAATCATCAGAACAGAAAATTATATTTGATAATACGATATTTGAACAAACAAAAGGAAAAGAATCGTCTTCGAGCGGATCATTGGGCTGGTTTACTTAACTCAGCGAAGACTTAACTCAATAAAAATTTCTCATTCGATAACTGAAAGAAAAATAAATTGGCCAAAATGATACTTAAGTCTCATAACAAAATATCTACAACACAAAGATGAGAGATTCAAAACTAATTGTCTAACTGTCTATGAAGCCTCTATAATATAAAGGGATCTTGGCACATTACCCCCAATCATCCTAATAACTGAAAACTAAAGACAATAGCAGAATTATAAAGATGTCCTCCAGAATGCAAGGAGGCTTACCTTTGACTTTGAGTGCTTGACTGGATCAACGAGGCGCTGGATGATGATGATCCTAGTTAAATGCGTCTGCATCATAAGATGATGCAGGCTAACTGACATCAGTACCGTTTTATCGAAAAAAATGATTTTGAAAAGAGTTTGCTTTATTTTAAGGGTATTTTCAACTTTTAGGAGTCGCCACTTAATTTTTTAAGAAAAATCAAGAAAACTTATTTCCAAAACAATTTAAACAGAAAAATTTGTTTTGAAAATATTTTAGGGAGGTTCGGGATTCTTATTTGTGTCTTAGGAAGGTGTAAGGCACCTAAGACACTCCGCTAACTTACGGTTTTCCGGCGATTAACTTATTTGACTATTTTTTGTTTTAACCTTCACGAATTGAAGTTTGAATTTTATCAGAATTTTACTTAGCCAAATTCACAAGTGTTGCAACCTTTATCTTGCAAATTTTCATTTTTAAGGTTAAAGCTCTTTAAATTCAAACGAAACTTGTAGAATTTGAAATGTTGAACTTATTAGAGTTTTAGACAAGTTGAAATATTTATCGCTTTTAAAGCTTAGTTTTAAGTTTAAAAATAGAAAAGCGTCTCGGCGGGGTTTGGAATTTTCTAACCTTAGACTAAAGCATTTAAGTAAAAGCACGTAAACAACTAATAATAAAGAGAGAGAGAGAGAGAGATTTGGGTCCAAATTTGGATTTTGTTCGCCTTGACCGAATTTTGGACCCACCTGCTTTTGGGTTTTGACCCATTCACCTGTCCTAATCTAAACATACAAAATAAAACAAATACAAGAAAAAATAACGACTTCTCAACTCCCTGTGTTTCGAGAGACACCACAGTCGCACACGCTGCGACGAAATGGAATGTATTTATCGACTTCTCAACTCCCTGTGTTTATCTCTACATTCTTTCGAAGTAAACAGCGAAGGTAGAAGAAATTCTAACCTAAATTTCCAATACCCAAAATTCTAACCTCTGGAATTTGAACTCTTCTGAAACAGAACCAAAAAAGCCAAAGAAAATTTTCGTTTTGTCTTTTTTTTTTCTCGAAAACAACAGAACGAACCAAGGATTTCGAAAAAATTCCCCCCCCCCCGCGACCTAAGGATGGTGGGGGTTTATATAGAGAAGACGAAAGCTAGGGTTCTGGGGAGAGAGGGCTGGCTGAGATTTCCAGGCCCATTTCGAATTCAAATTCCAAACCTAATCGAATCTGAAGAATATGCTCTTTTGATGCTCAAATTCCCAACGGATGGAAGCATATGGAGGGTCGAGATTGCTTCTTCGTCTTTGGCGAACGACGTGGCTCAATCTCACGACGCCAAGGACGATTCCTGTGTCGTTTGCTCACTGCGCGGCTACGTACGAGACAGCAGGACTGTAGTGTCTGTTAGTCTTGCTTCGCTCACGCGCGAGAGAGAGGGGGGGGACGAGAGAGGAGGAGAGGGAGACGCATGGGGGAGAGACGCGAGGAGTTTCTGGAGTTTTGTCGCGTTTTCCTGGGGAGTTTTGGCGTTTCTGCTTTTTCTTTTGCTGGGGATTTCCGTTGGGGTCGTTTGCAGAAAGAAGAAAAGGGGGAAGAGGGATTTGGGTCGGGTCGGGTTGTCAGCGCCGGGTCGGGTAAGGAATTGGGTTGGATGCTGAAAATGGATTGGGATAAATGGGGGTTAAAGAGTTTAAGTGGGCTGGATTTAATTTATTGGGTGTTGGGCCGCCTGGGATTTTAATATTGGAATGGACTGCTGGATTGATTAAATAAATAACTAATTAAAATGACGAATTTCTCATTAACCAATTAACGAGCTTTTATTTAATAAAATAATTATTAAAAATCGTAAAAGTGATTCAAACGTATAATTACAATTTAAATTAAACTAGTTTAATAGAGCATTTAAAATGTATATTTTGATGGTTTTGAGTAATCATGAGATATACGAATTATATACATAATTATGCAAATATGTATATTACCTAAAAATTATGACAAAAGTATTCGAAGTAACATAAAATTCATGTATTATATTATTATATTCGTAAAATCTATAAAAATAATTAATTTAAATTATTTGAAAAATTTAGGAAGCTCGATAATTAACTTATACCGGCGCGGGTCAAAAAGTGGGTGTCAACAAGTACATTGGATGTACGAGTATGCAAGTTGAAATGCTAACAACAACTTAAGCTTGAAAAAGAGTAAGAAGGAACACTTACCTTATCTCTATTCGACTCATGAATAAGTAGACTTAATATAAAGCAATAAGATACATTAAATATATAAAAGCTTGTCGAACAATGAAAACACTTAGTTCGTTAAAGAAATATAAAAACAAACTCAACTTCCCTTATATATGAGGTAATATAGTTTCTGTGGGAGATTCTCTAACCAAAAACCATCACTATGAGCCTAAGTGATAGTACAACGTCTTACCTCACGTTGCAAGAGGATTGTCTATACATTACCGTCAGTGTAGAACCTGAACTACTAAGTGGATCCACTAGTTTATGCTAAAAAGCTCTAAGGAATCATCTAAAAAGTATTTTGTCCATGAAGGCTACATGGTTTATGCCTTTATGGGGGCTTGAGTTATTATGAACTCGAGTCCCATATCGGGGCTCAATACTACTCCTAAAATGCTTAACTAATATGTTTTTTAAAACAACTTCTTCTCTGGTTTTAGATAATTTCTCAAACTTAGCTTAAAAGCTCTCTTGGAAATCATAGTTTCTTCTTTACTAAAAGCTAGCCCAAAGGCCCTTTTTGGAAGTCTTAGCTTTCCTTTGTTGCTTTTCCTCAAATGTGATTTGTAACTCTTAGGGAATACTAAGTTCCTTCATAACTTTTGAGAAATGAACTCAACTCTTTAATCTTTGCTTAACTTGCAACTTGAGCCTTAAAACAAAGTTAAAACGTTTGTTAAAGACCCTAGAAACTTTGGGAACTTTCTTTAACTTGCTTCTTAATTTCTTAACTTGGCTCTTAACTTCCCTTGAATTTGAAGTTTTGGATTCAAGGTTGAAACTCATGTTGTTACATGACTTCCATATGTTTAGAAGTCATTTACAGAAGTTAGAATCAATCAGAAGTGTTAAAACACTTTAGAAGGACTAAAATGGACTAAACGATTGAATTTGGGCGAAAAATGCTAATTTGAGCGCCTCCGAGGTGCGTCGTGCCAGCCTCAAATGACTGGGGCTTGATCGAGGTGCACTGGTGGCGCGTCGCGCCATAACTCAGGTTCAGAGGCTACTTTCGGGCGAACTACAGGCGCAACGCGCTAGTCTGCCTGACGCTATGGGGGCGCATCGCGCTACTTGTTACTTCAGGTAAAATCTGACGAACTTTTACTCTTGCTTTTTGATCTTAAATCATTTTAAATCAATTCTTTTTCTCAAATTCTCCTTAGATTAATGTACCAAATCATAAACACAATGATCTGACTCAAAGAATTCAATAAACAACACTTTAATTCTCCAGGAAATCTTAAATCTCAACCCATGTTCATGAACAGAAGCAATTCAAGAGAAACATTCAAGAACATTCAAAATCAAATATTTTTAGCTAAAATCACGCTTAATCAAGCATGATTGGCACGTGGGTGAATGAACCCAACGTTGAGATAGACTCACACCTTGATAGGGATCACCTCCGACGAATTCCACTCGCAAAACTTGACGTTCTGGGTGAATTCTTGACTTCTCTCCCTTTATTTCTTCTTTATTCTCTTCTCCAATCCCTAAGTGTAATTCTAACTTTTTCAAACTGAACTAGTTTAATTTTTACCCCAATAAATCCCTAAAACTAAATAGAAATTTATTTGGTGAAAAGACTAGTTTGTCCTTTCCTAAATCCGGATTGGGACTTTCCTCAATCCAACAACTCAACTTTCGAAAATCATAACTCACTCATACGATATTGAAATCACGCAAACTCAGCGAAGTTGGAAAGATTTTTTCACCCATATTCAGAAGCACCTCTAACTCATCCTGATCTAGCCGTTTGAAAATGACCAAATCTCACTTTCTTAACTTAGAATTTTTTTCCAGATTTTCCCTCTTCTTTTCAAAAAGGATAATTTTTAGTTTCTTAGTTATTTCAAGCTGCAAGATGTTACAAATATAAATGGTGAAATTGTTGGGGTTGTACAACCTAGTAGAAGACTAAGACAATGTGACCCTTTATACCCATATTTGTTCATATTATGTGCTGAAGGACTTTTGAGGCTTTTGAACCAAGATGAGGAGCAAGGAGAGTTGCGTGGAATAAGCCTAAGAAGGGGACGTCCTACAGTAAATCATATTTTCTTTGCTGATGACTCCTTTATTTTGTTCAGTTAATATTCAATGTGCGGTAAAATATTTTGAAATTCTAAGAACTTATGAAATTTGCTCAGGCCAAAAATTTAATTTTGAAAAATCACAAATTTATTTTAGCAAAAATACTACTGAAAAAGAAAAAGATTATAGCGGAGATATGACAAATACATATAGAAAAATTGGGAATTTACCTAGGATTACTTGTGGTAGTTGGAAGATCAAAGGATAAAATGCTTGAGTTTATCAAAGAAGGAGTTGAAACTAAGATAAAGGATTGGAAGAATAGTTTTTTAAGCCCTTCAGGCAAAGAAGTCATGCTCAAGTTAGTACGTTATTCTATTCCTTCATATGCATTATCATGTTTTCAGTTTCCAGATAACTTAGGAAAGGAGATTACTATCATTTCTGCTGATTTTTGGTGGAGGACAAATAAGGGGAAAAATAAAATGCTCTACAGAATATGGTAGAAACCTTGTGAACAAAGTCCCTATGGTTTTCGAGATCTGAAACAAGCATTTTTGGCTAAACTTAATTGGAGAATTTTAACCCAAAAGGAGTCTTTTCTTCATAGGATGCTAAAAAGTAAATAATTTTCAGAAACTTCTTTCTTGAGTGCAGGATGTCCCTCAACAAGTTCTTGGGTTTGGAAAAAGACAAGATTTGTTGCAACAAGGAATTCGACGGAGAGTAGGAGATGGAGAAAACATTAAGGTATGGAGTGATCCTTGGATTCCTAACTCAATTGGTTTCAAACCCTTATAAGGACATACACAAATAAATCCGGAGTTGAGGGTACGCGACCTTATAGATCTACACCATCATATATGGAACATCCAAGATCTCCATCACTACTTTTGCCCTAATCATACCAACTCTATTTTGTTTATACCAATATTTAGCACTGGAAATTCTAATGAAGTTATCTGGCATCATACACTTCTGGAAAGTACGAGGTATGATCTGGCTATCATCTAGCGATAAGCCTAGCTAACAGTACTGACCATAGAACTGAAATACCTCAAGACAATTGTCAATCTTTCCCAAAATATTTTTGGACTTTCTTATGGTCACTTAAATAAAAAATAAATACAAACATTTTCTCAGAAATTCATTCTTAATGTCCTTTCTGTTAATGCAAATATTTCTAAGAGATTGCATCAACATTGTAATGTTTGTATGGTCTGTAAATTAAAAAGTGAAACGGTTGATCATATATTTTTCAGTTGCCCAAAAGCACAACTATAGTATTGAAGTTGGCCCCCATTAACTGGACTAATGTAGAAAATGTTATGAATTTTGCAATATGGAGGAATAACTTATTTTGTAATACATATGTCATTTTTTCTTCTCCTTTTATATATAGATAGATTGGTCTCCTTAAATTGATGATAATATAATGTGAAAATGGTCTAAACCCCCCCTCCCCCCCCAACCTATACCCAAAATCCCAACTACACACTCCAACTTCATGGATGTCCCATTACCCAACTAAACTATAGTGTATCTATTTTCTACCAACCTAAGTGTTGACCTCAACAAATAAACCAAATAAGTCGTCATGCGTGATTCCACGCGCTGGGACCCCCACCTTGAAAATCTTGTTTCTATTTTTTCTCCCTTTTCTTGATTTTCCCCCATTTCCCTCTTACACTAAAAGAAGAACAAAGGAACAAAAAAAAATCCAAAAACCCTCTTTTCTCATGTTCATCTCCTTCTCCAATTTTGGTAATCATCAAATGATTTTGCATCATCAAACAATTTTGCTGCATATTGTCAACTCCATTTTGTAGTTATCAAGTGATATCATCAAAAGGTTAGTTCTTTATTCCTTAGTTTCGAGTTTGTGATTTATCCCTAGGGTTTCTGTTGATTCGTGAAATTAAGAGTATTATTGTGTGAAAACTTATGTGTGGCTTATGATTATAGTATTAGGTGTTCATTTACACCACATTATACCACGTTTTTCATAAAATTTGGTTTTTTCTTTCTCGTCTAAGTCGCGTAATCTTTTATTCTGCTCGTCTTAGTATAATGTTCATTGACTGTTCTATTTATGTTCTTCTTAGTATTATGTTCATAGAGAAGCTGCTAGTTTGCTATTGTGTTGTATTTATGTTCATAGAATATGTCCATAGAGAAGCTAAGTATTGTGTTGTATAATGTTCGTCTTTAAGTACTTTTCTACTTTTTGGATTTCCCTTTGATTAGAGTATATCTATAATTACTACTCTATTTTTTAAATTGTCTTCAGGTAAGTGATGAGTGAGTTTACTTTGATTACTCTAAGGTGGTACCATGGTAGTGTGTTAGATTTAAGTAGTGGGAAACCAATATATAATGGTGGTAAAGTTAGAGAATTTTTGGATGTTGATGTAGATAGAGTGTCATATTTTGAGTTGAAAGGTTATATTAGGGAATTGTGATATAATACAACTTGCACCTTTAGTACTAAAGCACCTAACTATGGCATTTTGGTAGATGTTGATAATGATAAGGATATTTTAGATATGATGTGTTCCTTGGAAGATGGGGATGAAGTGGAAGTATTTGTTAGGCATTTGATTGATGAGGCAATTGTGTGGCCCATGCTAATAAAAAATGGTAATAATGTGGATATGGGAGAATCTTGTGCAGCTTTTAATGCAAGGCCTAGTGAAAGTGAAAAATTTAACTTTGGGGTAGGTGAAGACCATTTAAATAGTGAAGACCCTGCTGCTACTTTTTCAATCTCACATCCTTTCACTACCACACCTCCTTTCAATACTGCTACTGCAGGTTGTGCTAGTGCAGATGGTGTTACTGCAGATGGTGCTACTGATGATGAAATAGATGTTGGTCCTGCTAGACCTGATTTCTCAGAAGAAGAAGTAGAGGGTTATGATTATTCAACTACGGATAGTGTTGAGTTTGAAGCTGAATTATTTGGTGATGATGATGAGGAAGAGTATGGTAGTGATGTACTTGAGGAGATTAGGAAGTTAAGGGCTGAAAAGAGAAGTTTTTAAAGGAGGAAAAGAAGGGAAAGAGTAGCAGCTGACAATGAAGTGGTACCAGTAGGTGAAGCTGGACCATATCTAGGTTTTGATAAAACTAGAACAAGTAAAGTAAGTCATGAAGGAAGGCTAGGAGGAGATGGGCCTTACTTTGCAGTTCTGATGAGGGCAGTTTTGAGTTAGAGAAAGATGAGTATTATAATAATGATGAACATGAATCTGGTAGATAAAGAAGGGTAAAGTTGTCAAGAAAAAGGAGTTCAATACCTCAAAAAATCATTCATGATCCTACAACAAAGAAAGTTGTATAGTAAATAGGCATGGTGTTTAAGGATGTGAAAGAACTTAGGCAAACAGTAACTAAATATGCAGTTAGAAGGACGATTCAAGTGGAGAAGTGGGTGAATGAGCCAAAAAAAGTTAGAGTTAGATGCAAAGATGGTTGTCCATGGATTTTGTATGGATGCCTTGACAAGACGACAAATAATTTCATGATAAAAACTTACAATCCAAAGCATACTTGCAACAAGACAACTAAAAATTACTTGTGCAACGCAAAGTTTTTATCTGAAACCTTTAGAGAAAGAATAACAGAGCAACCAAACATAAGAGTCTTCAAGTTGCAGGAGTTGATTAGGCAAAAGTTTAAACTTCATGTTGGCAAGACTACTGTGAGAAGAGCAAGAGCTAAAGTGGTGAAAGATATAATGGGTGATCATGTTGTGGAATTTGGAAGTTTACTTGACTACAATGATGACTTGTTGAGGACCAATCCAGGGAGCAGTTGTGTTGTAAAAGTTGGTGTACCTGATGCAGAAGCCAAATCAATATTCAGAGTTTTTACATATGTTTTGATGCTTTAAAGAAGGCATAGATACATTGCATGAAGTTCATAGGCTTTGAAGGTTGTTTTCTTAAAGGGGTTTGTAAAGGCCATCTGTTAGTTGTTGTGGCCAGGGAACATGTCACATCCCGAAATCACACCCTAGAAGTTAGGGGCAATCTCGAATTGCAACCGGCTTACTTGACCTCTCGGATGTCTTGTACAAGCCCTTACATATTATTCATCGTATAAACATAGTTAAAATAGTGCGGAATTAAAATTTTTCACAAAACATATCATAGTCTTTAAAAATACTTTCATATAAAGCAATAGGAAATACTAAGTCTCAATCTCATCATCTTAAGACATAAGAATAGTTGGGACATGGCCCATACTTCAAAATATAGAAATACTTAGTCTATTACAATACTTCAAATGAAAACATAAAAGACATATATGCCCTAAAGTCAAAAGAGGACATACTTCAACTTCTCTTGAATGATGCTACGGTCCGAGTCTTCACTTCCCAAAAGCTCCTCAGCTACCAACACCTATGGAGATAGATAAAAGCATGGATTAGTACAACCACATGTACTAAGTATGGAATAATGCATAAAAAATCATGAAAACGGACATTTAGTAGAAATATGTATCTTTTCATTTAAAAATCATATTATAATCATAAGAACAATATTTAACAACTTAGAAACACATAAGATAACATTTAAGCAAATATCATAATTTTACCTTCACCTTAGACATATCCTAGTATGTAATCATCTCACTTAAAGTTATCCTAAGACTCACTTAAGCAACACAAAGAGAGACCGCCCATACAACCTCCTTAAGCATACCTAAATGATAATCAAGACTACTTATAATGAGTCACATACACACTTACAAGACATCAAAGCATCAATGTAAGATTCTTCTACCAAAGGTGACTACTCTAAGTCTCACTTGAGTGAGTTGTGAAGCGACCGCTCATACAATCCCTTACATACACACTTAAGAGATCCTTTAGACTACCTAGGATAGAATCATTCTCACCAAGTGTATCAACATATAGATAATATGACATTTCCTCATCAAAGGCTATCAAAAGACTTACTTAAGTAGATCAAGAAGAAAACGTCCATGATTGACCTCCAAGACTACCTAAATAATCCTTAAGATTTCCTAAGTTCGGATCATGTCCACATAATGAAAATCTTTCCTAACTAGAGTCATTCTTAAAACTCATCTAGGTAAGATACGAAGTGACCATTCCTATGCCCCCTTCACACCTTAAATAGACAACCCTTAACTACTATATATATAGAAATAGTCTATTCTCTTCAATTACCCACTTTCATCTTGGCCCTTAGTCTTCAACCATTTATTGTTACAATATTATATAGGAAAATTTAATTTTAATTACCAAGACAAATTAAATGAATCAAATTAATGGAATGATTTTAGAGAAAAATGAGAAGAGGAAAATATTTTTAATAGGAGAAAAAAAATTAGGTCATAGAGAGGTTCGTATCACCTTCTATATATTTAACTTTACATTATATATAAATATAGATTACATAAAAATTTGAAAAGTGTAATTCATGGATAATCATTCATGGTAAAAAGTTAAATAATAAAGAGGAAAAAATTTAAAATGTGATGTCATTTTATAATTAAAATAAGGAAAAAAGAGAGAATAAATAAATAAATTATTATGAGTATAAATTAAAGAGGCTTGAGTTATGACTAATTACTTAGCATGTGAGAAGTCTTTTTTGTAAATGTTCATCAATAAATAAAATATTTATTTGTAATAAATTAAGAAATTTACTTTTACAATAAAATTATTAGTTTAAATAAGAAAAAAAAAATCCCCAAAAAAGGAGAAAAATGATAAGTCTAAATGGAGACACAGAGAAGTGTTACATCACCTACTCTATGTTTCTCCTTTATATTATATTAAAATAAGATTAATATTAAGATGAAGATGAAGATTAAGATTGATATATGGAAAAAAAAAATATGTTTGCTCTATTTTAATTTGTTTGTTTAACTTTTTTTTTAATCTATTTTAAATAGAATATCACTTTTTTTTCAGCAACTCTTTAATTTTGATTTTTCGTATAAAATAATTTAACGTCATATAATTAAAGGATATTTTAATAATAATTTAATTTAAGTTTCTTACCTTTTGTTCAAAAAATAATAATAACAATTCATTTTTTAAGATAACAAAAAATATAAAATTTAACTTATGTTTTAAAAAAATAATATCTTCTTCGTATCATTTAATTTAAGTATCTTAATTTTCTCGTAGAAAATAATTGTAATAATTCATTTGGGATGGTGCATCTCAATATTTCCTAGCACTTTCTATTTGTGGAATATTATATAAAGCCCAACCTGCTAGGAGAAGAACACTAATTTCCCAAAAAGTAAAATATTTATGTTTGAATGTTTCTTTACTTTGATTCTCTTTTTTAATTTTAAAATGAAATATGTTAAAAAAATTTTTGCACGGTGACGTCATATTGATATCAGCGTCCACCCTTTTTTTCCTCTTCAATATTATCACAATATATTACAATATATAGATATATTCTGGTGATATCAAAAACTAACTGAGCAATGTCTTTCTTCCTCCTTGATACTAGCAAAGTATAGTATACTCTGATGATATCAATGAGTAATTGAATAATGTTTTCTTTGAGGTTTGTTACAGTCCTTCGATAAGATTATTTAATCGTCCATTATACCGTAATGGTGTATACATATTGTCATATCATTGAGGTATATTTCAATTCCTCAATTTTAATTTTAATAAATATTAGAATTTCACAAGTATTTAATAATTTTCTCTTTATTGTTTCTTATTTACTTCTTAAAAAAGAGAATTCAATCCTATGTGATATGATAGTGGAAGAAAATAACAATTTACGTTTGCGGCACGTCAAGATCATACTTTCGAGTTTTTTGAAATATTATTCACTCGAAACAATTCATGTTTGCGGCACTTCAAATTTCAAAATCAACAAGTTTTAATGGCTAATGGAGTCTTGTAATTCTGACCAACTCAAGATCTCCTCTAAACAAGGGCGGACCAACATTCACCCATGAAGGTGTACGTGTACCCGATAATTTTTTTAAAAAGTCGTATATATATATATATATATATATATATATATATATATATATATATATATATATATAGAGAGAGAGAGAGAGAGAGAGAGAGAGAGTTAACAAAATGAATATATATTTAGTTGTGCACCCTAAAAAACAAAAGTTGTTGTGGGTGCACTTGTCGAATACACCAGTTTGATGTGCAACTGCGTGAGATTGATTCCCGGCGAAGGCGCCATTAATTTAACTTCAAATCCAACCTTTTCTTTTAAAAAAAAAAACTTTTTTAAAAATTTGTTTTATTAAAACTTGTTTTTTCCACCTCATCTGGCCCCACCCCTTTCTTAACAACTTCTTCTTGTCGTCCAGTCCTATTCCTTTCCTAATTGCATTTGAAAACCAATAAATGCCATAACACAATTCTAAAGAAAATATAAGACTAATTTTCCTAGCACAGTTGGATTCGGCTCCTCTTTATTTCTCTTATATCTATTTTTTTCAAGTTTTAGTTTAGATTGAAGACACATGTCATAGTCTAGAATTAATGGTTGAGATCTAATTATTAAAATAAAGTCTTAACAATAGTTATTTACTTCTTAAACATTTTTTCAATCCAACAATTCTAGATTTACATTATATTTTTCATAAATATATTTGAAAGAATCGGTTTTTTTTTTATTACTTGAGTATTCTTCACTGCATAATTGAAGTCGTATTCCTATTATCTCTGCTTAAATTGGTGAGTTCTTCTTTATAAGTGTATTTTCTTTTTGCAATAATTTGTTGTTGATTTTTGTGATTTGACATGGGTAGATTTTTTACGATAAACTAATTCTTCTCAACCAAGTGCTAGTTTTAGAGACAATTTTTCGCATTTTATAGATGAGTTTGATTTGCAGTTACTTAAACCAGATCCTGAAAAAAAAAATAACCGTTGATAAATATAGCCCTAGAATACGAGATGAAGTGAGAAGACACTATATTCAACAAGGTCTTGTTACTCTTAGCCTTACCCTTAGTCAATCTTAGTAGTGTCCCTCTATCTTCAAATTATGGGTCCGCCACTGCTTTTTAAATAATCTCAAATTTTATATATAAGCTCCTCTCAATGTTCTCAAAACAATTTACGTTTATGGCAGGTCAAAATTTGAAACTCAAATTTTAATGATGAATATTTTTGGCACATAATTGGTTTGTCAAAAATAGGTAAACTTTTGTTCCATCAAAACTGTCCCTCTCATTCCTGAAATAGCCACACTCAGAGTTGGTACAATCTGTACTTCTACTACAGCTTCAACTGTTTTAAAATTTTAAAACCAAATCGAATGTTAATTTAAAACACCCCTTGTTATTTTCATATTTATGTGAAAAAAATATATAATTAAAGAAAATTCAAATTATATATCTAAATAATATTTCATCTTCAAATTAACCAAACCATTTCCAATAGACATTCTGCAATTTTTAATCTATATAAAAGAAATTTCTTACCTTGAAAATAAGAAAAAACACTCTTGTAAGAGTAGTTCGCTTTGTGCTCACTGCGTGGCTGCGTAAGTTTTATTGAGAATTTATGTGTTTGTTTTATTTATGTTTACTTATTATTCAACAGTGTGGTACTCGCCTCACTCCTTTAATATCTATATGAACAAAAATCAATCATCATGTTTCTTTGATGATTTTGTACACATATGATCACAAGCAGATCGATGAAATGTCACCTAGAATGTTTTAGCCAGTATCTTAATTATTCTTGACTTGTGCGTGGAGTAGAAATTTTTACTAAACAAATTCAAAAATAAAAACACACAAAGAAGGTAAAAGGATTCAACAATAAAAATAATTTTAGTGTTATATATGGAGTGTGATTTTTTGGTGAAGGCTCAGCTTTTCCTCTTTGAGTCATATAATGAACGTCGTGTCTCGAGCTAAGATTTTGAAACCAGCAGAAAGTGGAGTGGATAGGGTTTAAACCAACCACTACACTCTGTTCTGCCAAACTTGTAATTTCACCTGAAGGTTGAGAAGGAACCACTACCGAAAAAAAAAAAAAAGAAGTACAAAAAATGCTAAAACTTTACTTGGCTACAAAAAGTACTAACATGTAACTGTGGATTCACTCGTTGATCGCCCGTCTAAGTAAAGTATGTTTCATGTGGGATCCTTCCTATTCTTTTATATTTTAAAATGACATATATTAAATTTTTTTGCACGCTGACGTCATATTGATATCAGCGTCCATCCTTTTGTTCCCTCTTCAATATCATCACAGTATATTACAATATATGGATATAATCTGGTGATATCAAAAGTTGAAGGATTCTTTCTTCCTCCTTGATATCATCAACGTATAGTATACTTTGGTGATATCAATGAGTAATTGAATAATGTTTTTTTTATAACCTGTTACAATCCTTCGATACAATTATACTTTGATGATATCAATGAGTAATTGAATAATATTTTTTTTTGAGGCTTGTTACAATCCTTCGATACGATTATTCAATCATCTATTATACCGTAATGATGTATCTACATATTGTCATATCATTGAGGTATGTTTCAATTCCTTAACTTTGATTATAAAAATATAAAAATATGATTTCTACTAATTTAGAGTTTCATAAATAATTAATAATTCTCTTTATTTTTGTTTATTTATTTCTTAAAAAGGAAAATTCAATCCTATATGATAATGATAATGGAAGAAAATAACAATTTCTGTTTGGGCAAGTCAAGATCAAAAATTCTACAATTTTAAATCTCTATCTACAAGAATTTTCTTACCTTCAAAATAAGAATCATTATAAGAAAAAAAATAGTTGAATCTAGATTTGTTGGGGTACTCAAAAAAGAGAACCCCTCCAAAAATTGGCGTATGCCATATAAGAGCAGCGCGCACACGGTATTCTTTAGTAAAAGGCGAAAGAATAGTTCACTTTGTGCTCACTGCATGGCTGCTTAAGTTTTGCAAAGGAAATATGTGTTTCTTTTATATTACGACAAAGTTTATATTTACTTTTCATTTAACGGTGTGGTACTTGCCTCACCCCTATGATATCAATATGAACAAAGCATCATGTTTCTTTGATGATTTTGAATTCATATGGTCACAATCTAATTGATGAAATGTTCGCATAGAATGTTTCGGGCCACTATCTTGAATTGTGTGCGAAGTCGGAATTTTTATTAAGGAAATTCAAAAATTAACACATGAAGAAAGCAAAAGGATTCAACTATGAAAATTATTTTAAACATAATGGAGTGTGAATGAGTGATTTTTTTGAGTGTGAAACTCGTAATTTAGCTGAAGGTCGAGTAGGAACCACTACAACAACAAAAAGTAAAAATACAAAAGAATACAAAAACTTTTACCGACAAAAACTGTAGATAATTACCTATGTTTTTAGGGCACAACTGCACTACTTTCAAGTGAAGAGTTGTATTCTGTTTTTCACAAACTATAATCTCAATTAAATTTTGTTTAAGAATTGGGAAGAGGCTGCACGAATGCAGGCCCCCACTGTCACAAAGGCTCGACCACTTGGGCCAGTTTTAAAGCTAGTACCCTTTTCAAAGTGCAATGGATGTCACGAGCCTAGGCCATGGGTCCTTTGAAAGTGCAATGGATTCACTCGTTGATCCCCCGTCTAAGTAAAGTATGTTTCATGTGGGATCCTTCCTATTGTTTTATATTCATCCAGATTGTTTTTTCCTTCATTTCAGTCGATGAGGGACATTTTTTGCTTGAATTTTATTTTTCTAACTTATAGCACCACATAAACAACAAACGCATCTTTACAGCTCTCTTATTAGCCAAGAACTACCACGAACCAACGCATCTTTACAGCTCTCTTATTAGCCAAGAACTACCACGAACCAGGGATAAAAATGACGATGAAAAAATGATTTTTGTGACAAACATGAACGTCAAAATTCATGTGTTTATAGGGCCTTTACTCAATATCTCAGGTTTAACATATTAGCCGCGTCTGGGAGCAATTGATTAATTATTTATTCCTCATACATAATCACTCTGCAAAACAAAAAATAAACCGATAAAAACATGTTCAATTTTTATAATTGAGCCCCAAGTTTAGCTGAAAACCATGCAACAAAAAATTGAAAAAGGTTTGACAAAATTATGATTTAGAATTGGTAGGGGCCGCGCGAACGCAGGCCCCCACTGCAACAAATTATGACGTAGGCTCGGCCACTTGGACCGACCTTAGGCGGGCACCCCTCCAGAGTGCAATGGAGGTCACCAACCTAGGCCATGGGCCTTATTGATCACCCATTGACCCCGTCCAGGTAAGTATGTTGACTGGAGCTCAGACCTTTTTCTTATACCCATTTTAATCCCTTTATTCCTTTGTTTCAGCCGATGAGGGACTTATTATTACCCTTGATTATATTTTTTTCATTTATAGCACCACAAACACTGTATGACTAATTCATCTTTCTTTGCCTTTGTAAGTGGAACATATGGAAGTATCCATGGCAATGGGATTTGGCTCATGAAACAACCATTCAACCAAATGCAATTTCCTTTTGTTCTCTATTCTTGTCGTAAATGGAGAGACTATTGCAAGAAGAATTTTGTTTAAAAGTAGCATATTCTTCTTTTGATTTTCAATCTTTCATCTTTCTTCACCAAACAATCTTTTGCTTTATCTTGTTCAATTACTTATACATCACACACGCATCCGTCAACATCTCTAAAGACTACAAGCAGCATTGGCTAAACCTGATTGCTTACCAGCAATAACAAGACTCCGTAATGCTCACTAATAAAATATCATCTTATCTCATTTACGACCTTTAACGTCAAAGAATCAACCGACACATTTGGAGAAAAAAAAATGTATCAGATACAACTGACCATTTTATTCCATACATGGAAGACAAATTTTCAAACTTGATGAGTGACGAATCTTATTTCAACTGATTCTATCAAACTTCACAGTTTTAACTGAACTAAGAATAGTCACACACAATGACATGAATCTTACAATGATGTCAAGAAATAAAGCGGTCAGCAATATTAACCTACTTTCATATTCATCTACAGCTCTGTCTGGACAACTAAGCTTCAATTGGTAACAAGTCACAATCACAAAACGTCTTTTGGACTCAGTTTTAGTGTTCTATTTGGATGTTGTATAATTTGAAAGAGACTAATGTGGCTACTATTACTCTGGCAACGCAAAGTTCCAGAATCGTCTAGTCCCAAATGCAAGAAACCTCACCGAATGCTCACAGAGCATCAATTCTCAAAGAGAATTCATTGATTTCAACAAATAAGATATAAGCATAGTAATTTTCCTCTATATATGTATTAATTTTTAAAAAAAAGGGTTTCTCATATGCAATGAATGAGCATTTCAGAGAACTTTTCAGGATGATGAGGCTTTCTTGGTTTGTTTAACTTTCTTCTGTTTTGACAAGTCTATTACTTTCTTTCACTAGAGCAAGAATGACAGAAATCAGTTGGGTTGTTAGGCCCTACGAACGAAATGAAAGAAAAATGTAAGGAAGTCTACAAACATGTCACAAAGAAGCAGTAAAAGTATATACTGCGTGCCACAAAAGAGCAGCGAGCACAGGGGTAATCAGCACCAACTGGCTTAAAGACGCATGAGAAGAACCAATATTAGAATTCTAATTAACCGTATAAAACGGACAAACTATTGCAGTATTACAGAAGCTGAAATGGAAAGGAATGCAGATTAAAGTCAAATAGAGTTTCAGAACCATCACAAGGCTAGAGGGTGGATCAGTTATCAGGTTAACGTCGTTTAAGTATGACTACTCTCAACTGACAGCTAAAACTCCCAAGAACAGAGCTGAATTAAGATAAAGTAATACAGGCGTAAGCGTGAGGAGAAAGTAAAGGAAATTCAACTCTATTAAGGCGCACTTCAGAGAGAAAGAAAGTCAGAAAAGGGGAACGTTAGAACGCGAACCTGAAAAGTAGTTTTGAGTGCTTCATCAACTGCTTAAAATGAAAGGGGTCAGGAACAGCAAATTAACAGTGTTGAAGGAGATATCAAGAGGGAGTAGTATATTTATTACCTTGTTCCAGTAAAGCTTCAAAGTCTCTGATCGTTTCTTCTGAAATCACACACATGGCAGAGCTCGTTGAATTAGGGATAGTACTGTTCTAATTCAGCCAATACCTGTACTTATTAATTCAATTTTGGTCGTACTTTCTTGAATAAATTCTTCATTCGTAACCACATTACCATGAGTAAATACTTTCCTTCCTAAAGTGGACCAAAGTGACAGTATGTGCAAGTTAATTGACTTTAGGAGAATAAATTACATGCTTCCTCCTCAATCTCCTCTTGGGTAGGAAGAATAAACCAAGTGATTCCCCTCATCTTTAAAGAAAATAATATTTCAAATTTGTAGTTCAAATTCCTCTAAATATTCACCAATTATACAAAACTTGAAAGAGCATATTCTTGTCACATCTATCTGTCAACTCTGGTTCAACTAATGTTTATGTTGTTAACATCATTATCATAGTAAGGGCAGCCAAATTCATAGTGCTATTGACAATCTACTCAGGCAATACAACGTCGTCTTTTTCTTTTCAATATGGTAAATGGAGAGACTATTGACTATTTGCTCGAAAATTTTGTTTAAAAGTAGCATATTCTTCTTTTGATTTCAATCCTCTCTCTGTTTCATCTTTCTCATAAATGAACTATAGTTACATATGATCCTTGGCTCCTCAATACAATGGATAACATATGTAATTCCCAAAGGAATATGATGTTTTCTACAATGCCTCAATTACATGCAGATGTTTGGAAGACCAGCAATATACTCCAAAATGTCCCTAAACGGGGATGGATTAGACTAATAAACATGTCAATACTAATACAAGAAGACATGAAACTAAAGAGGAATCAAGATGGTCACACGACTATATAACAGTAAAATCTTGCCAGCTATAGTCATGAACTAAAGTCACATCTTTTATGAATCTTTTTAGGCACAGGAGCTAATCTTACGTATATCTTAGAGCAATAAGTAGAAGAAAAATTACGATACTGTAATATACTTGTGTTCCCAACTCTATACAGAAAGTTGCTTATACTTGAGTAGTTCAAGTGACCATGATTATTTATTTGCATCGTGAGAAGGCAGATTCTGCTGATGTTGCAAAAGTAAACCATAAACTGCAACCCTCTAAAACAAATTATAGTAACTCATCTCTTCATGATCTATATAAAGTACTTTGGAGAAAGATGACCAATACACCACGACATGCTGAGTCAGGAGAAGATTAAACCAGGATCTAGTCCATAAACAGAGAAAACAGAAGAAACGGATCCAGTCCAGAAACTAACAGCTACAATGTACATGCCTCTTAAAAGAGAAAAGCAATCAAGAAGAATGTGTGTAAGGAAACAACATAAAGAAGATATCTTCATGTCAAGAAATTTTTCAAATTAAGCCGCTAACAACAAAAACTTACTTCTCAATACCAATTGCGGAAAAACTAATACCTACCAACCAAAAAAAAATCATTATCATCCAAAACTTGGACATCTCTTTCCCCAATAAAGTTTTCCTGTCCAATTTTCTCAACTATCTTCACAAATTCCTCTCTCTTTGCCTTTGTAAGTGGAACATAGGGAAGGCGAAAAACAGGCCTCACAACCCCAAGTTGAGCTAAAGCTGTATTCAGAGCAATGGGGTTTGGCTCATGAAACAACCATTCAACCAATGGCATTAGCTTTGAGTTCAAAACAGGGTTATTTCCTCCAAACATTAGTTCACGCATCAGACCAGGAACCAAGTTGCTGGTGACAGAAATAACTCCCGTAGCACCATGATGCCACCTTGAGTCATGGCATTCATCATCGTTCCCACTCCACACAACCAAACCATTACGTGTATACTGCTCCACTCTATCATTTCCTACACACTCTTTGACACCAGCAAGGTTAGGGCTCTTTGCTAATGCCTGGATGACATGAGGGGGAATGTCTTGACCAGTTCGTGATGGCACATTATAAATGATAGTAGGGCCCATAGGGAGCACACTGTCAAAGTGAGAAATCAAACCCTCTATGGAGGTCTTCCCATAGTAAGGATTAATGTGAAGAGCTGCATGCATACCTACAGCAAATCCTTGTTCTGTCGCATGGATTGCTTCCCTGGTTGAGTTGCTTCCTGTGTTTCCAATGACTTTAATTGATCCACCAAAACAATTGATGGTATGACCAATGAGCATGATGTGTTCATCCCAGCTCATCAATTGACCTTCACCTGTAGTGCCACCAACAATCACACCCTCGACACCATTTTCAATTTGCAAATTTACTAAGGCATCATAAGCCTCAAGATCGAATCTTCCATCTGGTAGATATGGGGTTTTGATTGCAGTAATCAATCGAAGTTTTTTTATGTCCTCGGCAAACGTCCTGCATAAGAGAAGGTTAATGAATTTATGTTAACATTGTGGTTGCATGTATCTCCTGTAAATTTCCTTGATGCCGATATTCACCTATTAGCTGTTTGTGATAACTACAAGGGAAGCATGTATCATTGATTGTTACCTACAGGGAAATGTTTATCCATTTCCAATGCATATCATTGATTGTTGCTAATAGCTCATCAGAATAAGATGATAATGAATGTCCCATTTTGTTGACACAGCAATACCCAAGCATTCAATATACTAGATAGTTCCTAAAACTGTTTATTCATGGAAGACTAACTGCATGAAATCTAAAATTGACCACATTACAAGAATAGGAATAACATGTCAAACAGGCGAACGATTCATCAAATCACACACAAATAGATGATAAAACTATGATCAAGGAACCACCATTGCCTTCTAATATCTTGGTCTGATTTATTAAATTGATAAAATTATTGGGTTTGGCTAACCTATCAGTTGCGAGGTGTCATAACGACTTGTATTTTTGGATCATGACAATTTGGTATTGGAGTTGGTAAAAGAGTTTTGACAGTTCAAAATCGCGTGATTAGGATATAACCAATCTATTCCATGGGTAACATAAAAGTCTACATTATCTAAGACCTTCAAATTCGCTTGAGTATCATATTCCATCAAAGTTACTAGACACACAGCACATGTCCAAACTTGCAGCAAATTATGTCGAAACATAAGAATAAGTAGAGCCTGAATCAAATAATATTGTAGTCGACCGATGACAAACCGGAATAATAAATGTGAGAAAAACATCTGAAGCTCTACCCTACTCGAAATGCATAACACTAGGCATGGCTGCCCTCAGACTTCACACGACCGGAATGGAATCCACCTCTGCCCGTATGAGAACCCCCTCTACCACTTTGTACAACTCCCCATATTGGAGGTTGTGCAGCCTTAGAAGTCAAAGCATGAGAACCGCCACGTCTGTCTGGGGACAATCTCTCAAGGAATGTCCCGTGTCACCACACTCAAAACAACCCCTACGGGGCATAGGCTGATGCGAGAAATCTGAATGCCCTCCACAGCCTAAAGGTCAGGATGATGAGCATTGTGAAGTTTGTATTGAACTGGAAGTACTACGTCCTACATAATCAAACTCAGAGGAAGACATGAATGGGTTTGTTAGACAGAGGGTGATAAACCCTCCCTAAGTAACCTCGACTCCTAGGTGGAGCACCACCGTAATCACCTGCCTGACATGTCCTCTTACCCTCACGCTAAATCTTTTTTAAATCCTAGGCAACATCTATCACTTTCTGAAATGGAACAGCGAAAGCGAAAACCTAATAAACTCCCATGCAAATCGAAATAATCACTCTTTCAACAGACCTTCTCACTTTCGATGGCAAGTATCATCAAAGTGTGCCTAAGCAAGGCAAAAATTAGTCTCGTACTCAATAACTGACATACCCTCCTACTCTAATCCCTTAAACCGCGTGGAACAAACTATGCTAGAAACACCTTGATAAATTTAGCCCATGAAAGTGGAGGTGATCCAGCTAACCTACTATCGATATAATTCCTCCACCATTGATTGGCAAAGCCAATCATCTGAAATGTTGTGTAGTCAACTCTACTAATCCAAGGTTGTGCAACCTCTCATGACTGCGGACTATAAACTCATATCCATCACACTCAATTCACTAGTGTAGGTCAGAGGATAACCTTCTAAACATCTTTTGCTTATCAATACCCATGGCATGTTTACTAGTCAAATGTGGTTTCCATTTCGACCTTGGTGGTGGTCGTGACGTTAATAGTCTAAGAGCTGTTGTGTCCAGTGTTATGATTTTCTGAGCAGGACAGAAGCATAGGCTCATCTGTTGTTATCACGTGTATTATTCTAGTTTGTCATCGATCGGTTACAATACTATTTGAACTAAGCTCTACATATTCTTATATGTCTACAAACTTTGCTTTGAGTCTGGATATGTTATGTGAGTTGCTTTATTTGCATGTACATGTTTATACTCTTGTTGGGAATCCCATAGTGATATATCGATTGTGCGTACTTTGATGATATATGATACTCAAGCGAATTTGAAGGTCTTAAATATGATAGACTTTGATGCTATCCTGGAATAGACTGGTTATTTCCTTCTCACGCCATTTTGAATTGCCATAACCCTTTACCTACTCTAATACGAAATAGTCATGACCCATAAACACAAGTTGTTATGACACCAATCTTGGATGGTATTTCATTTTTACTGCATTTCATTTTGTGAAAGACTTTGTGTTTATGATATTTTGTTTGTCACTTTTTCAATTGGTTTATTAAATAGAAATGATAAAATTATTGGGATTGTCTTACCAATCAGTTGAAAACATAATTATCATCACGACTTGTGTTTTTGGATTGTGACAGCAGCATGTTTTACAAAGTTTGAATCTGCCAACTACAAATGTTTTATCTACTACAGTTAAGTCAATTTTGATGTTCAGTGTACTTATTTTCGTAGGTAAAATTGGTGAATATACTACATTTTTTCTTCTACCATCTCCAACAACCTGTAGTTTTTCCTAGCCATTTCACCACTACATTCCAATAAAACAAAAGTAATCAACTTGTCATATACTATTTTCTAGCATACCCAAACAAGAAACACAAGTAAGTAGCATTATCCAATAATGCATGGAACCAGTGTGCACTTTCAAAAAATTGTTCATATCATAGATCACATTTAATCCCAAATCAACTCTGCAGGTGGATATTACCTATTTTTTACTTCATTACTTCGCATCGGGAGGTGGATACTTGGAATTACTGCTGCTCTTGGTGACTTCCATGTTGCATTTCTCCTGTTAGCGAACAATAATCAATTCACAGTACAGAAATTAAGAAGTTGATCATCATTTGATGATGTCGAGCAACATACATACATACCTGTTTGTTTTTCCGGCACGTTCAACATAGAAATGGCAGCAACTTGTAATTGAGGATGACATTTCTCTCGATCGGAAATGTGTAAACGGAGAGAGAGGAAAAAGGACGAGAGAGAGAAAGAGGCGCAACACGTTCTTTTATAAAAAATACTCCGAAAAGAGGCTTAGGGTTTTCTGGCGGGATGATCAAAGGGTATTTCTGTCATTTAATTCAATCATGAAAGTCACCTCATGCACCTTTTTTTGAATTTTCTCTCTTCCTAATTAGTTATTGGCCCTTTAGGAACACGCCTACCCATTGAGAATTTGTATTCATCTATCTTACTTACTTGCCATTTATTTAGGGGTGGGCATTCGGTATTTCGGTTCGGTTCGGTTTTTTTTTTTCGGTTTTTTCGGTTTTCGGTTTTTGTAAATTGCGTACCGAATACCGAACCGAAATATTTCGGTTCGGTTCGGTTTTTGTTAATTCGGTTCGGTTTTTATTAATTCGGTTCGGTTTTTTATTTCGGTTTTTTAATGGGCCTGTTTAGTAGGCTTTTTAAAATTTTAAACTTTACAATTTTTTCAATTTTTTGTTTGATTTTTCAACTTAATGGGCTTTGATATTTCAACTTAATGGGCTTCTTATTTTTTTAATTTTTTTTTAATATTAATAATTATTAAATATAATATAATTTATAAATTATAATATAATATTTCGGTTTAAACCGAAATACCGAATTCCAAAGTAACATGTACCGAAAACCGAACCGAAATACCGAAAATACAAAAAATTAAACCGAATACCGAACCGAAAACCGAAATACCGAAACCGAAATTCTAAAAAAAATTCGGTTCGGTTCGGTGTTTCGGTTTTCCGGTTTTTATGCCCACCCCTACATTTATTAATAATTCATACATAATCACATCTTATCACTGTTTTAGCTTTTAGCTTTTAAAAAAAAAAATAATAAGTAGGTTTATCATTATATTTTTATTTTGTGTTATTCGGAAGTGAGTTTTTTAAGTAATGTACATTAATTAATTTATCTTAATTAATTAAATTGATCAATAAAACATTATTTAGTTTAAATTTATATTTTCAAAGCTAATGTTTCTACTATTCCTAATTAATTGTTCAATTTTAAATTGACACACCTATTAAGAAAAAAATTATCGGAATGACACACCTATTAATTATGAAGTAGATAAATTAAAAGTTTAACATTTTCAAGAAGTTCTAAATTTTTCAAAGTAATAAATTGAGAATATAATAGAGAAAAAAAATTGTCCTTCTTTATTCGTCAAAATAGACAAATAATTAGGGACAACTAAAAAAAAAAAATTAGAGACAAATGAAGTAACTCGCAACAATAAAATGGATGACAATGATGCAAATTAGAAAAGTATTTATTATATGTGTAAGAATTTCTACTTGACATAAAAATTTAGAGCGAAAGGTATCAGAAAGAAAGAGAAAATGGTCAAAAGCTTCCCGAATATATATTTGATTTCTAATTACACACTTCAATTTTAAGGGAGTCCTATCACTCATTTGAATTGTTTAAAACTGTAATTTTACTCTTAAAAAGTCACAACCACGTCTTCTTGACATTTAACATCACACGTTTGATAGGTGAAAATTGATTCTAAAATTTTTAAATTTTTTTTTATTATTATTTGTCACTTTCTCCTATACTCTTCAAATTTCTTTCAAATTCCTGCCAATTTATTCAAATTCCTAAACTAAACTCTTCCCCCAATTCTTTCAAATTCCTATTGAATTGTGAGAAATAACGATAAATATTGATAGCTAAAGCTTGTCAAGTAATATTCAAGTTTGTTCTAAAGAAATTTGTATGAAAACAAGTCTCCTAAGATTATGCCATCAATCAACGGTTTCTTCAGCGATCCAAACTAATGCCCTAGTCAAGTTTAATATGGATTAACATAAATCTTCTGTCTTATTTTCCATTGAATGAGATAGACATTAAATGCATTTTTCTGGCCTGCGATGGGCATAAAAGATACGAGTCCGAATCCTAAAGGGAAAAAAATGACAAAAATTCAAAATTGTTGTTACGTCAGCGATTTTGGCGGCGAAATTTTTTATGCAGAAATAATCGCTGCATGGGCAGCGTTTTTGACAAATTTTATTTTTTAAAAAATAATATTCTTGTGACTTCACTTTTCAAAAGCGTTGTTGGCAAATTTTTATTTTTAAAAAAATAAAATTTGATGTGACTTCAGCCTTTCCATTGAAATTTTTTTAAAAAAATTTAGTATCATTGCCTAGGCAGCGATTTATGTGAGAATTTTTTTTTTGGAAAGTCACTGCCAAGGCAGCGTTTTCATTGAAAGTTTTTTTTTTTAAATCTTGGCAGCTATTTTTGCGAACTAATTTTTATTAAAATATTGCTGAATTTTTGTATAAACGTTGGTGAATAAATTAAAAAAATAGTTTTACTATTTTAGAAAAGTTGGCACAGATTTAATTTTTTTAAAAAAAAGTTCCACCAAGCAGCAATTTTTTATAATAAAAAATTCACAAAAATCGATGCGAAGAAAAAAAATACACTAAAAAGGAAGAATTTTTTAATATATAAATGTTGCAATTGCACTGATTTTAAATAAAATATAATATTTTGGATTTTTTTAAAAAAACGAATTTTATGAAATATTTACTAAAAATTGTAATGCAATTTTTATATTGATCAAAATTAAAAAAGAAAATTACCAACATTTAATACGACTTTTTTTTAAAAAAGAATTGGCAACAATATTTTTAAAAAGAAAAATTTACTAAAAGCAATTTTTTTTAATTAAAAAGATTTTTTTTTTATAAAAACGCTGATTTTAATTATTTTTTTAAAAAAATTAACCAACATTAAATAATTTTTTAAAAAATAATTGGCAGTTATATTTTTTTAAAAAATAGTTTACGCTGCCAAGGAAGTGATCTTTAAGAAAAAGGAAAAACATGTCCACACAAATCGCTGCCTTGCCAAAAAACAATTCCCACTAAAATCGTTGTCTCGCTGCCTACGCAGCGATTTTCTTTTAAAAAAAAATATATGAGTAAAATCGCTGATAGGTCAGCTATTTTGACTCAACGGCGTGAAAATAAAATCGTTCCATCAATAGCGATTATATCATTTTGGTTAAAAGAAAATGATGTACCCTTTTGGAATTTTTGGTATTTTTTTTACCCTTTAGGCTTCGGACTCTAGAAGATACGGAGAGAAACTTGAATAAATGAAAGGCAGAATGGTCTAGTGAAGCCTTGTACTTGTATCAGTTTGTATTCTGAACCCTTCTACTTGTCAACTGAGCCCTTAGGCTCGACGAAACTCAACATTTTAAACCCCCTTAGCTTTGTGTGAACTTCAAGCGCTCAACAAAAGTGACACATCGTCATCCACGTCAGATTTTAAATGACACGTCATTAATTAATTATTTTTAAGAAAAAAAATTGTTTTCACTTCTTTCCTCCTTCATTCTTCTTTAACCATCATCTTCAAATTTCACTTCAAAAAAAGAATCCACCAAAAAAATTTCTTACATCAATGCTAACAGAACCCTCTTCTTCATCCAATCCAAGATATTTCAAAGCTCTCATCCCACTATCCACAGTAGTCACTGTACAATTCCAACCACAAAACATTCAAAATCTCCAGAAAAAAATATTTTTTCCTCAAATTGAGCTCATAAAAATCAGTTTTTCTTTTCACCTTTTCAAGATGTATTTTTTAGAAGACGCTCAATGACTATTTTGTCCACAAGACTTTCATCAACAGCAAGAACATGAACTTCATGAGTAGCATCTGTTAACGGCAATAACTCATCGTACTCCTCAACCTTCTCCGCCCTACGCCGCCGTAAAAATATACTATTTCTAGCCATCTCACTCTACAAACAAAATTAACAAAAATGGAACAAAAACCATAAATATTTCACCAAATTAAGAAAACCCCACAAATTTTCTTGGAACTTTTTTGGTGGATTTGTTTTTCAAGTGAAAATTGAAGATGATGGTTAAAGAAGAATGAAATTAAGAAAATTTCACAATTTTTTTAATTTTTGTATTATTTTATTCTTTTATTAATATTTTTAAAATTGAAATATAGTACTCACTCGCCTTAAGGAGTATGAAATTACACACTTTCGCCAACTCAGTCATCTTAAAGCCACATAAGTGTGGTCAATGGTCAGAGAGGTCCGATAAATTGTATTTTATTGAGTCTAAGGGTCCAGATGACAAAGAGATGAGTAGATAGGTTCAGAATATAAATTGCTACAAGTATAAGGGTCCACGAGACCATTCCACCTAATGTAATAAGAACCACAAGTTCTTCCATTTTGACCAAAAAATCAATTGATGTAAATGTTGCCAATCTGTGTTAAGAAATCAGAAATTACTGGTTGTAATAAATCATTCAGAAACACGAAGTAACTGAGATTTTTAGAACCAGTAAATAAGATGAACATAAATTTATTTGTAAAAAATAATTTAATCTGTAAAACTTACCAGAATCTGGAATACTCTTTTTAAAAATTCAGGAAGAAAATCAAGTCCACTGAATTCACAGTGTCCCCTTAAGGAAATTATTCCCCTCTAGTATCCGAGGTTTGATTTGGAATATAACCTCCCAGGGTAAAATAATTTTAATCAGTAGAGTATAGATACCAAAAACTCTACTGTCAGCGAATCAATCCACAGCAGGAAAGTACACGAAGAAATATGTGTCTTTAAGAAGAAGGAAGATCAGAAAATTCGTTGGGAAATATTCTGAAGACTGAATGGTATTTATAGGCAAGAATAATATATTCTGAAAGGTTGCTACCCTTTCAGAATTGACACGACCATTAATGAAAGGTTGCAAACTTTCAAATGGTATTGACTGTTCCTGAAAGTTGCAACCTTTCAGAACAGTCATGGCGGGAAATTTTGAATATAACGGAATTTTCACTCGCGCGGATCCGAGTCGGGTCGGGAACTAATTTATTGAAAATAATTTTTGGCCATTTAAATTAATTAATAAAGGGATAATGCCCAAGTACCCCCTCAACCTATGCCCGAAATCTCAGAGACACACTTATACTATACTAAGGTCCTATTACCCCCCTGGACTTATTTTATTAATAATTTTTTACCCCTTTTTAGCTTACGTGGCACTATCTTGTGGGCCCAACGAGGGTTGACTTTTTTTTTTCGAACTAGTGCCACGTAGGCTAAAAAGGGGTAGAAAATTACATATAAAATAAGTTCAGGGGGGTAATAGGACCTTAGTATAGTATAAGTGTGTCTCTGGGATTTCGGCCATAGGTTGAGGGGATACTTGGGTATTTTCCCATTAATAAATAATTAAAATAAATTTTGTCCAAAAAATTATCTCTCGATCGAACAAAGCCGAAGCCGAAGCCGAAGCGAGCGATGATGACGACGGCGCGAGGGGGGTCCCTCTTTCCAACCCTTTTAACAATTAATAGGAGTGTTTATTTATTTAAACTCTCGTATTTTCTTTTCCATTACCGATGAGGGACTATTGCCTTTTTCAATAAAGCATTAGAGGACTTTTCAAGTTCTAAATTTTTCAAATTCCTCTCCTTTCCTCTATTTCCCATCAATTCTTGCTACATACCCAACAGTAAATCCAATTTAATTTTCTTTTTCTTTTCAAATCTGATCCAAATCTCTTTTTTGGTGATATAAATACATGTCATTTTATCTTCAATTGAATTGATTGGTTCTTAAAACAATTTACATGGGGTTTAAAAGTTTGTGTGAAATCAACAATGGTGAATATGATGAAAGGAATTTGGTTACTATAAAGAAGAAAGACAATAAATAAGAAAAAAAATAAAACTACATTTATTTTTACATATATTTTTAAAAGAGATTAAAAATAAAGTTTTCATATTTGTTTTTTGTGCTCATTCTCTTTACTCTCTCAAAGAGAGTTAAATATACTCTCTTCGTCAGCTAAGTATTTAAGGAGGAATTAATTTTACTTTTAGACAGTTCAAGAGTGATAAAATTTTCATAAAATAAAATATGTAGTTAAAAAATGTCAATATAGATTAGAATCTTTTTTAACCATTTTCTCAAAATGAAAAGAACGAATATAAGAAAAGACTAGCATTATGTTTTAGGATCCATGTGATCATAGTATTATGTATATATAATTAAGGATATTTATGTTTTATCTAATCTTAAGTAATACAATAGTATAAATAGTATGGGATGAATATTATTTTCACTCTTGAATTAAGATTATTCATGAATGAATTTAATGTCTCGCAGTTCTTTGTTCAAATTAGGTTATTATAAAACTTTATTTATTAGTTTCTAATTGAGAAAATACATCAAATCGCCTTTGAATTGATAACATAATTTATTTTAACACTTAAGTTATATGGATACTTTTTATGTCTTTAATTATTTGTCCATATTTTTTTTCAGTTGTTTCTAATTACTTATACATTTTGATAAATCAACAAATGACAAAATTTTTTTTACCTATAATACTCTCAATCAATTACTTCGAAAAGATAAAACTTTTGAAAATCTTAATTTTTAATTCATCCACTTCATAATTAATAGAGGTAAATTGATAAATATATATATATATATATATATATATATATATATATATATATATATATATATATATATATATATATATATATATATATATTATGCCAATTAGTATTATTTTTTTAATAGGTCTGTCAATTCAAAAGTAGATAAGTAATTAGGGACAGATGGAGTATTTAAATACTATCTTATTTTAAATGGGTGAAAATACATTAGACTCGACTTATATTTTAAATGGGTAAAAACGAGTTATCCAATAGATAATATAGATAAATATGGGCACTCATATAATCGCAGGGATATTGTTAAAAACTTCAAAATCAAAATCTTAACCCCACTTTTCACCTCCCATCACCCACCCTAAAAAAAAAAATTTAATTTTTTTCAATCCTTCTACCTAGGGTGTCAAAAACGAACCCAAACATAGATAACCCGTCCAGAACTTAAGGGTTGGGCTCAAGATAATTTGAATTGGGTTCAATCTCAACTCATTCAAACTTAACCCATTTGAAGAGAATTGTCAATTGAGCCCAATTCAATCTTCATTTTCAACCCGTTCTAAAACCATTTATTAAGATATGTTTCTATATTGAAGGTATGAATTATTATCTATTTAACATCTTTTAAGATTTATCTATCAATTTCAAAAAAATCTTTAGCGAAAATTCAAATTGTGATTACAAAAGTTAAATATCAATATGTTAAATTATTGAGATTAATCGAGGTCAAATTGGGAGGGTCAAGACCCAACCCATTTTTTAGACAATTTGAGCCCAAAATAAACTTAGGCGGGTCAAGACCAACCTGCTTTATATTCAACCCATTGTAATATTTCCAATTTCAACCCAAACCGTCCATTTGACACCCCTAGTTCTAGCCCATGGTAGTTATCAACAAGAAAATAAATCAAATTATAACACCAAATCATAGCTCCGGCGAACACAAGCAATTGTCGATCTCACGTCATAAGAATCCATCCTTTATACCTTGTTTTGATTATTTTATTGTATCGTATCGTTTAAATTCATTCTTAAGTAACGATGAAAATATTGATTATATGTAACGACTGATTTGGTGTGATTGTGTCGTTACCTTAATATTTTCTTCTTATTTTATTTTATTTATTATTAAACAATTAAATTTAATAAAATTATGTTATATGTTCTCATTTATCCGGATTATATTATATTAAATATTTAAAGAAATGAATTTAACTTAATTACATCTCACGTTAGGTGTTTGTTGAAATAATTATAATTAGTAAAAAGTAAAAGTATATGATCAACTGTGTGAGTGTAACCAATTAAGATCTAAATAACCATTAGAATATATAACATAATTTATTTATTTTTACGTATAATGGAATATACGTATTAATTAAGTTGTATTAAGACGAAAAAGAATTTCCAAAGAGATTTTTTAAAAAAACATACTTTAATGCCCTTTGTTTTTTTTTTAAAAAAAAATAAACTTTTTGTATAAACACTTTAATTTAAACAGACAACATAATATGTAAAATTCGTAGAGAATACGTTTTCATTTCATACATACATATAAATACATTTGACAAGCAATCCCCTAACATGCAGATATGGTTAATATATTACCGAGTTAGGTAAATAAATTAATATTCATTATTTTTAACAAAACTTATATTTATTTTATAATTCAAAAATGTTTTCTATTATAATTTTAATTATGAATATATATATATATATTTGCCATAAATTTTATTTAAAAACTAACAAAAATAAAATTATTGACGGGATTATTCTTCACATCAATCGACGCATGCAGTAATATCAATTGGATAAAAATAACAACAACTTGGCAAAGGAAGATGAATATCATATTTCTATGACTAATTCTACTTTATTTGTTTGATAATGATTGTTTTACTTTTTAAAATATTATTTGGTAAAAATAGTGAAAAAATGACTAAGTTTCAGAAAATTAATTAATCTCATGATTTAAGAAAAAATCGACTTTCTAAATTACGGAGTCGCCACTTGATTTTTGATAAAACTAAGAAAAAATTTAAAATTAATTTTCAAAAGATTTAAAACAGATAAAAATCAATTGAAAAAGGTTCGAAGTTCAAATGTACATCCCGAGAAGGTGTTAGGCTCTCGGAATGCCCGCTTACTTGCGGTTGACCGGCGATTTGACTAAATGACTTTTAAAATAACTTTTTCAATTTTAACTAAATAAAAAGAAAATTCGTTTTAATATATATATTTATTTCATTTTATTCTTTATTTATCATTATTTCTAAAGGAAACATTTAGAGGAATTTAACCAGGGAATAAACTAAATATTGACAAAAGTCAATAAAACAAACTAAGTTGGTAAAATAGTAGTAAAAATTTATGATTAAATAAATATAGTAAGAAATGGCTGTCCTTTGGAAATTAATAAAATTCCAGCGAATGTTAGTCAATCCAACAAATAACAAATAAAAGAGGGAGAGGAGAGAGTATTTTAATTTGGGCTTACATACCCAAATTCATTAAATTGGGCATGGCCCACCTGTCTTATACTAAAATAATGGCCCAAATAGGTCTTGTCTTGCCCATTTAGGAACCGATTGGGCCTGCTGGATCTTCTAGGGCCTTTGGTCCCTTTTTAACAAATCAAAACCTGCATAATAATTACTAGAATATACACCTTTAGTTTATACATTCACCATATTTCCCTACTATTTTTAAAAAATACAAAAATCCCTATTTCTCCCCAAATCAAAAACTATCGATACATTATTTTTTAGAATTTCAAACCATTACTTTTCATCCCTAAATTTACTCCTCTATTTACTTCACAATCTTATCCTTCAATAACCAAACCCAATTTTCACTCCTAATTTTTCTCCGCCATATTTTCAACCGTTCCATCTTCTTAATTTTGAATTTCAAACTTGTTATCTCTTTGCCATATTCTCCATCAACCAATTTCAAAGTTCGAAATACATAAATTTTCATTCTTCAATTTTTTTCTTTCTTTTGTTCTTTCTAATACTTCATGGATCATCAGCTATTTAGTATGTCGTCTCCATATCCAGACCTGCACCACCATCGATATATTGTTTTTTGTAAATTTTATATTCACATGTAATGAGTTTTGTGTAATAGTAGAAACATTTTTCTAAATAAATTTTTTTTATGTATATTATTCTTCATTTGATACACAAAACTCTAAATTTTGGTATATTTTGATTATTCTTACGACTAACGTATCAAGAAGTTAAAATGAAAAAAATAAGTTATAACTGTTGATATTTATCATTAATTTATAAAATGTTGATTTTATGTATCATTTATTCATCTTACTAGATAAAGCATATTTGGTCATTTTTTTGTTGTGAAAAGTGTATGAAAGTTTAAAGTTTAAATTAGAGGATTACATTTATGTATCAGAACAACATAATATTTCATCAGTTGGCTTATTGTTTCTATTAAGTATCAATTTGACTGATTTATAATCTGTAGTTACAATTATGTATCAAGTACAATTTTACTTTTTTTGTATCATATTAAAACTTATTATTTCTATTAAGTATCAATTTGACTGATCTATAATTTGTAGTTAGAATTATGTATAAGTACAATTTACATTTTTATGTATCATATTAAAGCTTATTGTTTCTATTAAGTATAAATTTGACTGATTTATAATCTGTAGTTAGAATTATGTATCAAGTACAGTTTTACAATTTTATGCATTATATTAAAGCTTATTATTTATATTAAGTATCAACATCATTTTTTTCAATTGCAGAATATGAATTATGTAGTTAAATAGATGCAAAACACTCCCTTAAGTTTGACTCTATTTACAATTAAATATCTCAAGAGATTTAGGGTATCCAATTATTTATGGTAGTGGTTTCTTTGAAAAGACAGAGAGAACTGATTGGGCAGCTTTGAACGCATATAAAGACAAGAAAATCGAAGAACTTTTGGGTCCGCAACATTCATTTGATGTGGAGTTTGCTCAAGATATCGTACAACAAAAAAGCGATAGCCTGTCAATATTGTATCATTCTTTCTCTATTATTTTTGTATCTAATTCATTCTTATCGTTAATCTTCTTGTTTTTGTAGTGATTGTGGAATGTTAGCTGCATTTGCGGAATTTTTGAATGACGAAATCAACATGTGAGATAATAGTTTTGAAGTGACTATCTTCGCAAAAGATATGTCGTTGTTATGGAAGTATGATCTCGACAAGGCCAATTTTGGATATGTTAGCGACAATGATGATCCTCCAAGACTGAAGAATGACTTAAAATCAGCATATGAAAATGAACTTGTTAATGTAGGCTAGTTAGTTTTGTGTGTTCTTGTTCACAGACATATGTTGATGCTTATTTGTATTTTGGAGATCAAATAGTGAATTGGAGTATTTATTACTCTTACAATAATATAGTATTAAATTTGGAAGAGTTAAAATTGTTTATTTACGATTTTGATTTTCTGTTTAGTTCAGTTAGGAATTCAGAAAATTATATATCCAAAAAGTGTGATAATAATGACGTTATTGTATGAGATATCTATGATAATAGTTACATTAATGAAATTTTATCGCTAAAAATATCACATTAATGTATCTGATATTTTTGATACATATCATTAGAATTTTTGTAAATAATTATTATGTACATGATACAAAAATGATTACCAAATAACAAATTTGTTTGTATCACAAATCGTGATACTATATTTTACACTAGATACACACTAGTTATTTTTTAAAAAATTAAATATATTTTGTATAAATCACAACAATTGATTGTATGTAACATCACTCTCTCATATTCCTGAATGTCTTAGCAATATTGTAATATTCATTTCGAAACCGGATACAGAATTACCTTCAAGGAAATTTTGAATATCGTTTCTGCCAAAAAAAGGGAAGATCACAAATCAAAACATCGTTTCTGCCAAAAAAAGGGAAGATCACTAATGAAAAAATATAATTTAATTTAGAGTATTATATTGGATAAAACTGATTTGAAACACACAAGTTAATGCCTTTTTTTAAGGGATTAATAACTGTGGCATATTAAAAGTAGGAATTAATTCAAATTTCAGTTTTTAATCCCCCAAATTACTCAACAAATGGATAAAATGAAACACTATATAATGTATCCAACTGTTTTATTATGTATCAGAAACTTATTAAAAATAAGGGATTTTTTGTAAATTGAAGAAGAGTAGGGATAGGAGGTAATTTATGTTTTACACTATGTGATTTACATAATTTTTACTAAAAATTAAATTAGGAAAAATTACTAAAATTCACTACTTTAATTTATTTAATTTCATTAATTCCCTACTGATATATTAAATTACAAAAATCCTTTTTTTATCCCAAATGATATTAATTAAATTTTATACATTAAAATATTAAAAAAATTAATTTACCTTACCAAGGTAAAGCAGAAATTACCTTCCTAATGCATGACTCCTTTCCCCCAAAAAAATCACCTTCCCAAAAATTACCCTACTTCCCAAGATTTCCGCCTCCCCCAAAAACTTCTCTTAATTTTTTTCCACTAATTTCAGTTAAAAATTGGGAATCAAATTTGAAATTCGAATTATTCTAAGCATTATTATCAATACTCTTCTGAATTTGAGTCCTAAATCAAGTATATCATCATCCTTATTACGATTTTTCAATTTTTTCTCGTTTTTTTTTTTATATTTTTAGTGATGGTATATCATCATCCACATTGATATTTTTTAATTTTTTCCGTTTTTTTAAAATTATTTTCTATGATTATTGTTCAAAAAATTTTATTGTTGATTTTCATAATCAAATTCTATGTAGATCTGAGTTCTTTATTGTTGAATCAAACCATGGTCATGAAAAAATCAAGCTCTAGCAAGAAAAATTGTTCAAAAAACAAAGATGCATCTACATCTAAAGACCCAAAAACCCTAAAAAGAGGGGTCGAAATATTTATATTTGAAAAATCAGAATTGGCCTTTAAGAGTTTTTTTTAAGCAGAATAGTGCTTTTTTTTTCTGGTTTTGATTTTAAAAATTTTAAATTGAATGATGATTTAATGTAGTACTTTGGAAGCAGTTTTCACTGTAATTTGGTTTCAAAATTAACATAAATAAAGGGAAGGAAAATCATTAAATTAAATGATGATTTAATGTAGTAATTTCTAAAGCAATTTTCACGGTAAATTAGTTAGAAGATTAACACAAATCAAGTGAAGGGAAAACTGTTACCCTTGATTTTAGCTATAACAGTTACAGAAAAAAAAATTCGGTCATTTATATTCATTTATATTTAAGTATCATTTCTGTTTTATAAAGTATCCAGAATTCTTAAAAATAAGAGATCCCGTTTGAATTGACTTTAAAAAAAATAACTTTTAGAAAAAGTGCTGAAACTTATTTTTGAAATAAGTAGTTATATGTTTGAATAAAATTGCTGCAGTTGAAAAATAAGTTATTGATGTGTTTAACAAATAAGTGTTGGCAATCACTTTTTTTTTGGCAAAATGTCTGAAATACCCTTAAAGTTGTTAACATGATAAAGAGTTGATTAATTTAAGGTTTTCATACTTTAAAAAATAAAACAAAGTTAATTTATATTTTACATCCATAAATAATAATATTTCTTATCATTCACATATTTCTTTATCATCACAAATTATTATTATTATTATTATTATTATTATTATTATTATTATTATTATTATTATTATTATTATTATTATTATTATTATTATTATTATACCCCCGGACTTTCAAAAATGGTATGTCAATACCCTTTGTCATACTTTCGGTTTATCAAAATCCTTACCGTCCAATAATCAGTACATATTTACCCCTCCTACTAACGGAGCACTGATCGTGTACACGTGTTGCAATCCTATGCCATAATCCGATTGGCAAAATTAAAATCCTTTTTGAATTCATCAAGACCCTGATAGTATCCTTATGAACATTTGATGAATGTAATTTCTAGAATCTTTTTCAATAAAGAGAAAAAAATTCAACAAGACATTGCCATTGCATCATATATATATCATGGGTTATATATATATATATATATATATATATATATATATATATATATATATATATATATATATATATATATATATATATATATATATAACCCATGATTTTTTCATACTTAACATTAAAACACTCTACATATGCAAATGAGTTTGTGCATTTCTCGAAATTTGGCGAGTAGGTGAGTCAATATAGATGCAAAGAAGAAATAAACAACTCAATGTTTTACTTTTAAAAAATATACTACTATTTGGTTTTAAAATGGGAAAAATTGAGTAGGTTTCGAAAAATTAATTAATCTTATTATTTAAGAAAAATCGACTTTTCAAATTACGGAGTCGCCACTTGATTTTGATAAAATAAAAAAAACAATTTCAAAAGATTTAAAAACAGATTAAAAATCGATTGAAAAGGTTCGAAGTTCAATGTACATCCCGAGAAGGTGTTAGGCCCTCGGGATGCCCGCTAACTTGCGGTTGACCGGCGATTTGACTAAAATGACCTTAATATACATTTTTTAATTTTTAACTTAGTAAGAAATCGTTTTGATATACTTATTCCATTTGTTATTCCTTATTATTTCTAAAGGAAAACATTTAAAGGAAATTAACTTAAGGAAAACTAAAAGGTGATAAAAAAAAGAAACAAATAAAGTGGTAAATTTTAAAATAGTGAAAATTGGCTACCTCTTAGGAGATTATTAAATTTCTACCACAATACTAATTAATTCAAACAAATAAAGAGAGAAAAATATTTAAACTTGAGATTTGGCCCACCTGTCTTATGTTAAACTATTTAAAGTTGGACCCTTTTCAACAGTTCAAATCCTGCAAAACAAATTGGCCTTTGGGCCTATCAAAAATCTTTGTTGAAAAGGGCCCTGACCCATTTCCTGTAAGAAATCAGAAGGAGTATACACAAAATGTACACTGCTGTATATAGTATATATCCGATCCATTTTGGATCTTTTGAGCCCTGCATTTGTTCGAATACGCATTTCATCGCTATTCACCCTATATTTCCCATATTGTTTCTGCGTATTTGTACCTGTATCATTTTTTTAAACTTGTTTAACAAATGTATATCGTTGCCCAAAAATGTATACGGGCTGTACCCTATGCCCGTATTCATTGTTTAATCCCGTATTTTAATTGAAATAGGCGTCCCTGTCCGTTAACCTGCCATTCATATTTTTTACACCTATTTAAGGTATACCATCCCTGTATATCTGAGTATACAGGCTGTATATCAGTCTGTTTTTCAACTTTCGAAAGTTGAAAACTCTTTTTAAGCAGTGTATTTTTACTTTCATCAACACAGATTTTAAGTTCGGACTTCCTGTGAATTTTTGAACTGTATATCAGTGTATACACTGTGTATAAACCAAGTGCACAACTTCAAAACGAAAAACTGCAGCCAAGTTCCTGCAAATTTAACTTCCAGAAGCACCTATTGCCATATTTCGACCTGCAAATTGGTCTTAAGACCTCCTAGACTTGAAATAGGCTGACTCAAGGACTTTTAACTCGGAGAAATGTGAGAATGGAGTCCAAAATAAACTCGAATCGATGTCACATGTAAAGAAAATAAAAGGAAAGGATTAACAGCAGCAACTAAAAATTATCATTAAAGCAAATTCATCAATAAAGCAAGCAATAAGCAAGCATGAGTTCCTTAAATTTTCAGACATACATAGGCATTAAACCTATAACAAATTCAAAAATAGCGATAGGCAACATGGAACCAAGGTTTAAGGAAGTGACTTCATTATGCAAAAGGTAGCAACAACACATAAATTATTTGTAACTAAAGTATGCTTTAAATAAGGAAAGTCATGCTTTCTTTAAGATGTAGAAATCAAAAGAAGAAAAGTTGTCAAAATGAAACAAATATATATCATCCTAAGCTTAAGAAAAGAAAAGCAATAACAGTGCCTTAGACTTATTGAAACAAACTACAGAAACTTCCTAATCAATTTTTATAAGTTTGAATAACAAGCTCAACAACGTAAGAAATTTATTAATGAGAACCAAGCAAGAGAAACAAATGTTGGACATCCAACAACACCAAACATCGCATTAGTTAACCTCATAGATACGAACTCGAGCCAAGGCATATAACGACCAATGTATAATGCTAAGACGACCTCCATCATCACATGAATCATGCTTAATGCATTAGAATGCACATAGAACCAACATTGACGAAAGAATTCTAAAGCAGGGCAATCAAATGATTCCAAAAAGGACAATACATTAAGAAATTGTAAGAGAACTTTTAAGGAGGAAAAAAGGAAACATAAAGCGAAAACAGAAAAGAGATAAGCCAAACTGATATCTTTGATGTTCAAGAAATCGAATTCGTGTTAATGAATACTAGATGCAACCATTGTCATGTTAACTCATGGGAGAAAAATCATAACACTGCACATATTCATACTAAACTGAAAACACAAAAAGAAATCGAGAGAACATGGAGGAACAAGCGCCATAACTAACACTTATTAACAGACCTAAGACGAAGTGAATGAAATAAGAAAAGACCATCATGAAACATACAAAGCACAAACAGCTTAAGAAACATTCGACGAATAGAATCTATAAGAAAACTAACAAGTCAGTTGTAACATACATCCGCATTCAAATTTCATAACCGTCATCACCACACAAATCACCAAAACATCAGAAGAAGCCATTTCAAAACGAAAGAAACGAGAAAATCACACGAAGCAGGGGATTACCTTTTAATCGACAGCAAACTGAATCAAGCGAGCAGGGATGGGTCTTCACACACGACTTGAACTCGAATAATAACTAAGACTCCTCAATGGAACGTCGAGGTTCGAATACACTATGGCAGAACAGAAACGAACCTTCCAAGTTTCAAATCTCTCTGTTCATCTTTATACCTATTATGTTCTTTGGAAAACTTTTCTAAGAAAAACTGAAACTCCTTTCAAGAACAATCCAAAAATCAGACTCCAAAACAAAATCCTATAATGAAGCCTAAACCCAATTTTCCCAACCTCTGAATTTTCCAACCCCTTTTCTGAAGGAGATGGGGGTTTTATATAGAAGAAATAATTAGGGTTTGCTGAGAGAAAGGCTGGAGCGAAGATTTCAGGCCCATTTTCGAATTCGAATTTCTGAAATCTTATCCAAATGCAGGCGATTCGAACGGAATAAGGGAGGTGGAGGGTGGAGATCGCTTCATTGCACCAAGCAGGCGACGTGGCTCGATCCTACGATGCCAAGGACGATTCTGCATCGTCTTGCGCAACTGTAAAGGCGTACAACATTAGTAGAGCTGCAGGTGTCCGTTGCTACCTCGCTTACCCACGCGCGATAGAGGGAAGGAAAGAGAGAAGGGCATTTGGGGGGAGAGGTTTTGCGCGTGGGAGAGACGACGGGAACTTCAAAAATTTTCTGCGCGTCTGGGTTCTGATTTTTCTGGGAATTTCGCGTAGGGGAGAAAGAAAGGGGAGTCGGGTCGAAAGGGAAGAGGGGAGAGAAAGGAAATGGGTTAAAATTGGTGTTGGGTCGGACTGAGGGAGAAATTGGGCTGGGAATATTGGATGGGCTGCTGAAATGGAAAGGAGATCGGATTGGGCTTGGGAATTAATTTAAAGTAAAAATTATGTAAATCACATAGTGTAAAACATAAATTACCTCCTATCGCTACTCTTTTTCAATTTACAAAAAATCTCTTATTTTTAATAAGTTTCTGATACATAATAAAACAGTCGGATACATTATATAGTATTCCATTTTATCCGTTTGTTGAGTAATTTGGGGGATTTTAATCCGTTTGTTGAGTAATTTGGGGGATTAAAAACTGAAATTTAAATTAATTCCTACTTTTAATATGCCACGGTTATTTTCCCCTTAAATAAAGGCATTAACTTGTGTGTTTCAAAATCAGTTTTATTCCCTTAAATTTTGTCATTAGTGATCTTCCCTTTTTTTTGGCAGAAACGATATTTTGATTTTGATTAGTGATCTTCCATTTTTTTTGGCAGAAACGATATTAAAAATTTCCTTGAAGGTAATTTTGTATCCGGTTTCGTAATGAATATTACGATATTGCTAAGGCATTCATGAATATGGGAGAGTGAGGTTAAATACAATCAATACAAAAGTGATGGGGTAGTGGTTGGGGAAAATATTTCATATATGAATCCAATCTCAGCAATTGCTACAGAATTAAATATCGATGAATTGAATAAAAATATTATTATCCGATATATTGTAGAAGGCAATTCTTCTCCGTTGATAATTAGGAATGATATGGGTGTGAAGCTGTTTATTGAAATAAAGAAGCAAGAGGTTGGATTCAGTATGTATCCGCTTTGCATCGATTCAAATGATAAAAGTACAGAGGAGTTACAAATTTTTGATTCAAGTAGTGGTGCAATTATGTGTATTGAAGGTGGACAAAGAGACGCTAATGCTCTAAACGTTGTTGAATCAAACATTAGTGATTCTTGTTACATACCCGAGATGGAGAAAGAAAATTATATATCAGTTACAAATATATAAAATGTGGAGACGAAACAATTGTACAAGGATAAAGCAACTCTTGTGGCTGTAATGATGAAATACAAAATTAAAACTAGCTTCAATTTTAGAGTTAAATGGTCATATACAAAAAGGTATGTAAGTATTTCATATTTGATTTTTGTTTACACACTTTAGATAATGATATTTTTGGATAAATTTGGATTATTTACATGGTTAGTATATCACTTGGTGTTGGATAATTAAAAATTTATTTTGTATAAGTTAAAGATGGAATTATAATTGTGACAATTTAATTTATTTTGTATTATTATGTTGACGTGTCTGTGAACGTGTGTAGGAGGTAAAACACAGTGGACATTTATATGAATGTTAAAATAGTTTGTTTGACATGAATATAATATGAGGTGTTATTGTAAATGTTATATACCTTTACATACATTGACTGTAATTATCAAAAATTTTGTATCAATTCTTAAAGTTTCAAGTATGCATTTTTACTAATAACTAACAAATTTATATTGTTATAATTGCAGCTATGTTTTAGAGTGTTATTCGGAGAATTGTTGTTGGAAATTAAAGGCGTCTGTTAGGAAAAACACTGATATATTCATAGTAAGATATTTCAACAGTGAGCATACATGTCCATTAAGGGATAGGGTATTAAGTAAAGTACAAGCTACTGTTGGATTTATTGGTGCTTTTACGGCTCCAAAATTGGTAAATCATAAAAGAAAACATACTCCAAATGATATAATTGATGATGTTAGGGAAATGTATGGTGTTGAGATTTCTTACCATCAAGCATGGCGTGCTAAAAAACGTGCACTAGAGTTGATAGGGGCAATCCTGCAGATGCATATAAAAATATGCCAAGATACATACATATGTTGGAAACGGTGTATCCAAATTCTTATATACGGATGCACAAATCAGAAAAAAATGAATTTATGTATCTATTCATTGCTTTAAGGCCTTTGATGAGAGGGTTTGAGTTCTGTAGGCCTGTTGTTGTTGTTGATGGTTCACATCTTAGTGGAGCTTACAAAGGGACGTTTGTATCCGCAAGTACTCTTGATGGGGCAGGCATGTCATGTTGCTGAATAATTATAATTTTTTTTAAAATGATAATAATAACATTGTTACAACATTATGTATCAAGTATATTAATATTGTGTGTTGACTATGTTAAGGTTGCATATTACCATTAGCTTACGGGATCGTCGATACGAAAAATGATTGTTCATGGACATGGTTCTTCACACAGTTCAAAAATGCATTTGGTGAGAGAGAAAAATGTGTGTTGTTTCTGATAGAAACGAAAGCATAATTAAGAGTGTTAGTATAGTTTATCCAAATGTTCCGCATTTTGCAAGCATATGGCACTTGTGGAAAAATGTTTGTACATACTACAAGAGAAGTAAAAACACTCTAAGTGATCTGTTTTATTCGATGGCTAAGGCTTATCGAAAAAAGGATTTTGAAAAATTGATGGCTAAAGTGAAAAAAGTAGATGGCAGAGTTAAAAAGTATCTTGAAGAGGCTGGCTATGAAAGGTGGTCTAGATCTCATGCAACCGTGAATAGGGGTAGAATGATGACATCTAACATTGCAGAATGTATCAATGGTTGTCTTGTTGATGCACGACAATTATCTGTTTTGGACTTTTTGGAAGAAGCCAGAATTCTATTTGGTTCTTGGAACTGCAAAAATAGAGAAATAACATCTTATACAAAGGAAACATTAGGGAGGAAATTTGAAGAGATATTGATTATAAACGCGTCCAAATGTTCGAAAATGAAGGTATTTATTCATATATCAAATATTATGTATCTTGCTTAAAAATTTTAAGATTTTTTTTGTATCAAAAAATCTAACAGTAACTTTTTAAAAACTATTGCAGGTTGTTGCATCTTCAGAATTCATTTTTTCAGTTTATGAAGGTGGTATAAGATACATCGTTTGCCTTGAGAGAAAGAATTGTTCTTGTGGTAGATTTCAGCATGATGAAATACCTTGTGCGCATGCAATGGCTGTTTTGAAGAAGAAGAATATCAAAGATGTACACCTATACTATTCTGTTACTATAAATCTGATGCATTAGCCAACACCTATGCAGTTCCAATGGAACCAATGCCGGACAAAAGTGATTGAACAGTTCCGGAAAGTGTTTTGGAAAAAGTTGTATTGCCACCAAGATACAAAAAAATGCCTGGTAGACCAAGAAAAAAAAGAAAGAAAAATGCAGATGAAAAGCTAAGCGGAAACACAAATTGTTGTGGACGATGTGGACAAGAAGGTCACAATAGAAGAACATGTACTTTCTTTCCAAAAGATTCATAATGATTATTTTTCAGGAGTTCCTTTAATAAATGTAATAGTGTAGCATTTGGTTCCACTGTTACACAGAGATTCTGATTCAATAAATTTCTTTGATCATTTGGCAATGTGTTCTCTAATTCTTTATTTTTTGTTAAACTCTATTTAAATTTGACATTATATTTATGTATCAAATACTTTATTTTATAATCCTTACTCAAACTTACTTTAATCAATATTAATTGCAGAAATTTCACCCAAATTATTTTCAGTTCTAATTTAATTTAATTTAGTAATATAGTATCATGTGTGTAGATACTTAAAAAAAATTCATATTTTGAAGGGCAAATAATTGTTCGTAATATATATAAGTCATAATACTAAATATATCTTATTTTTACAAAAGATATTAATTTTTTTTTTAAAAAAACTGGCGTGTATCAAGTGTAATAACTAGTATCACTGTTTGTGATATTATATATTTTGATATTTCATGTATCATATACATAATATAATTACGTATATAATTTTATTTTTTTGTATCATACAATTCTTTATTTTTTGTTAAACTCTATTTAAACTTGACATTATATTTATGTATCAAATACTTTATTTTATAATCCTTATTCAAACTTACTTTAATCAATATTAATTGCGGAAATTTCACCCAAATTATTTTCAGTTCTAATTTAATTTAATTTAGTAATATAGTATCATATGTGTAGATACTTAAAAAAAATTCATATTTTGAAGGGCAAATAATTGTTCGTAATATATATAAATCATAGTACTGAATATATCTTATTTGTACAAAAGATATTAATTTTTTTTTAAAAAACTGGCGTGTATCAAGTGTAATAACTAGTATCACTGTTTGTGATATTATATATTTTGATATTTCATGTATCATATACATAATTTAATTACGTATATAATTTTTTTTTTGTATCATACAATATATTTACGTATATATAATAAGTGTTTTTTATGACAATAATTACATTAGTGTAATTATTATTATAGTTTTGATACAATAATGACATTAATGTCCCACTAACAGTATACATAATTCCTGAATTCATAACGGTGATAAAATTTTTTTAAGGTAATAGAATAAACAATTTTAAAAATCAAAACACTTTCATAATTTAACAATATGTGTTGTTATGTTAATAAATACTTCAAACATCTTGTTTAACTCCAAAAAAAAAAATAAAAAAAAAATCAAACATTGAAAACTAACTAGCCTACATTAACATTTTCATCTTCAGATGATGGGTTTAATACATTCTTCATTCTTGGAGGGTCATCACTGTTGCTAACATATCCAGCATTCATCTTGTCGAGACCATACTTCAATAAAAGTATCACATATCTTTTGCGAAGATAGCTACTCTCAAAACTATTACATGACATATTGATTTTGTCACTCAAAAATTCTGCATATACAGCTACAAACAGTCCGCAATCACTACAAAAACAATAAGATTAATTATAAGGATGAATTAGATACAAAAAATAAAATAAAATAATAAACAATACTCACAGGCTATCACTTATTTGTTGCATGTTGTCTTGAGCAAACTCCACATTAAACGAATGTTGTGGACCCAAAAGTTCTCCAGTTTTCATGTCTTTATATGCATCCAATGCTGCCCAATCTGTTCGCTCCTTTTTTTCAAAGAACCCACTATCATGAAGGTAGTTTGGAAGGATTTGAGACAACTTCTTGATGTCTGTAAAATGAACTCTCTTCCTTGATCCCGAAGTTGAGTCATACACCCTTATAAGCCTTTCTATTAGAACCACAACAACCAACACCCAATGAAAATTTTCATCACAGTTTACAGGAATGTAAACCTCATCTACTAAATGCCATGTTAAAGCAGCAAGAATAGAAAAACCATTGATGATGTTAATGATAGACCTTTCATGAACTGATACGGCAGCAACACGAAATATGTGTTCTTGTGTGCTAATTGTATTATCTGTATGACTGTTATAATACCTTGAATATGCTTTGCTTGTGTGAGACTTAAACAAGCAATTGACTTTAGTATATCTATACTGATCCATGCTTCTTTGTTTGGACTTCTTGCGGAGATAGTAAAAGATTACATCTATATGCTGCAAAATAAGAGAAAACATAATAAATGGTAAAATGTATTTGATAAGTGGAAAACATATGCAGGAACTAATTCGATACCCTAACTGATAAATATATTTTAAATAATCAAGTTGATACTTAATATTAATAACAATCTGCAACATGATACAAAAAAGTGTAATAGTATTTGATACTTATTATTAACTACATATAATATAGTAAGTTTTAATGTGATACCTAAAAATCACAATTTGACAAAATAATGTATTATGATACCTCATCAGTCCAACATCTATTCGGCTGTGACATAGTATAAAACCAGTTCTTGTCCATTAAGAATGCGACAACAAAGTCAATATAATCAACACCAAATGAAGCAGACTTTGCTCTGTATTTGTCCTCGGATTGTTTCCTATACACAAAAATAATTTTTAGAAACAAATTAAAATAATATTATACAACACAAAATTAGCAAGACATATTATAATAACTTACTTGTTCGCATGGGATTTTAAGAGACCTTTTTCAATCCATTGCGAGAACTCGTCCATCATACCTAATGGCGATTGTTCAAGAATACCACAACCTTCAAATGGATAGAGTGGGAGAACATCATCATCTATTTTTGCCTTGCCTTTATCGTTGGATCCAAAATCTGTCAAATATGGAGACCGTATAATTCTTGAAGGCATCCTGTGTCGTGGTGCTGGAGTCTCAGTATTAGGAGGAAGTGAAGATTTCTTTATGGGTAGTTGGCTATCAGATAACCAAAAAGCACTCTCAATTAGTTCCCCATGACTCATCAAACATAGTGGTTGGACATTGTTTTCCACTTCTGTAGATGTATCAACATAAAACAGACTTGTAGTGTGCTTTTCTATGTTGTGCTGAAGTGTATCAACATCATGTTCATCCGCATTTAAAATCTTTGTGTCTGAGTGAGAGGCTTCACCAGTTGTATAATCCTAATAAATATTTTATTAGACTAAATTCTGACACAAACAAAAAAATTAATGTATACTGATACATAATATTTGTACTTACATTTTCATTATTAAGAGCAACTTTTTCAATCAAAACATGACTACGCTGTGGTGAGTGTATAACCTCTATGGCATCCTCCATATGTTGTTCCTTTGAACAATCCATGTGATTAGGTGAAATAGATTGTTGGTCCACTTTATCTGTCTGTACAATACCAAAACATAATACATAATTCTATTAAATTAAAAGGCAGAAAAGAAAAAGATGAATAAAAATAACATTTGCAATCACATATAAAATAATAACATGATGTTTTTAAGTATCATATACAAACTTTTTCAATATTGATATCATTAACCTGTTCATCAGCATCAACAGCAGATCCACCAATATCTTGATCAACATTATGTTTCTGTTCAAAAAAAGAAAATCGATAAGTGCCAATGAAAATGAAACAAAAAAAATAAAAAATAATACCTTTTCAGTTATGTTGTCTTTCTCGCCAACAACTTTCATCAACTCAGAATGATTTTTTTATCAACTCCACAAGACAATCAACTTGTTGGTCAACCTATACGCAAATTAAACAATTTATAAAGAATTCATAATAAATAACAATAATTATAAAACATATATGATTTTCACAAAAAATATATGATTTTAATACTCACATAACCCTTCAAGTATTGCTTCTGTCTCTCTAATTGTGAATTTTCGAAAATTACTTTTCGAAAATCTGAATTTACGGGAACATTAGATACATTGTCAGCTTGAGAAGTTGGTAAATCTGAAGTGTAAACATTCTGATTTGGTTGCTTTTCGCTGTTGTTGATTTGGAGAACTTTGTTTTATGTGGATGTACAACCTTTCTTCTCTTCGGTGGTGGGGTAGATCCTGTGCTAGAGACTCATGTTGATCTCCTCAACAATTGATCCGGTGGTTCAGATGAAAAGTCTTCAAATCCAGGAACCTCTTGTGGCTTCCCAACATCAATATTAACATTTGATGTACCAGGTTCATCATGAGTTACATGACTGGGTTGAGGTAATTGCAGTGCTGTACATTCCTCTCCAGTTGGCTGAATATTTGTACAGTTATGCTGAAAAATAACAAAATATTGAATCATTGTTAGAACGAACAAAAAATGTATCGATAAGTACCAAAAAAATACTAAACATTTATATATTAATTACCTCAGTGAAAATGCTTTCCATAAACATCTCAAATTTGGCCTTTTCAGCCACAACTTTCCAATTGCAAATTCTTGGAATAACATTTTGTTCTTTAACCGCAATCTCATTATCCAACACAGAAGCACATTCATATATCCATACATTAAGTGCATACGGCATACCATTTAAGCGATACATTTTTTTCTAAGATTTGAACTCTTGTCTAAGTGAATTCATTAAACTTCTGAAAGCCCGTTGACCCCACGGATACTGCCGATAAGTGCCATCTTCAACCATTAAAAAATCTTCAATTGGAATTGCTGTAGTACCAAGTTGAGATAATACAAAAGAGTGGATGAAAAACATGATAGCCATCTGAAGTTGATCATCAATATTATCCCAACCACCCAACATGAATCGATCTACCAGACGTTGTTTATTTACACTGTAATTAGGCCCCAGAAAATACCTCTGAACTAGCCTACTTCTTTTTGAATCTGGATATGTAAAATTCTTAATATTTCCACTGCATTTCAATCCAGTAATAATCGCAAATTCTTTCATAGTAAAGGTTAAGATATTTCCTTTAGCATGTCGAATGTGAAGCTCCTCGTCTAGATTATCTTGCTCCACCTCTAAAAGAAGCAAACACTTGGTGATCTGACCTTGGTAGTTACATTTAGGAATATTCAAATATGAACCAAATATAGTATTCCTAAATAATTCGATACCCTCAACCCCCATTGATAACTCTAAGTCTCTTAATATATTTGAATTGTAAGTACAACCAAACTTAAGAGAGTGTTTGGGAATTTGTTTAACCACATAATTCATATTCTGCAATTGAAAAAAGTGATATTGATATTTAATATAACCAACAAGCTTAATATGATACATAAAATGCAAAAATAAACTTGATACATAATTTTAACAACATATCATAAGTCAGTCAAAATGATACTTAACAGACACTTTATAGCCTAACATGATACAAAAAATGCAAAGTTGTACTTGATACATAAGTGTAACTACAGTTATAAGTCTGTCTACTTGATACTAACATGATACAAAAAATGCAAAGTCATATTTGATACATAAGTGTAACTACAATTATAAGTCTGTCTACTTGATACCAACATGATACAAAAAATGCAAAGTCATACTTGATACATAAGTTTAGCTACAATTATAAGTTTGTCTAATTGATACAAACATGATACAAAAAATGCAAAGTTATAGTTGATACAAAAAATGCAAAGTCGTACTTGATACATAAGTGTAACTACAATTATAAGTCTTTCTACTTGATACTAACATGATACAAAAAATGCAAAGTTATACTTGATACATAAGTGTAACTACAATTATGAGTCTGTTAGTATTTTCTGAATCAGATAAATAATCTAAAAAAATATAATTGATACAGGAAATTAAAATTATATTCTTATTAAATATCTATTAAGCATAAACCCCAAAAGGAGGTGACAACCAAGAGGATGGGCAACTGGTTTTGATTTACATAATTTTTTTTTTGAATTTCAACTTATTTATACATACTACAATTATGAGTCTGTTAGTATTTTCTGAATCAGATAAATAATCTAAAAAATATAATTGATACAGGAAATTAAAATGATATTCTTATTAAAGATCTATTAAGCATAAACCCCAAAAGGAGGTGACAACCAAGAGGATGGGCAACTGGGTTTTGATTTACATAATTTTTTTTTGAATTTCAACTTATTTATACATTAGTCATACTTAATAAACAACATGTACAAAAAAAATAGTATTTTCTGAATCAGATAAATAATCTAAAAAATATAAAAATATTTTTTTCTGATAATACAAAAAGTCATTGCATGTGAGAAAAAAATTTAAAAAAATAAATAAAATCGAATACGTACCGATGGTAGTGGAGGTCTGGATATGGCCATAGTAAGCTTTCTACCCCTCTTCTTGGGTGTCTTTGCATGTGCCTCTTTTTGTGTTTTATAATTCTTCGAACTTTGGTTATCCATTGTTAGAAAAAAATGGCGGACAGATTAGACGAAGGCGTACGGACGGAGAGCACAACTTTGATTTTCAAAGGCAGACAGGTAGAGAAAAATGGCGGACAACTTAGAGGAAGGCGGACGGACGGAATAAAGAGATTTTGATTTTCAAAATTAAGAAGATGAATAGTTGAGTAATTGATTAGTGGGAGTGGTGTAAAAGGGTTCTTTATTTGGGGAAAATAAAGAGTAAAATAAGGGGTAATATTTAATTGGTTAGTATTAATTATGGGAGTCGTGTAAATGAGTATTTTATTTGGGGAAAATAAAGAGTATAATTAGGGGTAAGATTTAATTGGTTTGTATTAATTAGGATTCTAATTTAATAATGTATATATTAGATTAAATTTATTAAAAATAGGGATTTTAGAAATTTTTTAAAAAAGAAGAGAATATGAAGAATATGTAAACTTAAGTTGTATATTCAGGTAATTAAACCTAATTTAAATGGAGGTGAGCTGGAAGGGAAAAGGGAATGGGCTGCTGGTTTCCTTTTCTTTTTAAAAAAACAAATGGGCCTGGGTAGAGGGGAAATAAAGGTGGGCTGGATTTTAATATTAGTTGGATGGGTTATTTAGGAGAATTGGGATGACGTGTTTGGGCCTGGGAATTAATTTGTGGGCTGGGAATAGGGAGTAAAAGCTTGGGCCAATAAGAACAAAAGGGAAGAGGCCCAAATTTGGTTTTTGATGTGTTTAAAGGGAAAATGGGTTGGACTTAATAAATAGCCAATTGAATTAAAATGATAAAATTTGGCTAAACTTTAAATAAACGAATTTGTATTAATTAATCAACGAGCTTCTTTATTTAGTAATTAATTATTTAAATTGTGATTCAAAATATAATCATAATTTTAAACTAAGATAGAATACTTACTAAAGTTAAAATATTTTTGAGATGGTTTTTTTGAATAATCATGAAATATACTAATTATATACATTACTATGTAAAAATATATATATTATCTAAAGTTATAAGAAACGACAAAAGTATCCGAAGTAACATAAAATTCATACACTATATTACTATATTTTCGTAAAATTTATAAAACTAATTAATTTAAATTGTTTGTAAAATTTACGAAGCTCGAGAATGAATTTATACCGGGGAGGGTCGAAATTGGGTGTCAACAACTGTCCCCCATTGTAAATGTTTAGGAATCATGGCCGAACCCTTGAAACGGGTTTCCTACATATCTCAGGCTATATGAGAATTCAGGCCACTTGTAGTTCGATAAGTTTGATTTAACGCACGATTTGAAAGAATTCAAAGCCACCTCAATACCGAATTATGAAGGTATCGAAATACTCGAGGATAAAATTCAAGAGCGAATGTTGGAATGCAGCCGAGTTTTCAACATTGAATCCGCCTACATATCCGTAAACCTTCAGGAATCAGGCTATGTGTAGTTCGACTCGATCGGTGGAAAAGGAAATCTATTATGCTAGATAACCTTCGGTTTTGGACAAGTGACAAATTAAACGAGTATGAAAAGGAGACCTGTAACCTCTTAGCCATGAATGTGGCGCGCTTCACACCCATAATTAAGAACTTACACGGACATAATTTCCAAAGCTCTTAGCGCATTGTCACTCAGATTGGAAACTTGCTTCCGATAAATCGAAACTTACGGATGCGAGACTGAAACTGACAAAACTAAAGAAAAAACCTCATGCTTTGGTAGGGGTGGTTCGCTCCTCTGCTCGCGTCCTAAGAGTTTGACATTCCTCTTTGGACTGTGTCCCAGTTCGCTGCTAAGAGAAAGTTCCACGTTGTGTTGCATCCTTTTTGATGTCGTCCGCACCTGTGGTTTTTTTTGGAGAATTCTTCCTTTTGGATGCTCTCGACAAAGACTGAGATAAAACTCATCATCTTTAAAAAATGCAATTAGGATGGGAGATAATGTCTTTTACCATGTCGACACTTCATTGTTCTCCTCAATATTCGACGTCGACTCGATTGGTCTGACGTAGAACAAATAAAGCTTATGACTTGTGTTTTGCTATATAATCTTCAATATACTCTTCATTTGATGTTAAAATAAATAAATGCAGATGTGATATCGATATTTCGTTCGTCATCATCTGTGACGCTCTTCTTGATGTTTACTTTTATCAAAATAAAAGAATGTAGTTGATGCCAATGGATAAATATTGCTTCTTAGGGATACACGATTTTCTTTCTTTATCCGTGTATGTCTTCTTGCGGGGCATGAATATCTTCCCGCGATACGTAAATTCCTGCGAGGTATGAAATCTTCTCGCAATGCATACTTTCGGCGAGGCATGAAATCTTCTCGCGATGCACAAATTTCAACGAGGCATGGATTCTTCTCGTGATGCATAAATTTCGGCGAGGTATGAACTCTTCTCGTGATGTCTAAATTTCAGCGAGGTATAAAATCTTCTCGCGATGTATAAATTTTTGACGAGGCATGGAATATCCTCGTCGTGCATAACTATTGGCTCGCGATGCATGATTTTCCGTGATGCATGATTTTCAACGAGGCATGGATTCTTCTCGTGATGCGTAAATCCCAGCGAGGTATGAAGTCCTCTCACGCTGTATAAATTTCAGCGAGGTATGAAATTTTCTCGCGATGTATAAATTTGACGAGGCATGAAGTCTTCTCGTGGCACATAATGATTTTACGCGATGCATGATTTTCCGCGATGCATGATTTTCCGCAATGCAAGGATTTCCGCGATTTATGATTTTCGCGATGCATGATTTTCCGCGATTTATGATTTTCGCGATGCATGATTTCTGTGATGTATGATTTTTTGCAATGCATGATTTCTGTGATGTATGATTTTTCGCAATGCATGATTTTTGTGATGTATGATTTTCCCCGGTGCATGAATATTCATATCGTCTCTATTGATGATAACGACAAGATGACCTCCAGATAATATATCGCCTTGATCGATAATAGAATAATAATAAAAATAATTATCCCCTCTTGGGTAATACATTGTCTTGATTGACAATAACTATCTTGCTTGATAATGTAATTCAAATAACGCCCTTTATGAAAATCGTGAAATCTTCGTTGAGATTCCTGCTTGATTCACCTTTGAATTTGGCTAAACACTATTTGTAAATTTCATATTGTTGGAAATTGCTTGAAATAAACAAACCACACTCCCAAGTCTCCGACATAAGCATATGGAACGCTTCCCGCTCTCAGTAAAATTATTGATTTTGGGGATAGTGTTCTCCTCTTTGGAGCTCTCCATATTCATTCGTCGGGGAGACTTTGGCCGATTTCAAAGCAAAGCTATAAACCTGCATCCACAGAAAAATTGTCAGTTTTAAAACATACTGATCTGTGTCGATTTCTTCAGTTGTTTGCTCCTTGTCTTGATATCTTCGGTTGATTTCCCGACTCTTGATAGATAAGACAAAATATTTTACGCCAAAACAAATGAAACATAAAAGGAAAAATTTGAGAGAGATAAAATTTTTAAGAAATAGTATCTTGAAAGGTCACTGCCAAGTCATGTCATATCAGACTTAACAAACTTCTTTGAATCTGACACTTGAAGGTCTATCTGACATTCGCTGATGAGTTTCAGAGGCACTCTGGACTTGTAGGGAAGACCCATAACAAAATTTTGAGGCCATCCTCAAAATTTCTATCCCAGTTTACTGTCTTGCTTATCTTTCTACTGTAACTGAACAGATCGCGGGATTTTTGAGATATTCTCTAAAATTCTGTCCCAGTTGCAAATCTCAAAATATCTTTAGTTTGACTTGCTGAGGAGGAAGCCTCTTCTGGAGAATTTTGAGTCCCTCTCAAAAATTTTGTCCCTGTTCTGTTGCAAAGAGGAATAGAACTTATGGTAAATATGACCGAACCCTTGTGGAGCCTACGTATCCCGTTGAGGCAGAAATCAGGTCAAATGTAGTTTCCCTTAAAATTTAAAAAGAATAAAATTTACAAAGAAACCGACTGAGGCCGATATAGGCCGCCTATGTATCTCATTCTCGAGAATTCAGGTCGAACGTAGTTCAGATATTGAGAAATAATTAAAGGTATAAATGGGGTGACCAAAGACGACATAGGCCGCCTACATATCTCATTTTTGAGAATTCAGTTCAGACGTAGTTCATTAAGAGAGGGATAAGAATTCAAATGGAACGAATACAAGCAAACAGAACGATTACAAGTAAATAACAGCAAATGCAAAATGAAACCTCACACATAATATCTCTTGACATCATCTGAATTGATAGGTTTGGGCCATACACTGCCATCCATCTCCGACAGGACCAAAGCACCTCCAGATATTACTTTACGAACCATGTAAGGACCCTACAAGTTTGGTGCGAACTTTCCTTTGTACTCGTCTTGATGAGGAAAAATACGCTTTAGAACTAATTGACCAACTTCAAAATCTCTGGCTCTTACTCTTTTGTGAAAGGCGCGGGTCATTCTCTGTCTATACAACTGGCCATGGCAAACGATAATCATTCTCTTTTCATCAATCAAAGCTAGTTGGTCAATCCATTTGCTAACCCATTCAGCGTTACTTAAATCAGCTTCTTGGATGATCCTCAATGACGGTATCTCGACTTCAACAGGTATGACTGCCTCTGTTCCATATACTAGTAAGTATGGAGTAGATCCAGTCGATGTTCTGACCTTCGTTCGATAACCTAGTAAAGCATATGGCAACATTTCATACCAACCTCGATGTTTTTCAATCATCTTCCTCAAGATCTTTTTGATATTTTTGTTGGCGGCCTCTACAGCTCCGTTCATTTGGGGGCGATAAGCAGTTGACTTTCGATGAATAATCTTAAGTTGCTCACATATCTCTCTCATCAAATGACTGTTGAGATTTGCACCATTATCAATAATGATGGATTCTGGAACTCCAAATCTTCATATCAAATTGTTGCGGACAAAATCGGCCACCACTTTCTTGGTTACCGACTTGTAAGAGGCTGCCTCCATCCACTTGGTGAAATAATCAATGGCAACGAAAATGAATTTGTGTCCATTAGAAGCGGCCGGCTCTATAAGACCGATGACATCCATTCCCCGAGCTACAAATGGCCAAGGTGAACTCATAGCGTTATGTTCATGAGGTGGCACCCGTATCAAATCGCCGTGGACTTGACATTTGTGGCATTTTTGCACGAATTTGCAACAGTCATTCTCCATAGTCATCCAGAAATAACCAGCTCGAAGAATCTTTCTTGCCAAAGTAAGCCCATTCATGTGTGTATCACAAACTCCAACATGTATCTGTTCAATAAGCCTCACAACTTCAACATCATCCACACATCTTAAAAGACCCAAATCTGGAGTCCTCCTATACAGGACTTCTCCATTCAGAAAGAAATTGAGAGCCATGTGGCGTATCGACTTCTTCTGATTAGATGTAGCGTCTTCTGGATATGTACCAGACTCCAAGTACCTCTTTATATCAAAATACCAAGGCAAACCGTCTGGTTCTGATTCAACGTGTGAACAATGGACTGGGTGCTCCTTCAACTCTATATCCAGCGGGTCGATATAATCAGTATCCAGATGTTTGATCATCGAAGCGATGGTGGCAAGAGCATCAGCTAATTCATTCTGTATTCTGGGAGTATGTTTGAACTCGATCTTGCGAAATCTTTTACATAGTTTTTGCACATACTATACGTAAGGTATAATTTTTGGGTTCTTCACAGCCCATTCACCTTGAACCTGATGAATCAAAAGGTCTGAATCCCCAATAACCAATAACTCATAAACATTCATGTCGATGGCCATTCTCAAACCAATAATACAAGCTTCGTATTCAGCCATGTTGTTTGTGCAATTAAATCAGAGTTTAGCCGCCATGGTATAGTGCTGACTAGATTCTGACACTAAGACTACTCCAATACCCTTACCTTGATGGTTTGCCGCTCCGTCAAAGAATAATCTCCAACCTGGGTATGTTTCAGAAATATCTTCACCCACAAATGACACCTCGTTATCGTGAAAATAAGTCTTAAGTGGTTCATATTCTTCATCCACGGGATTTTCTGCAAGATGATCAGCCAAAGCTTGTGCCTTTATTGCCTTCTGAGTCACATACACGATATCAAACTCACTCAACATCATTTTCCATTTAGCTAACTTTCCTGTCGGCATCGCTTTCTGGAAAATGTACTTCAACGGATCCATTCTGGAAATGAGATATGTATTATACGAAGACAAATAGTGTCTCAATTTCTGGGCAAGCCACGTCAGAGCACAACATGTTCTCTCCAACAACGTGTAACGAGACTCGTACGGAGTAAACTTCTTGCTTATATAGTAAATAGCCCTTTCCTTCTTTCCTGTCTCGTCGTGTTGACCAAGTACACATCCAAAGGCACTATCTGAAACAGACAAGTACAACAACAAAGGACTCCCTTCTCGCGGAGGAACCAATACCGGTGGGTTAGACAAGTAGCTCTTGATAGCATCGAAAGCAGTTTGGCACTCCTCAGTCCATTTAGTCGGGGCGTCTTTCTTCAACAACTTGAAAATAGGCTCACACACCACTGTTGATTGTGCTATAAACCAGCTGATATAGTTTAACCTCCTTAAGAAACTCATCACCTCTTTTCTCATTTTCGGTGGAGGTAACTCTTGAATTACTTTAATCTTGGAGGGGTCGAGCTCAATACCCCTTCTGCTGACTATAAATCCTAACAACTTCCCAGCTGGAACTCCAAAAGCGCATTTGGTTGTATTTAACTTCAAGTTGTACCGACGTGGACGTTCAAAGAATTTTCTCAGGTGTGTCAAATGATCTGAACTCTCACGGGATTTGATTATGACGTCGTCCACGTACACCTCAATTTCCTTATGAATCATGTCATGGAAAATAGTCGTCATGGCTCTCATGTAAGTGGCACCGGCGTTCTTGAGGCTAAACGGCATCACCCTGTAGTGATATACACCCCAAGGTGTAATGAATGCCTTTTTTTTCGCGTCTTCTTCATCTATCAAAATTTGGTGATAACCTGCGTAACAGTCCACAAATGACTACATCTCATGTTTGGCACAGTTGTCAATGAAAATATGGATATTTGGCAACGGAAAATTATCCTTCAGACTAGCCTTGTTGAGATCTCTATAATCAACACAAATCCTGATTTTCCCATCCTTCTTGGCGACCGGAACAACATTGGCCAACCAGGTCGGATATTGCGTTACTTCCACCAATCGAGACTCTATTTTCTTGGTGATTTCTTTCTTAATCTTCAAACTCAGTTCAGGCTTGAATTTTCTAGTATTTTGTTTCACCGGCTCAAACACTCGATTGATAGGTTGCTTATGAGATACGACGTCGGTACTCAACCCCTGCATATCACCGACTTTCCAAACAAACACATCACTGTATTCGGCAAGAAAATGAATCTGGCTCTCCTTCTGAGTTTCATTCAGGTAGGTGCTGATCTTAACCTCTTTGACACATTTTGAATCTCCCAAATTCACCGTTTTCGTCTCCTCTAGATTCAGTTTATGCTTATTCTCGAACTGTCAAAATTCCTCGGCAACATAATCTGGTTCCACACGTTCTTCTTCATAGTCGCCAACATTGTCTTCATTTGTCTCATTTTGTTCATTTAGCTCATGACATGACACGACATTGGCGGGTCTGTAACTTATGTTACTGAAATCATAAACAAACAAAATTAGGAAAGTAACGTATAACAAACAACTAAATAAACAAAGTTAAAAATAAGGAGACTTTCATTTAAAACAAAATGCAAACTTTGGTCATGGAACGGGGCCATGTTGCCTTTTTAAACATCACAACGAAAATTCAAAATTCAAACAATTAAGAAAAATGCAGAAATGGTGGGTCTCGGGCCTCTTCCGGACAACCGCCGATTTTAGTGTGCATAAAATAACTCCTTTCTACTGAAGAGTTCGGGACATCAGGATCGACGTGGAAGTCCAGTTCTACAGAACCTCCCCTGGTTCAGCATCAAGAATATCAACTGTCTCGACCTCCTTCTCGATAATAGTATTGATCTTCTTGAAGAGGTCACAGATTCCTTCCCCACAGCCTTCAGGCTCGGCATACTCCCGGATTGGAAAGGATTGATATAGAGGCAGGATCGGTTTAGCCAACTCTTGATCCTTTTTCTTCTTTATCTTTACGTCGTCATCTGTGGAGATGTACCCCAAACCATATTTGGATTCTTTAGCAAAGACCGGAACAGGTTCAATAATCCCTTGGAAATCTTTTCCCTATCCGAAACTTGGCTCAAACCCATTCTGTAGCATTACCGTGGCGATCATTCTGTACACGGCTGGCATGGGGGTCTGCAGGGCCAAATCCTCATCGATGGCATTTACCAACTCCACCGTGTAAAAATTGCACCTGCGGCGTCTCATCGAAGACTGGCACCTGCTTGCCTGAGTGACTTATCTCACCGTGAACAACTAGCTCCTCATTTTCCATACCAGCTTCATCATTTGATGGAGAGTGGAGGGGACGACTCCAGCCATGTGAATGAACGGCCTTCCCAAAAGAAGGTTATAACTAGTGTCGATATCCAACACTTGGAACTTCGCGCTGAACTCTGCGGGGCCCATTTGAAGGGTCAAGCTCACCGCCCCCAATGTGTCCCTTTGCACACCATCAAACGCTCTTACATTAACTTGGTTTTGCTCCAATTTCCCGAGGTCAAACCTCAGCTGTTTCAATGTCGACAAGGGGCATATACTCAAACCAGATCCATCATCTACCAAAACACGATTGACGACCTTTCCACGGCATATCACAGTGACGTGCAGAGCTTTGTTGTGGGATCTCCCTTCGGCTGGCAACTCATCGTCACAGAAGTTGATGCGGTGTCCCCGAATGACTTGATGAATCATGGAAGCTACGTTATCGCTGCTCGTACCTGAGGGCACGTACGAATCATCAAGATCTTTCATCAAAGCCTGCCGGTGGGATTGAGAACTCATCAGTAGGGCCCACACGGAGATCTGAGCCAGAGTCTTCTCCAAGTGTTTGACAATGGAGTAATCTTTCGGTTGCATCCTCCTCCAGAACTCTTCTGCTTCTGCTTTGCTTATTGGCCTCTTGGCATGGTCGTTCCTCTGTCCTCCGAGAGCAAGCTCATCAGGAGTGTAGCATCTTCCGGACCTGGTCATGCCTTGGGCCACATCGGCTTCGATGACAAACTTGGGTTTGGCGAGAGTTTTTGAAGGCACCAAGGCAACAACCTGTATAGGTGTCAACAAGAGTAATTCTCTTGGTTTCACACTAGTCTTCGTCTGTTTCTATCATATTAATGTTGCCACCCCCATGATTCGGCAACGGGTTTGTATTGACGTTCGGCGCCGCCGGTTGGAGGGAGACTACCTCCTGGTCGATCAAATCCTGGATCTTGTGCTTAAGATTGATACAGTCTTCTGTGTCATGTCCAACACTGTTGGAATGATAAGCACATCTTTGCTCCGGTTTTTAGAACTTAGAGTTGACATCCACGGGCTTGGGCCCTACAGGGTGGATGTATCCGGCCGTGGATAGTCTTTCGAATAGCTTGGTCCGGCTTTCAGCCAGTGCGGTAAAGTTCCTCGAAGGCCTTTTTTCAAACCTGGGACGAGAAGGATCATACCCGATTTGCTGAGGGGGAGGACCCTGTTGATAATTGCGGGTATTTGGGCGAGGAGCTTGGGTTCTGGGGTAGGGGTTTGTCTGGTAATTTGGCACTGGAGCTTGGTAATTTGGGAGGGGTTTTTGATATTCTGGAGCTTGGACTTGATATGTGGGGGAAGGTGCTCGGTAGCTCGGCTATTCATTGGCACAGTTCGGAGCAATATTCTGATAAGGGGGTGGAATTTGGTAAGACTGGGGGTAATTTGGGTACATAGGGGAAAAATTTTGGAGATTTGGGGGTGGATTTTGGTACGACAAAATTTGAGCATCAGGATAGGTGGGGGCAGCATTGTAGTTGTTGGAATGATTGGGTTGTGGGAGATAGGCTTGGTGAGATTTTGGTGGAGTCTTGGAGCGATCTTGAGGACGCGATGAGTTTCTGGGAGTTTTTCTCCCCCATAAGAAACAGCGATAACTTCCTCTCTCTTCTTCCTCATCAATCCGGAATATCCAGGCGACGTGGATACTCGGGCTATCTTCCCCGACTTCAGACCGTCTTCGATAGTCTCGCCAACTTTGACTATCTCGGCGAATTTGGCTCCGATTAACAAAATGATTCTGTCATAGTATTCGGGCTCTTGCACCCGTACAAACACTTCTATAATCTCCTTTTCAGTCATTGGGGGCCTCACCCTTGCTGCTTCTTTTCTCCATCTATAGGCAAATTCCCGATAGCTTTCAGTCGGTTTTTGCTTCATTTTTTCTAAAGAATACCGATCAGGGACTATCTCAACATTGTACGTAAATCGGTCAATGAAGTCTTTAGCTAACGTGCTCCAACTGGGCCACTGCCTGGTTTCGTGCGACGTAAACCATTCGAGGGCCTCCCCGCACAGACTCCGGCTGAAAAGTCTCATCAATAAAGCCTCATCTTTGCCAACTCCCACGAGCTGGTCGCAGTACGCTCTCAAATGTGCCATGGGGTTGTCACTCCTCTGAAGGTATCAAACTTTGGAATTTTGAACCCTTCGAGAAGGTTCAAATCTGGGTGGATACACAATTCTGCATAACTCACTCCGGCGACGTCTGGAACGCACTGCAGCTCTTTCATAGCCCTTTTGATCTCCTCCTTTTTGTCGATTTTCGCCTCTTCTCTTTCCTTCCATTCTCTCTTCTGTTCCTCGTAGTGGTCCAACTCGGAACCGTGCACCTCGTGCTCGACAGGAATGGGATCTTGGAAGGTGGTTCTTTTTGGGAGGGGTGGAGCTATAGAAGGACTCGGGACATTTTGGGCGGTTTGGTACTTTTGTGGGTAGGTTTGAGGATTGGTGTTTTGGTTTAAGTGGGGATGCGGTGTTTGGGGGTTGAGGCCAGTTGGATTTTTATTTTGATTCTGGGGCGGTGGGGCTGTTTGAGTATTCTGGGGATGTGGTGGCATTTGTGGAGGGTTATTTGGAAGAGGTGAGGGAGTTTGATAAGATACGGAATCATACTGGGGGTTTTGGGTTGTTAAATCTATCACAGACGGATTATGCACAGGTTTTGACGGCTGGTTCTGAGTTGGATACATGTTTGACGAAGGGAAGTACATCGGAGGTTTTGCATCAACAAAATTTGGGCCAAATCCGGGTGGAGGCATGTCCTGCCCCCGCTGCATTTCAATTCTCATCTCAGCTATTTGTTGCATCAGTTGCGTGATTAGTTTAATCTTCTCGGCTACGGTGGGCTGAGCCACCACAATATCTGTGAGACTAACTTCATCATTATTGTCTCCCATAACTGTATTTCCTTTGTCTGAGTTCGGTTTGGGGAAGGAATCTGTAGGACCTTTCAATCTGGTGAAGTAAGGATGATCTGCCAGCTTTGATCAACACAGACCAGTTGAAAGTACCTGAGAAGTGAAACATCTCAAAGGCAGATTTGTGAGCGCATATTCGGAGTACAAAATGCATAATATCACACAGAGAGCAGATAAACACACAAGTTGCATTGTTTGAGGATATCTTTAACCCACGAATGAGGACGGGAATAAGGATGATTTTTTTTCATTCATCTCGGGAAGGCTAAATTACGTTGATCTACGGTCTTCTTGCAGCTGCTTTTGATGCCCATTGATCTGATCTTCATATCTTTCGTAACATGAAGGAGAATGAAATTTTTTTAAAGATAGGGGTCGGGCCGGGAAAAGCTGCCTACGTATATCACAAAGAGAATTTAGGCCCAACGTAGTTCGAGTTTAAGATAAAATATTTTCATTCATTGCGATTACAAGGAAATTAAAAGATAACATCGGAATTCTTAAAGGATGACGATAGCATTTTAGTCATTTCTCCTCCTGTTGTTGCATCACTCCCTAGACGATTGGAAACGGAGGCCTGTAGACGATTTCCTCCTCGTCGTACTCCTCAGTCAATTTGTTGTCGGGGCCGTTATTGTCTGCTCATTGTTTACAAGAGAGGTAATTTCCGCCCTTCAGATTACTAGGGTCGTCAATTCCTTATCAAGTGACGCACTTTTGGCTAACAGAACGGTAGTCTCAACATCTATCTTTGCCTCTCTCGCCTCCCTTTCGTGCACCTTCAAACGAAGCGTGTCCAACTTTTCCCTCAAGTTTTCGGTTTCCATTTCAACCTCTTTCTTTCTTTTTATCTGTGATGCCAGGTCCTCATCCAATGTCACGACTGCAGCTTTGTAAATTGCTGTGGTCATGTCAAATCTGAGTCCTTCCTCCTTGGCCTTTTGAATTTGTCGAGTGACTCGTTCAATCTTTCTTTGTAACTCCTATTTAGTGAGCTTCGTCTGGATGTTCTTACCCTTGTCCATAGCAGTAATTTGCCTTTCCTGAGACGATAGAATAGTATTTAGGGTTTGTGGTATAGGAGGAGATCTTTTTGGGTGAGAAACTTAAGACTTGAAAATTTTGGTCGGACATTTTGCAATAGTGGCTTCTGTAAATTTTGGCGATTTCTAGGCAGGAGTGAGTTAATGATATCCTCATTCATTGCAATCATAACACATAAGCAATTGAACACACATATATATCGCGTCCTAAACATGCATGTGGCCCTTTTGTGCCAAGGGTAGGCCTAGCGATCTGAAGGATGTATTGCGCCATTTAAACAAATGGTTGTATCCCCAAAATAAATTTCACTAAATATCATAGCGTTCATTACATAATCAAAATCAAACGGGATACATTTTAGGAAGGGGATGTAATGCAAATACATATATAAAAACAATCCTACGTAGGGGATTTAAAGGGTTGATGATTCAGCTCCTCTTCTGGCCTTCTCTCTACTTCTTCGGGGATAATGCACTTGCTGGTGAACACATACGGCTCAGCGAACACAGCTTTGGAAGATGTTGGTATGGCTCGTAAAGTGTTCACTGCTCATCCAAAATAGTGTCCAAACGCATCAGACAAGCCCTTATGTCAGCTAATTCCTGTGACGTCACAGCCAAAACCCTCTGACTTTCTAACTCTCGAAGTTGGTACTCTCGCTCCTTTTGTTGAAATTCCTGCTCTATCTTATGAAATTCTTGCTCCCTTCGGTCCCACTCTTGCTGAAAATGGTATGCATGAATTTGAAGCCTTGTCTGCACGTCTTCAATTTTTTGACCCATACGCGGTATTAGATTTACTATGCCACGCAGATCATTGTGCAACCATGTCTTGTATTCATCGACATACACAGCTCCATACCTGTTCTCGATCACCTCCCACTTCATGTTGACACGCCCGGCCCATTCCTAGAGAATTATCTTAGCGAAAGGTATTTTGTCCTTCTCATTGTAATCGACAATGAAAGAGCTGGCATATCCTTGGACGGGTATGACTTGGACTTTACCAAATTGTCGCATCACTCTCGTTGGGTTGTAAGGACGCAGTCTTCTGATGCCAGGAAGGACTAAAAATGGAAGTTTGGCCCCTTGTGCTGCTATCATCTCGGACTTGAAGCTCGGCAACAACCACTATATGTCTCTTTCTTTCAAATCATAAAACACCTTTGCCCACGCATCCCTGGTGGTATGAATTGGAAATCTACGGACAATTAAGTAGAACTCGTAATTATCAAGAGGACTTGTCCGACTTGGTTTGGCCAACTCGTGTGGCTGGGGGTCGTCTCTTTTACATAAATGTTTATTCAACCACCATTGGAGTAGAATGTTGCAACCTTGGAAAAATTGGAACCCATTTTTACATAGACTTAAGGATCGGTAAATGTCGGCCAAAATGACTGGGTCCAAGCAGCAATACTTCTTTTTTTCTGATTTTCTACCGATTCCTCTGAACATGGCATTCACCACAATCACTACCCGTGCGTCGATTTCTTTTCCTTCATCTTTAGGGAACACCATAGTTCCTAAAAGGCATGCGGAGAAAGCAATAGCCTGAGTTTGCCTCCAGGTACTGTAATCGTGGAATTTGTTCGGGAATAGTCTGAAATAATTGTCGTGCCCCCATCTCTCAAAAAATCTCATTAGTGGAATGTCGTGGGTCTCTAACCAATTTGCATTCACTAGGAACAATATGTTTTTCAATTCATTTCTAGTTGGCCTATCTGGCAGGAGAATGTATTGATTCAGACATTTTTTCCTTTTGCCACATGTCCCAATTGAGTCAAGGCAGTCCTTGATTTCCTTTAGTGTGGGCGTTATTTCGACATCTCCGAATCGAAAGACCATCTTTTCGTCATCGCAAAATTGAGTGATGACCTCGATAAACGTGGGCCATACCTTGAAGTTCATTATTGAAGGTAGGTGACCCAAGTAAATCGAGATTTCTATCTTTTGACACTCTTTGAGGTTGCCCCACCATACTTGAAGAATATCGGGCGCCTGGGTGACTATGTTGAAATGGAGGAACTGATACAACTAGTTAATTTTTAACCTTCCTGATATAACAATCAGTTAAACACGCAATACATCCTTCAGAACATACAAGTATGATCGTCCTATCGAGCCGTAGGCTCTTTGGACTCAAGGAGGTGTATGTAATGGGCCCAACACTCCTTGGGTGTTAGGTCGTCTTAGGCCAATGTGCTATTTTTCGGGATTGGATTTCGCTCTATCTTTGTTTGACTAAGAGTGGGTTGTATTTAAAGTGGAATGAGTAACCCAAGCGGACTACTTGGGCTGGGACAATTAACGATCGTTGACTATCAAGTAGTCAACTACACTCGTCAGGGTGTCTCGAGAAAATTTTGGTTAACGAACGACTGCGAACCCGCATAATCGTCCTTTTAGTGGAAATAAAATAAACGTCGTTTGACGGAATTATGACATGCTATGAATGCAATGACAATATATGAAAAAATTAAACAATCCGCACAAACAACCAATAAAACAAGTAGTCAACAATCAAATCATGTGGTTAGAACTTAATTCTCCCCAGCGGAGTCGCCATTTCTGTTTTACTTTTAAAAAATATACTACTATTTGGTTTAAAAATGGGAAAAATTGACTAGGTTTCGAAAAATCAATTAATCTTTTTATTTAAGGAAAATCGACTTTTCAAATTATAGAGTCGCCACTTGATTTTGATAAAATCAAGAAAAAATTTCAAAAGATTTAAAAACAGATTAAAAATCGATTGAAAAGGTTCGAAGTGCAACGTACATCCCGAGAAGGTGTTAGGCACTCGGGATGCCCGCTAACTTGCGGTTGACCGGCGATTTGACTAAAATGACCTTAATATACATTTTTTAATTTTTATTTAAGTAAGAAATCGTTTTGATATACTTATTCCATTTTTTATTCCTTATTATTTCTAAAAGAAAACATATAAAGGAAATTAACTTAAGGAAACTAAAAGGTGATAAAAACAAAAATAAGCAAATAAAGTGGTAAATTTTAAAATAGTGAAAATTGGCTACCCCTTTGGAGATTATTAAAATTCTACCACAACAATAATTAATCCAAACAAATAAAGAGAGAAAAATATTTGAACTTGGGCTTTGGCCCACCTTTTCTATGTTGAACTATTTAAAGTTGGGCCCTTTTCAACAATTCAAATCCTCCAAAACAAATTGGCCTTTGGGCCAATCAAAAATCTTTGTTGAACAGGGCCCTGGCCCATTTCCTGTAAGAAATCAGAAGGAGTATACACAAAATATACACTGCTGTATACAGTATATATCCGATCCATTTTGGACCCTTTGAGCCTTGCATTTGTTCGAATACGCGTTTCATCGCTATTCACCCTGTATTTCCCACATTGTTTCTGCGTATTTGTACCTGTATCATTTTTTTAACTTGTTTAACAAATGTATATCGTTGCCCAAAAATGTATACCAGATGCAACCATTGTCATGTTAACTCATGGGAGAAAAATCATAACACTGCACATATTCATACTAAACTGAAAACACAAAAAGAATATGAGAGAACATGGAGGAACAAGCGTCATTACTAATACTTATTAACAGACCTAAGACGAAGTGAATGAAACAAGAAAAGACCATCATGAAACATACAAAGCACAAACAACTTAAGAAACATTCGACGAATAGAATCTATAAGAAAACTAACAAGTCAGTAATAACATACACCCGCATTCAAATTTCATAACCTTCATCACCACACAAATCGCCAAAACATCAGAAGAAGCCATTTCAAAACAAAAGAAACGAGAAAATCACACGAAACAGGGGATTACCTTTTAATCGGCAGCGAACTGAATCAAGCTAGCAGGGATGGGTCTTCACACACGACTTGAACTCGAATAATAACTAAGACTCCTCAATGGAATGTCGAGGTTCGAAACGAACCTTCCAAGTTTCAAATCTCTCTGTTTATCTTTATACGTAATATGTTCTTTGGAAAACTTTTCTAAGAAAAACTGAAACTCCTTTCAAGAACAATCCAAAAATCAGACTCCAAAAAGAAATCCTATAATGAAGCATAAACCCAATTTTCCCAACCTCTGAATTTTCCAACCCCTATTCTGAAAGAGATGGGGGGTTTATATAGAATAAAAAATTAGGGTTTGCGGAGAGAAAGACTGGAGCGAAGATTTCAGGCCCATTTTCGAATTCGAATTTCTAAAATCTTATCCAAATGCAGGCGATTCGAACGGAATAGGGAAGGTGGAGGGTGGTGATCAATTCATTGCACCAAGCAGGCGACGTGTCTCGATCATACGATGTCAAGGATGATTCCGCATCGTCTTGCGCAACTATCAAGGTGTACGACATCAGCAGAGCTGCAGCGTCTGTTGCTACCTCGCTTATCCACGCGCGATAGAGGGAAGGAAAGAGAGAAGGGCGTTTGGGGGAGGTTTTGCGCGTGGGAGAGACGAGGGGAGCTTCTGAAATTTTCTGCGCGTCTGGGTTCTGATTTTTCTGGGAATTTCGCATAGGGGAGGAAGAAAGGGGAGTCGGGTCGAAAGGGAAGAGGGGAGAGAAGGGAAATGGGTTAAAATTGGTGTTGGGTCAGACTGATGGAGCAATTGGGCTAGGAATATTGGATGGGCTGCTGAAATGGAAAGGGGATCGGATTGGGCTTGGGAATTAATTTAAATGGAGGTGGGCTGGAAGGGAATAGGGAATGGGCTGCTGGTTTCCTTTTCTTTTTAAAAAAACAAATGGGCCTGGGTAGAGGGGAAATAAAGGTGGGCTGGATTTTAATATTAGTTGGATGGGTTATTTAGGAGAATTGGGATGACGTGTTTGGGCTTGAGAATTAATTTGTGGGCTGGGAATAGGGAGTAAACGCTTGGGCCAATAAGAACATAAGGGAAGAGGCCCAAATTTGGTTTTTGATGTGTTTAAAGGGAATGAGTTGGATTTAATAAATAGGCAATTGAATTAAAATGATAAAATTTGGCTAAACTTTAAATAAATGAATTTGTATTAATTAATCAACGAGCTTTTTTATTTAGTAATATAATTATTTAAATTGTGATTCAAAATATAATCACAATTTTAAACTAAGATAGAATACTTACTAAAATTAAAATATTTTTGAGATGTTTTTTTTGAATAATCATGAAATATACTAATTATATACATTACTATGTAATATATATATATATATATATATATATATATATATATATATATATATATATATATATATATATATATATATATATATATATATATTATCTAAAGTTATAAGAAACGACAAAAGTATCCGAAGTAACATAAAGTTCATACATTATATTACTATATTTTCACAAAATTTATAAAACTTATTAATTTAAATTATTTGTAAAATTTACGAAGCTCGAGAATGAATTTATACCGGGGAGGGTCGAAATTGGGTGTCGACACTCAATATCTAACGATTATCACTATGATCAATATTACTTGGTATTCAAACGTAATTATTCTATTGTGCGTTGCGTCAACAAGATATGACGATGGAATCTGCATGACTTTTAGTATAACAAAAATAGCTATATCACATAAACTTTTAAAAAACTCACTAGTCTTTTCACAATCACCAATCAAATGATTTACAAAATTAACATCTATAATTGTTACTGATTGAAACCTCACTCATATTCATTTTTCTTCTCTGTCCCTATTAGAAATATTATGGATACTACCTTTTACAAACACTTATTCGTATGTTACTCATTGACAATGACAATATCAATGGATCCATATATTGTACTCTCTTTTGCAAGAACATGACAATATTTTGGATTTATATTTTTTTAAAAATATGTATATACCCAACCCCTAACCTGCCCCAACCCCCGTCAGCCCACTCTCACGCCTTAAAACATATATTTTTTATTGACCCCTGTCACATCCGAGCCTACATTTTGGACTAACCGACATTCGAGAATCAATATTGGCCCGAAGCTAACCCTTGGCCTAGCTAAATTACTAGTGGAAAACTTACTCAATTTGAAGTAACTTTAAAAATTAAATTGTAACTCAAATGATAACTTATAATATTTTATATATAAAAATTCATCTAGCCAAAGTGATAACCCAAGTCTTAACATAACCTAATCAAAAATGAAAAGACTCATAAACTAAAAATGTCTAACTATCAATATTGAGCCCAAACTTAATAAACAGCCCAACCCGCCCATACTTATGTGGGTTGGGTTCAACATAATTCATATTTGAGTCAGTTTTCTGCCCAACCCAATGATCCCGTTCTAAATTAATTCAGAGTTGAGCCCAATACATTCTCCACTTCAACCCGCTGAATTTTGGTATTTCGTCATTGTTTTTCCTTCTCAAAGTGGTTCTGTTTTAGGTCCAAAATTGATCAATATGCTTACAAAATTGGGAATTGAGAAGAAAATATTTTTGATAACTCTAGATGATGCATGTTATAATGAAGACATTTTAGAGAGGTTGATCGATCATTTTACGTTGATGGATTCTCTTCTTTCTGATGGAAAGTATGCACATATTCGATGTTCAAATCATATTTTAAATTGGTTGTTAAGGCAGGTTGGAAGACAATTGAAACTTCGATATGTAACTTAGGGAAAGCATCAGGTATGTTAAAGGTTCAAAGGCAAGAAAAATAAAATTTGTAGAGTGTATTAAGAACCTCAGCTTGAAGTTGAATGGGAAGGTACGTGTCACGACCCAAAACGAGCCGCGAGTGGCACCCACACTTATCCTACTATGTGAGCGAACCAACAATTCTAAACCCCAACATTTACCAATATTTCAACCATAATGAACGAAATATAATGCGGAAGACTCAAAATCTTATTAATATGACCAATAAACAAGCTTCTAAAGTTTATCAACTATTATCCCCAAAATCTGGAAGTCATCACACCAAGAACATCTATCCTCAAATTTCTAAATCTAAGAATATTTAAGAAGCTAAAATAAGTAAACAGATTGTCCATGTCCGAACTTCAAGACATCAAGACGTGAAGGAAAGAATCCAGTCCGAGCTAGGAATAATAGCTCACCCTGAAATCTGATATACTGGAGACTGGCTAGAGTTGCGGACGAGTCGAAGTCGATGGCACGTTTGCTGCACTCCACAAATAACAAAGAGAAAAATACAAGTAGGGGTCAGTACAAGGAACACATATTGAGTAGGTATCATCGGCCAACTCAAAATAGAAAGCAATATATATCGAATAATAATATAAAATCAACTACAATACTCAACATGTGACCACAACAAGTACAAAAACCATTGACCACAACACCAAGCACACCTATGAGGACTCAAGCCTCCACACCATACTCATTTGGGAAATAGGTTCTTTAAATTTGAGTTTATTAACATAATTCAAGATTCATTCCCTTTATCCTTCTTGTGTCGGAACGTGACACTCCGATCCCCTACTACTACGTGTCGGAACGTGACACTCCGATCCCCTAATACTACGTGTCGGTTCGTGACACCCGATCCCCTAATTCTACGTGTCGGTTTATGACACCCGATCCCCTAATTCTACGTGTCGGTTCGTGACACCCAATCCCCTAATTCTACGTGTCGGTTCGTGACACTCAATCCCCTAATTCTACGTGTCGGTTCGTGACACCCGATCCCCCAATCTCATTATTTTAGTTCATCAAGCCTTCCTTTATGTCAAGGCACCATCATTAATAGAGAGGAATTAAGGTTTAAGATTCAACAACCTCATCTTTCTAATCCATTACAATTACATAATCACATCATGCAACCACATAATTAAGCATATAGAAGACTTTACAATACCACCCAATACATATCATTCGCTATTTAGAGTTTACTATGAAATAGCATAAACCATAACCTACCTCCACCGAAGAATCGTGATCAAGCAAGCTATTTCTCAATGCCTTTACTTTCCTCTTCGCTTCTCCCTCTCTCGCTCGTTCGTTCCCCTATCTCTGTTCTTTCTATTTTTCCTTTTCCAGATTCTTTTTCTTTTACCCTAATTATCATATCATTCATTATGTTGAAAATAACCCATTTCTTATTTTAAAGTTATCTCCTTTAACCCCAATTAAATAAATTATTAAACCTACCTCACTAATTTCCTAATTAAAATCAGGAATAGTCCAAAACACCACTTAAAACTTTTAGCAGAAATCCGACCCAGTCGAGGTGACGCAACTCGTGACGGCCCGTCGTGCCTGCGACGGTCCGTCCTGCAGAGTCGTCACAGAGTTCAGAGACTCAAATTCAGTAAAGGGGTTGGTGACGGTCCGTCGTATCTACGACGGTCCGTCCTGCAATTCCGTCGCGAAGTTCAAAGAGTTGATCTCCGTACCCAGATTTCAGAGTTTAAGTGTTTTGGCACGAAGACACTCGACGGACCGTCGTGCCTATGACGGTTCGTCCTACCTGTCGTCGAGGGTAATGAGGAGAGCAGCAGGAGAATTACACAAGTGTGGGACGGCGGAGTCCGTCACGGTCCGTCGTGACCATGACGGTCCGTCGCGACCATGACGATCCGTCGCGTGAGCCGTCGACCTAGCCAGTTTTTATCAAAAGTCATTTTATTGCTCGAAACGACTAAACAGGTCATTACAAAAGATACCAATTTACCCATCGTTCTTCCTCGAATGATCACAAGAAGAAAACAAGGGCGAGAAAGAGTACCTGAATATGAAAAAAAGGTGTGGGTATCTTTCTTGCATATCAGCCTCCTTCTCCCAAGTGGACTCTTCAACTGGTCGATTCTTCCGTTGCACCTTGATGGATGCAATCTCCCTTGATCTCAACTTGCGAATTTCTCTATCTAGAATAGCAATAGGCTCTTCCTCATAAGACAAATTCTCTTCAAGAAGAACTGAATCCCAACGAATAATGTAGTTTCCATCCCCATGATATCTTTTCAACATAGACACATGAAATACCGGGTGCACTTCTGAGAGTCCTGGAGGCAATGCCAATTCATAAGCCACCTCCCCCATGCATTTCAGAACTTCAAAAGGACTAATATACCTCGGACTAAGCATACCTCGCTTACCAAACCACATCACCCCTTTTGATGGGTGAAACCTTCAGCAGGACTTGTTCACCCTCCTAAAATCCAAGTCCCTAACCTTTCGGTCTGCATATTCTTTCTGTCTGTTCTGAGCTGCTAGAAGCTTCTCCTGAATGAATTTTACTTTATCTAACGATTCCCTCAAAAGGTCGGTACCCCATGGTCTCACCTCAAATGCATCAAACCAACCAATGGGAGACCTACATCTCCTCCCATACAGTGCCTCAAATGGGGCCATATCAATACTCGAGTGATAGCTATTATTGTAAGAAAACTCTGCTAAAGGTAAGAAGTTATCCCAATGACCACCAAATTCTATCACACATGCACGAAGCATATCCTCCAACACCTGAATCGTTCGCTCAGACTGACCATCGATCTGAGGGTGAAATGCAGTACTAAGGTCCAACCTAGTACCTAATTCAGCATGCAATGTTCTCCAAAACATAGAAGTAAATTGCGTACCTCTATCTGATATGATGGAAAGTGGAACTCCATGCAATCGAACAATTTATGAGATATAGAGTTTGGCTAACTTCTCTGCATTGTAAGTCACCTTGACCGGAATGAAGTGAGCAGACTTAGTTAATCTATCCACAATTACCCAAATAGAATCAAACTTACCCAATGTCTTTGGAAGACCAACCACGAAATCCATTGCAATTCTTTCCCACTTCCATTCAGGAATGGGCATTCTCTGAAGTGTTCCTCCGGGCCTCTGGTGTTCATACTTTACCTGCTGACAATTCGGGCATTGGGCGACAAAATCAACAATGTCAAGTTTTATTCTACTCCACCAAAAATGTTGCCTTAGGTCACGATACATCTTGGTTGCACCAGGATGTATAGAATATCCTGAACTATGAGCCTTTGTAAGAATAGTGTGGATCAAATCATCAACACGGGGCACACATACCCTTCCATTAACTCTCAAAACGCCTTTCTCATCAATTATTGCCTTTTTAGCCTCTCCTCGCAATACCATATCTCAAATTCGGCTCAGTTTCTCATCAGTAAACTGTTTTCCCTTAATCTTGTCAAGAAAAGAAGATCTTTCCTCCACACAGGCCAAAAATCCTCCTTTGTCTAGTACTTCCAGCCTCATAAAGTCATTAGCCAGAGTCTAAACCTCTCTAGCCAATGGGCGTCTAGAAACCTGTAAGTGGGCTAGACTTCTCATGCTCCCTGTTTTTCTACTTAAAGCATCTGCCACCACATTGGCTTTTCCTGGGTGATACAATATAGTAACATCATAGTCCTTCAATAGTTCCATCCATATCCTCTGTCTCAAATTCAAATCTTTCTGAGTAAAGACATATTGTAAACTATGATGATCTGTATAGACTTCACACTTAACCCCATATAGATAATGTCTCCATTGCTTTAATGCAAACACGACTGCAGCCAACTCCAAATAATGGGTCGGATAGTTAGGTTTATGCACTTTTAATTGCCTTGAAGCATAAGCAATCACATTTCTCTCTTGCATTAGCACTGCACCCAACCCAGAATAAGATGCATCACAATAAACAATGAAATTCTTGCCTTCCACTGGCAAGGTAAGAATTGGTGCAGTAGTCAACAAGGTCTTGAGGTTCTGGAAGCTTTCTTCACATTCGTCCGACCATACAAATGGAACATTCTGCTTCGTCAAATTTGTCAGTTGGGAGGCAACAGAAGAAAATCCCTTGACAAATCGACGGTAGTAGCTAGCTAAACCAACAAAGCTCCTTACCTCTGTAACATTGGTAGGTCTTACCCAACTCTTCACTACTTCGATCTTAGAAGGATCCACCATCACCCCATCCTTAGAAACCACGTGCCTCAAGAAGGACACTGAATCTAGCCAAAACTCGCACTTGGAGAATTTGGCATAAAGCCTTTTCTCCCTCAACACTTCCAATACAATTCTCAAATGCTCCTCATGTTCTTTCCTGCTCTTTGAGTATATCAGTATATCGTCAATAAATACAATAACAAAGAGATCCAGATATGGCTTAAAAATCTCATTCATCAGGCTCATGAACGCAGCAGGGACATTCGTTAGTCCAAAAGACATTACTAAGAATTCATAATGCCCATACCTGGTTCGAAAAGCAGTCTTTGGCACATCTGTGCCCGTATTTTCAATAGATGATAACCAACTCTCAAGTCAATTTTTGAGAAGGTACAAGCACCTTGTAACTGATCAAACAAATCATCAATGCGAGGAAGAGGATACTTGTTCTTAACAGTTACCTTATTCAGTTGTCTGTAGTCTATGCACATCCGAAAACTCCCATCCTTCTTCTTCACAAATAAGACAGGAGCGACCAAGGGGATGCACTTGGCCTAATAAAACCTTTACCTAACAACTCCTGAAGTTGGGCCTTTAACTCCCTTAACTCTGCTGGATAAGGGGGTATGGAAATGGGGCGAGTACCCGGCTCCAGATCAATACAAAAATCAATATCCCTATCCGGTGTCATTCCAGGATGGTCTGCAGGAAACACATCCAGAAACTCACGGACTATCGAAACAGACTCAATCGAAGGTACTTGGGAAGTATCATCCTTGAGATGGGCCAAGAAAGCTAAACAACCCTTACTCACCATTCTCTTAGCACGAAGAAAGGAGATGATACGAACTGGGGTGGAAGTATAGTTACCCTCCCACACTAGCGGATCTGTCCCAGGCTTGGCCAATGTCACAGTTTTAGCATTACAATCTAAGATTGCAAAATTTGGAGAAAGCCAAGTCATACCCAAAATTACATCGAAATCAACCATCTCTAGAATAATCAAGTCTACATGAGTATTGTTCCCCACAAAAGTCACAAGACAAGACCTATACACCTTCTCAACTATCACAGACTCACCCACAGGAGTAGAGACATGAATGGGCATGTCAAGCAAATCACAATGTAAATCAAGACCAATAGCAAATGAGGAAGATACATATGAAAATGTGGATCCAGGATCAAATAATACAGAATCCATGCAATCACAAACCAAAAGATTACCTGTGATAACAGCATCAGATGTCTCCACTTCAGACCTCCCGGGGAAAGCATAACAATGGGCCCTATCACCTGTCTGCCCGTTGCCCCTACCATGTTGCGCTGCAGTAGCTCCAGTTTGCCCGACACCCCGGTTGATTTGGTGACCTCCATTACTTTGGCTGCCACGTCCTCCAGAATGGCGGCCTCTTCCATGACCACCTCTACCTCTAACTATTGGGGGTCTGTAACTCTGTTTTGGACAATATCTCCTAATATGTACAGTCTCCCCACATCCATAACACTCTCTAGGGTCAATCTTAGGTCTCTGTGAGAACGACGAAGTCTGGGGATAACCTCCAAACTCAAAGGAATGTTGGCTGGTCTGCGACGGACCCCCAACTACAACCTGCAGTGAAGACTGAATAGGTCGGGATGGGTAACCTTCTGAACTCTGCCCTCATGAGTAAGAACCACTAAACTCACCTCCCTTACGAAACTTCTTAGATGTCGAGGCCATGGTGAAATCGTCTGGCTTCACCCCCTCCACTTCTATCACAAAATCAACCACTTCTTGAAAGGATTTTGCTGCAGCAGCTACCTGTAAGGCCGGAATCTACAAGTCTGACCTCAATCCCTTCACAAAACGGCGAATCCGCTCTTGTGGACTGAAGCAAAGATGGGTGGCATACCTAGATAGTGCACGAAACTTAGCCTCGTAAGCAGTAACCGACATCCTGCCTTGCTGCAGGCTCAGGAACTCATCTCTCCTCCTATCCCTCAAAGTCCGGGGTATATACTTCTCCATAAATAAGCTAGAGAATGATGCCCAAGTCATAGGTGGTGCTTGTGCTGGTTGACACTTAACATATGACCGCCACCACATTTTGGCGTTCCCCTGAAATTGATAGGTCACAAACTCAATGCCAAATTGTTCTACTATGCCCATCTTATGTAGCAACTCATGACAATCAACCAGGAAATCATAGGCATCCTCAGATTCAGCACCTTTGAAGACTAGAGGTTTCAACTTCAAGAATTTAGTGAAAAGTTCATGCTGATCACTCGTCATTATAGGCCTTGTAGTCAATCGAGGAAACGTGCCTACTTCCAATGAGGCATCCATGCGGGGAGCCACAGCAGCTGAATATTGTACTCCCGGAACCTGAGGTGATGGTGCAGAAAACACTAGAGGTGTCTGGCCGTGATCAGATAACCCGCTAAGATAAGCAAGAACCTGGTTAATCATCTCTGGGGTAGGTTGGGGTGGTAATTCCTCATCTTGCACTTGCTCATTTTCCCCTTCCTCGCCTTCTCTTACTACCTCATCAGTCGGTGGAGGAGTCACCGCCCTAGTACTAGCTGGACCAGGTGTTTGTCCTCTACCTCTAGAGGACGTCCTCCCGCGACCTCTACCACGGCCTCTTGCCACTGCTCCTCTTCGAGCTATAGCCCCAGTGGCTGGCTGATATACCGTGGTTTCACAGTATAGTTAATACTTTTTCCTTAAGTTTAGTGTGTCCAAAAGCCTTTTTGTGCCAATTTTGATATAAGTTTCTCTTTGTTTTGCAGGAAATCTGTCTAGAGCTGAATGCGGAGATTTTGAGCGAAAAAATGCAGAAGAGACTACCTACGGAGCTTATGACGGTCCGTCGTGCCTGTGACAGTCCGTAGGTGGCAGCGTAGTGCAGCTGCTGAAGGAAGATGGGGAAGTCTGACCAAGTGTGGGATTACGGAGCTTGTGACGGACCGTCATATCCATGACGGTCCGTCGTGAAGATCAGAGAAGTGATCCCAGTACCCAGATTCTAAGAGTTGAAGTATTTTGAAACGAAGACCCTCGACGAACCGTCGTGCCTTTGACGGTCCGTCACACTTGCCGTCGAGGGGAATGAAGAAAGCAGCAGAAGAAATTGCACCAAGTATGGGACGACGGAGTCCACGACGGTCCGTTGTGACCACGACGATCCGTCGCGTGGTCCGTCGACCCAGCCGCGTTTTGGCAGATTTCCAGCAATTAGAATCCTTGTTTACTTAGGTTTTTATTTTTTATAAATAGTTCGAAAAACCTCGTTTTTGAGGTTAGACTCTTAGATTATTAAATTCCTTATAGTTAGACTCTGTGAGATTAGACTTTGTGTAATAGTGTTTGATTTTTGGAGATTCTTACAAGTGACTTTTGGTGATTAATCAATCAAATTTTCGGACTTTATTCTTTCTCATTGAAGTAAGTACATGAATTCTGATTTAACATCTTTGAATATTGTGTTTATGGCTATGAGTAACTAAACTCCATAACTAGGGTTGTGGGAACCATAGGCAAATAATGAGATAAACCTTAGCTAAAATAACAATTCTAGCATAGTGTCTTGCATGTATTAATAATTCTTTCGCTTAGAAGTATTTTTAACGGATGATCAACGTTAGAACTCGCCTTAATGCTACTTGCCGGACCAAGGAGGTAGATAATAGGAAAAGAATTATTAACATAGATTTAGTGTATACTATCTAATAGGCTAGTATTGATTGGTACGAGGTAATAACTTAGTCAAATATCGAATACGATGCTTAATATGAGGTAAAGATAAGGGTTAGGAAAGCAACACACGTAGCCGGACCAAGGTGCGGAGTGAGATTTTCTAGATGCCAGACCAAGGATTTAGAAATACATAACTTATCACTTTGCATGCAAGATACTAGGAAAGAATTGTTATAGTTAGAATTATCAAGTTATGAACCTGTGGGGAACACGTAAACCCTAGTTACTTTGATTCATTGATTAAAACCCAATATTAAAAGCTGTCAAGTGTCTCTTTCAATTTCGTTAGTTATTTTTACTCGTTAGGAAATACAAACCCCCCTTTTTATATTTTTACTTTCCAAGAAAGTTATCGACCAAACGATAGTAATACTAGGTTAAAGTTAAGTCTAGACTATTTTACTCGTGGGAACGATCCCAACCTCACTAGTTGGGTTATTTACTTGACACGACCGCTTTACTTCTCATTTGAGAAGTAAGTTTGAGCGTATCAAATTTTGGCGCCGTTGCCGGGGAAATTAGCTTTTAGATTAACTTCAACTTATTACTATAGTTTAGTTGATATTTTCTTGATTTTACTTTGTTTTATTGTTTTTGATTTCTTTTCAGAATAATTCTCCTTGTATGCCAAATACACGGAGAGGCCGAGAACCCTTGTTTCCCTACGATCACGAGCTAGAGCGTACACTGCGCAACATGAATCGAAACTTGGGAATAAATGATGAGGATCCAAACCAGAACATCCCAAATCCAGTGGATGTTCATGGTCAGATGTTACCCGACGCTCCGGGTGAACATCAACAGAGGGGACAAAATCCCGCTCCACGGCCTCAAGCATACTACAGAGGGTATGATAACATAGCAGACTCGGACGGACCACTTGTCTTGCCCCCTCTACCCACAGGCCACACTTTTGTGGTAACTAGTAGCCTGATGCAAATGCTCACTGCCAGAGGTTTGTTTTCAGGGCTACCTTCTGAGGATCCACATGCCCATATAGCTAAGGTAAGGGCAGTGTGTAAAAGTTGTGTGGGGAGGCCTGATTTGGATCTAGATGTAATAGGTCTCAGAGTGTTTCCTCTCTCACTGACGGGAGAGGCTGCTATGTGGTTCACTGAGCTCCCATACAACTCCATCTTTACTTGGAACCAACTACGGGATGTCTTCTTAGCACGCTACTATCCGGTCTCCAAGAAATTAAACCACAAAGACAGGGTGAACAACTTTGTGGCACTACCAGGAGAGTCAGTTAGTAGTTCTTGGGACAGATTCACCTCATTCTTGAGAAGTGTTCCAAATCACCGTATTGATGATGAGTCACTGAAAGAATACTTCTATCGGGGACAGGATGATAACAATAAAATAGTGTTGGACACTATAGCAGGTGGATCTTATGAAGAATGCCCTTATGCTGAGATTGCCGAGAAATTAGAGAAAATCTCCCGTAACAACAAAGCTTGGAGTACTAGGAAGTCCGATACAGGGAGAAACACCTTCGCAGTACAATCTACTCACAACCCAGCCACAGATGATATTCGTGAAGAAATGGCTCAGATGAGAACTGATCTTGGGTTGGTACTAAAACATGTCACTGGGGGTGCAGAAAAGATTAATGCAGTCAACTACTTGGCTAAACCACCACCTCCAAACGATGAGTGTTATTATTAGGAGGATTCCTATGCAGTAAATGAACAGATGGGGGGTTTCCGACCAAGTGCCCAAGGCTCTAATCAGGAAAATTGGCGCCCAGGTCAAGGGAACCAAGGTCGGAACTATGGTAACTACAATCGTGAGGGTCATTATGTCCGAGATAGAAACTACAATCGCGACAACAACTTCAACAGGGGTAGCTATGGTAACAGAAACGACAGGAATGGACCCTATGTTCCTCCTCAAAATCGTGAAGTTACTCCTAGGGATGGTGGAGGTAGTATGTCGCGAGTTGAGGATATGTTGCATAAAATGATGAGGAGGTTCGATGCTAGTGATGAGCACAATAAAAACTTGAGGAATGATTTAGCAGGTATTGGGCAAAAAGTTGATACACATGCAATATCGATTAAGCAACTTGAGTTACAATTGGCCCAATTATCTGCAACTGTGAACACACGGCAACTGGGCACCCTTCCTAGCAACACTGTCCAAAATCCGAAAAATGATGGACATTGTATGGCAATTACTACTCGCGGTGGCAAGCAAACCATTGACCCACCCATGCCATCTAATGAGAATAAGGTGACAAAAGATACTGATAAAATGGTAGATGTTGATGTTGAATTAGAGGATGAGACTGAGAAAGATGCTGAAGTGCCCAAAAAGGTAATTCCTATGCCTAGGCCACCACCCCCATTTCCTCAAAGATTAGTGAAAAAGACCGAGGATGGCAAATATCGGCGTTTTATAACTATGTTGAAGCAACTTTCTATCAATGTCCCTTTGGTAGAAGCTTTAGAACAAATGCCCGGTTACGCCAAGTTTATGAAAGATTTGGTCACAAAGAAAAGATCGGTTACTTTTGAGGATGATGATAGAATGCAGCATTGTAGTGCTATTGCTACAAGATCTCTGGTCCAAAAGAAAGAAGATCCAGGTGCGTTCACTATTCCTTGTACAATCGGGCTATTACATTTTGTGAAAGCATTATGTGATCTGGGGGCAAGCATAAATCTCATGCCCCTCTCGATTTACAAGAAGTTGGGTTTGGGTGACCCAAAGCCCACTGCGATGCGGCTACTGATGGCTGATCGAACAGTAAAACGGCCCATAGGGATACTCCACGATGTGTTAGTAAAAGTGGAGTCGTTCATATTTCCAGCAGATTTTGTTATTCTTGATTGCGAAGTCGATTTTGAAGTGCCCATTATTCTTGGGAGGCCATTCCTTGCTACGGGAAGAGCCTTAGTAGACATGGAAAAGGGGCAGATGAAATTTCGATTGAACAATGAGGAAGTGACCTTTAATATTTGTAGGTCCATGAGGCAGAGTGGTGAGCTCCAATCGGCATCTGCTATATCCTACAACATGGGTGAGACATTTGAGACACAAATAGAAGAACGTCTAGGTGTCGAAGCATTAGCGGCAGTGATAATGAACTTTGATAGCGATTGCATTGAAGAGTATGAGTCATTAGTCGCTGCTCTTGACCGAGGTGATGTTCGGTTTAAACCAAAGAAATTTGAGCTTGATATGAAGAATCGCGAGTCCCCACCCGCGAAACCATCTATAGAGGAAGCTCCAAAATTAGAACTAAAAGCTCTCCCACCTCATCTCAGGTATGAATTCTTAGGAAAGGGTGACACTTTGCCGGTAATCATTGCATCAGACTTGGATGCACAACAGGTTCAGAGTTTGGTGACGGTACTAAAAAGGTTCAAACGAGCTATTGGGTGGACTATTGCGGACATTATTGGGATCCCTCCCGGTATTTGCTCTCATAAAATCCAACTCATGCCTGATCATAAGCCGAGCGTTGAGCACCAGAGACGCTTGAACCCTCCTATGCAAGAAGTTGTGAAGAAGGAAATCATCAAGTGGTTAGATGCCGGAGTAATATATCCAATCGCTGATAGTAGTTGGGTATGCCCGGTTCAGTGTGTACCTAAAAAAGGGGGAATGACTGTGGTCCCCAATGAAAAGAATGAACTTGTTCCAATGAGACCAGTTACTGGATGGAGGGTGTGTATGGATTACTGTAAACTGAACTCATGGACTAAAAAAGACCATTTTCCTATGCCCTTCATGGATCAGATGTTGGATAGACTTGCCGGAAAAGGGTGGTATTGTTTTCTTGATGGGTATTCGGGGTATAATCAGATTTCTATTGCACCAGAAGATCAAGAGAAAACCACTTTCACTTGTCCATATGGGACCTTTGCGTTCAGAAGAATGCCGTTTGGGTTGTGCAA
>CM064965.1:11739381-11824540 GCA_032847665.1 Solanum chilense
TTTTTTTTTCAAAAGCAATGTATATTTATTGGGGTAAGGGTTGGGTTAGGTAAAAAAATTCTTAAAAAAATTGAAATATTTCAAAAATAATTTTTAATGTTTTGTTTGATTGGGGGTTGGAGGGGGGGGGGGAGTTGGTTTGTGGATAGGGATTAAATATATTTGAAATTCAAAAAAAAATAAAAATTTAAACTTTTTTTTGAATGAGATGGTCGGTTATAGGGTTATGTAGGGTAAGAAAAAAATTGAAGGATAAAATAACGTTTTGAAAAACATTTTCCTTTAATTATGAAAGGAAAGTCATTTTCTTTAGATTTGAAGAAAATGAGTTGATTTTCCAAACATTTAAGCCAACCTAGTGGAACATGTTGCTCGTCTCCTGCTTTGACTACGATTCCTAATCTACCTAGTAGTTAGGTCTCCTAGTTAGATACAATCTGTATTACTATATCGAGTGCTCCATCAAGTCTTACATGAGCACAGTTTACTTTGTTTTAGTTTCAATTTTAATCATATATGTAGTGCTTGTCAACTCGGCAAGTCACAAAAGTTACAATTTTCCAATTTCAATTAATAGAAGTTCATCTCAATCTTCCAATTTCAATTAATAAAAGTTCATCTATTTTACAACTCGTATTTGTTGATGTTTGGGGTCCTGCCCCTCATTTATCTTCTGAAGGTCAAAAATATTTTCTTGTCTTTGTTGATGATTTTTCTAACTTTATCTAGGGAATTCCGATCAAATTGAAATGGGAAGTTGCATCCATTTCCTACAATTCAAGTTGCTTGTGGAAAATTAATTTAACACTAAGATTAAGTCAATCCATTCAGATTGGGGTGGTAAATTTCGTGCTTTATCTCCCATCTTCTCTCAATTCGGTATCTCTCACCGAGTTTCTTGTCCTCACACACATGAACAACACGACAAAGTTGAACGCAAACATCGTCATATAGTTGAAACCAGCTTAAGCATCTTAGCCACAATTCTTCTTCTTCCTGTTACCGGCAATTCACGTTTGGTAAAACCGTATATCGAATAAATTGTCTCCCTTCCCCCTCGAACAACAACATATCTCCATTTTAACTTGCATGTCACAGATCACCTGACTATACTTTTCTAAAAGCCTTTGGTTGCCTCTTCTTTTCTTACATTCACCCCTATAATAAACATAAGTTTGACTTTCGTAGTGTGTCATGCATTTTTCTTGGGTACAACTCTATACACTATGGTTATCTCTACCTTGATAAAGCCCCCCCCCCCCCGGACGCCTCTATATAGCTCGACAGTTCACTTTGATGAAACCACATTTCCATTTGCTTCAATGTTGATCCTAGGTCTCATCTGTCAACTCTATCCAACTCAATAACTTGGGCATTCTCTTCGATCCCCTTACCAAATCATTTATCTGGACCACTCCAAATTCACCGCTTCTTGCGTCCAATATTCCAGTCACATCATCCTTTAAATTTTCGTCATCCATTTCTTCATGTCCCTCGACCAGATCTCCATCTGATACGCCGAGTGCTTACTCGTCATTGCCAACATTTTCTCTAGTTGTTGATCCCACTGGCTACCATTGTCACCCCATACTAGTAAACTATGCTTCAGTTAGGTCTCTATGTTCTATTACAACTAAACATTAAAAAATTAAAAATGTTCTTCTTCCTACCAAACATACCCTCGTTGACATGCCAATGAAATTCGGCAAAAAGAAATATATTTTTAGTGATAGTAATTAAAGTTTGTTCTTCGTAGCAATCATCTTTTCAAGAATAAATGTTTATTGGGAAGCATATTTTTATTTTATTTTAAACAATTTTTATTATAATATTGTAATGTAAAAAAAGAAAAGCAAAATGTTCAAAAAGAAAATCACAGATAGTAAAACAAAAGAAAATTGATGATCACAAATCTCTGAAGTTTGTTCCATTATGAGATTATCTAATCTTGGTTCCTATTGCTTTCTTTACTTATACAATGCCTTTTGTTGCTGTGATGAATATGTATTGTTAGATCCAAATATTTTGTTGGTCTGTGGATTTGGTTGCTTATCATCATTGCTAATAGTTGAACTGCTCATTTCTCTTTTCCTTTTCTTTGTTGTGTGTGTGAGCCATCTCGAAGATGTTGTTTTCATAAGTGTTGATTCTTGTGTTTGCTGATTATTTGTTCTCTGTGCTTGTTACCTTTTGTGCCCTTCTCTACATTTGATTTTAATTTTTCCATTTTAAATAGTTCTAGTTGTGTTAATATGGAAATATCAGTCACTTTCCTCTATATTTTGTGTCTCAATATTGACGATTCAATAGGATAAACATCATAGGATGCTAATACCACACATTAAATCACCTCTATTGAGTCAATCCCAATACAAGTGATTGATAAATATTCATTCTCTTTTGGTATAGAACTATTCAATTGATGTATAATTATGTTGGTGTCCTTTATCCTCCTTAGTTGTTTTCCTGCAAAAACAAAAAAAAATATATCAGCTAAAAAATAGTTTTCCATGTTCTCCTCACACCAAGGGATTTGTTCATAGAAAACAATGTTCTTTATCCACTTGGCTCTCCTATTTGTCATCTCTTGCATGGTCTGCTTCTTATGTTTTGAAGATTGAGTTTATCGTTGTTAATCAGCTCTTTCCTTGTACTCCTGGGTACCAGAAGGATTCTACTTCTATTTCTCCATTTTTCAGTGCTGCATTAGCCAAATAATCGGCAAATTGATTTCCTTCTCTCAAAATATGAGTGTTACTCTCACTGTCCTTTCATTAATTTTCCTCCAGATTTCTTCTACCTCTTTCGGTATTTGCTAGGTACCTCCCAAATCTTTAGGATAACATTCTTCAGCAGCAATGAATCAGTATCTATTATGACTTGTTGATATTGTGTCTCCTCTACATATCTTATTGCTTGCACTATGGCCTTAGCTTCTGATTTAGTGTGTGTGTAGTGCAAGTTATTCATTTCTTTTACTTTAGCTTCTAGAAAGTTACCATTCTCATCCCTTAGACAGAATCCCCAAGAGCCTTTTCCAGGATTTCCTAAGAAACACCATAGGTATCGCATTTTACCCATCCAATATCTGGAATTCTCCAGCTTACTAATATCACCTTTCTTTTTGGAGTGTGGGACTTCAGGGATTGTAGCAATGTATTTTACTTGTAGGAGACATGTCTGAAATTTCTTAAACATCACAATATTGTGCATAATCTGGTATATTAACTTCACCCTAGACATCCTTCCACCATGTCTAATAACATTCTTTCTTTTCCATAATTCCTAGACTATTATTGATGGAATTGCTAGAAATGCATTTTTAACATGGTGATTTACTCGAGCTTCCCACCACATATTAATAACTTGTCTTAAACGTAGATTTTGTATGTTAAGTACCAGAGGTATGTAGAACGAATTCTATATGTATTGAGCAATATGAAAAGTTAAAAACACATACGAAATAGTTTCCACTTTTAGATCTTTACAATAGTAACAATTGGAAGGGAACTGAATACCCAAACTCTTTACTATGTCATCTAGAGGCACCTTAGCTTTGCATAATCTCCATAGGAGAAAAGAGATCTTCACTAGTAGGCCTTTTATCCAATTTTTTTTGTATAGTTGCATTGATTCCATTCTCTACCTAATTAGGTTAAAAATTGTCCCCACAGTGAATTTACCATGTCCAGCTTCCAATAGGGCTTATCTTGAATTTCATTACTTGACAGAGGCTTTATATACCTTGAATAATCTGATCTGAAATATTTCTTCGTAAAATTTCTTGCAATCTTTCTTCATTCCATATTTCTTCTTGCGCTATGTCCTTCACTAATATTGCAATTCTATCGATTCCTAAATCTGGTGAAATAATTTTGTACAATGCTCCCAATCCTAACCAATTATACAACCAAAAGTAAGTATTTCCTTGTTTAAGTTGTCAACCTATTTCTTTTTCCATTAAGTCTCTGCATTGTAACTTTTTCTTCCAAATATATGTCCCTCTTCCACTACGCAATCACTGGATGGTCTCTTTTAAAATATTTATTACTTGTATACATTCTCCATAAAGATTGTTTAGTTCTGAAGTTCCACCACAATTTAAAAAAAAAAGTGCCTTTGAACCATCTTGTAAGATTCTAAATCTCAAGCCTCATTCCTCTAGTGGGTGACAAAGATTTGTCCAAAATACTCAATGCTTACTAGAGAATCCAACATAATTACTCTAGAAAAAATTTGAAAACATTCTGTGTACATGTGCTAGCACACCTACAGTGGTCACAAGCAGATAATAGATGTATGAGCATGCTTAGAATAACATGTTTGATGAGAGTTACTCTCCCACCTATATAAAACAACTTTTCTTTCCAAGAATTGAGTCTATTGAATATCTTGTCTATGATCTCTTTTTAATGAACAATCAGTCTTTTCCCGTGACAAATTGGTACTCCCAAGTATGTAAAGGGGAACTGCTTTTTACGAATTTTTGTAATTTCAAACACCTTATCTTTTACCTCTGGAGTCACATTATGATAAGGAAGCACAAACACTCGTCTTTGTGTAGTTTTTGTCCATTTACTGTTTCATACTTTGAGAGAGTATCCATAATTTTTTTTTTGTGAATGATAAAATTTACTTCTATATATTCATAGGTGTACTACAACAAAGTATAGTACCCCATCACAAAATTCTCTTTACAAAATCCTAATTATTCTAATTACGACCAGTCAATTGCATTAAGTACATTTTCAGTGTTGTCTATAGCTACTTGTTTACACAAAAAATAGTAAAGGCATAAGTATCTGTCTTGATCTTCTGTATGTTGCTCTTTTTGCCTTCAAAATGTCTCTGATTTGTTTCCTTCCATATGGTCAATGAGATATATGTAGGATCCATCTTCTATCTCTCTTCCTTTCTTCCTCCATTTCTATATTTTTTTTCAACTTTTTAGCACTTCTTTTATTCCCCCAGGTTTCACCCACCTGATCTTCCTCTTGTGTAAGAACATATGCCACAGTTGGTTTGTCTATTTAAAATGCAAAAAGAGATGGTAGACTGTCTCCATTTGTTCTTCACATAGATAACATCAAGAGAATAGTGTCACGGACTTAGAGTATTACTAAAGTTTCGTGCGGCACTTGACAACTTACTCACAAATCTTTCAAGATCTTGTAAGCCCTTTGAAACTAAAATCGCTAAGAGAATGAAAGAAAGACTTAGAAAGATTTTAGAACTTTAGAAGAAGGTTTTTTACTACTTTGAATATTGCTTACAACTTGGATGGATGATTTATAATTGTGAGGCCATCTATATATACTACTTTCTAGGGGCCTAAGTGTAAATAATAATTACTTTACAAGTCCCTCCAGTAATTATACTTAAGTCCTATTCTAGAATTCTCTACACTTTCTAGGGAATTCTAAGACTCTCTTGAAAACTATCTAAGTTATTCGAGAGAATTTTAAGGAATTCTATAGCATTCTTGAATTATTTAGAAGATTCTAGAGTTCTTTGCAAACCTCTCCACAACTCTAGAATCTTTTGCCCTTATCTAAGTGCAAAATTTGACTGTGAAGTTGGGGGACGTGACATTAGGTTTTGTTTCCTCTTGTTAAGGTTTTCATGAGTGGGGATTGCTTCTTTTGTTCCTGACCATGTAAAGCAGTTTACCTTATAAGGCACTTCGGTATTGCAGATCATTCTCTCTGGCTATTCTATCTCCTGATTATTTGTTCCTGTCAGATCTTTGTAAGCACACCTGATAGTGAAAATACCTTTGTTATCAACATTTCACATCAACTTGTCCTTTTTTCTGTAAGGTTGAGATTTTGAGGGAGCGTATTCTTAAAATCTATTATAAGTACACTTTCCAGTCACTTAATTTCCTTCTTAGATGAAGATTCCAACCTTGTCCTGTCCATAGTTCAGCCACAGTAGCATCTTGGACCTGGCATAAGTTGTAAAGTTCAAGAAAATTTTGATTCAGAGGTCATTTCCCACATCATATATCCTTTTAGAAAGTCAGCTTCTCTCCATTTCCAAACTTGCAACTTGTTATTGTTGAAACTAGTTATCATAGTTTTCTGATGGATCTCCATACACTACAATTATAAGGAGTTGTCACCTCCTCTATCATCTATCTATCCTGCAAGTCATATTTTAACCTAATCACTTCTTTCAGTAGAGTTTTTTCTGGAAATGCAAACTTCCATAACCATTTCATCATCAAACTTTTGTTATGTATGTCTAGCTTCCTAATGGTTAAGCCCCCTCATTTCTTGTTTACTAGTATCTCCTCCCATATCACTAGATGATACTTTTCTTGTCATCACTTCCTTTCCATATAAAGATTCTCCTAACAACATCTAGTCTATCAATAACACTGTGTGGGATTGGAAAGAATGACATCATATATGAAGGGGTAGAGTCCATTACACTGCTTACCAAAGTGAGTTTGCCACCTATTGGATATGTATTGACTTTTTTAGTTTGCTAATCTTTTTTCACATCTCTCTATCACGCCATTCCATATGTTCTTGGGCTTGCTCTTAGCTCCTATGGGCAAACCTGGTTGGGAGATCACACACTTTTCCCCCTAAATTTTTCTGTCAAATTTTCAATCTTTGGCTGTATTAGTTGGGTATATGAAACTTTTACCCAGATTATGTGCAAACCAGAAACCACTTCAAAGATGTTGAGAAAATAACTTTGAGAATTAAGATTTGTTCCCCTGTGGCACCATAAAAGACTAGAGTGTCATCTGCATATTGCAGATGTGTTATCTGTATATTATTGTCGTTATGTCTCCCACTTGACCCATCCTCTGATTTTTACTATTTGTATGAGGTTGCTTAGTCCCTATATGGCAAGAATGAAAAGGAAAGGGGACAAAGGATCCCCTTGCCTTAAACCGCTACCAAAAAATAAAAAGACACATGTACTTTTGTTTATCAAAATTGAGAATTTACAGTGCTAATAAACTATTAGGTCCACCTGAGGTACCTTGAACCAAAACCCACCCCTTGCAGCATATTCATTAAGAGTCCCAATTTAGATGATCATATGCTTTTTGGATGTCCAATTTATGTAGAATCCCTGCTTGTTTCTTTTTTTCTCTTCAGTCTGCACACTCGCTTGCCACCAGTACTGCATCATGATATGTCTATTCTTGATGAAAGCCATTTGTTGCCTGTCCACTAGCTTATGCATCACTTTTTTCAACCTTTCTATTAGGACCTTAGCAATCATTTTATATGATCTCCCCAAAAGACTTGTGGAACTAAAATCATTATGATCCATTGCACCTACCTTTTTTGGAGTTAATATCAAAAGTAGCATTTATGTTTTTCACAAAAGTCCCCTACTTGTGGAAAGCCTTGATTGGTGCCACTACATCATTATTGATGATGTTCCTGCAATGGCTGAATAAAGTCATTGTGAAGCCATCTAGTCATGGTGTCTTGTCCCCATCACAATATCTAATGGCATCTATGATTTTCTGTTCTTCAAAATGGGTTGTCAGCATATTGTTGTCTTCTTATGACAATCTCTCATAGTCAAGTCAGACCTTCAGTTTTCAGTTTTTCAGTTTTTGAATACAAATTTCGTAATACTCGATTATCAGCTATTTTTACCTCTTTTGGTTCATTCACTACCATCTCATTGATTTTTAGCTTATCAATTGTGTTAACTCTCCAATGTGCATTAGCTATTTTATGGAAAAAACCTGTGTTTATATCTCTTTGAGACAATTTGCCCTAAATTTTTGCCTCCAGGTTGTTTCCTCATGGTTTATTGTCCCTTCAAACTCTAAAATAGTGCCACTTACACTATGATTGGATCATTGTTATTCATTGTATTGTATTATATCGTTACTAAAGCTTCAATGTTTGTTTTGATTGTTACTTAAAATGTATTGTATTGTTAAATTTCGTTGTTACGTAACAATGAAAATCCCTATTTTATGGAACAACAAATTTGGTCTGTTACCATTGTTACTTAATTGCTTTTTCTAATGATATATTTACATAATATTTCAAAATAATATTTTACCCTTCATCTTAATTATTTAATCTAGTCAAACCTCCTACCCTAAATAATTAAAGATATTTTAGTATATTTATAAATTACGATACAGTACGATATGATCAAACCAAACAATTAAAATGTTATTAAACAACAACAAACAATACAGTCTAACCAAACATTGTATCTACCATACAATACAGTACAATAGAGTAAAATACAATACAATACATTATGAAATAATTAGTAACAATGATCCAAACAAAGTGTTAGAGGCTATCTCCCATTCCTCTATGCTTCTTTGTTCTTGTATGACTTCAAGATCAGCTAACTTTTTCAAAACTTTTTATTTTTGTAATTTCAAATCAGCATTGACAGTTTTGTGCCATTCTTTTTTCAAGGCCCTCAATTTTGATACCAAGATGAGATCATGTTTACCCTGAAAGTTGTAAGATTCCCATCATCTCCTTATTATTTCATTGAAACCCTTTGTATTTAACCACCTATTTTCAAATTTAAAGTATGACTTAGTCACCTCTAATTCTGAGAATAAAAATCTGTCAAGTCTGGCAATTGTGGTGTGTCTCTCCCCTCTTCTCCCACTGTAATTTCCTCAAGCTAATTCTAGGTCCATAAATTCCATATCCTCAATAAACTCTGAACTAATTATAAGTATTTCGCCAAACTACTAACCACCCCTTCCCAACTTCTTTTGTCCCACATTATGACAATCCCTCCCCTTTCCCTCTTGCCTCAAATTGAACATGATCAACCCATATGCTACCCCATAATTATTTGATATAATTTGCAGTTTCCCTTCCAGTTTTGTCTCCTGGAGACACACCACAACAGTGTTCCAGATTTTCGATGAATTTCTAATCATACTTTTTATTCTCTTGCAGTTCAGCCCCCTTATGTTCTAGGATATTGCGTTCACCTTCATTGATCATGATGTCCATATACCCCCCTTTGACTCTTAGAACCATTACTCATGAATCTTGTGTTCAATTGTAAACTTTTTAACTTTTGTAAACCTTTTCTTTTGTCGTTACACAATGCATTTTTTTACCCTAGCACCTTGTTTATTTTTTCTCTCTATCTTCATCAACAACTCCTTGATTTTCCTTCACATCCCTTAAAATTGACTCTAAACTCTACTCAATTGACTATATATGTTGTATCAATTAGGATATTATTGAATCAAATTGTTCTTTTTTCTACTGTTAGGTTATGATTATTTTCTATTTTTTGGTTCGAGGTCAACATATCTTTCTCCCCCCCTAAACATCTCCTTGTTTCTCATCCGAAATTCCCATTAAGTTCCTTATCTACCTACTATCTCTGTTGTATATTCTACTTCCATTGTATTAATTTTGCTTGGGCTGGTTGTTCCATTGAGATTGCTGCAATTTCAATATTAATTTTGTCAAAATCTTAGTTCATCTCTGCAGATTTACTTTGTTCCCATGTTAATGGATCCTTGAATGGGTCCAATACCTTTTTTTGGCCCATACCTCTTTTATCTTTCCTATTACCCGCTGATTCTTTTAAAATTGGTCCTACTTTGGATCTTGCCCTTCACGTGACATGCCCACGTGCCCCTCCACAATTTTTGCTGACAAATGTTTTAAAAACCTTTGACCTGTCTGTCTTTAGTTAATATCCAGTGGATATTTTCCCCTTTCCTTTGTCCTCTTACGTGAAATTCTCACTGTCACCACAACTTCACACCACACTGAACTTGTGAATGTGATTCCATTGCTGGTCATCTCTACCTCCTCAGGAACATCATTTTTCCCCTCTCACTTTAATTTTGGCCTAGTGAAGATGATTTTTTGTGATATCTTCTCAGTCTTCTCGATGCATCCTCCACAAATATTTCCAATTTCCTAGAATAACTTTTTGGAAAATAGATTCATGGGTTAACCCATTAATTTGATCCAGACTCAATCTCTCTTGATTTCTGCCAACTAACATCCAATGGTTAGCTTAAACCAATTCAGATCTAACTTCATCTTCTTCCAGATCCATCTATTTTCCAAGACATGCTCTATCGCTCTCCTTATCGAAAGTTCAAACAAAAAGTGTCCATCATCATCATAAATGCATTGACTTCTATCGCTAATTTTTAGGAGTTGCAAGCCTATCTCCTTACATCATTAAAATAGAGAGTTTCTTAAATTGAGTTGTGAAATTTTTCGATGATGTATCTGCCCAAGATGTCATTCTCTTTTTGTGATGTTTCCTCGTTGATGTCGATGTTGTTCTGGGTGTTGGTCATTTTCGTTGCCACTGTTATCCATCTGTTACATTAATAACTTTTTTGTATGATTTCTGTTGTTGCACCTTTTCCAATTTGTTCGTCTCATGTACTCTTGTTGGTTCATAAGTTAAACTAGCTATTTGTGTGCTATATTGACCCAACACCCTTTGTTACTTGTTTCAGGTGTAATAATGATTGATCTGCTCATGCCCTGAATGGAAATGAAACTGATGTATCTCCCTATTTCATTGTATTTAAAAGTGCAATAAAACTTAGCAAAGTGGTTCTTCACGCTCCACCTCTCAACTGTCCTCCCCTGTATTTTTGAAACTTCAATAAATATGGCTACCAACCATCTCAAGACCTTAATGTTGACTTTCACTCTTCTTATCTGGTATTGGCTGTTCTCCATCCATTCAAACCAAACTTTTGCACCACTCTTAAATCTAGTAATCTCACACAACTTGAAACTTATGTTATAATGGATGCTCTCATTCCCCGCTTGATGTGCTTCGGCTGGGTTGTTGAGGGCACCCATCAGAACTCTAACTAATAGTGTTTTTTTGTTAAAAAACTGCTAGACCTCGATTTTTGTGCCTCGGAAACTCTCAGAAATTCTAAATTGCAAGTGAAAAAGATGTATCCATAATTAGTCGCAATGATTCTTCCTTAGCAGAGGAAAAAATTATAGTGTTCAACATATGTTAAATGATTTATGTACGGGCTCCATTTTGGCATGCCAAATCCTAAGAATCTATGATCTGAGTGTAAGGCATTTAATGAACTTGACATGCATTCTGAGGCCAAGATAAATAAGGTTAGGGATAATGGATCACCTCGTTTCACCTCTCTAGTTGACTTGAAAAAACAACATGGTTGCCTATTTATAAAAAAGAAGTACCAATTATTATAAATAATTATGTATACCATGTAAATGAGTATCTCTCTGAATCCCATTCTCCTCAACTGTTTGGTAAGAAACAACCACGCGACTCTATCATAAGCTTTTGTCATGTCAAGTTTCATTACTACATTATTAGTCTACCCCTCGATCACATATCATGTACGATCTCTTGAGAACGTAATATATTCTCTACAATACTTTTTCCATTAACAAAGCCAGCTTGTTGAGATGATATTAATCCAGGTAGCAATTGGACTACCGTTTCATGAATAATCCTAAAAAATATTTTAGATGTGAAGTTGTTGAGACTAATAGGTATCAAATATGAGAAAGTACTAATTTCCTCTTTTTTTTGAATTGACACCAAATTAGTACAAGTGATGTATCTAGACAGTTCATGGACACAAAAGAATGCTCTCACCATCTTCACTATATCCTTAGCAATGATATCCCAACAAGTTTGGAAAAAATTCCCAATGAAACCATCAGGACCACCTGCACTATTTGAGTTCAATCCAAATACTATCTTCCTTACCTCTTGTTCCTATGGTAGTTCATTAATAATTGTCATTTGTTGTAATTATCTTAGGAAAATGAACCAATATTTTAAAATTATTCGGGATCTATTCTTCTGAGAATTGCTCCCCATAGAACCTAATAGCTTCTTGAAAATTTCTGGTTCTTGCTCTAGCCTTACTCCTTGTTGATCTTTGATCCTTTTAATATGTAGTTTCTTTCTTTTACCAGTAACATGAGCATGAAAAAAAATTGTGTATCTGCCTCCATCTTTAAACCACTGCATACCAGCTATTTGTTTCCAAAATTTCTCTTCTAAAGCATAGAATCTAATTTTCTTGGCTTGTACTTTTTGCAGTCTTTCTCTAATATTTTAGGTGGAATTTTGTTCAAATTCAATTTCATGATCCTTTACTACCTCCTCCAAAGTGGTCACCTGTTTAAAAATGTCACCAAAGGTTTTTTTTACTCGATTTTGCTAATGCTCCACTCACCTTTGTCATCTTATTGTGAAAGTTAAAAAAAAGGATCATGGTTGTACCAAACTTCCCTATTTGTTCTGATTGTTTCCTCAAAGCTTTCATGGTTTGTCCAATAGTTGAGAAATCTACAAGGTTTCTTTGAAGAGTAAGTATGACACCGAAGAGGCTCGAGTGAAAAAATATGTAGCTAGTAAATCTTTTTCATTTACAAATGGTGGCAACAAATCAATGGTAGACCAAGCTCAAAACTTTATAATGATTGTTGGAGATCTTAAATCTGAGGAAGTCAAAATTGGAGATAATCTTATTGTTGTGGCATAATAGATAAACTTCCACCTTCTTGGAAGAAATTTCAAAAAAGTATGCGTTACAAACAAAAGAAAACCTCTCTTGAATGATAATGAAAATCTGCATGAAAGAAGAGGCAAGGGGCCAAGATGCACTTTTACAATCATAAGAGAGTAACATTGCAACGAAGGCAAATTTAATCACTTCAAATAATGTTACTCTTGAATCTCACGAAAAAAAATTCTTTGAAGCCTACAAAGAAAAGAATGATAGACCTCCCAAAAAAAAAAATAGTGAAATAATCAAGCAGAAAATTAACTAATTCAAGATAAGATTGTGCTTTGTTTATGGCAAGAGTGAGCATATTACTTGATTTTACTGATTTCGAGAACATGTTCCTAACCCTCATGCAAACGTTACTGAAGAACCTTTAGTGGCGGTGAATACCGACATAAACATAATTGAAAGTATTAATGGATGATGAACTGATCCTGCTGCAAACCGTCATGTCTATTATGACAAAGATTGATTTAAAAATAATACTCATTTAAGGAACCCAAAATCATCATGCTTGGTGATACACACATTACTCAAGTGCTTGGAATTGGAGATGTCGAATTGTGTTTTACCTCTGGAAGGGTGTTTACTTTGAAAGATATACTTTATACTCCTTCAATGAGAAAAAAGTTGATGTCTGGTTTTCTTCTTAATAAAGCAGACTTTAAACCTATTGTTGAATTTGATCAATATATAATTGTGAAGAAATGTTTTTTTTTGGGGAAAATGATATGTTTGTGATAGAATGTTTAGCTGAATGTTATAAATAAAGTTTCTACTTATGTTTATATCCATTCTTCTACCAATTTTTGGCATATGTCCATTTGTCTCACATCGATGATCATTGTGTTGGAAATATGAGTAGTTTAGGATTAATCTCAATGGTTAAAAAGAATTTTGAAAAGTGTTGAGCTTGTAATAAAGCCAAAATCACTCTCATTTTCAAGTTGAAAGAAAAACTAATTTGTTAGAATTAGTTCGTACTGATATTTGTGAATTTGGAGAAATTTTAACTCATGGAGGTAATAGATATTTTATCACTTTAATTGATGATTTTTCTAAGTTGACATACTTTTACTTGATAGAAATAAAAGTGATGCTTTTGAAATTTTTTGAAAAATTATCTCCATGAATTTGAAAATCAGTTTAGAAGAAAAATAAAAAAAATTAAAGCGATAGAGATAATGAATATGAATCAAATAAGTTTAATTCTTTTGCTAGATCATTGAGAATAATTTATGAAACTATTTCTCCTTTAACTAATAGAGTAGCAGAAAGGAAAAATAAAATTTGATTGAATTGACTAATGTTATGCTTATTGAGTCACATGAATATTTAAATTTATGAGGTCAAACTATTTCGACGGCTTGTTACGTATTGAATTGTGTGTCTCATAAAAAGTCTAAATATACACCTAATGAATTGTGGAAAGATCACAAACCAAGTTTGAATAATGGATATCTAAGAGTTTGAGGTTGACTAGCATTTGAAAGACTAATAATCTCATATTACAAAATTGAATTTAAAAAATTACTACTTGTGCTTTATATATATATATATATATATATATATATATATATATATATATATATATATATATAATGAAGTTTCGAGAGACTTACACCCAATACGAATCGAAAAATTAAACTTTTGAAAAAATAACGCCAATATTAAATCGAAGAATTAAATAATCAAATTAGTTTGATTTAGTTTGATTTTTTGATATTTATGTCACCCCTAATCCCTGCCAATTACGCTCAATTATCTACTTATTAGGTAATTACATGATTAACCAAATAAAATAGATAGTCATCAATTAAATCAAATCCAATTATAGTGTGGCCTTCCAAACAGGACCATTTTGGTCATTTTGTTTATAGGTTTTCCCTTGGCTGAGTCGTCTTCTCGAAGGAAACCTAGCTCTTGAACACATTTTTGATGTTAAACACATTCCGATTCCGACTCCGACCCGGATGAGTAGCTTCAAAGGAAACAAAAAGACGTGTATAATTCCTAAATCTAAGCAGGTTTTGAAGGTATTCTGCTTCCCATTTCTTCAATTCTGTAATGTCAGAAATCAAATATTCCTAAATCGATTTCTGTTTAACCTCTATTACTTAGTAAGCCTCGTTAACTGTGTTTTAAAAGCTTAAAAACACCAAATGAACGAATGGGTGATCAAACTGTTAGTCTCAACGATGACTTGGGAATAGGCGGGTTGGGCAGGATTGGGACGGATCAAAACAAGTTGAGCTAATAAATGTGTGTATCAAGTTTCAAACCTGTATGGATTGGATAGTTTTTTTTTTTCATATCTGATTTTGCCACCTCTAGTTTTACCTATAATGTTGGTCATTGTTCACCTATTATGTTGGATTAACTCGATATTAAGATAATCGAGACACGAGTACTTGCATATTACTATTTCTCTTAATCTTGATGTTCATTCTTTTTTGGAAATCGTATAATGAGTAGGCTATGAATAATCAGTAATTATGGCTGTTGGAAGTATCATTAGAATACTGACTGTTGTCTCTGTGTACAGTAATCACATTCCAACTTTTTCTGCTTTGGGAGTCTTCAAACCTCAGCTTACCGGAGACGGCTAACAGAGGCAAATGGAATCAAATAAGAGTAAAATACTGATAATCGGAGTAACAGGCCGTTTGGGTTTTGAACTAGCAAAGGCCAGTCTCAATTCCTCTCATCCCACATTCGGACTTGTTAGAGATTCAGCATTCTCTGACACTCATAAATCCCAAAAGATTCATACCCTTACCGAAGCGGGCCTCACAGTAATCAAGGGTTCATTGCAAGATGAAGATATCCTGCTTGAAGCACTCAAGCAAGTTGAGATCGTGATTTGTGCTGTTTCATCTAAGCAAGTCCACGAACAAAAGATTCTGATTTCTGCTATAAAGCGTGCTGGTTGCATTAAAAGGTTCCTCCCTTCAGAGTTCGGGGCAGACCCTGACAGAACTCAAGTTTCTGATTTGGACCACAACTTCTACTCGAGAAAATCCGAGATTAGGCGTAATATTGAAGCTGAAGGCATTCCTTACACCTATGTCTGTTGTAACTTATTTACAAGTGTTCTCCTACCGTCACTTGCTCAACCAGGTCGGAAAGCCCCTCCGAGAGATGAAGTCAGCATATTCGGTGATGGAACTGCTAAAGCTGTCTTTATGAACGAAAATGATGTTGCTGCCTTTGTCATAAATACAGTGGACGATGCACGGACTCTGAACAAAGTGGTATACATGAGGCCAAAGGGAAATGTGTATTCAATGAATGAGCTGGTAGGGATTTGGGAAGGAAAAATTGAGAAGACGCTAAAAAAGATTTACATCACTGAAGATGAGCTCTTGAAGAAAATCCGAGATACCCCATATCCTGAGAATATGGAGTTGGTTTTCATATACTCTGCATTTGTTAAAGGAGATCAGACATACTTCAGCATCGAGTCTTCTGGTGGTTTGGAAGGGACACAGCTATATCCACAAATAACATACACCACAGTAAGCGAATTTCTAGACACCTTGTTGTAATATTTGTTGCATATTTCTGAACAAACAAATGTTTTTCTGCCTTTTATTGATGCATTCTAAACCTAGATATGCGCTATATTATTGTTTGGTGCAATTACATTACGTGCAATTTTCCAGGCTTTGTCACGTAGAGGCACTCCATTTCTATAGAAAAAAATATCAAATTCCAATAGGCATACTTTATTTGATTATGCATTAAATTTATCTTGTCTTATTTTGAATATATATAATTACATGTTTCCATCTTTGTTCATATTGGACATAGACATTTATTGTCTTTATCCTCTTCTCAAACACTTATATTTGTGGATGCAAAAAGTTTAAAAGTTGCAGCGCTCTTGCAGTAGTGAAATTATGCTATGATTGTCAGTCTGCAATGTTGAGCTTCGACTATGGAGCATTGAGGGCTATTTAAGTCTATAATTTATAGACAATTTTTCATAAAAATGCAAGTATGGTTGGGATTGATATGACGGTGTTATTTCTTGGATCGAATGAGTTCTTCAAAATTTGTGTCTATCACTGTGTATCTTTATCAATGACACTGAAAGGATTAAAAACTTACATGCATGATCTTGTCGGTGGGAATGATTACATAGGAGATTTAGTTTGCTATCATGAAATGTTCAGATGAAGAATCAAAACCAACAAAAGCTTCTTTCTCAGTGATCCCAAAGCCAGTGCCTATAGGATTAACAGGGTGAGAGATTGTACATGTTACATAGAGAAAAGCTTCCCTTCCGTACATATCTTGGATGCCCAATTTGCGTGGGAAGGAAGAAAATCTCATACTTTGACAACATGGCTACTAAAGTAGGCAAGGAAGGATGTTATCTTATTGCGAGGGGTGTGGGGGTTGTTCTGATCAAAAGCATTCTACAATGAATTCCCACTTATACTCTCACTACTATTAACCCTCCTAAAACCACTCTTAAACCTAAGTCTATCTGTTTTAATGTTATCTATTGTTGAGCAAGGTATGGCAAAATCCAATTCCATTCAAATTCTAATTCCTGATGTAGAGGCTGTTACAGCAACATACCCAGTATTGTCCGACACAGTGGGGTCTAAGGAGGGTAGAGTGTTCGTAAACCTTACTTCTACCTCAGAGGTTAGGTAGAGAGGCTGTGTCCGGTAGACATAAAATTCCTCTAGAGGAGGTGATTGCTAAGCTTTGAAATCAAATGGCATCTAGATGCTCTTGTTGCTCTAGAGACACTATTTCCCATGTGTTCTGTGAAGGGGAAACTGCTAAATATATTTGGAACTACTTTGGGGCTCATATGGGGAATAAACTAGGTGATTGGAACATCAGAAGAATTGTAAGACAATGGGGAGAGTTCAAACCAGTCAACAACATCCATAGGCTATCGCTGTAGATTATTCTAATTTATATTTGCTGGGAAGTTTGAAAACCATATACCTCTTTGAAGTATAGAGAACAAAATATGCTTTCCTACAATAGAATGGAATACTATATCGATTGGAACATCACTATTGTTGCCTTACACAATACCTTCAACATACCTGTGAATTTCCACAAGTGGGGTTTGAGGAGGGTAGAATGTGCACAAATCTTAGAATTACCATGTGGAGGTACAGAGATTGTTCAATCTCTGAAAGACCCTCAGCTCAAGTGCAGCAAATCCAAGTGCAAGGGAGAAGAAAATAGCATAAAAACCATAGCAACTAACAAGGGGACAGTGCAAATCCTACAAGAAGGAACCAAGAACAATCATTCCGAGACTTTTGCGTCTAAGTCCGGGCTTCGCAACTATGATTTGGAAATGGATTCATTGATAATGAGATTGATTGTCACTTTTCAGTAAATTAAATAGCCTTCAATTTAGGAACTTAATAGTAAAAAATTAGAACAAATCTCACCAATTTTTTATATGGAATTTTCCCAAATCAATGTAGTCTAACTTCTTAGTTTCTTTTCATGTGAAAGCAAGTTAGCAAAACGGATAAGAGCTTCTTCATTGGTGCCCTCCCCATGAACTGGTTCATATTGGCCTGTCTCCAAGTTGACTCTAGACACTGGCTTCTTCAATAGATTGTTACCAATTTGCACAAGTGTCTCCATGTTTTCTGTGGTTGCTATATCCATTGATGCAGCATCCCCAATCAAATTATCATCCTGTCAACATTTGAAAGAGTATACACTTTTATTTTCTTAATAATTATACGTATTCAGTTATAATATTTGTCCCCAAGTGTGTGTCAGTTTGTTTTAGTCTCCAATGTTTTCATCTTATCTGTTCTAAAGCCCATTCTTTTGAGCCGAGGGTTTATCAGAAATAGTATCTCTACCGCAACCAACATAGGTGTAAGATATATGTATACTCACCCTCCCTAGATGTCACATGTGGAATCACACCGAGTATATTATTGTTTTCGGATAATCTTAGTAAAGTCTAGCCTTGTTACCTGAATTCTGAGGTAATTTTTTTCATTATGAAGGGTTTGAAACATGGTTGAAACATGTATGTCCACCATATCAGCACTTGCATCACTATAAACATCTATTATTGGAGTGTCACCATTGTTGTATACCCAACCAAGCAAGCCCCACTTTGTAGCTGATGCTGCATTATACTTCCCTTGGTGCTTCCCAATACCTGTCCCTAATGATAATACCAACATTTTCTTGCTGTCCATTCTTTCCATCTCTTCATACTTTAAACTTCCCATCATTATTTCTTTTGAAATGTGTGTGATTGCCATTAGAGTCTGCCAATAAAAAATTCTACTTTAGTCATTCAATAACCATTCTGCATAGAAAATTAAGGAATTAATCTCGAAATTACTTATCCCTTATTCCTTGTACCAAATGATAGATGACAAGTTACTCACAGGATTATTAGCAGCTACACCTCCATCAATAAGATCAAATGTGTGGATTCTCCCTGCAGCATCCCTAGTCTCAAAATAGTGTACTGGGAAATAAGTTGGGGCTGCAGAGGTACTCAGGCATATATCTGACAACAAGGCATCCTTTAACCCATTTGCTCTGCCCTATAAACAATTTTTCAATAACAATAACCATCATGTTCGCGGCGTAAAAAAAAATAAGAATAATTACAGTTCAATATCGTTGAGTAATGTAGTTTATAAATACCGAAAATGTATAGATTAGAATGTGTATACATCAACAGTAGTGAAGATAATGGGTTGAAGACGCCTGATATCGAAAGCTGGAATTACTGTATGAGTTAACATCTGCTTTATAGTAAGGTTCCCTAATATGGAATCAACCAATAATCTCAAGTACTCTCCATCATACTTTGGTCCACCAAACAAATGTGCCACATTATTCACGAAGTTTCTACGCCTGCATGTGTACACTAAAATTAGTCCATAAAAATATGATTTATCGAACTTGCATTATTATTGTGCTCAATCGATACATTGATATGTTTTCCAAACCGAATCATGAGAATCTTGTCAAAATAATAAAATATTTATTTTATTTGTATGTTAATTATAATATGTGAAAAAATTAGTTATATTAGGTACTTAAAATTCTATTAAAGAACAAATAAAGAAATTAAAACTTTGTAAAAATTGACGGGGTTGAGCTCGCTTTTGAGTCATTTCAGTCAAAGTAACTTTTGTACGGATCAATGACATGCCAATTTGACATCCTACACCGGAATATGACATACTTTTTCCATTTCTATTTACATGTCACTATTTTAGATTTCACATACTTCTTAAGAAATTACATAAGTTTAGCATTGTGCCCTTATTTTAATGTTCTCTTGAGCTCAAGTTTCAATTAATGAACACAAATTAATTTATTTTGATTAATTAAGTTGACCAATTATTACTTAGTTTTTCTATATTGATCAAATTCATATTTCCAAGGCTAATAACTCTCAAGGGTATGAAACAATGTCATTTATGCGTTAATTTTGTAAAATGACAAATATTAAGGAGTATACATTTTTAGTAAGGACGAAATATAAATAAGAACATAGAGAGTATATAATTACAATAAAGGGAACTTGTTTCTCATGAATATGTTCATCATTAAAAGTGTAGATGAATCCAGAGTTTAAAGTTAACATTAACAAAAATGAATGTGATATACTTTATAGTTATATATTTTTAAATTCTCTTGCACATGTTGTATAATATACAAGTGACATAAGATGAAAGTAATTTGTTCGGTTGAACTCGTTAGGACTCGACATTAGAATAATTTACCGGATTTGAGGAAAGATGTGTGGGCCATGCTCCATGTAGAAGGTAGAAATATCTTTTGCTGCATATAAAGGGCGATTATCCCTATTTGGAGCTGTTAGCATAGTAGTTATTAGTCCACCTGTGCTTGTCCCAGCAACCACATCAAAGTAATCTGCAATTCTTGCATTAGGTCCATCAAGCTCCTACCATAATCATATATATATATATGTATGTTATATGTTGAGGATCAAATATTAGATTATAAATTTTACTTATATACAATGATAATGTAAGAACAACCAATATAGTCTATCGATTAAAATTTTAAAGAAACATGCTTTTGTTAGGCTAAGGTGGCCATAATAGTTTGCAATAGATACGTCTCATGCCTTATTCATAATAATATATGTAAGTATCTACTTAATTTCATAGAATCATTCGATCTGAGAACGGTATGAAAAACATAAGCTATAACCCCCTATAGGGACTAACTCCCGCTTTCATTAATCCTTAGGTTGACCTTCTGTAACGGTTCTTGCTTTAAAGAAAGTGGAGGCTTGCACTTTCTCATACTTGCTTAAGACTGGTCAACGGAACGGGACGTACCGCTACCGTTCCGGTTCGTCCCGTTTCGGTTGCCTACGGGACGGGACGGGATAGTCTGAAGCGGTACACGGAATGGGACGGAATCGTGATTTCGTACCGGTGTACCGGCACCGGTTCATCCCGGTTCATTCCGGTTCCGGTCCTGTTTACTTAATATACATTAATTTTTTATATTTTATATTTTATATAATTTATATTTATATTTTTTATAAATTATATTTTATATTTTGACACTTGGCACGAGGCAGCCCTGCCCGGCTGCCACTGCCCGCCCTGCTTTCCTGCAGTCTGCAGTCTGCACTATGCAGCTTTTGATAAAGTTGCAGTGCTGTCTGCTCACTGCTGCAGGCTGCAGCCCGGCTCCCCGCCCCCTACCCTTTTCGGACCAACAGTCATTTTAAACGGAAAATTTAAAGTTTTTTTGTTTTATAAATTAGAATTGATTTCTAAAATTTTTATATACAAAGTTACAACTTACAAACATAAGTTTGAGTCTTTGAGAGAATATATATTTCCATTCATATTTATAACTTATAAATTTAAAAACTATTAATTTATACTTAAAAAATAAAAAAAAAATTATATTTTCGTAATTCCAAAAAATATCGTCCCGTTTATCCCGTCCCGTTCCATCCCGGTCCGTTCCGGTTCATTCCGGTTCCATCCCGGTATATAGTGGAACGGGACGGAACCGATGAATCATCCCGGTATTCCGGTCCGGTTCATCCCGGTACCGGTCAACGGGTTCCGGTCCGATCCGATACTGATTCATTCCTGTCCGGTGAACCGGTTCTGATCCGTTGACCAGTCTTATACTTGCTTAGTGTGGCTCACTCCCACCAGGTTCACTAGGCTATTATTTGACCAATCACTTGTTGTTGCTCCTGTCGCTTGATGTGCGGAGCACTCATTATCCTGACTTTTCAAATGACTGTATTTTCTTTATATTTAATTTGATTTGTGTTAGTTTGACCAAGTATGAAGTTTAAGATTATAAGGACTTTGAAATTGTAGTCTTAAATTAATAAATATGTGTATAATGTACCATAACGTTTTTTAGATTTTAATGTGATCTTAAACATATCACATAGTATGTTGAAATTAAAATTTTACTAAATTCAAATAAAGTGACTTTTATAAACAAACTAAAAATGAAAGTAAGACATAAACTATGTAATATTTAAAAACAATTCGAATAACATTCTCATTTCATCCTTACTAGCTAATTTTTTATAACCACACAAAAATTTATGACTTACTTAGACCATATTCAAGAATCACTACAAGAAAACAAGAAATTTGTAACGCACAAAATTTCATAGTTAAATAACAAAAATCTTATACTAATACCATTTAACTTGAATTAACAACCGATTACAAGAAAATTCAGTTACTAGTGACCTTAACTTTGGATTATCGATAAAGTTTATAACTAATCTCATGAACTTCACGTATCCAATTAAACACCATTATGTAAATTGATAGAAAAGCAACAACCTCAAAAAAGTAGATACCTGAAGTTTGGATTCAAGAAAGGCAAGAAGGGTTCCAGGAATAATGCCTCTAATTCCACCTCCATCAATACTCAACACTGTCACCAATTTCTTTTCATTGGTAGCACCACAAACAATTCCAACTTGAAGACACACTAAGAGAGTTAAAATAATAGGTGAACCAAATAAAGTTAATCTCCCCATAGTGTTGTAATAATATTGCTAAAACTAGTGTGGAGTAAAAGAGTTTAGGCCTATGTGTTATATATACATATAATATATACTACTAGAAATTAAAAAGGTAGTGATCAAATAAAATTTCGTACTAATTTCATTTAGCTATGTGACTAATTAAAAAGTACAAAATAAGCTAACAATTTTCTAGTTGAATTAGTTAAATTTATCAATAAATTTCATAGCTTATGGGGAACTTCATCTATCACATGGCCCTTCTTGTTTTGTTGTCTGTCTTTATTTTAAATTTCTTACATACCCGTGATTTACTTCATCACGTGATTTTCTTTTTTTTCTTTGTCCAAAATGATTGACTTTAACTACAGTAAATATTTACATGAATTTCATTTGATGTGTGAAATAATTTATTATATAATTTAACAAGGTGAGGATGGGATACATATTCTAATATTTCTCCTTATTTAAACGTGATCTTGAAATTAGATACTACATAACTATCAAGTAAATTTTTTTGATTGTGACTTACTTGCCTAACCACAACATTTACAATATATTTGTTCATATGATTGAATTTTCTTTTAAGTTAAAAGATTTAACGGCTTATAAAATATATAATTGAGTAAACCATTATTTTCATTTTGTTATGTTGTATTTCGCGACATGAAATGTTGGGACTAATTATTTTAGTAGTAATTTGTTGGAAAAATTATATAAATTGATAAATTTTAATAAATAATTATTGATTTTGATAATACTTTTTATTTATTTTTATTTATAACAATACTACGTTAAATCTGTCATATGTATTAAAAGTGAATTATTTGCAATATATATGAATTATATTCATATATATGAATTATATTCATATATATGAATTATAATTGTTTTTAAAAATATATTATGTTTGTTTGGTAAAAGTTTGACACATTGTAATATAAGTGAATTAAAATGTGTGATAAATGAATTATTTATCATTAAAATTTGTATTATATGTGAATAAAAAATTGTTCTTTGTAATATGAATCAAACTTGTATTATAAATGAATTAAAAGTGATCAAGTGAAAAAGAAATATTATTGCTATAAATGATAATATTTTGTTATTATAGTATATTTATGTAATTTTCCTAAATTTGTTTTGGTGTGGACATATTTCACAGTGACTATTTTTCAATAATGTACTATTTAGTTCATTATAAAATTGATAATTTTGTGTCAAATTTATAGATATTTTTTATAGTTATTAAAACCTTAAGTGTGTGTATATAAATTGTAACTGTATTTGAACTTGTAAATAATTTTTTTCTAATATCCATACATTTAAAATAATGGAAAGATATGTTCTGAAAAAATAATAGCAAAAACCCAACATGAATTTAATCGTTTGTCTTTATCACATAACTCAAGAACCTTAATGAATTAATTATTCACGAAATAATAGATCATTGTTTCTTTAATCAACATTAAAATGAAAATAAAGAAGAACATAAGAAAGACATTTCGTAATAAAAAGAAATATTTAAGTTTCATAGATTATGCAATTGTGAACTATGTCTTAGGAGAAATTCAAAATTTGTTAACATAATTAAAAAAATAAATTATGCTTGAACATGAAAGCATTTATAATTTAGAACTTGCATAATGAATTTCTTCAATTGATAAGTGAAAACTTCATATCTATGTAAAAATAGATAATATGTAAGTTTATATATAGTACTTTTAAGTTATAGAATTTAATATAGAATATCAATACATGAATTTTTGGAACTGAGTATAATAATTATTTTCTGCACAATGAATATAAGTATTTTATGTGTATAAATTCATCTAACTAGATACAATAACTTCGCAGAAACATAAACAACATAGTTTAAAATATGTACTCAAAAACAACAATTAATATCATACGCATAAAATAATGAGTGTAAAAGAACATATCAAGATATGTAAAAATAGAATGAGATATAAAGGAAAAATCCTAGTCCACTTAATGCACAATGTTCCCATTAAGAAAACCACCCCCTCCAATACAAGAGGTTTAAAGAATTAGATTCTATCAGGATGGAACGATTTTATTCACCAACTTATTGTAAAAATAATAGTGTTAGTAAGTCACTTAACACGAGTAAAGTAAACGAATATTTAATTTTGCGCAAGCAGTAGAAGAAGATTACAACTATTTGGAAAAGTTATAACCCTTTGAAAAGTTCATAGCCTTTCATAAAAGTCACAACTTTTCATTAAGTCACAACTCTTCATTAAAGTCGCAACTTTTCATAAAAATCACAACTTCTGATAAAAGTCGCAACTCTTCATTAAAGTCATAACTTTTGATAAAAGTTACAACTCTTCATAAAGTCGTAACTTTTCATAAATTTTTTCATGAAAGAGGAATACTAGTTTTGAAAATGAATAAATTTAAAAGGATGTTATTGCTTGTGGTAGCGCCACGTAGACGGGCCTAGGATTCTCTTTTTTATGAATACATGTGTTAAAATTTCAATTCAAAACATCAATAAAATTTAGTTTCTTGAAAACATGTAAAAAATTATGATCAAACGCTAGCTCAAATACATGTAATAAAGGAAAAGGAAGGGATGAACATGACTAGATTGGGCCGAGCTTTTCAAATATCAAATTATTGTTAAATTTTAAAATCTATAAACCAATCAAACTAATAAAACTCAAGATTTTCAACCTTGGGTCTTTTTCGAATTTCAATTTTTTCGATAAAATATTCATATAAACATATAACTAACATGTACTTTAAATATATCTTTAGTCTACCGAAATATAACCATCTAAGATATTATTTAAGAAATAACATAAAATATAAAATAAGTGATCACATAAAAAAGTTAACAAAAAATAATAATACAAATTTCATAAGACAAATACTACAAATAAATAAATCATAATTTAAAGTAGTACAAATTTAAATCATTCGATTGGGTGAGAATAAAAGTACAATTATCTATTTTTATCCGCTTTAGGTGAGAATGGAAGCATAGACTAAGTAATTTTTTTTACTTTCTTTTTTATCATCATCAATATAGCTAATTGAGACTTTGGTGTCAAGATTGATGATATTTGTTTTTAATTTTAGTAGACATTTGGATCTAAATTTCCTACAATACAATAATCAAACAATTTTTTTTTAAAGAATAAATGCTATGTAGGCTTGAAAGAGAATATTTTTTTATTGTTATATTGATATGTAAAATTTAAATTCGAAAAAGGACGCATAGTAAAAGCTGCTTCTTAAATAATGAGCTATGTTAAAGTTAGAAATAAATAATAAACAACTTTAGTATAATATATAAGCCGTCTTAGCTCAGTGGTAGAGCGCGTGGCTTTTAACCACGTGGTCGTGGGTTCGATCCCCACAGACGGCGTTGTTTTTTTTTTTTTTAAATGATAATATATCACTTTAATTTTTTTGATAGGACCTTTTCAAGACACTAGAAATATAAAAATGGGCTGCAAAATGCAGTATATGAATTCTATGGTGTATTTTTCTTGCATCATTTTATTGGGTGGATATATGTTTGAGGTTATTCGAAATGCATATGAGGATGATGAATATCCATTATCAATTTCTATCTACTGTCTTCAAATGAAAGTAGGGTTCGTAATAGTTTTTGTAAACTGTCTAGACTAGTTTTTTTTACACGTGTCAAAAAGAATTTGGGAATGAGAATGATTTTTTTTTTACATTTTGATTTATTATGTTTATTTCAAATATATTCTTCTTACAATTTTTTATAAGACGTGAATAGATCATAAGAATCTGCTGTGAAATTAAAATCGAGTACATATATATCACTCTCCACACAATTTAATTATTTGGATTGTGACATTTTTTTGACATTGCATCTGCTTAATAAATAGCCTGAGTATTTGTCTATTGTGCATGCTTGTCTATCCTTTTCTTGATTGGTAAAATAAGGCTTTTGCCTCAAGGCCCCAAATTTCGGGGCTCCTAATTCTTATCAAAAATAAATTATGTGCTAAATTTTTTATATAAAAAATAATTATTTATGATAAAAGGTATAACTTTTTAAAATATATATTATTTTATCCACTTTAATATCTTTTGTACTTTGTTAAAAACAAGAATTAATAGTGACAAGTGTTAAACAAAGTGAGTTACGAATTGTTTTTTATTTCTTTTTAACTTTTGGTTTCAAGCATTACTAATATTAAAATGGGGTATAGCAAATCATCAACTTCTTGTGTCAAATTCTATGGTTCTAACTCTTATCTTTATTTAATTTGTCAACTTATTACTTATAGAATTATGTTAACAATTAATATGATAATTGCCTTACTAAAATGATGTTTTTCAATGTTGAGTTGATAAAATTTACCTAAAACTAATAATTGAAAAAACAATATTAAAATACTAATAATTTTTATCTAACTAGTGTAAGAAAAATAAAGTTGAATAAAAATGTATATAAAATTTGTTTATATTTTAGCCTTAAATTGAAATTTCGCTTTAGGTCTATAATCACGTTGAGCCGCACTTCTACAACTTTCTCTCTTCCCTAGCGCTTTTTTTTTTTTTTACTTTTTTCAAAGGATCCTTTCATGCATTATGTTAGGTATGAAGGAAAATCAATTCTAGCATCAAAAGGGACGTTTCCTTGGATGAATAAATAAATTGTGCCCGTTGTTGGCTTTGCAGATGCCCCTGATCTTCATTGGAGACAACTTCTTTTTCAGGTTGGTAAAGAAGTAGTTACTTCTATATAAGTTTTTCTACCTATCAAAATAATAAATGAGCACAAGTTGAAGTATTTACTAAACTTTCGGAAAGCAAGATTATCTAATAAGTATTTTTTATTGTAAAACTTAAGAGTAAAAGAAGAAGAGAAGAAGAATATAAGACAATAGAGGAACAATATAAGCTTTCTTTCTTTTTTTCTTTCTTTCAAGTGTATCAACATTATTTTCAACACCACTATTTATAGGATTATATTGAGGAATATCAAAGGGTGATAAACATTACATTAAACTTTGAGAATTACTACCTATTATGGAGGAAATAAAGTTAGGAGTTATGCTCATCCATTTGACCACCTTATCAACAACATTACTACCAATAATGGATGAAATTAACCTAGGAGTTATGGTCATCCATTTGACCACATTATCAACAACATTACTACTCATACAGAAGGAAATTAACCAAGGAGTTATGGTCATCCATTAATCCACAAAAATGATTCACAACACTCCCCCTTGGAGGACCATTGATAGATAATATGTCTCGTTAAAACCTTACTAAGAAAAAATCTTGTGAAAAAAATCTTAGTGAAGAAAAAAAGAGTACACATATCTTGTTATACGTTTTATTTGCTGCCTCGTTAAAACCTTGCCACGAAAACCCATCGGAATACAACCTAGGCCAATCAAAAAAGAGTGCAGCGTATAGTTTACTCTCCCTGTTGCAAACATCATTTAATTTCTTGGAGACGACGCATTCCAATCTTAGATACCAACTTTTCAAATGTTGAGGTTGAGGTTGGTAATGGTTTAGTGAACAGATCCGCCAAATTATCAACTGAGCGAATTTGTTGAACATTTATTTCACCTTTCTTCTCAAGATCATGAGTGAAATTTTTTTTGGTGAAACGTATTTTGTTCTATCTCCTTCAATGTATCCTCCCTTTAGCTGAGCTATACATGTTGAATTGTCTTCGTAAAATGCAGTTGGAATATCCTTTTTCAAAGGAAAATCACACATTTATTGAATATGTTAAGTTATTGATCTCAACCAAACACACTCCTGACTTGTTCATGGATGACTATTATTTCTGCATGATTTGGAGAAGTAGCAACTAATGTTTGCTTCATTGAACGCCAATATATAGTTATGCCTTCATATGTAAATAAATAGCCTGTCTGAGATCGAGTTTCATGTGGATCAGATAAATATCCAGCATCTACATAACCAATCATTTCTGACTTGGATTCATTAGAATAAAATAAATCTCATATCAATGGTTCCTTAAAGATATCTGAGTACATGTTTGACTCCATTCCAATGTCTCTTTGTAAGGGCCGAGCCGAATCTTGCCAATAAACTTACTGCAAAACAAATATCTGGTCGAGTATTATTAGCAAGATACATTAGTTCCCCAATAGCACTAAGATATGGAGTTTCATCACCAAGAAACTCTTCATCATTTTCTCGAGGTCGAAATGAATCCTTATGTATGCCAAGCGATCTCACAACCATAGCGGTACTCAATGGATGTGATTTATCCATATAAAATCGTTTTAAAACCTTTTTTGTGTATGTTGATTGATGGACAAGTATTCTATTTTTTCAAATGCTCAATTTGTAGGCCAAGATAAAATTTTGTCTTACCAAAATCTTTAATTTCAAATTATTTGTTAAACACTCAACAGCTTTTGAAAGCTCATTAGGAGTGCCAATGATATTTAAATCATCAACATACACAACTATTATAATAAAATAAAATCCAGACCTTTTTATAAAAACACAAGGACAAATAGGATCATTTTTGTACTCTTCCTTTTGCAAAAACTGGCTAAAACGATTTTACCACATCCGTTCTGATTGTTTTAATCCATACAAAGATTTTTGAAGCCTTATCGAACAACTTTCTTGTGAATTTTTATGCTTCAGGCACATAGAACGCTTCAGGAACTTTCATAAAAAAATTTTGGTCCAATGAGCCATAGAAATATGCTATGACAACATCCATTAGACGCATTTCAAGCTTTTCGTGAACTGCTAGATTTATTAGATACCTGAAGGTAATTGCATCCACTACAGGAGAATATGTCTCCATATAATCAATACCATGCCTTTGCGAAAATCCTTGTGCCACAAGTCGTGCTTTATATCTTACGACTTCACCTTTTTCATTTCGTTTTTGCACAAAAATCCATTTGTACCCCACAAGCTTGACACCTTCAGGTGTTCAAACTATTGGTTCAAAAACTTCACGTTTTTCAAGTGAAGTTAATTCTGCTTGAATTGTCTTCTTCCATTTTGGCCAATGATTTCTCTGTCTGCATTCATTGAAAGATTTTGGTTCAAAATCCTCACCTTGTTGCATTATTTCAACGACAACATTATAGGCAAAAATATTCTCCACCACAATATTATTTCGATTCCACCTTTTTCTCGTCGAGACATAACTTATTGAGATTTCTTCGTTCTCATTATTTTAGTTGTTTGGACCTTTTCAGTGGTCTTTGAAGGAATATTGATTGTATTGAAGTGTTAACCTAATAAGGGAATACATGGGAGATATATATAGGAGATATAGGAAGGAGTACTAATCCTAATAGGACTAGTATTAAGGAGTACTAATCCTAATAGGACTAGGATTAGTACACAGTAAATACTAATATTATTTAATACTATTATTTAATACTATCTGTTATTATCCCCCCTCAAGCCGAGCTGAGCGGAAGCGAATGGAAGCTTGGAACTGAGGTAATCGTGTTGTCGGCTCGGGAGAGGCTTGGTGAGAATATCAGCCGGTTGTTCTTCAGTGGGTACATACTGCACAGTCATGGTGCCGGCCTGAATTTCATCGCGAACAAAGAGACAATCGGTATCAACATGCTTCATTCTGGTGTGTAGGACGAAATTCTTGGCGACACAGATGGTTGATTTGTTGTCACAATAGAGAGAAGGAACAGTGTGAGTGGCGCGGAGTTCGCGAAGAATATATGTGACCCACATGGTCTCAGCAGCAAGAAGAGCAAGGGCGCGGTATTCAGCTTCAGTCGAGGACCGAGAGACCTTGGGTTGTTTTTTTGTACACCAGGAGATCAGGTTCGGCCCCAAAAAAATGAGAAACCCCGATGTAGATTTTCTGTCATTTTTATCATTCGCCCAATCTGAATCTGAGAAACCCCGAAGCTCCAAGTCCCCAGGTCGAATGAGTAAACCACGACCAAAAGTGCCAAAAATGTACATGAGAATGCGTTTTAGACAATGGTAATCATGTTCACTTGGTTGATGCATGCGCTGAGCAACTCGGTTGACAGCAAATTGGATGTCAAGACGGGTAATGGCTAGATACTGTAGAGCCCCAATGAGGCTGCGGAAGTGGGTGATATCGGCAAAGGGGGTGTCGGCTCCATTCGTAGACGAAGAGACTGCCATCGGTGTTGGTTGACTGGTGCATTTTTTCAGTTCAGCTTTCTGCAACAGATCTCAAGCATATTTTGACTGATGAAGAAACAAGCAGCTGCCTGTCCGAGAAACCTCCATTCCCAGAAAATAATGTAACGGGCCAAGGTCCTTCATTTTGAAGGTAGTATGCATAGCTCGAGTGACATCCTGAATGAGAGCTGCAGTAGAGCCTGTAATAATGATATCATCTACATAGACAAGAAGAATAACTGTAGCGTGTGCTGAATGTCGAGTAAACAGACTCGTGTCGTGTACGCAACACGTGAAGCTGAGTCCCTGGAGGAACGTTTTCAGACGTGTGTACCAAGCACGGGGGGCTTGCTTGAGCCCATACAGAGAAATCTGGAGTTTGCAAACATGTTGAGGGAAGCGGGGATCAACATAGCCCGGTGGTTGCGTCATGTAGATAGTTTCATCAAGCATGCCATGAAGAAAAGCATTGGAAACATCCAACTGATTGATGAGCCAATTGTTGCGCACGGCGAGTGACAGTACCAAGCGAATGGTTTCCTGCCGAATAACAGGACTGAATGTCTCGGAGTAATCAAGCCCATACTCCTGATTGTAGCCTTTAGCAACCAAACAAGCCTTGTACTTGGAAATACTGCCATCGCATTGTGTTTAATTTTGTACACCCATTTACAGCCCACTGGGTGCCGCCCATGGGGCTTAGGTACAAGAACCTAAGTTTTCTGATCAGTCAAAGCCTTAAACTCGTCATCCATAGCATGACGCCAATAAGCATTTTTTGAGGCAACAGAGTAGGTTGTTGGTTCACTATCGGGAAGGGGTGTATTTGGTAGTATGGTGGCCTGAATGTTTTTGGGTTTAAAGATACCGACTTTGCCACGGGTTAACATGGGATGAGTATTGGGGAGTGGCACGGGCGGTGGTGATTCGGGGGTGGCCGGGAAGGACCCAAAACGGATCAGGCTGGAGATGTTGTGTGTATGGGGTGGTTCGGGTTGGTTGTGGGTGTGGGTGGTGGTTGCGGGTGTATTGTGGGTGACGGTTGAAGGGGTGATGAGGGGTGGTTGGGTAGTGGGTGGAGGTGTGGGGGAAGGTGGTGAGGGACCCTGTGAGTATGTTGGAAAAAGGGGAAGGACGCCAATGAATGATGTATTTGTGGAGGAGGAAATAGACTCGTAGGGAAACTCATTTTCGACAAATTTGACATGACGAGATATGTAGACTTTATGAGTTTGTGGGTCAAGACAGCGATAACCCTTGGAGGTAGGATGATAGCCCAAAAAAATACAAGGACGGGATAGGGGTTGTAATTTGTGAGTAATATGAGGGCGTAGCCAAGGGTAGGCAAGACACCCAAAGACGCGGAGGTTGGTATAATTGGGAAGTTCTTGGTAAAGGAGTTGATAGGGTGATTTGTTGGAGAGAGTGTGACTGGGCATTCTATTAATGAGGTAGTTTGCGGTGGCTAGAGCTTCTACCTAAAAGGAGACAGGGAGATGAGATTGATGTAGAAGAGTAACCACCATTTCAATGAGATGGGGATGCTTACGCTCATCCACCCCATTTTGTTCGGGAGTGTATGGACAGGAGGTTTGATGTATAATTCCCAGGGATTGCAGAAACTGGCCAAAGATGTTATTGACATATTCCTTTCCATTGTCACTTCGAAAAAGTTTAACATGAGAATTGAATTGTGTTTTGACCATTTTTTCAAAAGTGACAAAGGTGGTGTATGCCTGTGATTTGTGTTTTAGTGGGTACAACCAAGTGTATTTTGTAAAATCATCCACAAAAAAATATAATAGCGAAAACCAGCAAATGAAGGAACAGGAGTAGGACCCCATAGGTCAGAATGAATAAGTTGAAAAGGTGCAATTGTACGCTTCTCAGATAAAGTAAAAGGTAATTTATGAGATTTAGCAATTGAACAGGAGTCACAATTGTTTACATGAATGAAAGAAAAACCTAATTGAGACATTAAAGAATTATTATTTGAGTAGACGGGTGACCCAGACGACTGTGCCACAACAGACTGTGGCCATCAGCCGAAAGAGCCACCGGAGCCACAGGAACTCTTTCTGAAACTGGGTGGGCAGACGAACTTGTGCCAGGAAGAACGTACAGACCATGCTCACAGGGGCCCTAAAAAATCACCCTCTTGGTAGTATTGTCTAGGATCTGAAAATCATTAGAGGTGAACAAGAGTGAGCAATTATTGTCTTTTGTGAATTGGTGAACTGAAAGGAGATTGGATTTAATAGAAGGGACGTGGGTAAGGTTACCTAGGTGAAAGATAGCGGTGGGGGTTTTAATGGTACCCGTGCCAGTGTGAGAAATATTAAGGGACTCACCGTTGCCAACAGTAATACCATTGGAGCCATGATATGGATTTGGAGCGTTAAGCTTGGATTATTTAGAAGTAACGTGCATGTTGGCCCCAGTATCCAACAGCCATTCAGAGGAAGGGCCGGCTTGAGATGCATAATTGGTACGGTTATCACTATTTCGGCTCTCCTCATACCGAAACCAGCAACGAGCAGCGGTGTGTCTTGTTTTCTGACAGATTTGACAAGTTGGACGATCCCGCTCGTAAGTGCCCTGCCCGCCGCTGGAAGATGACTGCCCGCCGCTGCTGAAGGAGTGCAGGCTGTTGTTGCTGCCGTGCTGCTGACCGTCATACGGCAGACGACTGCCCTGCCAACCGCCGCGCCCGCGGCCTCCGCTGTTTCTGCCGTAGCCGCCGCGGCTCCACTGCCGGACGCCACCACGCCCTCCGCGATAGTTCTGGCTTGCGGTGAAGGCGGTGGCCGGCTCCATAACAGCGGCTTCTCGGAGAAGAAGTTTGCTCTCCAGATCCACATTGATTTCTTCACTTTTTAGCCACGAGGAGAGAGTAGCCAGGTCAACGGGCGTTGGACTGATGCCAACCGCCTGTTTAATGGAGGAGTAAGCTGATGGGAGCCCCCGAACGACGCACATGATGAGATCTTTTTCGAGAATGATTTCGTTCACGGTGTCGAGGGCTGTGATGATGGTGGAGACCTCGTCTAAGTACTCCGCCATAGTTTTCGTGCCTTTGGTAATTGTGTGAAGACGATCACGCAATTGAAAAATATGACAGTGGGAAATTGATGCATAGCGTGTTGCGAGGGCCGTCCACAGGGCTGAAGCAGTTGTGTAGGATCGGACGTGTTTCTGAACCGTGGGAGAGATGATCGCAATCAAACATGATCGGATCTGGCCATCCACAGCTTTCCAGGCGGCATGGGCCGGATTGATTTTTTCTGATTTGTCCGTGGCGGTGATGACTGCCGGCGGCGGTTCCGTGCTTCCATCGACGTATTTGAGAAGGTAATTGGCCTCAAGGGCTGTAAGAACGGTGATTTTCTATGTTGGGTAATTTATGTCTGATAATTTTTCGGGAATCAGGGCATGAAGATGCCTGAGAAGGAGTTTAACGCCAGAAGGAAGTGAATCGAGAGGATCCACCTCGGTTGTCGTGGCTGCCGCCGCCCAAGAGAGGAGAGGGAACGATTGGTGCCCTAAAGAGAGAAAAAAAAACCTAGAGAAAAGAAGATCTAGGTTTTCTGGCTCTTGATACCATGAAGGAATATTGATTGTATTGAAGTGTTAACCTAATAAGGGAATACATGGGAGATATATATAGGAGATATAGGAAGGAGTACTAATCCTAATAGGACTAGGATTAAGGAGTACTAATCCTAATAGGACTAGGATTAGTACACAGTAAATACTAATATTATTTAATGCTATCTGTTATTAGTCTTGTCATTTGTTATGTCCGGAGTTCTTCTTGAGAAATTTCCTCCACGATATGATCTTCATGATCATTTGTTCCTTTTGATTTCAAGGATTTTTATCCTTTGAATCAATTGGCCTACCACATTTTAAATGTGGTTTAGACTCATTTGCTTTAACAACTTGTCCTATTAGAACATCAACTCAAACTGGAATATTTGCAGCTGGAACATTAGATTTAGTAACCCTTGGAAGGTTAGTAAATGTATCTGGATGGCAGTTGATTTGCAACAAATTACAAATAAATCATCTTTTTAACCTCTTGCTCACATTGATTTGTTCGAGGATCCAAATGAGATAGAGATAATGAATTCCAATCTATCTCTTTTTCCAATTGTTTATGTTCTCTCCCTAATGTTGGGTATACTGATTCATCAAAATGACAATCAGCAAACCTTGCCGTAAATATATCTCATATCATAGGTTCCAAATATTTAATAATAGAAGGAGATTTATACCCAACATACACTCCCAACCTTCTTTGGGGATCCATCTTTGTGCGTAGCGATGGGGCAATTGGAACATATATCGCTCAAAAATTTTAAGATGGAAGATATTTGGCTCATGACCAAAAGCCAACTGTAATGGAGAGAATTCATGAGAACTAGTTGGCCTTATTTGCACCAATGCTGCTACATGCAAAATAGCATGTCCCCATATTGAAACAAATAATTTTGTCCTCATTAACAATGGTCTAGCTATCAATTGGAGACGCTTAATCAAAGATTCTACTAGACCATTTTGAGTATGAACATGAGCAACTGGATGTTCAATTGTTATCCCCGTGGACAAACAATAATCACTAAAGCCTGCGATGTAACCTCACCAGCATTATCAAGTGAATTGCCTTTATTGCATAATCTGGAAATTGTGCTCCTAATCTTATTATTTGAACTAACAACCTCGCAAAAGCCATATTGCGAGTTGATAATAAGCACACATGTGACCATCTTGTTGATGCATCTATCAAGACCATATTTTAAATGGCCCACATAGATGGTGAGTTGACCCACATATATCACCCTGTATATGTTCCAGAAATGCAGGGGATTCAATCCCAACCTTAGCTGCTAATGGTTTAATAACCAACTTTCCTTGAGAACAAGCAGCACAAGAGAATTTTTTTGATTGAAGAATTTTCTGATTCTTCAAAGTATGCCCATGTGAATTCTCAGTAATTTTGCGCATCATATTATATCCGGATGGCCCAAGCGGTCATGCCAAATGATAAAATTATTAGGAAAGTAAAATCTTTGTTTACTATGACATGTGATTCAACCATACTAATATTTGTATGGTACAATCCAAAAGAAAATGCGGGTAATTTTTCATGCATATATTTTTGCCCCAATTTTATCGTAGTAATATAAAGGTATTCAACCTTTCCTTCATTGACAGTCTCAACATGATAGCCATTTTGGCGATTAACCTTGAAGCTTAATAAGTTTCTTTGAGACTTACTACAATATAAAGCATTTTCAATAGTTAATATCGTTTCCCCTGGTTACTGTAAGACCGCTCTTCCAGAGCCCTCAATTTATTTTGCAGTACCAGATATTGTATTAACATAAGCCTTTTTCATAATCAAATTAGAGAAATATTTCTTATTTTTTAAAATAATGTGAGTTGTGGCACTATCAAGAAGACACATTTTTCCATATCTCATCTTAAACCAATTGAAGATTGGGAAATTTTATTTATCTTCATAAAATAAAAGTACATCATAAGAAATATGAAAAATCAACAATTTTGCAAGAAAATAAACTTACTTATTTTTCTGAATATAAAAACAACATAAGGAAAAATATAACAATTAAAAGCACATAAATAAAACAACATAATTGTTTCCCCAATCAAATGATCAAACATTAGTTTTGATCTCCAAAGAAGTCTTCAACTTCCAAATGAGTAACATCATCAAGGTCATCAAAATCATCATCTTTTAAAGCCAAATTTGCTTCAATATTGTCATCATATTTTTGTGAAGGCCCTGCCTCAAAATTATTTTTACAAGTTAAGTGTGACTCCACCCGAGCATTAGAAGAAGATGCATCATTTTTATTTCCTTTTCTTTTCAAAGAATCTTGATAAAGCCTAATAAAATGCTTAGCTGTTCGACATTCATTCTTCCAATGTCCTTTCATGCCACAACGATGACATTTACATCTTTAAGGATTGCTTTGAGAATCCATATTGCTCTCCCTTTTGTGGCGACCACCACCACGACGATTATTATATCATCCTCTGCCATTGTGACGTTCACGCATATTATTTTGATCTTAATTTTTATTTTGTCTTCTTTCAGACTGGTCATGCGCTTCAACCTCATTTTCTTTGGGTAACGGAGCAGTTCCCGTAGGACGGGCCTCATGTTTTTCAATAAAAGAGTATTATGTTGCTCACCCACAAGAAGACATGAGATCAACTCAGAATACTTTTTAAATCCCCTTTCACGGTATTACTGCTGTAATACCAAATTTGAGGCATGAAAAGTTGTGAGAGTTTTTTGTAACATGTCCTCATTGTTTGTATCTTCCGCACACAATTTCAACTAGGAAGTAATTTTGTATACAACAGAACTATATTCACATATAGTTTTAAAATTTTATAATCGTAAGTGAATTCATTCATAACGATCCCTTGGCAATACCGTTGCCTTAAGATGGTCATATCTTTACTTCAAACTAGTCCACAATTCAAGTGGATCTTTCACTGTAAGGTATTCAACCTTCAATCCTTCATCCAGATGATGACGAATGAAAATCATTTCCTTTGCTTTGTCATGACTCGACGCTATATTACCATTTGTAATAGTGGCACCAAGACCTCTAGCGTCAAGGTGAATTTCAGCATCGAGTACCCATGAAAAATAATTATTTCCAGAAATGTCAAGTGTCACGAACTCAAGCTTTGATAAATTCGACATGATAACTATCATAGAAAATAATTAAATTAAAGTAAAATAGACAATGAGTAAATAAGTAGCAAAACCTTTTTTTTTCATTAAAGTAAAATTAGCATACAACCTAAATTAATATTATGCCTCACGAGTAACAAAAATAACTTTTATGTAAACTTGCTAGATAAAGTCTTTTCATTAAAAATTAATAAATAATATAGATAATTTTAACATTGGATTATATATGGATACCTCACAAGAAATGTTGTTCAACCTTGAAACGTCGTGTTGATAACGTATTGTAAAACTTAAGAACAAAAGAAGAAGAGAAGAAGAATATAAGACAATAGAGGAACAATATAAGCTTTCTTTCTTTCTTTCTTTCTTTCAAGTGTATCAACATTATTTTCAACACCATTATTTATAGGATTACATTGAGCAATACCAAAGGGTGTCATAAACATTACATTAACCTTGAGAATTACTACCCATTATGGAGGAAATAAAGTTAGGAGTTATGCTCATCCATTTGACCACCTTATCAACAACATTATTACCAATAGAGAATGAAATTAACCTAGGAGTCCATTTGACCACATTATCAACAACATTACTATTCATAAAGAATGAAATTAACCAAGGAGTTATGGTCATTCACTAATCCATAAAAATGATTTACAACATTTTTTTCTATTTTTATTTATATGATACATTTTCTTTTAGCAAGTCTAAAAAGTTACACATTGAATTATTTGATAAATATTTAATAATATTATCAATATTTACACTTATGTTGAGCCTCGTTTATTTGATTAAAAAATCCATAAAATTGTATATATTTAAAAATTTATTTATTTTAAAAGTAGTATTTTTGAAACATTACAAAAATAACCATATTTCTAAAATTTTAGAGTCAAACAAGAATAAATTTTTTTTATTTTGAACGAGGTACAACCAACAATAGTTGTACGAGAGTCCATTCATTTTTTTACCACGCGGATATATGGGGATCAATTTGTCCTTTAAAGTCTACCAAAGAAATAAGAGGAGAGAGAATATAAATTTTAATTAAAAATTAAAAAGAAAATGTGAGGTCCATGCCATATTCAATTAAGTATATTAATTTTTCCATTTGGATTGAATTGCATTGTTGGTATCAACTGCCACACATTCCAATGAATTATATTCCTCTTTTCTAACTCTTCTTCTTCTTCTTGAACATTTACATTATTTTCTAGCAAATTTATTTTACTAAAATTTATTGGAGTTGGTTAATTTTACTGTTAGACTTCTTACTTAGTTAATTAAACTTTAGCTAATTAGTTACTAATAGTTGATTTGTAAATTAGTTAGTTAGTTAGAAGGTTGTTAGCAAGTGGTTAGTTAGAAGGTTGTTAGCAAGTAGTTAGTATTGCAGCTGTATATAAATACTAGTGTAATGGCTTAATTCACTTAATAAGAATTGCTCTAATTCTTTCACGTTTATGGTGTGAGTTTGAATATGGTATCAGAGCACTGAATCGAGAGTCGATTCAAATCAGATTTCCGCCATTGTTGATCCTTTGTGGAAGCAGAGGAGAAGTTCTGTTCCGCCATTGTTGATCCTTTGTGGAAGCAGAGGAGAAATTCTGCCATTGTTGTGGAAACAGAAGATTTCTGCCATTGTGATTCTTGTGGAAGCAGAGAAAGAAGTTCTTTTAAGGAAGAAGAAGAAAAGAAATGACTACTGGAGAATCAGGATCGATTGGAGAAGCATCTGCAACAGATAATGTTGAGACTTTAGAATCGATTGAGAAGAAGAGGAATCATCCTCTTTATCTACATCCATCTGATACTCCTGGATGTGTGTTAACTACAGTACAACTCACAGGCATGGAGAATTATTCATTATGGAGTCGATCTATGATAATCAATCTTCGAGCAAAGAGCAAAGTTGGTTTCGTGTTGGGAACATGTAAGAAGAGTGACTACAAAATGGAATTGGAAGAACAGTGGGAGAAATGTAATTGTTTTGTGTTAGCATGGATAATGAATACAGTGTCTAAGGAATTATTAAGTGGCATTGTATATGCTAATGATGCAGCTACAGTATGGAATGATCTCAAGGAGAGATTTGACAAAGTTGATGGATCGAGGATATACCAGCTACATAGAGAGATTTGTACAATACATCAAGGTAATTTGACTGTTTCTGGTTATTTCACAAAATTGAGACTACTATGGGATGAATTTGATGCCTTTGTACCTCCACCTTCATGTAATTGTGATAAGTCAAGGATTTATGTGGATCAACAAGCCTATCTAAGGTTGTTTGCATTTTTGATGGGGTTAAATGATGTGTTTAGTCAAGCTCGTAGTCAGATCTTGATGATGAACCCATTGCCAAACGTTAGTAAGGCTTATGCTATGATAGTGGCAGATGAAGGTCAAAGGATAACTGCAGGTACACAATCAAGGAGGGAAATAATGGAGCCTACTGCACTTTATGCAGGAAGAGGAAATTTCCAAAGAAATAATGACACAGGAAGAGGAAACATGCAGAGAAACAACATGAGATCATCACAGTTGAAGAAAAAGAATTGGGATCAAATCTGTGATTATTGTAAGCTACAGGGTCATGTTAAACTCGATTGTTACAAGTTGAATGGCTATCCACCTGACTGGAAGTTTAAGAAGAAACCTGAAAATGTTAATTCAGGATATGATCAAAATGGAATAGGACAGACACAAGGCATGAAAGCAAATCAAGTGAGTGTTGATCAAGGAATTATACAGGATGATTTTGCACCAATATGCAGAAAAGAAGAAGGTCAAAGAATGAGATCACAAGAGGTTTCAGCACTGGCAGCTCAACCTACTTTCACTCAAGAACAATACCAGAAAATTCTGCATATGCTTGATAAAGAAGAAGTGGGATCTTCAGGATCAAATATAGCAGCAAATATGGCAGGTATAACAGGAAAAATTGATACAGCATTATCTATAAATTCTACTATGAAAGAGGGATGGATAATTGATTCAGGAGCAACATGTCATATGACTCATAATATGCATAGATTGCATTCTGTTTGCAACCTTCCTGAGCATTTAAATAGAAGTGTTCACTTACCAAATGGAGAAACTGTGTCTGTTACACATACAAGAAGTTATAAAACATTAGGAGGAGATTTGTTGAAGAATGTTTTGGTGGTTCCTACATTCAAGTTTGATTTGCTCTCAGTTTCACAATTAACAAAACAACTACATTGCTCAGTTAATTTCTTTCCTGAGTTTGTTGTTTTTCAGGACCTCTCCAATGGAAAGGTGAAGGGTGTTGGTAAGGAAGTGGATGGACTATACTATCTCTCTAATCAAAAACTACATGAAGAAGAGAAGAATAATGAGATGATCATGATGACACACAACAGTGAGAATTTGAATAATGCCTTGTTATGGCATAACAGGTTGGGGCATCCATCAGCCAAGGTGTTACAACAGCTGACTTTGACTTCTTCAAATTCAAATAATATCTGTAAGAAATGTTCTATATGTCCACTTGCAAAGCAGACTCGACTATCTTTTCCTTTAAGTGTTTCAAAAACTAGTAGTATCTTTGAATTGATTCATTTAGATGTTTGGGGACCTTATCATGTGGCAACACATAATGGTTACAGATTTTTCTTGACTATTGTTGATGATAAATCCAGAATGATATGGGTATATTTGATGAAGTTGAAAAGTGATGTATTTCATATTTTACAATCCTTTTGTGTTCTTGTTAAGAATCAATTTAACAAGCACATTAAAAGAATAAGGTCTGATAATGGAGGAGAGTTCTTTAGCAAAGAATGGAATGATTTTCTGATTACTCATGGGATTATTCATAAAAGCAGCTGTCCACACACTCCACAACAAAATGGAGTTGCTGAAAGAAAACACAGACATATACTTGAAGTATCTAGAGCACTCAAGTTTAATGGTCATATACCTATAAGATTTTGGGGTGAATGTATTCTTACAGCTGTCTATTTAATCAATAGACTACCCACAATAACATTGGAAGGGAAGACACCTTATGAGGTGTTTCACAATGCCAAGGCAGAGCTTGATCATTTGAGAGTTTTTGGATGTTTAGGATATGCTACCAGATTGCCTAAAGGAGATAAATTTTCACCAAGAGCTGATGCTTGTGTATTCCTTGGTTATCCTGCTACTCAAAAAGGTTATCTTATGTACAACTTGATCAACAAGAGATTTGTAGTAAGCAGAGATGTGGTTTTTAAAGAAGATATATTTCCATTTCAAAAAATGGTTACTAGGCAACTGCCTTTATTTCCTAATTCTTCATTGGATACATATCAGGATGATGATCATAAGGAGTTGAATGACAAGACAAATGACATGGAAACAATTATCCCTCAGGAACAAACATTTCCTGATATTAACATGCATAATGACAGTGCATGGAATGAAGGCAATGAAGATATTGAAAACACAGATGTGATAAATAAAGGTGCAGAGAACAATATTGATATTTCAGTACCTGATGTTATTACTGAAAAACCAAGACAATCTCTTAGGAATTCAAAACCTCCCATATGGATGAAAGATTACATTACACAAGTTTCAGACACTGATCAGCCTTATTCACTAAGGAAATACTTGTCTTATAAAGACATTTCTCCTAGTTATACAGCATATCTATCCAAGTTTTCTGTTGAAAGTGAGCCTAGAAGTTATGAAGAGGCTATTAAAGATAAAAGATGGGTTGATGCAATGAAGCTAGAGATACAAGCTTTAGAAGAAAATGGTACTTGGAAAGTAGTTAAACTGCCAGCAGGAAAGTCTGCAATTGGATGTAAGTGGGTTTTTAAGATCAAATATCAAGCTGATGGGAAGATTGAAAGGTTCAAGGCTAGGTTGGTGGCAAAGGGATACAATCAAACTGAAGGTATTGATTATCAAGAGACATTTTCACCAGTGGTAAAAATGGTGACTGGTATTCAAACTCACACCATAAACGTGAAAGAATTAGAGCAATTCTTATTAAGTGAATTAAGCCATTACACTAGTATTTATATACAGCTGCAATACTAACTACTTGCTAACAACCTTCTAACTAACCACTTGCTAACAACCTTCTAACTAACTAACTAATTTACAAATCAACTATTAGTAACTAATTAGCTAAAGTTTAATTAACTAAGTAAGAAGTCTAACAGTAGAATTAACCAACTCCAATACTCCTCCTCAAGCTGGATGTATTGAACAAGTTCAGGAATCCTAGCTTGCTTATTAAAATCTCATGTTGAATCCTGCCTAAAGCCTTGGTCAGTACATCTGCTTGTTGATCTTTTGTATGTATGTATGTAGGTCTGATTAATCCTTGCTGCACCTTTTCTCTGATGAAGTGGCAATCTATCTCGATGTGTTTAGTCCGTTCGTGAAATACAGGATTAGCAGCAATCTGTATGGCTGCCTTGCTATCACAAAAAATGGTAGCTGGTCCTGTTAGTTTTACTTCCAATTCATGAAACAAATTGTTTATCCAAACGATCTCAGCAGTTAAGGTAGCCAAACTTCTATATTCTGCTTCAGCAGAACTTCTAGACACTGTGTTTTACTTTTTTGACTTCCAAGATATTAAGGAATCACCAAACTTCAATAAAAAACCAGTCACAGACCTTCTAGTATTTGGACATGCAGCCTAATCTGCATCACAAAATCCTGTAAGTTGAGGTTTTGTATCTGCACTCATCAGCAACCCTTTTCCTGGTTCAACTTTGATGTATCTAATCACCCTCAATGCTGCCTCCCAATGTGACCTTTTTGGCTTCTGCATAAACTGACTCAAAGATTGTACTGCAAATGATATATCTGGCCTTGTATTAGTTAAGTACAACAGCTTCCCAACAAGCCTTTGGTATTTGTTAACATCTGGAAATAAGTCATCAGTAGTGACACTGCCTTCATCAAATTCCACACTAGTTAACTTCATGTTGCATTCCATTGGTGTCATTACTGGTTTTGCAGCAGCTAACCCAACTTCAGAAATTATTTCTAGAGCATACTTCCTCTGATTCATAACTATTCCTTTGTTGGATCTCAAGAATTCAATTCCCAAAAAATATTTCAATTCTCCTAAGTCTTTAATCTTGAAATAACTATGCAACACATGTTTGGTTTCTTCTATCAAATTGGCATCATTTCCTGTTACCAAAATGTCATCTACATAAACCAAAACAATGATAATTCCATCATCTCTTCTCTTGGTGAATAAAGAATAATCCAAGTGACTTTGTATATACCCTGAACTGCACAAAGCATTAGTCAATTTTGCATTCCATTGCCTAGATGCTTGTTTAAGACCATAAAGAGATTTAACTAACTTGCAGGCCATGTTTTCTTCCTTCATCTCGAATCCTTTAGATAATTCCATGTATACTTCATCAAACAAATCTCCTTGTAAGAAAGCATTAAATACATCCATTTGATGAATGATCCAATGCTTAGCAGCAGCCAAAGCTACTATAGCTCTAACAAAATTTGCATGTCAACTATTGAAATTAAACCTGCAATTTTCTTGAAAATTGATGTTTCAATGTTGGGGATCTTGTTAATGTCTTAAAAAAGAAAGTTGCTATGGTGATGATGCTTAAAAGCTTGAGAAGTTGATGTTGATTTTGATTCTTCCCTCTAATTTTGCTCAATCTTCGTCTGCAATTTTTCGTTGGCCATATTTTTCAGGTATGATTTTTCTTAGCATAATGATTTTCAGTAACTGATATTTGAAACAAATGTATAAGTTGTTGGAAGATGATCTTTTTGCATGTCATTTCTAATGTCAAAATACCAAAAATCACCTGCTACACATATTAAATACTAAATTACAGATATAATTTTCAAAAATTAAATCTATTATGCTTAGGTGTTCTATTGAATTCTCTTCCCACTGATATCAACATTTTCTTGTGAATTGTTTGGATCTTGACTTTGACTGCAAACACCATGCAACTGCATGTGTAAATTTGACAGAAAATAATTAAAATTAGTAGATCAACTACTTTTTTAAAAAAGGATCAAATTAGTAGATAAATCAAGTAACAAAATAGTGACAGGAAATGTTTAATTTGATGAAACGAGTATCACAAGAAAATTTAGTATCGTGAATTCCTGTGGTATTGAAGCTGATTGTGAAGCAAAAGTCCCTGGCATGGTGTTCAAAGACTGGTATTCATGTGGATATTCTGTTCTGTTTTTCAATGTTCTCTGTGATGCTTTTTTTTTTCTTTGCTCATTTTTTGATTTCACTCTTCCATATCCATTTCCTTTGTCTTTTTTCTTAATTGGATCCAAAATTTGATCTTTACACCATGTAACAGAATCACTAATGGAGTTGAACTTGCTTCTCATGATTTTGAACATACAATGCACCTTGATGCTTAATAATCTCAACCTTTGCTAGATACAAATATTTTCTGGCAATTTCCTCGGAGTCCACATCATTTGCTGCTAACTTTATAAAAGTAAATGACTCTTTCATCAATCCATTTAAGCGAATTGCCATGGACGACTTCAACGTCTCTTTTTTTCTGTGTACTCTTCAAATCCGCACTCGTGCTTGGCATTTTTAGTCCATCTTTTCAAAATATATTTCTCAGGAATATGAGAAAAATTTAAATCAAAGAATAAAACTCTTAGTGCATGCAAACATAGACAACCCATGGTTGGCAGGTACAAGAGATAGAATTATCAAGAGATTTAAACTGGACAATTTCAGTTTGATTATTCTCACCCTTTAAAATTGTATATTTAATAGAAGTCCCAACCGTTTTCAGATGGATCACTTTTTTGGTTGTCCCTTGTAAAAATTCATGTTGAAACCTTGTAAAAATTCTTCTTGAGTACACATTACCAGCATGTTTTAAGATCTCACCGTCTTCTATGAAAAGTTTTGGCTTTCCTCAACATTTGTAATCTTCAGTTGCTTCCGTGTCACGCATTTCTGTTGTTCGTTGCTCATAATGCTTTACAAATTCAGTTATACTCATTGTCTTGCATGCCATTTCTGCGAAGACCCTATTCGTGCTTTCACTTCTTTGAGTTGATTTAATATCCGCAGAAAAAATGGAACGACTAAATGCCATTTCTTTCTTAAATCATATAACTTTTGAAGCCAAGAATTATCTGCACAGTTCCAATCACATATCATATTTTGCCATATCACCTCAAATTCTGATTCTGACTTGCATCTCCATAAGCGAGTATCAAAATAGTTTCGAAATCCCTATTTTTAATATAGTAGAGGTACATTCTTTTGAGCATTTCTATCAATATGACATTCACATAATCGATGACATGTGTTGGGAAAAAATTGTCTAATGGCAGCCGCCATGTCATGATCTTGATCTGTAAAAATTGTTTTTGGTGCTTTTCCTTCCATTCCCTTCAAAAATGTTTGAAACAATAACAAAAGAGTCTTTTGTTTCATTACACAAGAAGGCACATCCAAAAAAAAAAAACATTTTTCCAATGATTAATGACATCAACAAATGGAGCACAAATCATGTTATATCTATTTGTGCGGTATGTAGTTTCAAAAATCATTACATCTCCAAAGCACTGATAATGCAATCTGGATATACTATCCCTCCAAAAGAAGTTGCATAATCTACCATCTTCATCAACTTGAAAAGAATAAAAGAAGTTTGAGTCCTCTGAATGCAAATGCCTAAAATGATTTATCAAAGTTTGAGCATCCCCACTACTTATCATGTTTCTCTTATGTGCTTGTAGGACTTTATGTGCATCTTGCTCAATAAATCCTGCATTTTCAGTCCCACCTGCTTCATATTGAAGGTATCGAACAACCTTTTTTTGTGCGAATTCCAGCATCAAGCATAGAACCAAGAATATTTTTAGTAGAACTTGTGAGCTTTCGTCCAGACTGTATGAAATGCCTTAAATTGTCTTCAATCATGGGATGATTGTGCTCATCACTAAATTCACAGACTTCCCATATGACATTTGAAATTTTATACTTTATACGAGCCAAACAACCACATCTATATTCTAATCTTTGTCGCTTCATTTCTTAAAAAGGAGAAAGCTTATCAGATTTTTCTTGACAAGAACAAAAAAATACACACCTTGTCATTTCGTTATTTCTGTTATGAGTTTTTGGACCTTTTCGAATTTCAAAACCTTTTGCCACAACATATGAATTGTATGCATTGCATGAATACTCTTCTGAGACAAATTTCATACCAATCTCAAAGATAAATTTTTTGTTGATGCTACTAACATTATGAGTTCTTGTGGAGTATTCTTGATCATTTACGTTGTGAGCTACAATAACAATTTTTAGATGATAAGTATCAAAATACGAGGAATAAATAAAATATAAGCTAATCTTATTTAATTAAAAAAATTTAGAATTAAGAGAATTTCACAGAAGTAAGATATTACCTTCTTGGTCGGTACGTAGTTCCTTTATCAACATTTATATTCTCCATTCTTGATTTAAAATATATATATAATCTGTATAAAAATTATAGCATTAGAAAATATCAAAGATATCTTAGTATAGATATATTAACATTTTTCCTTTTGTAATATTATAATTATTATGATATAGTGTGAATTATGGAGTAAACTATCACTAATTTTATTAGATTTTGAATAAAAGTACTATAAATCATTTTTTGTTGATTTTATTTTTGTTCTCGAACAAATAAGATTTGTATGTTTACAGAATTTTTCAACAAATCATGACCTGGGAAAAGTGCTATGCATAGATGTGCACAATTTGAATGTCTCTATAAAGATACAATATCTATGTTGATGATGTATATGTATGAAAACAAGATTCACTGCTAAGTAACTTTTCTTTTCCCTTTTTCTTATACCTTGAAAAAATTGGCAAGACAAGTAATTGCACAAATTTAAATAGCAAAAATAAGAAAGAGCCTTGAAAAAATTGATGTATTAATTACATTTAGACTAGAGTGTGTTGTTATAAAAGAAAAAGAAAACAAAAAAAAAATGATATATTCATTACATGTAGAGTGGAGAAGTTCTAGTATAGAAAAATTTTATTTGAGAAAGAAAGTGATTAGTGTTTTGTATCTTTTGTTTGGTGAGATCTGATCAAAATACTTTATTATGGAGGGAAAGTTTCTTTCGTTCCCTCCAGATTATTGAGTTATTGATTAAAAAACAGTGCACCTACATTTGAAGAAAATATGAAAAAATTAGATCGACTCAGATGGAAAGAGTCATTCTACATTACATATGTTAGTATTTGCGAAAGTATCAGCTACAAAAAAAAAAAAAAGCATTAATGACATTAGAGGTCCACAAGTTAGAGAACTGGACAAGGTTAATGAAAGAAAGATAAGAATTCTTTAGTTTTTCTAATCAGTCAAAATATATATTAGGTGTTGATAATGTGATACCTTATATATTCCCTCCGTTTAAAAAAGAATGACCTCATTTATATTTTAGTCTGTTTCAAAAAGAATGACCCCCTTTTTTTTTTGGCAAATTTTTAACTTTAATTTTCCACGCGGTATGTTTAAGGTCACAAGATTAAAGGACATTTTGGTACATTTGACATAACTTTAGTTTAGAACCACAAAATCAAAAAGTTTTCTTTCTTTTCTTAAACTTTGTTCCAAGTCAAACTAGGTTATTCTTTTTTAAACGGGGGGAATATTATTTTCCGACTAGTATTTATCATACTTGTTGAACTTTTTGATATTATATTGTACCTATAAAATATTTTTTGTTCGTGATTTTTTTATGTTAAGCTTGATTATTATGATACTTTTTGATAAAAAAAAGTAATATTTTTTGTTGAAATGAATTTCTTATAAAAATTTTATTAATATGATGTTTGATTTCATATGTCCATTCAAATATCGAAAACAAACAATAATCATTTAGTGTTTAGATTTGAAGACATCTTAATATTCAGATGTCTATTCAGATCTAGACACTGAACTCTTAATGCAAATCTTAATATCCAAATGTGTATTTATATTCAGAGGTCTTAATTTAAATGAAAACAAATGAGACACAAGTGTCATTCATCTCACAAAAGCACAATGTAAGCAAGGGATAAAATTGTCAGAGAATTTCTGAAAGATTAAAAAGCTACAACAAATTGAAGGACAAAAGTTATAAAACAAAGCCAAAATGATTATGTCAATGTAACGACTTGTTATGTTGTTTCGAGAACTAAAACTATTTTAATTTTTTTCATAAATTTTACAATGGGTATAAACTATTAGACAATTATGAAACTTATGGGTAATTTCTATAATTTATTTAGTTGGTGGTCAAGAAAAATAACATTAAAATTAGTAATGCACCACTTTTATCATATTTATAATTAATCATATAATAAGTAGGGTAATATTATTAGGTTATACCACAGACTGCTCACAACTTTTAGTTTTGATTCTCAACGCCATAGACAAAGATCGATAAAAAATATTAAGGTTGAAACTTCATTCACTTCTCAATTTTATTTTATAAACAATGGATGGTTTGGTGGATATTGATTATCGTTAATATTATTTTATTATTTTGAAAAGTGATAAAGTTATAAGTGTGGAAATTATTATTTAAAGAAAAAGTGAGGAAGGTCTAATGATGAGTGACTTCAATTTTAAATATTTATCATTATCCTTTAGTTATTATATTATGATTGAGTTTTGTTATACTGAGAGAAATAATTAAATATTAAGGTATTATATTATTTGAATTCTATTAAAGTTATGGTAATTTGAGAAATTAAGACTTAACCATAGGTTGGAAATTTGAGAAATACGAGAGTTGACATATTAGTTTACATCACATTTTAGAAAAGTTATTATAATAGTTTGAGTTTTAATATACTCGTTAAATTTTAAAATATGCATATATACTTGATAGATAGACAATGTTCGGAGTCATTGAGGAAAGGAAAAGTATAGGATTAGCTTGCTTGACTTGGTTCTTCGGTGGAGGTAGGTTATGGTTTATGCTATTTGATAGTAAACTCTTAATAGTGATTGATATGCATTAAATGATATTGAGTACTTGATTGTGTGATTGTGTGGCTTGGTTGTGTGTTTTGTGATTAGTCTGAAATCCTTAGACCATGAAATTTATAATCTTGAACCCTCTCTATCGAAGTGATGCCTTGAATAGAGAAGGCTTGATGAAATATTATTAACGAATGGAAAAGTGGTGATATTAAATGATTAATTAATATACTATTGGATCGAAATGTCACGTTCCGACACAGTATTTTTGAATCGGAGTGTCACATTTCGACACGGTATTCTTTGATCGGAGTGTCACGTTCTAACACGATATTCTTGGATCGGAGTTTCACGTTCCAACACGGTAATATTAAAGGAAAACATGTTGAATTAATGGATAGTACTCAATCTCAAAGAACTCAACTCCAAAATTATTTGGTTTGGAGGCATGAGTCCTCATGTGTGATCTTGATATCGTTGACTTATTTTATACTTACTTTAATGTTGTTGACACTTGTTCACGTTAAGTGTTGTAGTTGATTTCATACTATTATTCATTGTATATTAGTTTCTATTTTTGGTTAACCAATGATACCTACTCAGTACATGTTGCCTCGTACTGAGCCCCACTTGTGTTTTTCTTTGTTTTCCTTTTATGAAATGCAGCGAGTGTATCAATGACTTCATATTGCCCTCAGCTCTAGCCAGTCTCCAGCACATAAGAGTTCAGGGTGAGCTATATTTCTAGCTCGTGTTAGATTCTCTCATTCACGTCTTGATATCCTTGAAATTTCGGACATGAACAATCTTTTTACTTATTTTGGTTTCTTAAATACTTAGACTTGGTAAGTTGAGAATACATGTCCTTGATGTGATGACTTTCAGGTTTTGGGAAATGATATTCAGTAAATTTTTGGTTTCTACATTATGCTTGTATTTTGTAAGTTAGGTTAAATTGGTTGGTTCGCCCACTTAACAGGTTAAGTGTGGTGTAACTCACGACTCGTTTTGGATCGTGACAAAACTAAATGTGACAAGTAAAAATGAACGGATGAAGTATTAAATTACTTTGTCCTAGTTCAGTTAGAAGAGAAAAAGTCATCTAACATTTTTGTCTCTATTAAAATTTGAAGTCTGATCCACTCTTTGATCGATTAATACTTTTAAAGGATATTCTTAAATAATATATTAATTACCAAATATGGAGATTATGGTACATTGATCAAAATTGATTCATAAAATTAATTCAAACAAAAGAACCTTAACACCTTCAAAGATGAAGGAACCCAGACCTAGTGCAATTTATTACGGAAAATTTAAAAATAGAGTTTAAAAAATATGTGTGCATGTAACTAAGTGTACAAATGACTAGTTGGAAAGGAGTGATTTGTAGAGAAAAGAATTGGTGATAAATAGTCTCTCTCCCCTCCCCCTCCTCCAACAAACACTCGTGATATGATTAAAAGAACAAATTTTGCAATAAATTTTTGTGATTCAATTTTTAAAAAAACTACGTGCATAATTTAAGCAAACATTTTGATTTAAATAATCGATTAGGATCACAATCAAATCAAACAATTGATAGCTACTACATAATGGCGGTAGAATAGGTAATATGGGTATTTATTCAAATTTATCCATTCTAAATAGGTAGGATATTCAACTCATTTAAAATGAATAAAGTTCATATTATTTATTTAAAAGTGGATAATTAAATAATAAAAGAATTTCACTCACAAAAGAGCAAGCATTATTTTTTTAATTTTTTTTTTGTGTAGATAGTCGGGGTAAGGGGCTAAGGGAAGGGAAAAATCTAAAATTTTCCTTGAAAAACAATTAGTTTTTTTAAGAAGGGGTGGTGATAAAACATACTTTTACAAATTTAAAGATCTTATTTATTAAAATAATTTTAAATTTTTTTTTGGGATAGTGATGGGGCTGTTGGGTGGGGGGGGGGGGGGGCTGTAACATCCCACTTTAGAAATATCTAAAATAGAAAGAACTAATTTGAAAAGATCAAAATCTGAAATTTTGCAAGTTAAGCCTAAGTTATGAGTAAAGGCCAACCTCAAACGACCATAATTTTCGGTACAGTATGAGTTAGGTGGCCGTCAGATATCAAATAAAGGTCTTGAAATTATCTTCCAAGTCACCGATTTAGTTAATTTTCAAGCTTGTATGAGGGAGATATGATCAATTGAAAATTTGCATGTCAATTAGGGAAAGTTATCCGAATTTAAGAGGGATATTTTGATCTTTTCCTTATCCAATCAACTTAAAACGAAATTTGGTAATATCTAGGGGTCTAAACTGAATTGGTTCAATTTTAAAAATCCAAATTTACTCTAGGGTTTTGAGAAAAGTTCAAGAAGAGGAGAAAAAGTTTAACATTCGTTGAATTCTTGAGGTTTTTGTTGCGGATTTCGCTAATGGATTGATCCCTAAGAGGAATTCGAGTTCACATAGCATCGGTTTCATACATCTACGCCCCAATTATAATTTATTCCGCGTAATTTAGTTCATGAAAGTAAAAGATTTGAGCTCTTGATGTGTTTCGTTGAAGTTTCCTTTATAATATTGATTGTTGAGGTTTTGATGAATTCTTGAGATAACCGCATGAACTTTAAGGTGTTTTTATTAGATTATTGTACACTATGATTGGGTATTCGGATCTAAGTTATTGAGAAAGAAATCGTTCGATTCTAGACGAATCAGGATCGAAAAACAAGTAAGAAAATTTGTCCAATTTTTTGGGGAAAAGGTTGGGGCGCCGCGCTACTCAGTGCGTCCCACATCAAGGTTTGTAGGATGGGCACTGGGGCTCCGTACCACTCAGTGTTCCCCAACCTAGTCTCTGCAGTTCAAGGTCAGGCATCATGCGCCACTCAGTATACATGGTCCCCAGATCCTCTACCCTCTTCTTTTCGTTTGAGTTCTCTTGAATCGTACCTATGTTTTTTTAGTTATTTTCTACACTCTAAGGTACGTCTAAACATCACACGATTATCCATAACATGAAGGTAGAGTTATGAGTCAAACCTAGAGAGTTTTTCGAGTCTGTTACAGTTGTTTACTTATTTTAAGACTTGAGCATTGAGTTTGAGAAAGAGTAAAACTACGTTCATTTCAGGATATATGGAACTAAGTATTTCCAAGAGTAAATGTTTTGACATTTAAATAAGAGAGGAAACACTAATTTCCAAAAGAGCTTTTGAACTAGTTTTTGAATATCATCTCTTTTAAGAGATATATTTAAGTAATAATCTCAAACCACAGAAAGAGTTATGTTTTTAAATATTTGAGCTAGTTACATTTTAGGAGTAGTATTGAGCACCGATATGGGGACTAGTTCAAATAACTCAAAGTCTCCATAAACCATGTAGCCAATATTGATAAAAACGGTCATACTTTTTAGATGATTCTTTAGTGCTTTTTAGCATAGACTAGTGGATCCACTTAGTAGTAGGTTCTATACCCCGAGAAGGTATAGAATGGACCTGGCAGCATTAGGTAAGACAATGTATCATCACGTAGCTCAGAGTGATGGTTATCGATTACAGAATATCACAAAAAGTTACTTGTTTTTTCATATATAAACTAACTTATTGTTGTGTTTTTCAATACATTGAGTTGTTATCTACATGTTTTAAAGCATTTCTTTGTATTGCATTTCTAGCACTAGATTATATTGAAATGAGTTGAGTTGAGTTGAGACGAAGTAAGTTTTCTTCAGTTCCATTTCAAGCTTATGTCTGTTTTAGAATTCCCCTAATATGCTTCTACATTTCATGTACTAACGTCAGTTTTCCTGCATCTTTTATGATACATATATAAGAAATCGGGATTAACATCCAACGTTTCGTTGATCCAGTAGAGTTTCAGAGTTGTTGGTGAGTCTCCTTTCTTCTTGAGGACTCTTTTTATTTGCTTTATCATTCTAGTTATATTAGGATGCCGTGTGTCTTTTTTTCAACGTCCATCTCAATTAATAGAGGCTTCAAGTAGGGGTGTCAAATGGGCTGATTGAGCTGAAATTGCAAATGTTAAAATGGGCTGCATTAAAAAGCGGGTTGGGTTATAACCCACCCAAATTTACTTTGGGCTAAAATAGAGGTTGGGCTATGACCTGCCCAATATGACCCACTTAATAATACAACACAATACTAAGTAGTAAGTACAAATACAACACGATATTAAAAAAATAATACAACACGATATTAAAAAGCAATACAACACGATATTAAGTAGTAATAATAACACGATATAAGGAGCAATATAATAGGATATTAAGTGGAAACCACTAAACAATACTACCTTTGTTTGTATATGTGACAATTATAAAACTTCCAAATAAAATATATCAAATTATGCAACTGGAACAATGAAACATAGTCTTTTCACCATGGCAAGGCTGGACACAGTGAAGATTACAGCTGAACTCACTAAATGGTCAAGAACAATCCTTTGATCCAGCACACTCCTTTTCAATGTATCAATATTATCAATTCTTGGCAATATATCAACACACTCCTTTTCAGTTGAACCAGTGACAACAGAATCTATAACAACCAAAAGTAGCTCATGAAACATACATACATTGAAGAAACTAACATATCAATGCCACACAACGCACAGTCGCACACAGTTTGCGGCACATTAATATCAAAATGCACAATTAATGTAACATAATGATGCATCACAATCAAGAATCTTTCAAAAGGGTACTTAAAAAGTGATATGTAATGCTTCTGTTGACTATGACAAAAAATGAACCCTATAACTCATACAAGATGTTTCTTGCATTAACATTTCCCTTTTTTGTAAGAATATTGATAATGCTTCTGTTGTACTTGAATTATCGTTCGATCACGAGTAACAACCGTGGTTTTAAACATGTAAATGATCTGCAATGCTGAAGTACTGACAAGTCCTGAAGTTAGATCATCAAGAATCAAAACTCCAGGTCATGAATCAGTTCAACTCTTATAGAGAAAGAGCTTAAAAGTTATTCACAGACAGAAGCTAGAGAGCTCAACCTTTCTTTCCATTAATTGAAAATCACAAGTTACAAATTCTCAATGGAGAAAAATCTATTCTTGTTCATGCATTACATTTTGGGCAGTTTTGATGATCTGAAACGTGCACTCAGAATGTACGAGTATGATAAGCAACATTTATTGATTGAGAAGCTAGTTAAAGTGTAGAAAGAAAATTATTGCCTACTAGAGATGCCAAAGAAATTACAGCCAGAAATGAGCAGTAGTACTCAACTAAATGCCATACTTGAGGTGGAGATACAGACTGTCTGTGTCAAGCATGGTGAGTTGCAGACAACAAACTTTGAATTACAAAACAAAACTCTCAAGTACTTCATCAGAATGAGATATTGTTTACAAAGATCTCAGAGATCAAAGAGGATAAATGGATAGTGGAATAGGACATTAGGCATGTCACATGGAATATACACAAAATAGCCACCTGCATACACTATAGACACACTCCATACATAAATAATATGAACACCTGCATACGCTACATACAAACAGAAGCAGCCAACCATCTAACACAAATATGATAAATTTCTCAGACATAGCTAGAGAAGCAGTCACAAGAAGGAATAAATTAAGCATATACTTGTAGGATGCACATATCACCAAACTATTTAAATATTTAGTCGCAATTTTCTGCACGTCTATGGCAATGTCATCTTCCTCTTCAGAGTCAATAGATGCTACAAATATATATGTGAGAGACAAATTATCAAAACACAGAAAGTGTTTCATTAAACAGTTGATAAGATTTTTTATGATGACCATTAAAAAATCTCGTGAACACAACTTTGCTTCTGCATTCTTAGGTAATATTGAACTTTGATATCTACCAATAACACCTCCAATGCTAAATGTAGACTCATATGCAACAGTGGTGATAGGAATACTTAGCAAATCACGTGGCACCAATGAAAGTTTCAGATATTCAATTCTATTATCTCTCCAAAATTTAAGTACATCCAAATCTTCATTTCCTTTGTGAACCAACACGAGCTCTTCTAAGTATAAATTTGGTTGTGTCTTTTCTGAACCTTGTTCTGATTGGCTTTCAAAAATATCATACTCCTCCATATCATCCATCATTTCAACATCACCTCTACTACTACTACTTTCCACCATATCAACATCAATAATTGAATTTTTCAAGTACTCTTTGAATAATGCATGCATATTATCCTCAACATCTTTGACTTTTTCAATACAAGTGAGTGGATCAAGTTTGGTGAAGCAAAATATTACAAGTATTAACTTGTATCGAGGGTCAAGGACTACCGCCATTGAAGCAATCGGACTATAGTCTTCTTGCCAATATTTTTTAAACTTAGCTTCCATTTCAATTGTCATTTCCTTGATATTAGGATCCTCACTTTGTTTCTCTTCAATTATTATCATATGAATTTTCCAAATTTTTTATGAAAATATATATTGGCAGTAAGCTAGTAATTTCGTGAAAACAAAGTAATGACTTCATAGAAAGGCTTCAAAAACTGAGAAATCCTTTTAGCTTTAACCCAGTCAACTTCTGAAGGACAACATCTAAAGTCAGCATCAAGTACCTTAAATCAGAAAATGCACGACGAAAGGGAATAGAACTATTAAGCATCAAGAATGTGGAATTCCATCTCGTCAATACATCTTGACGTACTGTAACAACCTGTTTAGTCGTTTCGAGCAGTAGAATGACTTTTGATAAAAACTGGCTAGGTCGACGGCTCACGCGACGGACCGTCATGGTCACGACGGACCGTGACAGACTCCGTCGTCCCACACTTGTGTAATTCTCCTGCTGCTCTCCTCATTACCCTCGATGACAGGTAGGACGAACCGTCATAGGCACGACGGTCCGTCGAGTGTCTTCGTGCCAAACCACTTAAACTCTGAAATCAGGGTACGGGGATCAACTCTCTGAACTTCGCAACGGAATTGCAGGACGGACCGTCGTAGATACGACGGACCGTTACCAACCCCTTTACTGAATTTGAGTCTCTGAACTCTGTGACGACTCTGCAGGACGGACCGTCGCAGGCACGACGGGCCGTCACGAGTTGCGTAACATCGACTGGATCGGATTTCTGCTAAAAGTTTTAAGGGGTGTTTTGGACTATTCCTGATTTTAATTAGGAAATTAGTGGGGTAAGTTTAGTAATTTATTTACTTGGGGGTGAAAGGAGATAACATTAAAATAAGGAATGAGTTATTTTCATCATAATGAATTATATGATAATTAGGGTAAAAGAAAAAGAATCTGGAAAAGGAAAAATAGAAAGAACAGAGAGAGGGGAACGAACGAGCGAGAGAGGGAGAAGCGAAGAGGAAAGCAAAGGCATTGAGAAGTAGCTTGCTTGATCACGATTCTTCGGTGGAGGTAGGTTATGGTTTATGCTATTTCATAGTAAACTCCAAATAGCGAATGATATGTATTGGGTGGTATTGTAAAGTCTTCTATATGCTTAATTGTGTGGTTGCATGATGTGATTATGTAATTGTAATGGATTAGAAAGATGAGGCTGTTGAATCTTAAACCTTAATTCCTCTCTATTAATGATGATGCCTTGACATAAAGGAAGGTTTGATGAACTAAAATAATGAGATTGGGGGATCGGGTGTCACGAACCGACACGTAGAATTAGGGGATCGGGTGTCATGAACCAACACGTAGAATTAGGGGATCGGGTGTCATGAACCGACACGTAGAATTAGGGGATCGGGTGTCACGAACCGACACGTAGAATTAGGGGATCGGGTGTCACGAACCGACACATAGTATTAGGGGATCGGGTGTCACGAACCGACACGTAGTATTAAGGGATCGGAGTGTCACGTTCCGACACGTAGTAGTAGGGGATCGGAGTGTCACGTTCCGACACAAAAAGGATAAAGGGAATGAATCTTGAATTATGTTAATATACTCAAATTTAAAGAACCTATTTCCCAAATGAGTATGGTGTGGAGGCTTGAGTCCTCATAGGTGTGCTTGGTGTTGTGGTCAATGGTTTTTGTACTTGTTGTGGTCACCTGTTGAGTATTGTAGTTGATTTTATATTATTATTCGATAAATATTGCTTTCTATTTTGAGTTGGCCGATGATACCTACTCAGTACGTGTTCCTTGTACTGACCCCTACTTGTATTTTTCTCTTTGTTATTTGTGGAGTGCAGCAAACGTGCCATCGACTTCGACTCGTCCGCAACTCTAGCCAGTCTCCAGCATATCAGATTTCAGGGTGAGCTATTATTCCTAGCTCGGACTGGATTCTTTCCTTCACGTCTTGATGTCTTGAAGTTCGGACATGGACAATCTGTTTACTTATTTTAGCTTCTTAAATACTCTTAGATTTAGAAATTTGAGGATAGATGTTCTTGGTGTGATGACTTCCAGACTTTGGGGATAATAGTTGATAAACTTTAGAAGCTTGTTTATTGGTCATATCAATAAGATTTTGAGTCTTCCGCATTATATTTCATTCATTATGGTTGAAATATTGGTAAATGTTGGGGTTTAGAATTATTGGTTCACTCACATAGTAGGATAAGTGTGGGTGCCACTCGCGGCTCATTTTAGGTCGTGATAAACTTGGTATCAGAGCCTTAGGTTCGTTGGTCTCATCACACAAGAACGAGTCTAGTAGAGTCTAGAGGAACGGTAGGGGGACGCCTTTACTTTTCTTTGAGAGGCTATAGGACTTTAGGAAAATTCCATTCTTTCTTTCTTTCGTGCTATTACTTGGATCCAATTGGTATCTAGGTGATACAAATTGGTATCTGACATCCTCACTCTATTTCGCAGATGGTTAGAACTAGAGCAACAATTGTACCAACACCAACACCGGCAAGACATGATGCGTCTGAGCCAGTGATACGCTCAAACTTACTTCTCAAATGAGAAGTAAAGCGGTCGTGTAAAGTAAATAACCCAACTAGTGAGGTTGGGATCGTTCCCACGAGAAAAATAGTCTAGACTTAACTTTAACCTAGTATTACTATCGTTTGGTCGATAACTTTCTTGGAAAGTAAAAATATAAAAAGGGGGGTTTGTATTTCCTAACGAGTAAAAATAACTAACGAAATTGAAAGAGACACTTGACAGCTTTTAATATTGGGATTTAATCAATGAATCAAAGTAACTAGGGTTTACGTGTTCCCCACAGGTTCATAACTTGATAATTCTAACTATAACAATTCTTTCCTAGTATCTTGCATGCAAAGTGATAAGTTATGAATTTCTAAATCCTTGGTCCGACATCTAGAAAATCTCACTCCGTACCTTGGTCCGGCTACGTGTGTTGCTTTCCTAACCCTTATCTTTACCTCATATTAAGCATCGTATTCGATATTTGACTAAGTTATTACCTCGTACAAATCAATACTAGCCTATTAGATAGTATACACTAAATCTATGTTAATAATTCTTTTCCTATTATCTACCTCCTTGGTCCGGACAAGTAGCATTAATGCGAGTTCTAACGTTGATCATCCGTTAAAAAGACTTCTAAGCGAAAGAATTATTAATACATGCAAGACACTATGCTAGAATTGTTATTTTAGCTAGGGTTTATCTCATTATTTGCCTATGGTTCCCACAACCCTAGTTATGGAGTTTAGTTACTCATAGCCATAAACACAATATTCAAAGATGTTAAATCAGAATTCATGTACTTACTTCAATGAGAAAGAATAAAGTCCGAAAATTTGCTTGATTAATCACCAAAAGTCACTTGTAAGAATCTCCAAAAATCAAACACTATTACACAAAGTCTAATCTCACAGAGTCTAACTATAAGGAATTTAATAATCTAAGAGTCTAACCTCAAAAATGAGGTTTTTCGAACTATTTATAAAAAATAAAAACCTAAGTAAACAAGGATTCTAATTGCTGGAAATCTGGCAAAACGTGGCTGGGTCAACGGACCACGCGACGGATCGTCGTGGTCACAACGGACCGTCGTGGACTCCGTCGTCCCATACTTGGTGCAATTTCTTCTGCTGCTTTCTTCATTCCCCTCGACGGCAAGTGTGACGGACCGTCATAGGCACGACGGTCCGTCGAGGGTCTTCGTTTCAAAATACTTCAACTCTTGGAATCTGGGTACTGGATCACTTCTCTGATCTTCACGACGGACCTGCAGGACGGACCGTCATGGATATGACGGTCCGTCACAAGCTCCGTAATCCCACACTTGGTCAGACTTCCCCATCTTCCTTCAGCAGCTGCACTACGCTGCCACCTACGGACCGTCATAAGCTCCGTAGGTGGTCTCTTCTGCATTTTTTCGCTCAAAATCTCCGCATTCAGCTCTAGACAGATTTCCTGCAAAACAAAGAGAAACTTATATCAAAATTAGCACAAAAAGGCTTTCAGACACACTAAACTTAAGGAAAAAGTATTAACTATACCGTGAAACCATGGTATATCAACACCCTCAACTTAAATTCGTTGTTTGTCCTCAAGCGACGCACTATGACTCACTACACAATCTTTGTACAATAGTATTCATGTTTTATCCTTTGCAATCATTTGGCTATCAATCCCGATTAATCTCATCAAATCTATGCATGCTATCACTATTAGGCTTGAATTTTGTGGGATTCGAACATGACACACACTACTAGGAATTTGATCTACTGCCACAGTTCATTTATCGTTGCAACTGACTATTATACCGTAGCCATAGGTCTAATGCAACGGTTAAGGCAACCGCTACAACAGATCGCGTAGCAATAGATCTATCGCTACGGTTATGTACGACGGTTCCTATAACTGTAGCCGTAGATAGACCTATTGCTACGGTTTTTACTTTCTTTACTTGCCAACGGTTCGTATAGTATTGATACGGTTATGAACCGTTGGAAAAGAGGTTTATGCATCAGTTCTTTTGAGGCTATGACTACAGTTAATCTTTCGTTTCAATAAATCATTTTATTCTGTTGCAACGGTTTAATAACGTAATCCAACAGTTTTAAACAATATTAAAAATGTTGCATAATGGCTATTTAAAGGTTATTACATGGTACTGCAACGATTCTTACTACATTTTGCAACTGCTATTATGAAGCTATTGCAACGTATATATATTATTGGTACAGTTCCACAAATACACATGAATTATTCACGAGAAAAAATGTTCAACACTAAAAATTAGAATTCAAGATCCACGATTCTTATATCAAATTAGCAAAACATACAAAATATTTTTTTACCATTCAAAAAAAGGTGAAACACATGTACCACACAGTTTTCGATCTTCAAAATAAAATATTTCTAGAACACCAATAAAGCTAACATCCACAATTCAGCTCATATGTCAAGTCTTCACTGCTACTTTCATTACCTTCATCAATTTCATCACCTACATACAATTAGGGAAAATATAAATAATTTAGCAAATTTTTTGCAAAAGCTTATAGTCATATATATTACAAAGTTAATACTTAGGAATTTCAAGTTAAACACCTAGCAATATCAGACAAAATCAACAAAAGATTCAAGCTTTCTGCAAATTCACCTCAGCAAACTCGTCGAACAATGAAACAATAAAAAAGTTCAATGTTACGTTTCAAGAAACTCATTCAAAATTCACCATTCACCGTAAATTAAAAGAGAAAAAGGTATCCAATAGATGCATGCTATAGTGAAGCATCAAAGAAAACTATAGTCTAAAGACAGAAACCTAAAGAATGGACTGTATTACTATGAGAGTTGAGAAAAAATGAAGACCTTATGAGTTAAAAATTAAAACCTTGCTCGTAATGCTTTCATAAAAAGAGTATGTATGGTAATAATTTCATAACTATATGAAACTACGGACTCTTTAGCATCTAAGATGTCATGAATAACTTGAATTAAATAGTAATGCACTGTATTGCTTCTTCCTATATATGTTAAAATCAGTATACCAGTAAATTACATCCATAGGCCAATTCACTCCAAAGTAAGATAAAGTACTTTCGTTCTTCTCAAAGCTAAAAAAAACACAAGATTCAATTCGTAAACTCGTTAAATAACATAACAACGAAAAGATTCAATCTTTCAAGAAACTCATTTAGAATTCACCAACCAGTATAATTCAAAATGCAATGAATTGCTTCTTACTATGTTAACACATAATATTTCAGGAAAAAAAAGAAGCTTTGCACAAATTCAGCTCATAAAAACTCATCAAATAACAAAACAAAACAACACAAAGGTTCAATATTTTAAGAATTTCATTCTGAATTCACCAACCGCTATAAAGTAAAAAACGACACATCAAATGTAAAAAAAATTATTCATTGCTGCCATATATGCTTAATATCTATTGAACAGTGGGACTTTGAGTACACATACAGCCCCCTGCCCCATTTGTCCTAGAAATTCATTTGTCATCTTCTCTCGAACAAGATTTGAGTACAACCACACATAAAACATCCATTATTTCCACAAACTGTTTTAAGATGTGAAAACGAAGTTTAATTCCATTTATCGCAATTTTCTTTCACAGCCAAACAACATACTTCACCACTCCTCCATATTACCATCAATAAAAAATGAAGAGAACAACAACAAAAAAAGTCGCAGTAGAAAAAAACAAAATCGTAATAGAGAAAGAAAATGAAGTTGCGACAGAAACATAAAAAAGAAGAACAAACAATCAAAATAAAAATGTAGACTTCAACACTTTCAAATTTTCATAGTATTTCAGCTTTAATAAACTCAACAAACTTCAGCACATTCAAAAATAAGCTCCACAAATTTCTGAACATTCACATTAAATACGCTAAACTTCACATTTGAACACTCTAAATTTACTTAAAAGATCATGTGTGTACTCATTTAAGGTAACAGACAGTCAGTGCATTCCGATGATCAAGTATCTGAACTAAAACTGCAACATCTTTTTTCTTTAAAATCAGTACTTCACACTATATCTTTTAACACTATCACCAAACATAGTTCCTTTTTCAGTTATCGCAATTTCATCCACAACCAAACAACATACTTCATAACACACACCACATTACCATCAATTAAAAAAAATGAAGAAGAACAACAAGAAAAAAGAGTCACAATAAAAAAATAAACAAAGTCACAATAGAAAAAGGAAATAGAGTTGCAAGAGACATATGAAGAAGAAGATGAAGAAGAAGAAGAAGAAATAATCAAAAGATAGAATTAGCGACACCAACATTGCTCACCCCCTTGAACAAAAGTCGATTCTCTTGGTGATGAAATGGACTGTGCTGCCAGTATATTAGGATCAACTAATCTCGCATGCTTAAGTTGTGAAATTACATCTGCTATAATGTCTTGTCGCACAGTTTTCTTTTGTTCCTCCATTTAATAGCATCCTTTTCTTACATTTCTTGTATTCAATCAGTTGTTGCATTTGTTTTTCAATTTCCTCCATTTCAGCCTACCAAAGCATATACAACAAACACAATCTTATGAAATATATAATTGATCTCAATAGAAAAATAATAGACAGTACTCATACAGTTTTACTAGTAGTATCTTAATTCGAAGCCTTGTACAAACGCCCTGTAAATAAATCGAATGATGGAGAAGAGAAAGAGACCCTGTAAGCAGATTTAGGAAATGGATTTTGAAAGAGAAGGTTGGTTGAACTCTCAGGTTGAATATAAACTTCGCAGTAATATTAGGAAGCATGTATTGCAAGCCATTGAAGTTGCAAAAAAACAAGAGAAACCCCCAATTAAGTATGTATTTACAGATGTGTATGATGTTTCTCCAACCAACCTCCAAGAACAAGAAATATCTATTAGTGAAACAATCCTAAGACATCCACATGATTATCCTACTCATGCCTGTCTAGTTGAAACTTGAAACTGCTTGTCTATGATATGAAAATGCAAATTATCAAAAGAGTCAATGTAATTAGCAAAGTTGTTGCAAAAAAAGAAGAAGATAAGTAGCTCTAGATGCATAAATAGTATATCCACATAGTTGAGTTACAATAAAATTTCCAAGGAACTAAGCACAAATCAGATGCACATATAGAGTATCCACATAGTTGAGTTACAGTAAAATTTTCAGGGAACTAAGCACAAATCAAACTATTGGAAGCTAAAGCCAAATAATTTTCAATATTGAATAAAGGACAAAATATTTATGGGGGAACCAAAAGTCAAAATTTAACAACAGAATCAGTTCCATCCCACTTGAAAGTAATACTTCCTAGACCACATAAACTACAAATTCGAAGGAAATTAAATCAACCATATAAAATGAGAAAATTAGTCAAAGATTAATGAGATAAGCAAAGAAATCACAAGAACTATGTGGATAGTCGCAACCTCCCATTTATATGCTCTTTAAACTCTTCAAAATTTGTTAAAGATGAAAGACGAAACTCCACATATCACAAACAAACATGAGAAAAACAATTGCTCAAATTAATGCAGTAAGTAAAAGGAAGCAAGCACACGAGCTGAACTAGAGGAACAACAAAGCAACCAAACAACTAGAACCATGCTAACCAAAGTTAAATAAAGTTGATAGATAACTTCTTAAACATACTTGACTAAACCACCAAGTGATTTAAACAATATCACTCACGAACAAAACAACACCAAACACAAGAGCATAGCTTATACCTCAAACAACTAAGACACACTCAATTTGAAACCAAACAGTCCATCACTATGCATCAACAATAAATCAATGAAGAAAACAACCATTCGAGCGAAGGAGAACAAAATATGACAGTAAGCTTTAGATTCTCAAAACAAACTGCCGGCTAAAATGAAATGAGGTCAAAAGAATTATGTTTTCGGGACAGCGACACTGAGACGAGAGCACAAAAAGGTTTCTAACAGATTCTTCAACAGTTCTAATTTACAAAGGGCTGACTCAACCCTAAATCCTCTACAAGTTTAACTCCAAATCTGCTTCAAGTTTAACCCTAAATCTTGTTCAAGTTTAACCCAAAATACTGAACTGTAACTTTAATTTAGAAGTGTTTTCTTTTCTTGTTTAACTATACATCACAGATTAATACAGGGGATGTGTATAGACTGCCTAGATTAGAATAACATAGATTTAAGACTAACCCATTGTTTATTCTTTATGATTTTTGAAAATAATTCAATGGAGACCTAGAAATCATGAACTAGCAGAGAAAACATAAACATTACTCACGTATATGGAAGATTTTGTAGTCAAACCTCGGTATCCAAGAGGACCAACGAGCTTTACCAAAAGCATCGAAATTGTTCGTTGTTGTTTTCCTCACCAAATGGTTCGTTGTCGCAGAGCTTTGCTGTCCAGGAGCTGCTTTGATTGAAAATCTATGGAAAAGGGCTTCGTTAACGTTGTTTGTGGAGTATGCTCACAGAGGTGAAGGTTTTGGAGAACAAGTCTTTTTTCTTTTAGATTTTTTAATGAGAGAATATATTTAGGGATAAAAATATATTTAGGAGCTTTGCAAAATTAATGGAGGGAAATATATTTTTTAGGAGGGAAATATATTTAGTGATAAAAATCAGAACCACAATATTTTTCCTAAAATAACCGTTGTCATAGAGTTCGCTATTGGGACAGTTATAAAATTTGTAGCCATAGAATCTCTATAGGGACGGTTATAGGGATGATGCAACAGTTCATTTAAAGAATTGTTCTATTAGATTCAAGCTTATTTGGCCACAATTATAACCGTTGTAATAGGTGAGTTATTGCTACGATTATAGAATCGTTGCTACATAAGCGTTGCAGTAAGTCAAATTTCTAGTAGTGACAGACTCACCATGAACTAACACCTATCCTCTTCAATTTCTCACCGAGGTGCTAACAATTCTGGTATTGCAACTTGTGTCCTCACTTCAAAACAAAATCCTCATTTTTCACACAATGATTTCAGTTTGAGTATAGGGATTACTTTTCAACACTCGCTCTCAGAACAAAGTCACACTCATTCATACCTATTGCCATAAGCTTGCCCTTATTTTCACTGCCTTAAGTTCGCTATACAACCCTTAGGATCACGATAGGACTTTCTTAGCTTGTAACATAGGCTCAGAGTCAGGTAGGGTATATTTAGGTATACTTTAGTGACTTTTTGCCCTCCTTGACATATCGGCTAAACCTTCCACTTTCTATCACTTTATCTCGCCCAGTTTCTCCCATTCTTTCATCTTGCTATTTTCCCTTCTTTCTTCATTTGTGTAAGTGACTCTTTTCCTTTTTTTTATTTATTTCTTTTTCAACGAGTTCTTGAGTCACTTTACTTTTGTTCTTTCTCTCTCTTTGTTCTTTCAACCCCACTTTCCAGAGCATTCCTCAAAACAGCCACCCTCAACTCATGGCTTTGCCATGAGTCAAGGTACACAATACCCAAAGTTGGGTCAGGGCCATAACGAAGGTTGTCTATGCATTAGCCACCCTCAACTTATGCTTTTGGCATAAGCTGAGGTGCACATGTCCAAGGAGGGACCAGGGCCAACATATTGTTCCCAGAAAAGATCAGTTGGGGTGAAAAAGAAAGGTCTAATTTTAAGCTCAAATTATTTGGATCAAAGAAGGATAACTTTCATTTGGTTTCTTTTATTTAGGCTAGAAATGGGCTATTTTGAATAAGGGCCTATGATCCTTTCCTAATTGTCTGTTACAACTTACTTTTAGCAGGACTAACCAGGCAAGTTCTAGCTCAGTACCAATAGTGGACTATTAAAATTTCCTCACACTCACTTGACATCTCATCACTATACCAGATTATCAGACACCTAGTTCGACTTGAAGATTTAGGGTAATGCAATGGTGTAACTCTATTTCATGTTTAGAGCCACACAATTATCAGTTACTACGCCTAGTCATGCAATATTTTCTAATTTTATCAGGATATTATTTTAGCCATCATGCTTCAGAGTTAAACTATGTACAAAAGATGTAACGTGCCGGTTCAACAGAAAAAGTAATCAGTCTTTTGGGGAAAAAGAACACAGGCAAGAAAACCCCAAAAGAGGATAGTGAGGTGGGCTACTCAGACTTCACCCTAACACTCAATTTCCATTTACCCCACCCCCAACAAAAAAGCATGCAATTGTCCCCAATGCATAAAAAAAATCTAAATATTAGAGTGGTAGGTAAAGCAAACCTGTGGCGCATAGCGCCGTCGATCAGCAAGCTGGTGGGTCCGGTTTCCCGGAACCCACGTCCTCTGCAATCTGGACACCCTCAGTGGTGTCCTCAGCAGCAACTGCACCATCAGTAGTGCCTCCTGCTGTGTCTACAGTGCGGGAGCTAGACGCCCCAGCCGCTATCTGCGATGCTCTGATTTGGTGTGCCTCCGCCTCAGCAAGTGAGGCTCTCCTCGCAGCCTCCATCTCTCGGCGCTCCTTCTTCCTTGCTCGATCCTCATCCTCTCCTCGATCCCTACGCCTCTTGGCACTCTCTGGAGGGGGGGATGGTGGAATTTCAGAAGTAGTAAACAGTGCCGCCAACACTGTGTCCTCAGCAGGCTCGGTAGAAGGGGCCTCAAAATCCGGCACCCTCGCCGCTAGTATCGTAGCGATGTCTGCACGAAGACTGTCGACTGCAGTCTGAAGAGTCGACACATCTACCGGAGGGGCTGGTCGAGCTAACACTCTCAACTCGAAGTCATCTATGCGCTGGTTAACCTCAGCAATCTTCCGCTGCATCATCCTCTCTGTACGCGCTTCCGACTCAGTAATAGACTTCTGCATCCACGGCTGGATATGATGCAGAAGAGTGGCCATTTGTGCCTCCAGTTTTTGGACCCTAGCAAGCGGGGCCAGTAACGGTAGAGGGGCTGTGTGAGAGGAGCTCGGGGCTGTGCTACTACCCGGGATAGACTCGACCGGGGTAGTGTCAGTAGATGCCTGTGTAGATGTCCGGGCCTGGGCAACCGTATCCACAAGATCATCAGCAAGAGGTGGCAGCTCTGGATGGGGCCCTCTGCGTGGTGCCAACTCATTGGCCTCGTCTCTGATGAGGCCGACATCAACGATGCCCTGCGGGGTCTTCAACTGATCTATGTGCCATACGGGCACACCTGCAGACCTGCAAAGGGCAAAGATCATACACGGGAAGGGGTAGGTAGTAGTGACCTTGAATGCCCTCTCGTGCATGACTGCCTGGAGAAGCCATGCGAAGTCCACCTCAAAGCCGGCTATCATCGCCGCCATCAACACTGCTCGATCCCAGGTGACTATGTTATCAGCAGCTGTGGGGGAAAGGCAGTGACGGACGAGCAGCCACAAGAACTTTGCGACGAACGTGAGGTTGGCCTTCTTGATGGCCCCCTTCGGCTCAGTGACCCAGTCGGCACCCTCTCCGTCGACTGATAGGTGCAGGGCCATCCACCTCTTGGTGGTCTCTCTCAGTGCCCGCTCGTGCAAGAAGTGTCCATCCTTTACTATATGCCAGCGATAGTCAAACTCGGCAGTGATGGGGGTCCGCGTAGCATCTGCACTCTCGCCGTATAGGAACCGGCGGATAGCTGGCAGGGAAATATCGACCTGCACGCCCCGGACTCGAACCTGCTCCAGTGGGGCCTGTTTAGCGGGAGCAGCCCGCCTATCGATCTGTGATCGGAGAGTCGCTACGTAGGATGCGTAGAACTCTCGGACCACCTCCTCACTGTATCGTCCCAACGGACGGGCTGTCCACTCTAACCGATGCCTGGTGAATAGGTTGTGGATCTCCGGCATCGATGGGAGACTCCCAGTAAGTACCCGCCGCTCCAAGGTGAGTGTCCGAGTCATTACTCCTTTATCAGTCAAGAATTTCGCGTCGGAGTAAACTTGAAACTGGCCTTCGACACACCACCGGTTTGGCTGGTCAGCGCCTGGGGTGGGGACCTGGGCTGGAGCACCGGATGTAGAGTCTGAACTGTCAGCCTCATCAGACGAGGCCGACGCTGCAGCAGTGGCGGGTGCGGGAACCTCAGCACAGCCTGAAGCCTCCTCGGACCATGACACTCCTAAGGAGCCAGACGCTCCTTCCTCTATTGTGGCTGACCCAGAGGGTGTGCCGGTAAGTGTGCACTCCTCATCAGACTGGGAGGCAGTGACTACGCCGGACGCCACCGTCTTGGGTGTGGCTCGGGGGGCACGTGCAGCACGGGAAGGTGCGGAAGTGCCTGGGGGCACATATTCAGGGTCCCGCTCATCATTAGAGCCGATGATCAAGCATGCAGGAGCGACAGACTTAGATCGCCCGCGTGCATAGGTGCGGTCTTGCTTGGGTGCCATAGTAGATAGTACCTGCAAAGGATCAATATTAGTATGAGTAGTGGCAAACAAGACAGGAAAGCCCATACGACATAAAACATTGAAAATAGTGTGGTAGTGATACTAAAACTGTATCACACGACGGGCCAGATGACGGCTCGTCGTGGCTACGACGGAACGTCATGAGGTCCGTCGTGTTGTACTTGGTCTATGTGTATATAAAGAACCCGGAAAGATGGGTCTCTGACCAGCATGACGGTCGAGCAGGACGGACCGTCGTTGGTACGACGGTCCGTCGTAAGAGTCCGTCGTAGGACACTTGGAAAATGTTGAGAGACCCTTATCAGAGGGGTCTCTGACCATCATGACGGTCGAGCAGGACGGACCGTCGAGAGGACGACGGTCCGTCATAGGTGTCCGTGGTAGGACACTTAGAAAATGTTGAGAGACCCTTATCAGAGGGGTCTCTGACCGGTACGACGGTCATGCAGGATGGACCGTCGTGGGTAAGACGGTCCGTCACAAGTGTCCGTTGAAGGACACTTGGAAAAAAAATGGAGACCCTTGTGAGAGGGGTCTCTGACCGGTATGACGGTCGTGCAGGATGGACCATTGTGGGTGCGACGGTCCGTCACAAGTGTCCGTTGAAGGACACTTGAAAAAAAATGGAGACCCTTGTGAGAGGGGTCTCTGACCGGTATGACGGTCATGCAGGACGGACCGTCGTGGGTAAGACGGTCCATCGCAAGTGTCCGTTGAAGGATACTTGGGAAAAAAATGGAGACCCTTGGGATAGGGGTCTCTGACCAGTACGACGGTCATGCAGGATGGACCGTCGTGGGTAAGACGGTCCGTCACAAGTGTCCGTTGAAGGATACTTGGGAAAAAAATGGAGACCCTTGGGAGAGGGGTCTCTGACCGGTATGACGGTCGTGCAGGACGGACCGTCGTGGGTAATACGGTCCGTCGCTAGTGTCCGTTGAAGGATACTTGGAAAAAAATGGAGACCCTTGGGAGAGGGGTCTCTGACCGGTATGACGGTCATGAAGGACGGACCGTCGTGGGTAAGACGGTCCGTCGCAAGTGTCCGTTGAAGGATACTTGGAAAAAAAATGGAGACCCTTGGGATAGGGTTCTCTGACCGATACGACGGTCATGCAGGACGGACCGTCGTGGGTTGGACGGTCCGTCACAAGTGTCCGTCGGACAAGGGTTCTAGGGCTTGTGCAACGGACCCTACGACGGTCCGTCGTGGCTACGACGTACCGTCATCGGGGTCTCGTTCTGAATGACAGAGACAGAACTGTAGGTACCCTAAGCAACCCCGATGAACCCACATGGTCTTGTAGTGTTGTGGACCTATATGTGTCTATCACAACTACCTAGGAAACTATTAATGCGAAATCACCTATGTCTAGGGTTGTTAACATGGCAAATTCAAACATTTTGAGCCGAGGTTTAGACATAATCATATAATGGAAACAAGATATGACTAAGAACTAAGCTAATACTAACTAATAAACAAAAATACAAGATAAATGAGTATAAATTTAGAGACACATACCTTGGAAATGTAGAAAAAGCAAATGGAGAATGATTCAGTTGGCAAGGTAGACACCTTACAGCAGCAGCACCGACTAGTAGATAATAAGTAGAAGGCTTAGGAGGATTTTGGGGGCAATGATCAGTGGGGGGAAGTGTGGAAGTTGAAAAGAGAGGGGAGATGAGAGGAATAAAGAAGTAATGGGGGAAATATGGAGGGGTGGGGAGTATAAATGGTCAGATTTTGAAAAGGGTCCAGCCGGGTCGGGTCGGGTAGAATTCATTAATCACGCGACGGTTCCCCTACGACGGACCGTCGCATCTGTGACGCCCCGTCGTGGGTTTCGTCGACTGTGCCCTAATTTCAAACTGACAGAAAAACGTACCTGGCGTGACGGATGCTTACGACGGTCCGTCACATGCGCAACGGTCCGTCCATATATCCGTCAGTGGCTGCTGCGGAGTAGTTTTCTGCAGAGTTTCCTGGTGATGTGCCTGCAAATTTAGAACCCATTAATAGAAAATGCTACCATTATTAAAAAGACGATAAGTATTGGGTTGCCTCCCAACAAGCGCCTGATTTAATGTCGCGGCACGACTGGGGCCATTTGATTACTCAGACTTCATCAAGATGGTATGCCTCGATTACTTCATTCGCCGATTCAGCATGCCCAAGATAGATTTTTATGTGCTGTCCATTCACCTTGAACCGCACACCCTCCTTAGTTTCCAACTCAACTGCTCCATAAGGGAATAGTTGGGTAACCGTGTAAGGACCAGTCCATTTGGACTTGAGTTTCCCTGGAAACAAGCTCAATCTGGAATTGAATAAAAGCACCAAATCCCCGACCATGAACTCTCGTTTTTCAATTTTGTTGTCATGATACTTCTTCATCTTTTCTTTGTATAGGGCTGAGCTTTCATAGGCTTTCAAGCGAAATTCATCAAGTTCATTCAACCCATTTAACCGTTGCTCTGCAGCTTCGCTCCAATCCATTTTTAACTTCTTCATAGCCCACATGGCTTTATGCTCTAACTCAACCGGAAGATGACAAGCTTTCCCATATACAAGTTGGTATGGAGACATACCTATGGGAGTCTTATATGCTGTCCGGTAGGCCCAAAGAGCATCATCAAGCCTCCTTGACCAATCCGTTCTACTAGCATTCACTGTTTTGGACAATATCTGTTTGATCTCCCGATTCGATACTTCAACTTGCCCACTAGTTTGAGGGTGGTAAGGAGTGGCCACATTATGGCGAACCCCGTATTTCTCCAATAACCCCTTGAACAATCTGTTGCAGAAGTGGGAGCCCCCATCACTAATAATGGCCCTTGGGGTGCCAAAACGGGAGAATATATTCTTTTTCAAGAATGCAGTGACACTCTTCCCTTCATTGTTTGCGAGGGCTATGGCTTCGACCCATTTAGATACATAATCAACTGCTACTAGAACGTACTTCATCCCATGAGAACTCACGAAAGGGCCCATAAAGTCAATACCCCAAACATCAAATAACTCAATCACAAGAATGGGGTTTAGAGGGAGCTCTTGCTTTCTTGAAATACCACCATCTTGTTGACATTTGTCACATGCTTTAGCAAACACATGAGCATCTTGATGAAGAGTTGGCCAATAGTAACCACATTGCAATATCTTGTGAGCGGTTCGGATACCACTGTGATGTCCGCCAACAGGTGAAGAATGGCATGCCTCTAACACACTCAACATTTCACATTCTGGTACACAACGCCGAATAAGCCCGTCGGCACAACTCCTATACAAGTATGGTTCATCCAAAAGAACTTCTTCACATCGTACATGAACTTTTTCCTTTGATGAAAGGACAAGTCTGATGGAACAATATCACTAGCCAGATAGTTCGCAAAATCTGCGAACCATGGAATCAAGTCTTGTGAAGCAGCCAATACATGTTCATCGGGGAAAGTATCATCAATGTCAGTCTTAACCCCTAATTCTCTCATAGCTTCATCCTCTAGACGAGACAAATGATCAGCAACTTGATTTTCAGTCCCTTTTCTATCCAGCACTTCAAAGTCAAATTCTTGCAGTAGTAATACCCAATGAATCAGCCTAGGTTTCGCATCCTTCTTCGCCATCAAATATCTCAATGCTGAATGGTCAGTATGCACTATAACTCTAGTACCTAGCAAATAGGAGCGAAATTTCTCAAAAGCAAAGACTACTGCAAGGAGTTCTTGCTCAGTCACTGTGTAGTTCTTCTGGGCTTCATTTAGGGCTTTACTAGCATAGTAAATTGGGTGAAGGATTTTGTTTCTTCTCTGTCCCAATACTACACCAAGAGCCACCCCACTAGCATCGCACATTACCTCAAATGGACTGTTCCAATCCAGAGAAATAATGATAGGTGCAGACACTAACTTTTCTTTTAGCTCACCGAATGCTTTAAGACACGATTCAACAAAACAAAATTTACATTCTTTCTCAGGCAAATTACACAATGGGTGTGCAATCTTTGAAAAGCCTTTGATGAATCTCCGATAAAAACCTGCATGCCCAAGAAAGCTTCTCACACCTTTCACAGAGATCGGCGGGGGAAGTCTCTCGATTACCTCGACTTTATCTCGATCAACCTCTATGCCCTTTTCTGAAATGCGATGACCCAACACAATACCCTCTTTCACCATGAAATGACACTTTTCCCAGTTTAGTACTAAATTGCAGTCTTCACATCTCTTAAGGACCTCAGATAAATTGGCCAAACACCGCTCGAATGAATCACCAACCACAGAAAAATCATCCATAAAAACTTCTATAGTATCCTCCACCATGTCAGAAAATATTGACATCATACATCTCTGAAAGGTTGCGGGTGCATTGCACAACCCAAACGTCATTCTTCTGAACGCAAAGGTCCCATAGGACAAGTGAAAGTGGTTTTCTCTTGATCTTCTGGTGCAATAGAAATCTGATTATACCCCGAATACCCATCAAGAAAACAATACCACCCTTTTCCGGCAAGTCTATCCAACATCTGATCCATGAAGGGCATAGGAAAATGGTCTTTTTCAGTCCATGAGTTCAGTTTACGATAATTCATACACACCCTCTATCCAGTAACCGGTCTCATTGGAACAAGTTCATTCTTTTCGTTGGGGACCACAGTCATTCCCCCTTTCTTAGGTACACACTGAACCGGGCATACCCAACTACTATCAGCGATTGGATATATTACTCCGGCATCCAACCACTTGATGATTTCCTTCTTCACAACTTCTTGCATAGGAGGGTTCAAGCGTCTCTGGTGCTCAACGCTCGGCTTATGATCAGGCATGAGTTGGATTTTATGAGAGCAAATACCGGGAGGGATCCCAATAATGTTCGCAATAGTCCACCCAATAGCTCGTTTGAACCTTTGTAGTACCGTCACCAAACTCTGAACCTGTTGTGCATCTAAGTCTGATGCAATGATTACCGGCAAAGTGTCACCCTTTCCTAAGAATTCATACCTGAGATGAGGTGGGAGAGCTTTTAGTTCTAATTTTGGAGCTTTCTCTATAGATGGTTTCGCGGGTGGGGACTCACGATTCTTCATATCAAGCTCAAATTTCTTTGGTTTAAACCGAACATCACCTCGGTCAAGAGCAGCGACTAATGACTCATACTCTTCAATGCAATCGCTATCAAAGTTCATTATCACTGCCGCTAATGCTTCGACACCTAGACGTTCTTCTATTTGTGTCTCAAATGTCTCACCCATGTTGTAGGATATAGCAGATGCTGATTGGAGCTCACCACTCTGCCTCATGGACCTACAAATATTAAAGGTCACTTCCTCATTGTTCAACCAAAATTTCATTTGCCCCTTTTCCATGTCTACTAAGGCTCTTCCCGTAGCAAGTAATGGCCTCCCAAGAATAATGGGCACTTCAAAATCAACTTTGCAATCAAGAATAACAAAATCTGCTGGAAATATGAACGACTCCACTTTTACTAACACATCGTGGAGTATCCCTATGGGCCGTTTTACTGTTCGATCAGCCATCAGTAGCCGCATCGCAGTGGGCTTTGGGTCACCCAAACCCAACTTCTTGTAAATCGAGAGGGGCATGAGATTTATGCTTGCCCCCAGATCACATAATGCTTTCGCAAAATGTAATAGCCCGATTGTACAAGGAATAGTGAATGCACCCGGATCTTCTTTCTTTTGGATCAGAGATCTTGTAGCAATAGCACTACAATGCTGCATTCTATCATCATCCTCAAAAGTAACCGATCTTTTTTTTGTGACCAAATCTTTCATAAACTTGGCGTAACCGGGCATTTGTTCTAAAGCTTCTACCAAAGGGACATTGATAGAAAGTTGCTTCAACATAGTTATAAAATGCCGATATTTGCCATCCTCGGTCTTTTTCACTAATCTTTGAGGAAATGGGGATGGTGGCCTAGGCATAGGAATTACCTTTTTGGGCACTTCAGCATCTTTCTCAGTCTCATCCTCTAATTCAGCATCAACATCTACCACTTTATCAGTATCTTTTGTCACCTTATTCTTATTAGATGGCATGGGTGGGTCAATGGTTCGCTTGCCACCGCGAGTAGTAATTGCCATACAATGTCCATCATTTTTCGGATTTTGGACAGTGTTGCTAGGAAGGGTGCCCGGTTGCCGTGTGTTCACAGTTGCAGATAATTGGGCCAATTGTAACTCAAGTTGCTTAATCGATATTGCGTGTGTATCAACTTTTTGCCCAATACCCGCTAAATCATTCCTTAACTCTTTATTGTGCTCATCACTAGCATCGAACCTCCTCATCATCTTATGCAACATATCCTAAACTCGCGACATACTACCTCCACCATCCCTAGGAGTAACTTCACGATTTTGAGGAGGAACATAGGATCCATTCCTGTCGTTTCTGTTACCATAGCTACCCCTGTTGAAGTTGTTGTCGCGATTGTAGTTTCCATCTCGGACATAATGACCCTCACGATTGTAGTTACCATAGTTCCGACCTTGGTTCCCTTGACCTTGGCGCCAATTTTCCTGATTAGAGCCTTGGGCACTTGGTCGGAAACCCCCCATCTGTTCATTTACTGCATAGGAATCCTCCTCATAATAACACTCATCGTTTGGAGGTGGTGGTTTAGCCAAGTAGTTGACTGCATTAATCTTTTCTGCACCCCCAGTGACATGTTTTAGTACCAACCCAAGCTCAGTTCTCATCTGAGCCATTTCTTCACGAATATCATCTGTGGCTGGGTTGTGAGTGGACTGTACTGCGAAGGTGTTTCTCCCTGTATCGGACTTCCTAGTACTCCAAGCTTTGTTGTTACGGGAGATTTTCTCTAATTTCTCGGCAATCTCAGCATAAGGGCATTCTCCATAAGATCCACCTGCTATAGTGTCCAACACTGCTTTATTGTTATCATCCTGTCCCCGATAGAAGTATTCTTTCAGTGACTCATCATCAATGCGGTGATTTGGAACACTTCTCAAGAATGAGGTGAATCTATCCCAAGAACTACTAACTGACTCTCCTGGTAGTGCCACAAAGTTGTTCACCCTGTCTTTGTGGTTTAATTTCTTGGAGACCGGATAGTAGCGTGCTAAGAAGACATCCCGTAGTTGGTTCCAAGTGAAAATGGAGTTGTATGGGAGCTCAGTGAACCACATAGCAGCCTCTCCCATCAGTGAGAGAGGAAACACTCTGAGACCTATTACATCTAGATCCAAATCAGGCCTCCCCACACAACTTTTACACACTGCCCTTACCTTAGCTATATGGGCATGTGGATCCTCAGAAGGTAGCCCTGAAAACAAACCTCTGGCAGTGAGCATTTGCATCAGGCTACTAGTTACCACAAAAGTGTGGCCTGTGGGTAGAGGGGGCAAGACAAGTGGCCCGTCCGAGTCTGCTATGTTATCATACCCTCTGTAGTATGCTTGAGGCCGTGGAGCGGGATTTTGTCCCCTCTGTGGATGTTCACCCGGAGCGTCGGGTAACATCTGACCATGAATATCCACTAGATTTGGGATGTTCTGGTTTGGATCCTCATCATTTATTCCCAAGTTTCGATTCATGTTGCGCAGTGTACGCTCTAGCTCGTGATCGTAAGGAAACAAGGGTTCTCGGCCTCTCCGTGTATTTGGCATACAAGGAGAATTATTCTGAAAAGAAATCAAAAACAATAAAACAAAGTAAAATCAAGAAAATATCAACTAAACTATAGTAATAAGTTCAAGTTAATCTAAAAGCTAAAATCCCCGGCAACGGCGCCAAAATTTGATACGCTCAAACTTACTTCTCAAATGAGAAGTAAAGCGGTCGTGTCAAGTAAATAACCCAACTAGTGAGGTTGGGATCGTTCCCACGAGGAAAATAGTCTAGACTTAACTTTAACCTAGTATCACTATCGTTTGGTCGATAACTTTCTTGGAAAGTAAAAATATAAAAAAGGGGGGTTTGTATTACCTAATGAGTAAAAATAACTAATGTAATTGAAAGAGACACTTGACAGCTTTTAATATTGGGTTTTAATCAATGAATCAAAGTAACTAGGGTTTACGTGTTCCCCACAGGTTCATAACTTGATAATTCTAACTATAACAATTCTTTCCTAGTATCTTGCATGCAAAGTGATAAGTTAGGTATTTCTAAATCCTTGGTCCGGCATCTAGAAAATCTCACTCTGCACCTTGGTCCGGCTACGTGTGTTGCTTTCCTAACCCTTACCTTTACCTCATATTAAGCATCGTATTCGATATTTGACTAAGTTATTACCTCGTACCAATCAATACTAGCCTATTAGATAGTATATACTAAATCTATGTTAATAATTCTTTTCCAATTATCTACCTCCTTGGTCCGGCAAGTAGCGTTAAGGCGAGTTCTAACGTTGATCATCCGTTAAAAAGACTTCTAAGTGAAAGAATTATTAATACATGCAAGACACTATTCTAGAATTGTTATTTAAGCTAGGGTTTATCTCATTATTTGCCTATGGTTCCCACAACCCTAGTTATGGAGTTTAGTTACTCATAGCCATAAACACAATATTCAAATATGTTAAATCAGAATTCATGTACTTCAATGAGAAAGAATAAAGTCCGACAATTTGCTTGATTAATCACCAAAAATCACTTGTAAGAATCTCCAAAAATCAAACACTATTACACAAAGTCTAATCTCACAAAGTCTAACTATAAGGAATTTAATAATCAAAGAGTCTAACCTCAAAAACGAGGTTTTTCGAACTATTTATAAAAAAATAAAAACCTAAGTAAACAAGGATTCTAATTGCTGGAAATCTGCCAAAACGCGGCTGGGTCGACGGACCACGCGACGGACCGTCGTGCTCGCGACGGACCGTCGTGGACTCCGTCGTCCCATACTTGGTCATTTATTCAGCTGCTCTCTTCTTCCCCTCGACGGCAAGTGTGACGGACCGTCATAGGCACGACGGTCCGTCGAGGGTCTTCGTTTCAAAGTACTTCAACTCTTGGAATCTGGGTACTGGGATCACTTCTCTGATCTTCACGACGAACCTGCAGGATGGACCGTCACAAGCTTCGTAATCCCACACTTGGTCAGACTTCCCCATCTTCCTTCAGCAGCTGCACTACGCTGCCACCTACGGACCGTCACAGGCACGACGGACCGTCATAAGCTCCGTAGGTGGTCTCTTCTGCATTTTTTCGCTCAAAATCTCCGCATTCAGCTCTGGACAGATTTCCTGCAAAACAAAGAGGAACTTATATCAAAATTAGCACAAAAAGGCTTTCGGACACACTAAACTTAAGGAAAAAGTATTAACTATACCGTGAAACCACGGTATATCAACCGTCGCAGGCACGACGGGCCGTCACAGGTTGCGTAAATCCCAGGCGGGGTCGGATTTCTGTTAAGTTTTAAAGGGGCGTTTTGGACTATTCCTGCTATAATTATAAAATTCGTGGGTTTATATTAATAACTCAATTTCTTGGGGGATAAAAGTGGTAACTTTGAGTTAATTTGTGGGTTATTATTGTCATCTTTTACACTTAATTATATGTTAATTAGGGTAAAAGAAAAAGGGTTTGAATAAAGAAAATAGAAAGAACAAAGAGAGAGAGAGAGAGAGGATCGATAGAAGAGGAGAAACGAAAAGGGAACAAAGCTTGGGAATTTGCTTGCTTGATCATTATTCTTCGGTGGAGGTAGGTTATGGTTTTGTTTCTATGATATTCGTAGTAAACTCTTAATCGCGAATGATATGTATTGGTAGTATTGTAAACTCTTCTATATGCTTAATTGTATGCTTGCATGAATATGATTATGTGATTGTGATAAACTAAGCATGATGAAGTTATTGAATCCAAAATCTTGAAAGAAACCCTAATTCACTTGGTTAATGATGATGCCTTGGTATAAAAGAAGGCTTGATAAATTATATAATGAGATTGATGATGCCTTGGTATAAAAGAAGGCTTGATAAATTATATAATGAGATTGATGATGCCTTGGTATAAAAGAAGGCTTGATGAATTAGGGGATCGGGTGCCACGTTCCGGTACCAGGATAGAAATAGAGGATCGGGTGCCACGTTCCGTTACCAGGATAGAATGAGGATCGGAGTGTCACATTCCGACACCAGGATAGTATATGGATCGGGTGCCACGTTCCGGTACCAGGATAGAATGAGGATCGGAGTGTCACGTTCCGACACCAGGATAGTATATGGATCGGGTGCCACGTTCCGGTACTAGGATAGAATGAGGATAGAAGTGCCACGTTCCGGCACCAGGATAGAATATGGATCGGAGTGTCACGTACCGACACAAGAGGAAGAAAGATAACGAATCTTGAAAGATGTTAATATACTCAATGTAATGAACCTAATTCCCAAATGAGTATGGTATTGAGGCTTGAGTCCTCATGGATGAACTTGATGGTACTTATTAATGATTTAGTACTTGTTGTTGCTACATGTTGAGTATTGTAGTTGATTTATAATATTGTCTGATATATACTGTTTTCTATTGTGAGTTGGCCGATGATACTTACTCAGTACCCGTGTTTTGTACTGACCCCTACTTGTTTGTTTCTTTCTTTGTTATTGTGGAATGCAGCAAACGTTCCGTCGTCTTCAACTCAACCGCAACTCTAGCCAGTCTTCATAAAGCCAGATTTCAGGGTGAGCTAATGCTTCTAGCTTGGACTGGATCTTCCACTTCATGTCTTGATGCCTTGAACTTCCGGCACGGACTAGCTTTTATTTATTTAGCTTCTTAGAATACTCTTAGCTTAGTAATTTGATCATAGATGTTCTTGTGATGATGACTTCCAGATTTTGGGGATAATGAGTTATAAATTTTAGAAGTTGTTTAATTGATTTTGTTAATGAGTTTAAGTCTTCCGCATTGTATTTTATTCAATATGTTTGGGTTTAGATTGGTTGGTTCGCTCACATAGTAGGTTAAGTGTGGGTGCCAGTCGCGGCTCGGTTTTGGGTCGTGACAAATTAATACAAATTCGTTTTATTTAAGGCTTAGCCAAATTTTATCATCTTAACTCAATTTGGTTATTTATTAAATTAACTCATTCTTTAAATCCACCAAAAGATCTTAGTTTTGGGCCATTTACACACTCCCTTTAATTTCCAGCCCATACTAATTCTTCATTTATTCAAGGCCCACATTTTGAAAATTAGTTTAGGACAGGTGGGCCAAAGCCCAATGGAGTGAATTTGGGCAATCAAGCCCAAGTTCAAATATTTCTCCTCTTTATTTATTATTTGTTTGAATTAATTAGTGTTTTGGTAGAATTTAAATAATCTCCTAAAGGATAGCCATTTTTCATTATTTTAAATTTTACTATTTTATACTTATTTTATTTTATTTACTTTTATCACCATTTAGATTTCCTTAAATTAATTCCCTCTAAATATTTCCATTTAGGAATAAATAAAAAAAATGAAATAAAAAATATAAAAATGATTTTTCTCTTTACTTAAGAAAAAATTAAATTTTATTAAGGTCATTTTAGTCAAATCACCGTTCAACCGCAAGTTAGCGGACATTTCGAGGGCCTAATACCTTCTCGGGATGTACATTGAACTTCGAACCATTTTCAATCGATTTTTTAATCTATTTTTAAATCTTTTGAAATTTTTTCTTGATTTTATCAAAAATCAAGTGGTGACTCCGTAATTTGGAAAGTCAATTTTTCTTAAATAATAAGATTAATTGATTTTTCGAAACATAGTCAATTTCTCCCATTTTTAAACAAATAATGGTAGTATTTTTCAAAATAAAACAGAAATGGCGACTCCACTGGGGATTAATTAAGTTCTAACCATAAGATTTGACTGTTTGACTAAGTGTTTTTAATTGTCAAAATATTATTTGTGCCGAATGTGTTTAATTTTCATAAACTGTTGCATTTCCATGGCATTCTTCCGTCAAACGGCAATTAGTATGCATTAGGAAAATGAAAGTTAAGTGGCTTTCCACGACTTTCTTCAGAAATACCCAAGAATTCATTTGGAAGTATCAAACAAATAGTTGGAATGCGGTCATCCGACGTTGTTTGGTAGCTTCACCCCGATGTTTGTCCGACTCGTGTAACCGTCAAATTGAAAACTATTCTAGTAAACCTAGGATAGAGCTGAACCAAATCCCGAATTTAGGAGCATTCAAACTAAGATAACCCAACGCCCAAGGCGTGTTGGGCCCATTAGAAGACCACCTTGAGTCCAAAACAGCCCACGGCCTAAATGGACGTTCACACTTATGTGTTTTTATTTGAAGGATGTATACGTTGTTTGAGAAAATCATTGTCTCATTGGATAAGGATTAGATTATGGTTTATATAAGTTAAAGAGAGAGCTTTAAAAGCTACTGGTCCATCCAAAGACGTTGGAACCCGAAGATTACAAGAGTCGAGAAAGAAGAAGGATCTTTTGTGGAGGCATAGTTTAGGGTCGTACCCCTGCGTGGGACTGATTATTTTGTATACCTTTTCCCATTATGTATCTGTAACGACCTGTTTAGTCGTTTTGAGCAGCAGATTTTATTTCTGGAAAAACTGGCTGCGACGACGGATACCACGACGGACCGTCATGGGCACGACGGACCGTCGAGGGTGTCTCGTCCCAGAACACTTAGAATCTTGAAATTGGGGTACTAAAATCGACTCTCTGTAATCTGTGACGGACCTGCAGGACGGACCGTCATAGCTACGACGAACCGTCGTGAGGCCCCGTTCCAAAACACTTTAACTCTTGAGAATTTGGTACAGGGAACGATTCTCTGAACGTCGTGACGGAAGTGCAGGACGGACCGTCACAGAATCCTTAGAGAAAAATGGAGTTCTAATATGTTGCGGCGACCTGCATGACGGACCGTCGCATGCAGAACGGGCCGTCACAGGTTGCGCAAATCCCAGGCTGGGTCGGATTTCTTTACACGTTTTAAGGGACGCTTTGGACTATTCTTTCCTTAATTATAAAGTTAGAGGGTTAATATTAATAAGTCTAATTACTTGGGGGTTAAAAGAGGTAACCTTAAGTTAATTAGTGGGCTATTATTGTCATCTTTTACACTTAATTATATGTTAATTAGGGTAAAAGAAAGAGGGTTTGAATAAAGAAAACAAAAAGAACAAAGAGAAAGAGAGGATTGAACGATCGAGGAGAAGAGGAACAGGCTTTGGGAAATTCTTGCTTGATCACTAGTCTTCGGTGGAGGTAGGTTATGGTTTTCATGCTATTCGTAGTAGACTCTTAATAGCGAATGATATGTATTGGTAGTATTGTAAACCTGTCTATATGCTTAATTGTATGCTTGCATGAATATGATTATGTGATTTTGATAAAACAAGCGTGATGAAAACTATTGAATCCCAAATCTTGAAAGAAACTTTAATCTACGTTATTAGTGATGATGCCTTGGTATAAAAGAAGGCTTGATGAATTAAGGTAATGGGATTGATGATGCCTTGGTATAGAGAAGGCTTGATGAATGGATAGAATGAGATTAGTGGATCGGAGTGTCACGTTCCGACACATAGTATTAGTGGATCGGAGTGTCACGTTCCGACACATAGTATTAGTGGATCGGAGTGTCACGTACCGACAAATAGTATTAGTGGGACGGGTGTCACAAACCGACACGTAGAATTAGGGGATCGGAGTGTCACGTACCGACACATATAGGGGATCGGAGTGTCACGTACCGACACATATTAGGGGATCGGGTGTCACGAACCGACATGTAGAATTAGGGGATCGGAGTGTCACGTACCGACACATAGTAGTAGGGGATCGGAGTGTTACGTACCGACACAAGAGGAAGAAAGATAATGAATCCTGAAAGATGATAATTTACTCAACATAATGAACTTAATCCCCAAATGAGTATGGTATTGAGGCTTGAGTCCTCATGGATGAACTTGGTGGTATTTATTGATGATTTAATACTTGTTGTTGCTACATGTTGAGTATTGTAGTTGATTTACATTATTATTGATATATACTGTTTGCTATTTTGAGTTGGCCGATGATATCTACTCAGTACCCGTGTTTTGTACTGACCCCTACTTTTATGTTTTCTTTTTTGTTACTTGTGGAGTGCAGCAAACGTGCCGTCGTCTTCAACTCAACAGTAAATCTAGCCAGTCTTCACTACATCAGAAATTCAGGGTGAGCTAACGCTTCTAGCTTGGACTGGATCTTCTTCTTCAAGTCTTGATGCCTTGAACTTCCGGCATGGACTAGCTTTTATTTGTTTTAGTTTCTTAGACATTTTAGTTTAGTAATTGATCATAGATGTTCTTGTGATGATGACTTCCAGATTTTGGGGAATAATAGACATGTTGAATTTTAGTAGTTATTGAATTGGTTTTTATTAATGAGTTAAGTCTTCCGCATTACTTACTGTTGAAATACATTGATATGTTAAGGTTTAGATTGGTTGGTTCGCTCACATAGGAGGGTGAATGTGGGTGCCAGTCGCGGCCCCGATTTGGGTCGTGACAAACTTGGTATCAGAGCATTAGGTTCGTTGGTGTCATCACACAAGAACGAGTCTAGTAGAGTCTTAATGAATGGTAGGGGGACACCTTTACTTTTCTTTGAGAGGCTATAAGACTTTAGGAAAATTCCATTCTTTCATTCTTTCTTTCGTGCTACTACTTGAGTCCAATTGGTATCTAGGTGATACAAATTGGTATCTGACCATCTTCACTCTATTTCGCAGATGGTTAGAACTAGAGCAACGACCGCACCAGCAGCAACAACGGCAAGACAAGAAACGACTGAGCCAGCCACTGGGGCTGTAGCTCGAGGAGGATCAGTGGCAAGAGGCCGTGGTAGAGGTCGTGGGAGGACGTCCTCTAGAGGAAGAGGACGAGCCCCTAGCCCATCTGGTACTAGGGCGGCGACTCCTCCACCGACTGAGGAAGTAGTGAGAGAGGGTGAGGAAGGGGAGAATGAACAAATGCAGAATGAGGAATTACCACCCCAACCTACCCCAGAAATGATTAATCAAGTTCTGGCCTATCTTAGTGGCTTATCTGATCAGGGTCAGGCACCTCCAGTGTTTTCTGCACCAACACCTCCGGTTTCAGAGGTACAACATGCAGCCACTATGGCTCCTCGTATGGATGCTTCATTGGAAATAGGCACATTTCCTCGTCTGACTACTGGGCCTATAATGACAAATGATCAGCATGAACTTTTCAGTAAGTTCTTGAAATTGAAACCTCTAGTCTTCAAGGGTGCAGAATCTGAGGATGCTTACGATTTTCTGGTTGATTGTCATGAGCTACTACACAAGATGGGTATAGTAGAACGGTTTGGCGTTGAGTTCGTGAGCTATCAGTTTCAAGGGAACGCCAAAATGTGGTGGCGTTCACATGTTGAGTGTCAACCAACAGAGGCACCGCCTATGACTTGGGCATCATTCTCTAGTTTGTTTATGGAGAAGTATATCCCAAGGACTTTGAGGGATAGAAAAAGGGATGAGTTCTTGAGTCTAGAGCAAGGAAGGATGACGGTTAATGCATATGAGGCTAAATTCCGTGCATTATCCAGGTATGCCACCCAACTTTGTTTCAGTCTACAAGAACAGATTCGCCGATTTGTGAAGGGGTTGAGGTCAGAATTGCGGATTTCAGCCTTGCAGGTAGCGGCTACGGCAAAATCCTTCCAAGAGGTGGTAGACTTTGTGATAGAGGTGGAAGGAGTGAAGCCAGATGACTTCACCACGACATCGACATCAAAAAGGTTTCGAAAGGGAGGTGAGTTCAATGGTTCGTATACTAGAGGGCAGAGTTCTGGAGGTTACTCAGTCCGACCAATTCAGTCTTCACTACAGACTGTAGTTGGGGGTCCACCTCAGACCGGTCAACACTTCTCCGAGAGACCCATGCCTGACTCCAGAGAGTGTTATGGATGTGGGGAGATTGGACACGTTAGGAGAAATTGTCCAAAACAGAGTTACAGACCCCCAATAGCTAGAGGAAGAGGTGGTCATGGTAGAGGCCGTTTTTCTGGGGGACGTGGTGGTCGAGGTAATGGTGGTCACCAAAACGGCCGAGGTGATGGGCAAACTGGAGCCACTACGGCACAACATGGAAGGGGCAACCGACAGAATGCTGATAGGGCCCATTGTTACGCTTTCCCTGGGAGATCTGAAGCGGAGGCATCTGATGCTGTTATCACAGGTAATCTTTTGGTTTGTGATTGCATGGCTTCTGTATTGTTTGATCCCGGATCCACGTTTTCATATGTATCTTCCTCATTTGCTAATGGTCTTAATTTACGTTGTGAATTGCTTGACATACCTATTCGTGTTTCTACTCCGGTGGGTGAGTCTGTGATAGTTGAAAAAGTATATAGGTCTTGTTTGGTGAATTTTGTGGGGAGCAACACTTTTGTAGACTTGGTTATCTTAGAAATGGT
>CM064965.1:11827692-11849380 GCA_032847665.1 Solanum chilense
TGTATGGGAGGAGATGTAGGTCTCCCATTGGTTGGTTTGATGCGTTTGAGGTCAGACCTTGGGGTACTGATTTGTTGAGGGATTCCTTGGAGAAGGTGAAAGCTATTCAAGAAAAGCTTTTAGCGGCTAAAAGTAGACAAAAGGAATATGCGGATCGAAAGGTTAGAGACTTGGAGTTCATGGAAGGTGAACAAGTCTTGCTGAAGGTTTCACCCATGAAAGGGGTGATGCGGTTTGGAAAAAGGGGTAAGCTAAGTCCAAGGTATATTGGACCATTTGAGGTACTTAAGCGAGTAGGGGAGGTGGCTTATGAATTAGCTTTGCCTCCAGGGTTGTCCGGAGTACATCCGTTGGGATTCAGTTTTGCTTGATGAGAATTTGACTTATGAGGAGGAACCGGTTGCTATTTTAGATAGAGAGGTTCACAAGTTGAGGTCGAGAGAAATTGGATCCATCAAAGTTCAATGGAAGAATCGACCAGTTGAAGAGGCTAATTGGGAGAAGGAGGCAGATATGCAAGAAAAATACCCACATCTGTTTACAGATTCAGGTACTTCTTTTCGCCCTTGTTTTTCTTCTTTTGATCGTTCGAGGACGAACGATGGGTAAATTGGTATCTATTGTAACGACCTGTTTAGTCGCTTTGAGCAGCAGATTTTATTTCTAGAAACACTGGCTGAGACGATGGATACCACGACGGACCGTCATGGGCACGATGGACCGTCGAGGGTGTCTCGTCCCAGAACACTTAGAATCTTGAAATTGTGGTACTAAAATCGACTCTCTGTAATCTGTGACGGACCTGCAGGACGGACCGTCACAGCTACGATGAACCATCGTGAGGCCCCGTTCCAAAACACTTTAACTCTTGAGAATTTGGTACAGGGAACGATTCTCTGAACGTCGTGACGGAAGTGCAGGACGGACCGTCACAGGTGTGACGGACCGTCACAGAATCCTTAGAGAAAAATGGAGTTCTAATATGTTGCGATGACCTGCATGACGGACAGTCGCATGCACAACGGGCCGTCACAGGTTGCGCAAATCCCAGGCTGGGTCGGATTTCTTTAACACATTTTAAGGGACGCTTTGGACTATTCTTTCCTTAATTATAAAGTTAGAGGGTTAATATTAATAAGTCTAATTACTTGGGGGTTAAAAGAGGTAACCTTAAGTTAATTAGTGGGCTATTATTGTCATCTTTTACACTTAATTATATGTTAATTAGGGTAAAAGAAAGAGGGTTTGAATAAAGAAAACAGAAAGAACAAAGAGAAAGAGAGGATTGAACGATCGAGGAGAAGAGGAACAGGCTTTGGGAAATTCTTGCTTGATCACTAGTCTTCGGTGGAGGTAGGTTATGGTTTTCATGCTATTCGTAGTAGACTCTTAATAGCGAATGATATGTATTGGTAGTATTGTAAACCTGTCTATATGCTTAATTGTATGCTTGCATGAATATGATTATGTGATTTTGATAAAACAAGCGTGATGAAAACTATTGAATCCCAAATCTTGAAAGAAACTTTAATCTACGTTATTAGTGATGATGCCTTGGTATAAAAGAAGGCTTGATGAATTAAAGTAATGGGATTGATGATGCCTTGGTATAGAGAAGGCTTGATGAACGGATAGAATGAGATTAGTGGATCGGAGTGTCACGTTCCGACACATAGTATTAGTGGATCGGAGTGTCACGTTCCGACACATAGTATTAGTGGATTGGAGTGTCACGTACCGACACATAGTATTAGTGGGACGGGTGTCACGAACCGACACGTAGAATTAGGGGATCGGAGTGTCACGTACCGACACATATAGGGGATTGGAGTGTCACGTACCGACACATATTAGGGGATCGGGTGTCACGAACCGACACGTAGAATTAGGGGATCGGAGTGTCACGTACCGACACATAGTAGTTGGGGATCGGAGTGTTACGTACCGACACAAGAGGAAGAAATATAATGAATCCTGAAAGATGATAATTTACTCAACATAATGAACTTAATCCCCAAATGAGTATGGTATTGAGGCTTGAGTCCTCATGGATGAACTTGGTGGTATTTATTGATGATTTAATACTTGTTGTTGCTACATGTTGAGTATTGTAGTTGATTTACATTATTATTGATATATACTGTTTTCTATTTTGAGTTGGCCGATGATATCTACTCAGTACCCGTGTTTTGTACTGACCCCTACTTTTATGTTTTCTTCTTTGTTACTTGTGGAGTGCAGCAAACGTGCCGTCGTCTTCATTTCAACAGTAAATCTAGCCAGTCTTCACTACATCGGAAATTCAGGGTGAGCTAACGCGTCTAGCTTGGACTGGATCTTCTTCTTCAAGTCTTGATGCCTTGAACTTCCGGCATGGACTAGCTTTTATTTGTTTTAGTTTCTTAGACATTTTAGTTTAGTAATTGATCATAGATGTTCTTGTGATGATGACTTCCATATTTTGGGGAATAATAGACATGTTGAATTTTAGTAGTTATTGAATTGGTTTTTATTAATGAGTTAAGTCTTCCGCATTACTTACTGTTGAAATATATTGATATGTTAAGGTTTAGATTGGTTGGTTCGCTCACATAGGAGGGTGAATGTGGGTGCCAGTCGCGGCCCCGATTTGGGTCGTGACAGTATCCCCATTAAGTTTTATTCATTGAATTTGTATAAATTTGAGTTTTGGGGCAATGAAATATTTCAAATGACGTATACATCCCTCAAATCGCTAGGCCCACCCTTGGCACAATAGGGTCACATATCTATTAGAACGCGCAATATTTGTTTATGAGTTATAACTGCTTATGTGAATATGTTGTTTTATCTGGAGATATTCTAGCTCACTCTTCTTCAAATATTTTTAGAATCCCTAAGCACAAATATCAAGTTAATATCAAAAGTGCATCCAAATATTCTTCGAGTCTTTAGTTTCCTAAAAAAATAATAAAAAATTGAACTTCATTTTTCTTTAGTACTACTCTCATATCAGAAAAAGATTCATCATTTCAAATCAAAAGAATTTTGAGAAATTTTATCTTTCCAACTCTTACAAGGAAATTAGAGTTACATCTCAATCAAAAATCAAAGTACGATAATGAAAGATACCGTCAACTTTGTCTCGACTCAAGTCAATTTTTTTATTCACTAATCCCAAAGTCAAGTAGACAAATTCGTGTCTATTTAGTCATTTCTCTATATTGGTTTATCTATATTTGTGAGCTAGTTTATCTTCGAATAAAGCAACACTTATGTGTTAACACCTATATGTGATATCTTGTATTATACCATTTCCAGAAACTAACATATTGGTCTTTTGAGTTTTTTCATTTGTCAGGTATTTAAAATTGATTTATGTTGATAAGTTGGTTGATCATCCGTATTTCACAAGGTCTAAGGCCCCCTAAAGATTCCTCCCCGAAACAAATTTGAAAAAAAAAGAGGCAACAATGGGGGATAACAATGATGAGATTGACATGAATGATGTTGTCATGGCTCAACCCGCTGCCGCTGATAAAAATGAATTGATTATGCAGTTGATGCAACAAATTGCCGAAATGATGGTCGAAATGCAAAGAATGCAAGATTTGCCTAATCCAATTTCATCCTTTAACCCTCCAAGACATGGAAGACCTCCACTCCACTTTCCTCCCCCAAGCACGGAACAGGTTCAGAACCTTCTCTCTAACCCCACTCAAATCCTCCAACTATTGACTTAACTACCTCCAATCCCCGTCACACCATCACATCATGTCAATCACCACATCCTCCTCAAAATACCAATCTTCAAATCCTCCATCTCCCTCAAAACCAAAATACGAACGATGCTCAAACCTTTTCCCATCTTTAAAACCAAAATACTGATTCTCAAACTTTCCCCCAAAATTATCAAGCCACTCAAAATAACCAGAATCCCTCCATTGTTCCACCCATACCTCAACAGACTACTTTCCAAATCCCAACTTCAAATGAACCTTATGTCGACTGTTCCGAGCTTGATCGCTATAAGGAACAGGAGAGAGAGTAGAGGTCAAAAGAAGAGGTAGTCAAGCTGAATATGAAAGAAGAGATCAGGAAAGCCATGAAGGAGTTGCAATATATTTCCGAAGTCGATGGATTTAGCTATAAGGATTTATGCATCCATCCAAATCTTGACCTCCCAGAAGGGTTCAAAGTGCCAAAGTTTGTCACTTTTAACGGAACAGGAAATCCTCTAGCACATCTGAAAGTTTATTGTGATCAACTCGTGGGAGTTGGCAAAAATGAAGCATTATTGATGCGTCTCTTCAGTCGAAGTCTAAGTGGAGAAGCTCTAGAGTGGCTTACATCACAAGAGCTGAAAGAATGGAAAAGTTGGAATGCACTCGCAAAGGATTTCACGAAAAGATTTGGACATAACATAGAAGATGTCCCAGATCGCTACTACTTGGAGAAAATCAAACAGAAGTCTACAGAAAATTATCGAGAGTACGCTCTTCGTTGGAGAAAAGAGGCCGCAAAAGTTTAACCTCCAATGTCCGAACGTGAGATCACTGAAATATTTATTAGAACTCAAGAGTCCGAGTACCATGAAAGAATGTTGTGTATGATGGGACAAAAATTGTCGAGATTGTCTAAGTGGGAGAAGCCTTGGAAGACGGTTTTAAGACTGGAAATGTTACCAAACTTACCGCATTGCTATCTAATGAAAAATCTACTAGAATTAGTGATATGGATAAATCAAAAGAAAAAGTGGAGGAGGTATGATCACGGCTACCCGTATGAGGCCAGCTACTCAAAGGAAAAATCAAAACCGTAATGTCCATCAGGAAAAATTTCCTCGCCCAAAATTTAGGAAGGCTCCTAAAATATTTACACCATTAAGGGAATCTCAAACTCAACTTTATGAAAGGTTGAAAGATATGGGTACGCTCTATCTTATAGAAGGAAGACCAGCCAATCCTTTTGGAAAGTTTTACAGAGCCGACCACAGATGTGCTTATCATTCAGGAGCAGTTGGACACGACACGGAGAATTGTTCAACTCTGAAGCACAAGATACAAAACATGATCAACAACAACTTGATCAATATTAAGAAAACCACCTGAATGGATGACATATTGGATGCTTAAGAGTGAGTACAAGACATTTCTGAACTGAGTCATTTGAAGATATTCATCATCAAAGGTCGAAAAGAAGAATGCCCAACATTGGCCAAAATTTTGCATATGAAGTTCTGTTACCTTTCTTTTGAAAATGAACACCAAAATTCTACGGTCTGATTTACGTTCGACCTGAATTCTCAAGAATGAGATACGTAGGCGGCCTATGTCGGCCTCGATCGTTTCTTTATCAAAACTTCCTTTATTGGTTAATCCTTGAGGGGGGAACTACGTTTGACCTGATTCCTGCTCTAACGGGATACGTAGGCGCCACAACGACTCGGTCATATACCCAGTAAGATTTACATTTCTCTTCATAATGGAAACTGGGACATAATTTTTGGGAGGATCTCAAAAATTCATTGGAAGTTGGACTTCTTTAACAAGTCAAAATAGAAGACCAAAATTCTACCGAGATTAGCCTTGGGTGGATCTCAAAAAATTACGACAATCTAGTTTGCAACTGGAACAGAATTTTGAGATGATCTCAAAAAATTCCACAAATGTCATTTGTTACTTATTGAGATAAACTGGGACAAAATTTTGAGGAGGGGCCTCAAAATTCCAGAATGAGCAACCTCAGAATTAACAGAGCAAGTTATGAGAGTTCTTATATATTTTAGACCGGGACAAATTTTTGAGGAGGGTCCTAAAGTTCCATCAAATATATCATATAAAGAACGGGCGAGCGTGCAAGCCAACTGCAAGAAGGCGCATGGAGACAAGACCAACACAAATCAGTCTTTTAAACTAAGAATTTTTCTTTGGATGCAGGAACATTGAAGTCAAAAAATGGCTATATAAAGCTGTCAAGATTGACAAAAGGCGTCACTTGCACCCATTGTGGACTCCTTAACAAAACCTAGAAATCTTCCATCTCATTTTATCTCTATTTCTTTATATTGCCTCAAGTGATTTATAAACAAGATTCTTTTTATCTTGCAATAATATTATCGAGCCATCCACCTCGTTACAGTTGGACTATTATCGAGCCATCCACCTCGTTACAGTTAGAATATTATCGAGCCATCCACCTCGTTACAATTGGATTATTATCGAGCCATCCACCTCGTTACAGTTGGATTATTATCAAGCCGTCCACCTCGTTACAGTTGGACTATTATCGAGCTATCCACCTCGTTACAGTTGTATTTTATCGAGTCGTCCACCTCGTTACAGTTGGACCATTATCGAGCCGTCCACCTCGTTACAGTTGGAACATTATCGAGTCATCCACCTCGTTACAGTTGGAACATTATCGAGCCATCCACCTCGTTTCAGTTGGAACATTATCGAGCCATCCACCTCGTTACAGTTGGAACATTATCGAGCCATCCACCTCGTTATAGTTGGAACATTATCGAGCCATCCACCTCGTTACAGTTGGAAGATTATCGAGCCATCCAGGCCTCGTTAAAAATCATGCATTGCTGAAAATCATGTATCGCGGAAAATCATGCATTGCGGAAAATCATGCATCGCGGAAATCATGCATCGCGAGTCAATAATTATGCACGACGAGAAGATTTCATACCTCATCAAAATTTATGCATTGCGAGAAGATTTCATACCACGCTGAAATTTGGACATCGCGAGAAGACTTTATAACTCGCGGAAATCATGCATCGCGGAAAATCATGCATCGCAGAAAATCATGCATCGCGAAAAATCATGCATCGCGGAAATCATGCATTGTGAAAAGTCATGCATCACGGAAAATCATGCATTGCGAAAAATCATGCATCGCGGAAATCATGCATCGCGAGTCTATAATTATGCACGACGAGAAGATTTCATACCTCGTCAAAATTTATGCATCGCGAGAAGATTTCATGTCTCGCTAAAATTGGACATACTTTATACCTCGTTAAAAATCATGCATCGCAGAAATCATGCATTGCAGAAAATCATGCATCGCAGAAATAATGCATTGCAGAAAATCATGCATTGCGAAAAATCATGCATCGCGGAAATCATGCATTGCGGAAAATCATGCATCGCAGAAAATCATGCATTGCGGAAAATCATGCATCGCAGAAATCATGCATCGCGAGTCAATAATTATGCACGACGAGAAGATTTCATACCTCGTCAAAATTTATGCATCGCGAGAAGATTCATGTATCGCTGAAATTTGGACATACTTTATACCTCGTTAAAAATCATGCATCGCGAAAATCATGCATTGCAGAAAATCATGCATCGCGGAAATCATGCATTGCGGAAAATCATGCATTGCGGAAAATCATGCATCGCGGAAATCATGCATTGCGGAAAATCATGCATCGCGGAAAATCATGAATTTCAGAAAATCATGCATCGCGAAAATCATGCATCGCGAGTCAATAATTATGCACGACGAGAAGATTTCATACCTCGTCAAAATTTATGCATCGCAAGAAGATTTCATGTCTCGCTGAAATTTGGACATACTTTAAACCTCGTTAAGAATCATGCATCGCCGAAATCATGCATTGCGGAAAATCATGCATCGCGGAAATCATGCATTGCGGAAAATCATGCATCGCGGAAATCATGCATTGCGGAAAATCATGCATCGCGGAAAATCATGCATCGCGGAAAATCATGCATTGCGGAAAGTCATGCATTGCGGAAAATCATGCATCGCGGAAAATCATGCATCGCGAGTCAATAATTATGCACGACGAGAAGATTTCATACCTCGTCAAAATTTATGTATTGCGAGAAGATTTCATACCTCGCTGAAATTTGGACATCGCGAGAAGACTTTATACCTCGTGGAAATCATGCATCGCGGAAAATCATGCATCGCGGAAAATCATGCATCGCGAAAATCATGCATTGCGAAAAATCATGCATCGCGGAAAATCATGCATTGCGGAAAATCATGCATCGCGAAAATCATGCGTCGCGCGAGTCAATAATTATGCACGACGAGAAGATTTCATACCTCGTCAAAATTTATGCATCGCGAGAAGATTTCATGTCTCGCTAAAATTTGGACATACTTTATACCTCGTTAAAAATCATTCATCGTAGAAAGTCATGTATCGCGGAAATCATGCATCGCGAGTCAATAATTATGCACGACGAGAAGATTTCATGCCTCATCAAAATTTATGCATCACGAGAAGATTTCATGCCTCGCCAAAAGTTATGCATTGCGAGAAGATTTCATACCTCGCAGGAATTTAGGTATCGCGGGAAGATATTCATGCCCCGCAAGAAGGCATACACGGATAAAGAAAGGGAAACCGCGATTCCAAGAGGAATATTTATCCATCGACCTCAACTGCATTCTTTTATTTTTGATAAAAGTAAACATCAAGAAGAGCATCTAAGATGACGTCAAAAGAAATACCGACATTGCATCAACATTTATTTATTTATTTCGACATCAAGTATAGAGTACATTGAAGATTATATTGCAAAACACAAGTCATAAGCTTTATTTGTTGTACGTCAGACCGATCAAGTCGACGTCGAATATTCAGGAGAACAATGAAGTGTCAACATGGTAAAAACACACCATCTCCCATACTAATTGCATTTTTAAGCTGACGATTTTATCTCAGTCTTTGTCGAGAGCATCCAAAAGGATGAATTCTCCAAAAAAAAACCACAGGTGCGGACGACATCAAAAGGGGTGCAGCACAACGTGGAACCTTGTCTTAGCAGCGAACTGGGACAAAGTCCAAAGAGGAATGTCAAACTCTTAGGACGCGAGCAGAGGAGCGACTTCCACCACAATCAAACCACATCCCTATCAAAAGGCATGTGGGTTTTTTCTTTAGTTTTGTCAGTTTCAGTCTCGCATCCGAAAATTTCGGTATATGTCCGAAGCAAGTTTCCAATATGAGTGACAATGCGCCAAGAGCTTTGGAAATTATGTCTGTGTAAGCTCTTAATTAGGCGTGTGAAACGCGCCACATTCATGGCTAAGAGGTTACAGGCCTCCTTTTCATACTCGTTTAACTTGTCATTTATCTAAAACCAAAGGTTATCTAGCATAATAGATATTCTTTTCAACCGATCGAGTCGAACTACACACATCCTGATTCCTGAAAGGTTTAAGGATATGTAGGTGGATTCAATGTTGAAAACTCGGTTGTATTCCAACATTCGCTCTCGAATTTTATTCTCGAGCATTTCAATACCTTCATAATTCGGTATCGAGGTGGCTTTTGTTTCTTTCAAAAATCGTGCGTTAAATCAAACTTATCGAACTACAAATGGCCTGAATTCTCATATAGCCTGAGATATGTAGGAAACCCGTTTCAAGGGTTCGGCCATAATTCCTAAACCTTTTACCAAATCCTTCCCTTAAAGATGAATGAGGTTGGTCAAAATTGGTTTGGTCAATTTCATTTTCCTCAAATTTCTTGCATCAACCCAAGTAAAATGAGGGACAGCTGTTGACACCCAATTTCGACCCTCCCCAGTATAAATTAGTTCTCGAGCTTCTTAAATTTCCAAACAATTTAAAATAGTTAGTTTTATAAATTTTGCGAATAATAATAATAATAATGTATGAATTTTATGTTATCTTGAATACTTTTGTCATTTTTCTTATAATTTTAGATAGCCTATATATTTTACACGATTATGTATATTATTGGTATGTTTTGCGATTATTTCTCAAAATATTTTAAATTTTAGTAAGTATTCTATTTAACTAATTTAGTTTAAATTATGGTTATATTTTGAACCACTATTTTACAATTTAGATAATTATATTACTAAATAAGAGGCTCGTTAATTAATTAATACAAATTCGTTTTATTTAAGGTTTAGCCAAATTTATCCTCTTAACTCAATTTGGCTATTTATTAAATTAACTCATTCTTTAAATCCACCAAAAGATCTTAGTTTTGGGCCACTTACACACTCCCTTTAATTTCCAGCCCATACTAATTCTTCATTTATTCCAGGCCCACATTTTGAAAATTAGTTTAGGACAGGTGGGTCAAAGCCCAATGGAGTGAATTTGGGCAATCAAGCCCAAGTTCAAATATTTCTCCTCTTTATTTATTATTTGTTTGAATTAATTAGTGTTTTAGTAGAATTTAAATAATCTCCTAAAGGGTAGCCATTTTTCATTATTTTAAATTTTACTATTTTATTTACTTATTTTATTTTATTTGCTTTTATCACCATTTAGTTTTCCTTAAATTAATTCCCTCTAAATATTTTCCTTTAGGAATAAATAAAAAATATAAAAATGATTTTTCTCTTTACTTAAGCAAAAATTAAATTTTATTAAGGTCATTTTAGTCAAATCACCGGTCAACCGCAAGTTAGCGGACATTTTGAGGGCCTAATACCTTCTCGGGATGTACATTGAACTTCGAACCATTTTCAATCGATTTTTTAATCTGTTTTTAAATCTTTTGAAATTTTTTCTTGATTTTATCAAAAATCAAGTGGCGACTCCGTAATTTGGAAAGTCGATTTTTCTTAAATAATAAGATTAATTGATTTTTCGAAACATAGTCAATTTCTCTCATTTTTAAACAAATAATGGTAGTATTTTTTAAAATAAAACAATGTTATCCAAAATGTTACGCTATTATTAAGTTTCAATATATTCAACCTCGAATGAGAATATATTTTTTTAAAAAAATTATTAACTCGTTTACTATATTATAATCTATATCTTTCATATAAAATATAAAGATAAATAGATTCATATAAACTACATAAAAATATTTGATAGATAATAAACCTCTTCACATATTATGTGTATAGAATAATAAAATTCAAAAGTTAATTAAATTGAATACTCTGATAATATGTTTTCATTTCAAATATACTTCTTGCACTCTCAAATCAATGATTGCACCTCTTTCTATATAAAATTAATACATAAACACCCTAAGATATATACTCATTACTTAGTATATTAAAATAATTTAAAATTTTAATCATAATTTTGTGTTTATTTAATCATACTCATATGAAAAGTTTTTATGTACAAAATTTTGTGTTTTTTTTAAAAATATATATATTAAAAATCAAATCATCTTATTTAGTCATTTGTATTCATCTTTTATTTAAAATTTTCAAAAGAAACATATTTAACAAAAATAAATTAATTTATCAAATGCATGAATAAATTTTTTTGGCATATATGTGTCACGACCCAAAAATCATGAGTCTTGATGGCACCTATATTCCCAACCTATAGGTAAGCCAACCAACATATTTTAACAAACTTAACTAACTAATGAGTGGAAAAAAAAAACAATAAGCCAAATCTTCAATATTGAGTTCCTTATAAGTACGATTGCGGAAAACTGAAAAAAATACTACCCAAGAATAGGTATCATAAGTACAAGAGCTTCTAGAATACGATGCAAGTCTGAGACTAAAATGACAAATCTAACATAAGGGATATCCTGTCTGAATACTGAATAACAGAATACGTAAGAGATAGAGGGAGGTGTGGGCCACGGAACAACCAAGAAGCTCACCACAACTCCAAGACACTTCAAACTTGGACTCAAACTGCTCCTCGAGATGTGCTCCTACTCGGAATCGAATCTGCACCATAAAGAGTGCAACAAGTGTAGTATGGGTACGAAACCACGTGTACTCAGTATGTCTCATTGACCGACAACGAAGAAGTAGTGACGGGAGTTTATATAAGAAAATACATTCTTAAATTATACAAGCATATATATATATATACACCTACTATTTTACTTTTACCAATAAAGGAAAATCAGCATAAAGTACTTTACATACACCATACGAAACATATAATCATCAATAATGAATGATGTGATGGAATGCAATGCAATATGATACCATGTAATGATATGTCTCATAATACCCAGTACTCACTCAACCGTATACACATGATACTCCACGGAAATACATCGAGAGTCCATGACCAATGGGGGACTCGCGAGGTCCATATAGCGACACGGACGATATCCACGTGTCTGTGCGGACGATCTCAACGCACTATCATAATATCAAACAATATTCGCACGGACGGTCTCCACGTGCCCAATTTACAATCTTAACATCTCACCATCCCCAGCGCGGACGATCTCCACGTGCCAAACTTAAACTCAATCTCATGTCAATGCATGTATACAATATCATTTCAATATAAGGGGATAATGATGCATCTCACTCAATCAATATCAACATAATACATAACCACCTCAATTTTAACAACTATACGGGTGTAATAAAGAAAACACAATCACACAAAAATTTCAAGTCAATAATATATCACCTAATGCACATATGCTTTGGCATTCTCAAATTACAATCCACTTCTATAGTGGTAATTTTCCTTTTTATAACACTGGTACTCGTACCAATGCCCGTCACACCATTGATACGAGACCCCCATCTTTCGCCCTTAAACCCCCGTCTATTTCATTTTTTTATCTTTAATTAGGAAAAACGTCCTTCAACAAGTCTAAAAAGTCTTAACATACCTTGAACGCTGAAGACGTGCCACCAATCCTCACGATTTTTCCTTCCCTTTTTGCAAAGTTTCCAAATGTTCCCAATCTACCAATTATGCAATATTCGTAAGCAATAAATCTATAGATATCCATTGAACTATACCTCTATTCCGAACCCCAAAACCCATTCAACCTAATGATACCAAAAACTAACATCCATAATAACTAATTAAATTCATAAATTTAGTGTCCTCTAGTTTACGCCAAGTCTCATATTCCTAAATTTTAAGCCTAGGATTAAATCTCAATTTACCACGATATTTATATAATACAAATAAATAACCAAATTGATTAGGTATATTAACACTACAACAATAAGTAATGACTATAAGAAATTTCAAAAATTTTAACCCACTAGTTACAGAACCTGTAGCCTTAACCATGACCAAAAGAAAAATAACAATAATAATAGAAATAAACAAACAGAAAATACATAGAATCCCATTTATGTACAAAATCTTGTTTTGTGTTTTTCCTATACTCAAAACTCACCCAAATATCTATATATATATAACCAATTTCTTGATCTCAAATCTAAAGTTAAATCTTAAATCCTCTAAATACATAATGTTAATGTTGTTCACGTAATATAATATACCTATAATTAATTACTTAGTTTACTGTTTCAAAACATATAACATAATGTGATAACTATGAAAAATATTCCAAGATTTATCCAAAATTATGTAAAATAGTTTCTAAACAATGAAAATCAATATTAAATCATCATAACTTCTCCATGCCTAAATGTGACCCCTAAGTCAAAAACTATACCCAGAACCTTATAATTGTTCATACATAATTACTACTCCAAACGTCAACTTTAACTGCCATATATATATATATATATATATATATGTTGAACAATATATTATGCCTAATTTACCAGCAAATTAATTTTTCCTCCATCAATTATTATAATATTAATTAATTGTGTACACAAGATCAACGATGTGAACAAAACAAAACAAAAACAAAAACAAAAACAAAATCAAGAAATTTCTTTTTTTTTTGGAGCTTACCGGTCACCAGATATTCTCTTTAGTTTTCCTGATCGGCGTGAATGGCAAGAAGTATTGCTAGGTTTCTTTTCTCTCTTTAATTTTTTTCTTTTCTAAAATAATTTTGTATAAAACCCACTTACTTATATTAAATAAATATGGGCCAAAAGGTGTAAGGTGTTTGATAACTTACAGATTTGTCCCATTAACTACTCATATATATTAATTATTTAATAGGTAGTCATCAATTAAGTATTGAATATTTAATCATCGTTCCAAAAATAGATATTGTCCATTTTTTTTTTATTTTTTTTCCTACTAACTATATTTCAATTTCCCAACATATTTAACCCTTCCAAAAATATTTATCAACTAAATACTCTTAGTCTTCGAATAGTTTAAAAATACCCCTTTAAATTTTTTCAAAAGGAGTCAATCTAGTCCTAGTTCTCAAAACGACCTAGCGGGTCGTTACATCACCTACCACTTAAAGAAACGTTCGTCCTCTAACGGGAAAAGAAAAGAACTAACCTGAACGCTCAAAAAGATGAGGATATTTACTCCTCATGTCTGACTCTGTCTCCCATGTAGCCTCCTCCACTGGATGATGCTTCCATTGAACCTTTACTGAAGCAATCTCCTTAGACCTTAGCTTTCGAATTTGCCTATCCAAAATGGTGATTGTCTCTTCCTCAAAAGTCATATTCTGATCAAGTAACACTGAATCCCTTTGAATCACATGATCACCACCCTGATGATACTTCTTAAGCATTGAAATATGGAATACAGGATGGACACCTGACAAACCAGGTGGCAAAGCCAACTGATACGCCACCTCACCAATACGCTCAACAATCTCGAAAGGACCAATATACCTTGGGCTTAACTTGCCCTTCTTTCCAAACCTCATCACACCCTTCATGGGTGAAACCTTCAATAAAACCCTCTCTCCAACCATAAACTCTAAATCACGAATCTTTCGATCTGCATAACTCTTTTGCCTACTCTGAGCCATGAGAAGTCTATCTTGGATCAACTTGACTTTGTCCAAGGACTCCCTCAACAAATCTGTACCCCATGGTCTAACCTCAAATGCATCAAACCAGCCAATTGGAGATCGACATCTCCTACCATACAGAGCCTCGAATGGTTCCATCTCAATGCTCGAGTGATAACTATTATTGTAAGCAAACTCTGCTAAAGGCAAGAACTGATCCCACTGACCACCAAAGTCAATCACACATGCCCGCAACATGTCCTCAAGAACCTGAATAGTCCGCTCAGACTGACCATCAGTTTGAGGGTGAAAGGCTGTACTAAGATCCACCTGAGAGCCCAACTCCTTCTACATAGACCGCCAAAAATGAGATGTAAATTGGGTGCCACGATCTGAAATAATAGATATAGGAACCCCATGCAACCGAACTACCTCCCAAATATAAATCTTGGCTAACCTTTCTGAGTTATAGGTAGTCTGAACTGGTACAAAGTGTGCAGATCAGTCGATCCACAATGACCCATATAGCATCAAACTTACCCAAGGTGCGTGGCAATCCTACCACAAAGTCCATAGAAATACGCTCCCATTTCCACTCAGGTATAGGCATCCTTTGTGTCACACCTCCAGGCTTTTGGTGTTCATACTTCACTTGCTGACAATTCAAATAACGAGATACAAAATCTACTATGTCCCTCTTCATACGACACCACCAATAATGTTGTTTCAAGTCACGATACATCTTAGTAGCCCCCGGATGAATAGAGTACCTCGAACTATGGGCCTCCTCCATGATTAATCTAGTCAAATCACCTGTACGAGGAACACAGATACGACCTTTAATCTTCAAAACTCCATCACTATCAAGAATTGCAGCCTTGGCTTCTCCTTTTAACACCTTGTCCCTAATCTTACATAAATCCCCATCATCAAACTGTTGAGCCCTAATCTGCTCCAACAAGGATGACCTAGCCTCCATATAAGCCAACACCTTACCAGATTCTGAAATATCAAGTCTCACAAAGCTATTGGCCAAGGATTTGACATCCCTAGCTAAAGGACGCTCGTCGACCTGTAACATGGCTAGACTACCCATACTTACCGCCTTTCGACTCAAGGCATCTGCTACAACATTTGCCTTGCCTGGATGATAAAGAATAGTCATGTCGTAGTCCTTGAGCAACTCCAACCATCTCCGCTGCCTCAAATTCAGATCTCTCTAATTGAATATATATTGGAGGCTACGATGATCCGTGAACACCTCAAAATGCACGCCATAAGGATAATGCCTCCAAATCTTTAATGCAAACACAACAGCCGCCAACTCTAAATCATGAATAGGGTAGTTCTTCTCATGAACCTTTAACTGCCTCGAAGCATAAGCTATCACCCTTCCCTTCTGCATCAACACACAACCAAGACCAATCCGAGAAGCATCACAATATACAACAAAACCCTCTCCCTCCACGGGTAGGGTCAAAATCGGAGCAGTAGTCAATAAAGTCTTGAGCTTTTGGAAACTAACCTCACATTCGTCAGACCACTGAAAAGTCACCTCCTTCTGTGTCAATCTAGTTAATGGAGATACAATGGATGAGAAACCCTCAACAAAACCGTCGATAATAACCTGCAAGGCCCAAGAAACTCCGAATCTCAGTAACTGAAGCAGGTCTGACCCAATCTCTAACCGCCTCAATCTTCTTAGGATCCACCATGATACCATCCTTGGACACTACATGTCCCAAGAATGCTACCGAACTAAGCCAAAACTCACACTTTGAAAACTTTGCATAAAGCTTCTTCTCCTTAAGAATCCCAAGAACAATCCTCAAATGATGCTCATGTTCCTCCTTATTGCGTGAGTATATCAGTATATCATCTATGTAGACAATAACAAAGGAATCTAAATACGGTCTGAACACTCCATTCATCAAGTCCATAAAAGCTGCTGGGGCATTAGTCAGTCCGAAAGACATCACCAAAAACTCGTAATAACCATAACGTGTTCGAAAAGCCGTCTTAGGGATATCCTCCACCCTAACCTTCAGCTGATGATAGCCAGATCTCAAGTTAATTTTGGAGAAAACTGAAGCACCCTGTAACTGATCAAATAAATCATCAATACGAGGTATCGGATACTTATTTATGATAGTTACCTTGTTCAACTGCCGATAGTCAATGCACATACGCATAGATCCATCTTTTTTCTTTACAAATAACACTGGAGCACCCCAAGGAGATACACTTGGTCTAATAAAACCTTTGCTCAACAAATCCTGCAACTGCTCCTTCAACTCTTTCAATTCAGCCGGTGCCATACGATAAGGAGGAATGGAAATAGGTCGAGTGCCTGGCTCCACATCAATACAAAAATCAATATCACGATCTGGTGGAAGACCTGGCAAATCGGTCGGAAATACTTATGAAAATTCACTCACTACTGGAATAGACTCAAGCATAGGAGTCTCAATACTAGTATCTCGAATGTGGGCCAAGTAAGCCAAACATCCTCTCTGTACCAACTGACGAGCCTTAAAGAATGATATCACACCCTTAGAAGGGTGACTAAGAGAACCTCTCCATTCTACTATAGGAATTCAAGGCATAGCTAAAGTGATGGTCTTGGCATGACAATTTAAAATTGTGTGGTAAGAAGATAACCAACCCATACCCAGAATCACATCAAAATCTATCATATCTAAGACCTTTAAATCTGCATGAGTGTCATACCCCATCAAAGTAACAGTACATAATCGATACACCCGATCTACAACTACAAAATCCCCCACAGGAGTAGAAACACGTATCGGCAAATCAAGAGACTCACACAATATATCTAGACTAGGAGCAAAATATGTGGACACATAAGAATAAGTAGAGCCTGGATCAAATAATACAGTAGCTGGTCGATGATAAACTGGAATAATACCTGTGATAACAGCATCTGAGGCTTCAGCCTCTGGCCTACCTGGAAAAGCATAACAGTGAGAACGACCTCCATCAGATTGTGAACCTCCACGACCACCACCTCGACAAGAAGGAGAACCACCTCTACCATTCTGTGCACCACCCCTAGCTGGAGGTTGTGCAGCCCTAGAAGTCGAAGCCTGAGAACCCTGATGTAAGCCACCACGTCTGGTCCTAGGGTAGTCTCTCACAAAGTGTCCCATATCACCACACTCAAAACAGTCCCTACGAGACGCAGGCTGATGAGAGGAACTTGAATGACCAGAATGCCCTCCACGAACTACAGGTCTAGAAGGTGAACCCTGCGAAGTATGCACCGAGCTCGAAGAGTTATGCCCAGCGTAACCAGCGTCAAATGCTAGTATAGCAGCATGAATGGGTCTGCTGGACTGAGGGTGATAACCTCTGCCCAAGTAACCCTGACTCCTAGGCGGAGCACCACCATAATCACCTGAATAACGAGTCCTCTTTCCCTCTCGCTACTCAAATCCCTCACGCCGAATCATCTCTTACTCCTTAGCACCATCTACCACTTTCTGGAATGGAACACCAGAAGCAGCAACCTGAGAAACTCCTAGACGGATTGGAATAATCAGCCCCTTAACAAACCTTCTCACTCTCTCAGCCTCTGTGGGAAGTATCATCGAAGCATGCCTAGCCAAGGCATGAAATTTACCCTCATACTCTGCAACTGACATACCATTTTGCTGCAAACCCTCAAACTCGGACCTCTTGCGCTCCCTTTCACTGCGTGGAACAAATTTGGATAGAAATACTTGAGTAAACTGAGTCCACGATAGTGGAGGGGATCCAGCTGGCCTACTACTAATATAATCCCTCCACCACCGCTTAGCAAAGCCAGTCATCTGAAACGCTGTGTAGTCAACTCCATGAGACTCCACTAATCCAAGATTATGCAACCTCTCATGACAATTAACTATAAATTCATATGCATCCTCAGCTAAGTCACCAGTATAAGTAGGAGGATTCATTAGTCTGAACCTCCCAAACATCTTTTGCTCATCAATAGTCATACAAGGCCTGTTCACCAAATGTGATGTCATATCTGGAAACTCCATACTATCCAAACAAGGAGCTACAACGACAGCTGGCTGAGTCCTGGGAGTCTGAGAATCTAGAGCAACTATCGTGTCTGGAGTTTGACCTCCAACACGGGTCTGTGAGCCATCAGAAGTGACAGGCAAAGCTCCTGCGTGGGTCATCCCCTCTAGGATTCCTAACATACGAGCCAAGGTATCTTGAAGCACTGGGGGGACAACAGTACTGGGTGGAGCCTGAGCTGGCCCATCCCCCTCGACACGATCCTGCACATCCCCATGAATAACCTCTGCATCAGGAGGTACGGTCCTATCACGACCCTGGGTAGCTATTGGTACTTGACCATCCACAGGTGCTGCAATACGACCCCTACCCCGACCTTGAGCTCGTCCCCTACCTTTACCTCGGATAGTGTTCCCAGAAGCAGGCGCATGAATAGGATCCTGACCACCACTTGCCGATGTACGATTCCTCACCATCTGAGAGAGAATGAGATATCAATATTAGAATTTCTACAAGGTCTAGTGTGCTCAATAATGAATAAAAGAACAGAATATTTCCTAAATGTCCTATAGCCTCTCAAAGATAGGTATGGACGTCTACATACCGATCCGTAAGACTCTACTAGACATTGCTCTTGTACTCTTGAGACCGATGAACCTAGGGCTCTGATACCAAATTTGTCACGATCCAAAAATCATGAGTCGTGATGGCACCTATATTCCCAACTTATAGGTAAGCCAACCAACATATTTTAACAAACTTAACTAACTAATGAGTGAAAAAAAACAATAAGCCAAATCTTCAATATTGAGTTCCTTATAAGTACGAATGCGGAAAACTGAAAAAAAAATACTACCCAAGAATTGGTGTCATATGTACAAGAGCTTCTAGAATACGATGCAAGTCTGAGACTAAAATGATAAATCTAACATAAGGGATATCCTGTCTGAATACTGAATAACAGAATACGTAAGAGATAGAGGGAGGTGTGGGCCACGGAACAACCAAGAAGCTCACCACAACTCCAAGACACTTCAAACTCGGACTCAAACTGCTCCTCAAGATGTGCTCCTACTCAGAATCGAATCTGCACCATAAAGAGTGCAACAAGTGTAGTATGAGTACGAAACCACGTGTACTCAGTATGTCTCATTAACCGACAACGAAGAAGTAGTGACGGGAGTTTATATAAGAAAATACATTCTTCAATTATACAAGCATATATATATACACCTACTATTTTAGTTTTACCAATAAAGGAAAATCAGCATAAAGTACTTTCCATACACCAAACGAAACATATAATCATCAATAATGAATGATGTGATGGAATGCAATGCAATATGATACCATGTAATGATATGTCTCATAATACCCAGTACTCACTCAACCGTATACACATGATACTCCTCGGAAATACATCGAGAGTTCATGACCCATGGGGGACTCGCGAGGTCCATATAGCGACACGGACGATCTCCACGTGTCTGTGCGGACGATCTCCACGTGTCTGTACCAACGGACGGTCTCCACGTGCCCAATTTACAATCTTAACATCTCACCATCCCCAGCGCGAACGATCTCCACGTGCCCAACTTAAACTCAGTCTCATGTCAATGCATGTATACAATATCATTTCAATATAAGGGGATAATGATGCATCTCACTCAATCAATATCAACATAATACATAACCACCTCAATTTTAACAACTATACAGGTGTAATAAAGAAAACACAATCACACAAAAATTTCAAGTCAATAATATATCACCTAATGCCCATATGCTTTGGCATTCTCAAATTACAATCCACTTCTATAGTGATAATTTTCCTTTTTATAACACCGGTACTCGTACCAATGCCCGTCACACCATTGATACGAGACCCCCATCTTTCGCCCTTAACCCCCGTCTATTTCATTTTTTTTATCTTTAATTAGGAAAAACGTCCTTCAACAAGTCTAAAAAGTCTTAACATACCTTGAACGCCGAATACGTGCCACCAATCCTCACGATTTTTCCTTCCCTTTTTGCAAAGTTTCCAAATGTTCCCAATCTACCAATTATGCAATATTCGTAAGCAATAAATCTATAGAAATCCATAGAACTATACCTCTATTCCGAACCCCAAAACCCATTCAACCTAATGATACCAAAAACTAACATCCATAATAACTAATTAAATTCATAAATTTAGTGTCCTCTAGTTTACGCCAAGTCTCATATTCCTAAATTTTAAGCCTAGGAATAAATCTCAATTTACCATGATAATTATATAATACAAATAAATAACCAAATTGATTATGTATATTAACACTACAACAATAAGTAATGACTATAAGAAATTTCAAAAATTTTAACCCACTAGTTACAGAACCTGTAGCCTTAACCATGACCAAAAGAAAAATAACAATAATAATAGAAATAAACAAACAAAAAATACATAGAATCCCATTTATGTACAAAATCTTATTTTGTGTTTTTCCTATACTCAAAACTCACCTAAATATGTATATATATATATATAACCAATTTCTTGATCTCAAATCTAAAGTTAAATCTTAAATCCTCTAAATACATAATGTTAATGTTGTTCACGTAATATAATATACCTATAATTAATTACTTAGTCTACTATTTCAAAACTTATAACATAATGTGATAACTATGAGAAATATTCCAAGATTTATCCAAAATTATGTAAAATAGTTTCTAAACAATGAAAATCAATATTAAATCATCATAACTTCTCCATGCCTAAATGTGACCCCTAAGTCAAAAACTATACCCAGAACCTTATAATTGTTCATACATAATTACTACTCCAAACGTCAACTTTAACTGCCATATATATATATATATATATATATATATATATATATATATATATATATGTTGAACAATATATTATACGTAATTTACCAGCAAATCAATTTTTCCTCCATCAATTATCATAATATTAATTAATTGTGTACACAAGATCAACGATGTGAACAAAACAAAACAAAAACAAAAACAAAAACAAGAAATTTCTTTTTTTTTTTGGAG
>CM064965.1:11850580-11895038 GCA_032847665.1 Solanum chilense
TATTTTATTCTTAATTATATGTTAATTAGGGTAAAAGAAAGAGGGTTTTGAATAAGAAAAAAAAGAAAAGAAAGAACAGAGAGAGAGAAGAGTCGATCAAAGAGGAGAAATCAAAGCTTGGAAATTTGCTTGTTGAATTCAATTCTTCGGTGGAGGTAGGTTATGGTTTTCATGCTATCTTATAGTAAACTCTTAATAGCGAATGATATGTGTTAGTAGTATTATAAAGTCTTCTATATGCTTAATTGTATGCTTGCATGAATATGATTATGTGATTGTGATAAAAACAAGCATGATGAAAACTATTGAATCCCAAATCTTGAAAGAAACTTTAATATACTTCATTAATGATGATGCCTTGGTATAAAAGAAGGCTTAAGGAATTAAAGTAATGGGATTGATGATGCCTTGGTATAGAGAAGGCTTGATGAATTGACAGAATGAGATTAGTGGATCGGAGTGTCACGTTCCGACACATAGTATTAGTGGATCGGAGTGTCACGTTCCGACACATAGTAATAGTGGGACGGGTGTCACGAACCGACACGTAGAATTAGGGGATCGGAGTGTCACGTACCGACACATATTAGGGGATCGGGTGTCACGAATCGACACGTAGGATTAGGGGATCGGAGTGTCACGTACCGACACATAGTAGTAGGGGATCGGAGTGTCACGTACCGACACAAGAGGAAGAAAGATAATGAATCTTGAAAGATGATAATTTACTCAACATAATGAACTTAATTCCCAAATGAGTATGGTATTGAGGCTTGAGCCCTCATGGATAAACTTGATGGTACTTATTGATGATTATAGTACTTGTTGTTGATACATGTTGAGTTATAGTTGATTTATGATATTAACTGTTATATACTGTTTTCTATTTTGAGTTGGCCGATGATATCTACTCAGTACCCGTGGTTTGTACTGACCCCTACTTTTATGTTTTCTTCCTTGTTATTTGTGGAGTGCAGCAAACGGACCGTCTCCTTCAACTCAACAGTAATCTAGCCAGTCTTCACTTCATCGGAAATTCAGGGTGAGCTAATGCTCTAGCTTGGACTGGATCTTCTTCTTCAAGTCTTGGTGCCTTGAACTTCCGGCATGGACTAGCTTTTATTTGTTTTAGCTTCTTAGACATTTTTAGTTTAGTAATTTGATCGTAGATGTTCTTGTGATGATGACTTCCAGATTTTGGGGAATAATAGATGTTGAATTTTAGTAGTTATTGAATTGGTTTTTATTAATGAGTTAAGTCTTCCGCATTATTTTCTGTTGATATACATTGAAATGTTAAGTTTTAGATTGGTTGGTTCGCTCACATAGGGGGTAAATGTGGGTGCCAATCGCGGCCCCGATTTGGGTCGTGACAAACACACACAAAAATTTGAATCTGAACAGTTTCAACAATGTAAAATAGAACAGGGAAAGCGTAAGGTTCCAACCGAAATTGAAGACACAACTATTAAAACTATTGAAACTTCCAAAACACAAATCCAAAATCTATAACAAACCTAAATGGAAAAATCAGTAAACATTCACACACCCTAATCAAATTTGGGGCTTGGACTTTGTCAAAAAGAAAGATGGCACCAAAACAAAAATACAAAATTGAAAATGAAAGAACCTTACCTGGAGAATGTTGATGCACAGATGGGGGAACATAAATGAAGGAGATACAGATACAGAGAGAATAGAGTAATGTGTACATTGGTAACGTAGGAGGAAGACACGTAGGGAACTGAGAAGAGAGAACTGATGACAAAGGAAGAAGACACGTACTCTTAATAGAGAACTGAAAAGACACAAATACCCTAAAAGCAATGAAGCAAGCATGTTGAAACATGCCTTTTCTAATATAAGAGAAATATTGCTGCCAATTGCTTTAAAAATTTTTGTATAAATGTTGGTGAATAAATTAAAAAAATAGGTTTACTATTTTAAAAAAGTTGGCACAGATTTAATATTTTTAAAAAAAATTCCACCAAGCAGCAATTTTTTATAATAAAAAATTCACAAAAATCGATGCCAAGAAAAAAAATACACTAAAAAGGAAGAATTTTTTAATATATAAATGCTGCAATTGCAGTAAGTTTAAATAAAATATAATAATTTGAATTTAAAAAAAAAAATTAATTTAGTGAAATATTTACTAAAAATTGTAATGCAATCTTTATATTGATCAAAATTAAAAAAGAAAATTACCAACATTTAATACGACTTTTTAAAAAAAAAGAATTGGCAACAATATTTTTAAAAAGAAAAATTTACTAAAAGCAATTTTTTTTAATTAAAAAGATTTTTGTATAAAAACGCTGATTTTAATTATTTAAAAAAAAAATTAACCAACATTAAATAATTTTAAAAAAAATAATTGGCAGTTATATTTTTTTAAAAAAAATAGTTTACGTTGCCAAGGAAGTGATCTTTAAGAAAAAGGAAAAACATGTCCACACAAATCGCTGCCTTGCCAAAAAACAAATCCCACTAAAATCGTTGCCTCTCGCTGCCTACGCAACGATTTTCTTTAAAAAAAATTATATATGAATAAAATCGCTGATAGGTCAGCTATTTTGACTCAACGGCGTGAAAATAAAATCGCTCCATCAGTAGCGATTTTACCGTTTTGGTTAAAAAGAAATTGATGTGCCCTTTTGAAATTTTTGGTATTTTTTTTTACCCTTTAGGCTTCGGACTCTAAAAGATACGAAAAGAAACTTGAATAAATGTAAGGCAGAATGGTCTAGTGGAGCCTTGTACTTGTATCAGTTTGTATTCTGAACCCTTCTACTGATAAAAATGAAATTATTGACTGTATTATTCTTCACATCAATCGACGCATGCAGTAATATCAATTGGATAAAAATAACAGCAACTTGGCAAAGGAAGATGAATATCATATATCTATGACTAATTCTACTTTATTTGTTTGATAATGATTGTTTTACTTTTTAAAATATTATTCGGTAAAAATAGTGAAAAATGACTAAGTTTTGGAAAATCAATTAATTTTATGATTAAAGAAAAATTGACTTTTCAAATTACGGAGTCGCCACTTGATTTTTGATAAAACCAAGAAAAAATTTAAAATTAATTTTCAAAAGATTTAAAACAGATAAAAATCAATTGAAAAAGGTTCGAAGTTCAAATGTGTTAAGAGAAATCCAGCCCATTTGATATTTTTTTTTATATAAGTGAAAGCCCATATATTTTGGGCTTTGTTGACTTCTTCTAGAAGTCTTTTGGGGGAGTTGCTGTCTGGCTTAAGGTCTGTTTTTTGACGTGAAAAAACAGAAGGGAAAAACAGAGAGAGTGTGTGAGATAGAGAGAGATAGAGCAGTTTGAGAGAGGGTTTGAGAGCCTTGACGGAATTTCAGTTTTCCGGAGATCCGACCGTTGGATCGTACTGAAATTTTCACAGCTGGTTCACAACACATAGCAATACATCTTGACCGTTCAGATCGTCAATCGGAGTTCTTGATCGTCTGTTATTGCAGCTGCTGTAATCTGCGTTTTTGGGTGATATTTCCCAATTTCTCTTCTCTTTTTTTGTGTTGATTCTTATGTATGTTGTTGTTGGTGGGCTGTAACATCCTTGTAGACTGATTTGGGTGTTTTTACCCTCAATTTGCATAATAAGAGAAGAAGTAGGGTGGACTCCTACAAGTCCCGTGGTTTTTATCCTTCACACCGAAGGGGTTTTCCACGTATAAATCTCGTGTGTCACTTGCATATTTATAATTCATATTTGCTTGTGATTTAATTGATGTGTTGCTGATTTGAACTTGGGTTAATATAGTGGTGAATTTCTTTTGGTAAATTGGTGAAGTATATTTGGTTGATTGTCTTGAAGTCGATCCTAGTAGGTGTTGTATCCTACTTGTGTTGTTTTGTGCCTCCCCCTACATTTGGTATCAAGAGCGGAGTGTTAAACCATAGACATGGAGCATGGAAATAACTCTATGGTTAAACTGACATCAACCAATTATTCCATTTGGCGTCCGATGATGGAAGATTTGCTATATTGCAAGGATTTGTTTGACCCAATTGATGTGGATAAAACAAAGAAAGATGACCAGCCCACTAAGCCAGAGAAGATGATAGATAAAGAATGGGAAAAGCTGAAGAGAAAGACCTTGGGGACAATCAGACAGTGGATTGATATTAGCATATTCAATCATGTATCCCAGGAGACTGAGCCGCTTGAACTATGGAGAAAATTGGAGGGTCTTTATGAGAGGAAGACCGCTCATAACAAGGCCTCGTTGATTAAGAGGCTTGTTAATCTCAAGTTGAAGCCAGGGAAGTCTGTTTCTGAGCATCTTAGCGACTTTCAAGATATTATTAACAAGTTGACTGTTATGAAAATTGTTCTTGATGATGAGTTGCAGGCTTTATTCCTCTTAAGTTCTTTGCCAGACAGTTGGGAAACTTTGGTTGTGTCCATCAGCAACTCAGCTCCAGATGGTACACTTTCATTGGATATCATCAAAGAGAGCATGTTCAATGAAGAGCTTAGAAGAAAGGAGATGGGTGTTGATATTTCGCAGGCACTTGTGGTAGAGAATAGAGGAAGAAGCAAGAGTAGAGGTCCCAAAGGGCGTGGCAAGTCAAAGTATAGGTCAAAGTCCAAGGATGGGAGAGAACCTACGATATGCCACTATTGTAGCAAGCCTGGCCACATTCAAAAGTTTTGCTACAAGTTGAAAAGAGACCAGCAAAATAAGAAAAATGACCATCATAAAGAGGGTGATGACAAGAATACAGCTGCTACAACTTCCAGTTCTGATGATCGTGTTTCTTTGATATGTGCTATCGGAGAATGTTGTCATGTTGATAGTTCTGACACTGAATGGCTTATTGATACAGGAGCTTCCTATCATTGTGTTCCTAATAAGGAGTACTTTATTGACTACCGAGCTGGAGATTTTGGTAGTGTGAAGATGGGGAACCAGAGCTCAGCAAGTATTGTTGGCATTGGAGATATTCGAGTCCAAACCAATGTTGGGTGCTATTTGACGTTGAGAGATGTTCGCCACATTCCAGATTTACGCCTCAATTTATTGTCTGCTAACGTACTTGATGAAGAGGGTTACAAGCACACTTTTGGTGAGGGTAAATGGAAATTGTCTAAGGGTTCCTTGACTGTTGCTCGTGGCAAGCTTTGTTGCACCTTGTATAAGACACATTTGAAAGTGTGTAGTGGTGAGTTGAATGCTATTGAGGAGAAAACTTCTCCTAACTTATGGCACCGAAGATTGGGGCATGTTAGTGAGAAGGGTATAAAGCTGTTGGCCGGTAAGTCTCTTATTCCTGCTGATGTTACTATTTCACTTGACCCTTGTGATCATTGTTTAGCAGGAAAGCAACACAGAGTTTCTTTTCCGAGGACATCTACAAGAAAGAAAGTGAAGTTAGAGTTGGTTTACTCTGATGTGTGTGGTCCCATAGAGGTGGAATCACTTGGTGGTAACAAATACTTTGTTACTTTTATTGATGATGCTACTCGGAGAACTTGGGTTTATATGATGAAGCACAAAAGTGAGGTGTTCGGTATCTTCCAGAAGTTTCATGCAATGGTTGAAAGGGAGACAGATTGCAAACTGAAGCGTCTTCGAACTGATAATGGAGGTGAATACACTTCAAATGAGTTTAAAGCATATTTCTCAAGATATGGCATTCGACATGAGAGAACTGAACCGGGTACCCCACAACACAATGGCGTTGCCGAGAGGATGAACAGAACCATTATTGAGAAAGTGAGATGCATGCTTAGAATGTCCAATCTTCCTAAGTCATTTTGGGGTGAAACAGTTGGAACTGTTGTGTATTTGATAAATAGAGCACCATCAGTTCCTTTGGAGTTTGATATTCCCGAGAGAGTTTGGTTTGGGAAAGACCCCTCTTATTCTCACTTGAGGGTGTTTGGATGCAAGGCTTTTATGCATGTGCCGAAGGAACATAGATTGAAGCTTGATTTCAAGACTTCTCCTTGTGTGTTTGTTGGATATGGTGATGAAGAGTTTGGTTACAGACTTTATGATCCAGCAAAGCAAAAAGTTGTGAGAAGTAGAGATGTTGTCTTTTATGAGCACGAGATGGGTTTTCATCTTTTGGGTGCTGATAAGACTTATTATTCTAATTTCTCTCATGATGTTATTGATATGCCCATGCCTCATGTTTATGCTGCAGATGATCAATTAACAGGTGATGCTCCAGAGGATGGTCATGAAATTGCTCATGAACATGACCATATTGAAGAGGTACAACCTGATGTTGTTGTACCACAACCTGATGATGAAGCTGTAGATGTTCAACATGGAGAGTCTTCTAATCAGGGGGAGAAATCCAGCCCACAGGTAGAAGAGCCAACACTTAGAAAATCGACCAGAGTTCGTCAACCTTCAAGACTTTATCCAAGTTCAGAATACATCCTAATCACTGATGAGGGGGAGCCTGAAAGCCTTCAAGAGGTCTTGTCACATTCAGACAAAGACCATTGGCTCAAGGCTATGCAAGAGGAGATGGATTCTTTGAAGAAGAATGAAACCTATGACTTGGTGAAGCCTCCAAAAGGAAAGAAAGTCTTGAAGAACAGGTGGTTGTTTAAGAACAAGAAAGTTGACAACAAGCTAGTGAAGCGGAAGGCAAGATTAGTGGTGAAGGGATGCCATCAGAAAAAGGGCATCGACTTCGATGAGATTTTTGCACCAGTGGTGAAGATGACTTCCATTCGTATGATTTTGGGACTAGCTGCCTGTTTGAATCTTGAACTTGAACAACTTGATGTTAAAACTGCTTTCTTACATGGTGATTTGCATGAGGAGATTTACATGGAGCAGCCGGAAGGATTTGAAGTTAAGGGAAAAGAAAATTTTGTTTGCAAGTTGAAAAAGAGTCTCTATGGACTCAAGCAAGCACCAAGGCAATGGTATCACAAGTTTGATTCCTTCATGAGTAGTAATGAGTACAAGCGGACTACTGCAGATCCTTGTGTGTATTTTAGAAAATTCTCTGAAGGTAACTTCATTATCCTTTGCTTGTATGTTGATGATATGTTGATTGTGGGACAAGATGTTGAGATGATTTGCAGGTTGAAAGAGGATTTGTCAAAGTCCTTTGATATGAAAGATTTGGGTCCTGCGAAGCAAATTCTTGGTATGGAAATTACTCGTGATAGAAAAGCTGGTAAGCTTTGGTTGTCACAAGAAAAGTATATTGAACGGGTGCTTGAAAGGTTCAATATGAAGAATGTCAAGCCAGTTAATACACCACTTGCAGCCCATTTCAAGTTGAGCAAGCGTTGTTGTCCTACAACCGATAAAGAAAAGGAAAGTATGTCTCATATTCCTTACTCCTCTGCTGTTGGTTCATTGATGTATGCCATGGTGTGTACAAGACCGGATATAACACATGCTGTTGGATTGGTTAGCAGATACTTGGCAAATCCGAGCAAGGTTCATTGGGAAGCTGTAAAGTGGATCTTAAGATATTTCCGAGGCACATCAAATCTGAGTTTGTGTTTTGGAGGTGGTGAGCATATTCTTGAGGGATTTACGGATGCTGACATGGCTGGAGATCTTGATAACAGGAAGTCTACTTCGGGTTACTTGTTCAAATTTGCAGGGGGAGCCATTTCATGGCAATCCAAGCTACAGAAGTGTGTAGCGTTGTCTACAATCGAGGCAGAATATATAGCAGCAGTGGAAGCAAGCAAAGAAATGCTTTGGTTAAAGCGTTTCCTTCAAGAGTTAGGATTGAAGCAAAGCGAGTATGTTGTGTTTTGTGATAGTCAAAGTGCTATGGACTTGAGCAAAAACAGCATGTACCATGCTCGCACAAAGCATATTGATGTGAGATATCATTGGTTGCGTGTTGTCATTGAAGAACAACTAATGAAGTTGAAGAAGATTCACACCAACAAGAATGGTGCTGATATGTTGACAAAGGTGGTCCCTCGAAGCAAGCTTGAATTTTGTTCCAAGCTTGCAGGTATGTCTTCTTGATGACCTTTTATGTTTGGTCTCCCCGAACTGGGCTGGAGGGGGAGATTGTTAAGAGAAATCCAGCCCATTTGATATTTTTTTTTATATAAGTGAAAGCCCATATATTTTGGGCTTTGTTGACTTCTTCTAGAAGTCTTTTGGGGGAGTTGCTGTCTGGCTTAAGGTCTGTTTTTTGACGTGAAAAAACAGAAGGGAAAAACAGAGAGAGTGTGTGAGATAGAGAGAGATAGAGCAGTTTGAGAGAGGGTTTGAGAGCCTTGACGGAATTTCAGTTTTCCGGAGATCCGACCGTTGGATCGTACTGAAATTTTTCACAGCTGGTTCACAACACATAGCAATACATCTTGACCGTTCAGATCGTCAATCGGAGTTCTTGATCGTCTGTTATTGCAGCTGCTGTAATCTGCGTTTTTGGGTGATATTTCCCAATTTCTCTTCTCTTTTTTTGTGTTGATTCTTATGTATGTTGTTGTTGGTGGGCTGTAACATCCTTGTAGACTGATTTGGGTGTTTTTACCCTCAATTTGCATAATAAGAGAAGAAGTAGGGTGGACTCCTACAAGTCCCGTGGTTTTTATCCTTCACACCGAAGGGGTTTTCCACGTATAAATCTCGTGTGTCACTTGCATATTTATAATTCATATTTGCTTGTGATTTAATTGATGTGTTGCTGATTTGAACTTGGGTTAATATAGTGGTGAATTTCTTTTGGTAAATTGGTGAAGTATATTTGGTTGATTGTCTTGAAGTCGATCCTAGTAGGTGTTGTATCCTACTTGTGTTGTTTTGTGCCTCCCCCTACAAAATGTACATCCCGAGAAGGTGTTAGGCTCTCGGAATGTCCCCTAACTTGCGGTTGACCGGCGATTTGACTAAATGACTTTTAAAATAACTTTTCCAATTTTAACTAAATAAAGAGAAAATTCGTTTTAATATATGTATTTATTTCATTTTATTCTTTATTTATCATTATTTCTAAAGGAAACATTTAGAGGAATTTTACCAGGGAAAAAACTAAATGTTGACAAAAGTCAATAAAACAAACTAAGTAAGTAAAATAGTAGTAAAAAATTATGATTAAATAAATATAGTAAGAAATGGCTGTCCTTTGAAAATTAATAAAATTTCACCGAATGTTAGTCAATCCAACAAATAACAAATAAAAGAGGGAGAGGAGAGAGTATTTGAATTTGGGCTTAAATACCCAAATTCATTAAATTGGGTCTTGGCTCACCTGTCCTATACTAAAATAATGGCCCAAAATAGGCCTTGCCCATTTAGGAACCGATTGGGCCTGCTGGATTTTCTAGGGCTTTTGGTCCCTTTTTAACAAATCAAAACCTGCATAAAAATTAGGAAAAATAACTAAAATACACTACTTTAATTTATTTAATTTCTTAATTCTCTATTGATGTATTAAATTACAAAAATCCTTTTTTTTTATCCCAAATGATACTAATTAAATTTTATACATTAAAATATTAAAAAGTTAGTTTACCTTACCAAGGTAAAGCAGAAATTACCTTCCCAATGCATGACTCCTTTCCCCCCAAAAAATCACCTTCCCAAAAATTACACTACTTCCCAAGATTTCCGCCTCCCACCAAAAACTTCTCCTAATTTTTTTCCACTAATTTCAGTTAAAAATTGTGAATCAAATTTGAAATTCGAATTATTCTAAGGATTATTATCAATACTCTTCTAAATTTGAGTCCTAAATTAGGTATATCATCATCCTTATTACGATTTTCCAATTTTTCTCGTGTTTTTTTTTGTATTTTTAGTGATGGTATATCATCATCCACATTGATATTTTTCAATTTTTTTCCGTTTTTTATATTTTCTATGATTATTGTTCAAAAAATTTTATTGTTGATTTTCATAATCAAATTCTATGTAGATCTGGGTTCTTTATAGTTGAATCAAACCAAGGTTATGAAAAAAATCAAGCTCTAGCAAGAAAAATTCTTCAAAAAACAAAGATGCATCTACATCTAAAGACCCAAAAACCCTAAAAAAGAGGGGTATAAATATTCATATTTGAAAAATCAGAATTGGCCTTTCAGAGTTTTTTTAAAGCAGAATAGTGTTTTTTTTTCTTCTGATTTTGAATGACTATTTTAAAAAATTTAAATTGAATGATGATTTAATGTAGTACTTTGGAAGCAGTTCTCACGGTAATTTGATTTCAAAATTAACATAAATAAAGGGAAGGAAAATCATTAAATTAAATGATGATTTAATGTAGTAATTTTTGAAGCAATTTTCAAGGTAAATTAGTTACAAGATTAACACAAATCAAGTGAAGGGAAATCAGTTACCCTTGATTTTAGCTATAACAGTTACAGAAAAAAAAATATTCGGTCATTTATATTCATTTATATTTAAGTATCATTTCTGTTTTATAAAGTATCCGGAATTCTTAAAAATAAGGGATTTTTGGTAATTATTGATATTATAGGGATAAAGTGTAATTTATCATTTACAGTATGTCATTTGCCTAATTTTTACAAATTATTATGGCATTATTTTGTTAGATTTTTGCTGACGGGCCCCGACCCATTCTTTCCTAAAAAAAGAAATTTGGGGTATACACTTGATGTATACTGCTGTATATGACGTATATCCAGTCCGTTTTGGACTTTTTAATCCTGTATTTTGTTTGGATACGTATTCTCGCGATTCCACTTGTATTTTCTAGATTACTTCGGCGCATTTTATACCTGTATTGTTCTTATACCGTTTTATTACTGTATATCACTGCATAAATGGTGTATACCAATGTATACGGGCTATAACCTATGCACGTATTTATTCATTGTTCATGAATTTTACTCGAATTTGACATCCCTGTACGTTTTTGGACCTGTATATTGGTGTATAAAATATGTGTATAACTTCTTCAATACCTGCAAATATGATTTCCATCAAAACCTTTGCTGTGTTTCAACCTGTACGCCAGTTTTGAGGGGGGTCTACGACTCGAGGATAGAGATTTGAGCCTTAACGGCTCAACAAGAGAATGCAACGGAAAGAAATCCATTATGGATTCGGAAGGGTTCATACAACAAAAACAATAAAAGGAGAAAATTTAGAAATCGTTTCAAACGTAGATGAGAGAGGAATAATTTTACTCATACAAGAACTAAAAACTCGAAAGAAAGATGCAGCCAACCTCGACAAATAACTCTTAAGATAAGCAAATAAAAACGAGCAGTCTTGATGAACAATACTAGCTAACAAAACTGTTATTATTTTTTCTTCATCCAAAGTGATATGCAAGGGCATGCATGATTACAAAACAAACAAACTATCCTAATCCCTTAAGATGCAGAATGCCTAAACTAACAAATGTAAGCTCAAATTAGGCAAATAATGCAGAGGAAAGTAAAGCCTACATTCTGCTTGAAAAGAGCAATGTCTTTATGTTTCAACTAATTCACAAGAGCAGTATATTCAAAGGAAGGCAAAATATATATCCACATTAGAGGGATGCAAGCAAGACAAATCACATCCATGTGCGGAATGCAAATGACAAGGTACCTTAGCTATAAGTAGAACTAAACCAAATGAGACAAAACAACGACTACTGCTACATTTCTTAGCTATGAACAACAGACAACATATCTCAAACGTCGACTAGGCGATTTTGCTTGATAGCAAAGATAGCATATTACAGATTTGCAAGAGACTTTTCAGAGGAAGAAGAGAAAGCAAAAGAACAGAGAAGAACAGACTTGAACTCGACTGTTCCATAGCTCAAATCAACACGATAATGAACACAAGACAAAATCAGTGAACCATATTAACTCGTAGGAGAAAATCACAACGTTTGCACTAATATCACATATTCACGCTAAACTGGAAACACAATACGACCAAAGTAAAAATCTGCATACAAGCAGTTCCAAATGGAACTTAAGCATAGTTGAAGCATATCCGTCATTACCATTACAGCTAGTTAGTTACACCATTCAAAACAAATCGACAACCAAACAATCTTTCGAAGAAGAGTATAGAAGTCGAAACGAATAAGCAAAACAGTGACGAAACCAGAGAAACCAACAACACTCATCACATCGTACTCGACATTGAAGTAAGGCATAAGTGAAGAGGAAGCGTTACCTTTCTCCAAGCAGCTACTGAGACTGTACTAGCAAGGGAGACAACTTTCCACGACTACAATAGAAATCTGACAACTTCGACGAGCTCCGGAAACAGTGAGGGAATAAGAATAGAACGAGGAAGGGATGGAACTTTAGATTGAAATGAAGCTGGTTCCAACGTTGGGAACCTGAGCTTTCACTTCCAAATTTTATTTCTATAGGTTGTCTTCAACTTCTAGTATGTAAATTATCTCTCGAACTAGTGCCTTCGCTTTCTTCAATTCTTTATGACTGTTTGTTTGTATTTATTGTAACAGTGAGATAAAAGCCAGAAAAAAATCCTGAACAGTGAGCAAATGACAATATATAGCCATTTTTTATGGGTGGGGAGAGCGGAGGAAATCACAAGAAAGTGCCGGGGTAAAATCGCGATTCCACGTCCTCTTTTGAATTCGAAATCCTCTTTTCCCCACAAGGATAAGGACGCTAGCTAAAACGAGTACAAACCCTCAACATAACAATCAATCGCAACCATTGAATTGCGAGTGAAGGGCGATGGAGAAAGGGGATTTCTCCACCTGGACCTGTCCTTCAACGTCCTCGTACGATTTGCAGAGGAGATGGACGCGCGCGAGGAGTGAAGGATAAGGACAGACACGCGCAAGGAGGGGCTACTAGGCTGTGAAATCGTTTTTGGAATTTTCTGTCTATGACCGTTGGAGGAGATGAAGAAGGGGCCGGGTCATTGGAGGATTAAAAATGGTCTGGGAATTAAAAGTGGGCTGGAAAAGGGAATAGAAGGGAGTGGGCTACTGAAAAATTTAAATAACATGGGCTGAATTTTAAGGAAAGTGGGCTCACTATTGAAGAATAGGCCCAAAATTGAATTAAGTTGGAAATTTAAAATGGGTTAATTTAATAAATAGCCAAATTGAGTTAAGATAATAAATATGGCTAAATCTTAAATAAACAAATTAGTATTAATTAATCAGCGAGCTTTTTTATTTTAGTAATATAATTATTTTAATTGTAAAATAGTGATTCAAAATATAACCATAATTTAAACTAAATTAGTTTAAAAGAATACTTTACTAAAAATTTAAAATATTTTGACAAATAATCGTAAAATATACCAATTATATACATAATCATATAAAATATATATGTTATCTAAAAAATAAAAAAATGGCAAAAGTATCCAAAATAACGCAAAATTCATATATTATTATTTTTTCGCAAAATTTATAACATTAATTATTTTAAATTATTTGAAAATTTTAAGAAGCTCGAGAACTAATTTATACCGAGAAGGGTCGAAATTGGGTGTTAGCAATGGTATGCATTATATTTTTGCAATACATGTATTCATGAAAGTCATGATATACGACGAACAGAAGATGAAAAATTTAAAATATCTCGTATGAAATAATTTTACTTATACGTAATTTTTTAGCTAAGTGAAATCATTATTACTTGGCTTTGTATGGTAAATTGAACCAATTTTCAAAAAAATCTTGCAATAGAATAATATTTCTCATTATATCTATTATTTGTTTGCTTATCTAGAATGTTATTGTGGTGAAAGTTTGTTGTTTCATTTTTTTTATTTGTAATATTAATCGAGAAACAATGTCATAAACTGACTACTCCTAGATAGACGCCTTAATTTAGTTTGTTAATTCTTGAAAATTTATTCTAGACATAAATATAATTTTAAGTCGTATACTTTTATAAAGTTAATTGACAATTTAAACTTGTTTAGTTATTTAAGTTCGTTACTCTCATCCATGAGTAATTAAAAAGAGAAAAAATGCTAAATGACTTGAAAAGTGTGGTTATAATTTGGCCAGAATAGTGAAAAAAACTATATTTTAATTAAGTTATTTTAATCTTTTGATAAATCATGAGTAATTAAGTTATTTTATGAATCTTGAATTAGAATTGAGTGTGAGATAAATTTATTTTAAATGTAATATTATTAGTGCTTATCTTACCATTTAAATTTTAAATTTTATTTTTTAATTGTAAATTTCAAATTTGGGTTCTTTATACTCTAATCTATATTGAAAAGTAAAAGGAAGAAAAGAAATTATTAAGACTAGAATTTTGTAACTTTTTAAAAAGAAATTGAAATAAACATATATTTGTGAAAATTATGAGAATTCAGAAACAAATTTATTTCTCATGTATAAAATAATTAATAGATATAAATTTAAATAAGGGTAAAAATTTCAAAAAGTAAACATGTTTATTGTGTGAATGTGTTATTGTGACCATCATGATCAAATTTTTTTAGCCAAAAGGATTTTTCATTATAAAGAGTTTACGAAATTAAATATTTTAATCTTTGATAAATCATAATTCACCAATTGTTATATTACTTTCAATTGTATTCCCATATCTATCTTGCATCCTTTAAATTATTATTATCTAAATTTTCTCTATAATTTTCATTGTCAAAAGAAAAATAGTTAATTCAACTGCAATCGAACATTTAGGCTACTTTAGAGGAATTAAGAGTCCAATTGGGCTGCTATAGTATCTCAATGAATTGTTTTATCTTTTTGTTTCCGCTACAACCTTGTATGATTCATAGCATCCAACTTGAATAATCTCACTGCATATATTCCAGCAAGCGAATCTACTGAATTTTTTCGTAGAACTTACTTCTTCTGATACAAATAGATTTATTTGCTAAATCATCTCATGTAGGGTGAAATCCACAATTTTTAGAAGCATTAAAAAACATAAGAGTGAGCTTATGTCTTCACAATATCTTAACAAATAGTTAAATATGATTAGTCAGAGTTATAATGTACAAACATAACAATTATTTAACCATATCATAAACACAAAAATTGTGAATCTAGAATCTGATACTGTTTTTGTCTCAATACCATACAACATGGTCGTTTAGTTTGTTAGATAGAAAAAATTACACCTTTCTTATGTTGCATGATAATAACCAGTGCACTAGAACGGGAAAAAAAGATCTATTTCAATTGTTCAAGTCAATAATTTTAATACATATATAAAAAAACAAAAACAATAACTTATTTCGCGAGAAATCATCTTTTGATGAATGTAATAAAGAGAAGGTGCTGCAGTTGAATTGAGATCCCGCGAGAAATTATTTTCTATTTCTTTTCATTAATAGCGTATATTTGTAATTGAGATCCCATTTGAATTGACTTAAAAAAAGTAACTTTTAGAAAATACTTTTGAAAGTGCTGAAATTTATTTTTGAAATAAGTAGTTATGTGTTTGGATAAAAGTGCTGCAGTTGAAAAATAAGTTATTGATGTGTTTGACAAATAAGTGTTGGTAAATATTTTTTTTGGCAAAATATCTGAAATACCCTTAAAGTTGTTAACATGATAAAAAGTTGATTAATTTAAGGTTTTCATACTTAAAAAAAATAAAACAAAGTTAATTTATATTTTACATCCATAAATAATAATATTTCTTATTATTCACATATTTCTTTATCATCACAAATTATTATTATTATTATTATTATTATTATTATTATTATTATTATTATTATTATTATTATTATTATTATTATTATACCCCCTAACTTTCAAAAATGGTATGTCAATACCCTTTGTCATACTTTCGGTTTATCAAAACCCTTACCGTTCAATAATCAATGCATATTTACCCCTCCTACTAACGGAGCACTGATCGTGTATACGTGTCGCAATCCTCTGCCATAATCCGATTGACCAATTTTTTTATCCCAATTTCAAAAACCCGCCCATAACCCAATACCCACAAATAAACTCTCTAAAATCCTAAAGAAAAATTAAAATTCTTATTGAATTCATCAAGACCCTGATAGTATCCTTATGAACATTAATATTATTTTAAATCTTCTTCACATTTTGATAATCCACCTACGGCACCGTCGGCAATGGGCGGTAGAGTTGGCGGCGGAGGTTGATACCCTCCCCACCCATTATTACTGTGAGAATAATAATAAGAAGAATATTGATTTTGATAGATTACATATATAGGACCACAACTGGAGTGACTGAAATTAAAATGGTAATTCGAATTGGAAGGAAAAGGATAGTTGGTGGGGAATGAGGAGTTAGTAAAGGCTAAGGGTTTCGGGAAGGGAAATGTGTTGCAGAAGATGCACGTAACTAATAGGTTGGGTGGGTAAGGCGGTAAAAATGATGATTTTGATGCCTTATACTCCATGAATTCTCATTTTTTCTTCATTGCATGAACCAGAGGAACATATGAATTTTGGAGAAATCAACAGAAGATTTAGAGAAGAATTATTAAAGAAAAGAATAATAAAAAATGTGGGACTCAGGTTGTTAATTAACAGAAAGTGACTATTAGTATGTTAAGTTTCAAAAAATTAGTTTTTAAAATTAAGTTTTACAATAACAATTCATTAATTAATAGGAGTATTATAATAAAATTCTTATTATAATTATATTTTGAAAAATACTTTTAAAGTTTAACATAATGAATAAACTTTAGGATTTTTCTTTAGGATTTTAAAGAGTTTTTTTTGTGGGTAGATTAGGTGGGTAATTGGGTTATGGGCGAGTTTTAGAAATTTGGGTAAAAAATTGATCAATCGGGTTGTAGCATAGGATTTCGACACGTGTACACGATCAGTGCTCTGTTAGAGGGAGGGGTAAATGTGTACTGATTATTGGACGACAAGGGTTTTGATGAACCATAACTATGACGAAGGGTATTGACATACCATTTTTGAAAGTTCGGGGGTATATTTGTCCCTTTTCCCTAATAATAATAATAAAATAATTAAGAGCAAAACATGTACTTGGTCAACATAAAATGACTTTTAAGCTGAAAAAAAAGCATCATTCACCTACCTTCTAGCTTTTGACTTAAAATAAGTCATTTTTTACTTAAAATAAGTTACTTTGATAATTATCAAACATAATAATTAGTCAAAAATTGACTTTTAAGCCAATTTGACCAGCTTTTAAGCCCATCCAAATAGGCTTTGAGTCTATCAAGTTGAATTAACCCATGAATTTTCGTAATTAAAATTAAATCATTCTACATATGCAAATAGATTTGTGTATTTCATGAATTCTTGGTCGATAAACCTGTCAACAAGGATACAAAAGAAGAAATAAACAAATTATTATTTAACAATGATCACAATTACAAAAATTACTTGAGATATAAACTTCATCATTGTATAGTTCGTTGCGTCAATAAGATATGACAATCAAATAATGCATGACTTGAAATATAGCAAAAATAGTTATATTACACATATTTTAAAAGACTCACTTGTCTTTTTCACAATCTGCAATGAAATGTTGACAAAAATAACCGATGTCACTAGATTGAATTACCACCATATTCATTTTTTTTTCTCTATCACTATTACAAATATTATGAAAATTACCTTTTCACAAACACTTATTAAAATGTTACACATTGACCACTAACATTACCAATGAATCGCCATACCATACTTCTTTTTTGCCAGAATTAGAAAATATTATGAAATTAAAAAAAAAAAGGTTCAATTTATTTTATTAAAAAATTTAATTTTCTTTATCACCCCAACCAGCCCACAACCCCTGTCATCCCACTCACTCCTCTTTTTTTTTTTTTTTTTTTTTTTTTTTTTTTTTTTTATAGTTGAATAACCCTTGGAGGGGTAGGGGCTGAGCGACACCCCCAGGCCTTATAATTAATAACAAAACAAAATACACGGAGGGGGACATAAACCTAACCTCCAATCCTAAGGTGGTTTAGAGTTGAAGTCGACTCCGCCCCGTACATGGAAAGAAGAAACCAAAATACTAAGAACCTAAGGAGAGGACTCCTCTCGTTACAAAGTATCTAGGAAGCATAAATTAGGGAGACTCTCCCTTTACAAGAAAGCCTATCAATACACTAACCTATACCCTATTCAAAGTAGCTATATTATTTAAATATAGCTAAGTTGAAAAGGTACTACTATCAAGGAGGATGAAAAATCTTCTTGGTTTTTTCCTTCTAAAGCTTGGTAATTTCAGTAAGTCCATTTGGTAGTAGGCTTGTGCTTCTTTAGGTAGTTGATTGCTGTTGAAGTAGACTTGAGGAGCAGTTGTGTTGTGGCTATGCTTTGAAAGTGCATATGCTACCCAATTTGCTTCTCTGAAAATGTGGGAACATTTGAAGTTCTGAGTTTGCATAATCATGTGTTGGAGTCTTTCAAGCTGATTGGTAAGACTCTAATGTGGGGCTGTTTTCTTTGAAATCCAATGCATCACCAATTGAGAGTCTAACTCAAGTAAAATGTTTCTGAATCCTAGTTCGAGAGCCCAAGTCAGTCCAAAGAGAGCAGCCTCTATCTCAGCCTTGTTGTTCGAACCTTCTCCAAGTGATGCTGAGAAAGCCATCACCAATTTACCTTCTCTATCTCTGATGATACCCCCAGCCCCAATCTTTCCCGGATTAGTGAGAGCGCTTCCATCTGTATTTATCTTGATCCATTGATCCGGAGGTCTACTCCATGCTGCCATGCACACTTTGATGTCATGTTTACACTTTTCACTTGTTTGGATTAGGGCTGTCCAGCTTGCAGGACAACATATGTGTGGGAAGGTATTTTTCAGCATCTTGAAGGTGTCTTTGTAGATTGCACACTTGACGCGGCTGATGTTAGTTGCTTTGCCTCCGTATTTGTTTGCGCACCTGTTCTTCCATAAATTCCAGCAGATAAAGAGTGGAGTGGCATGCATTAACAGTTGGTGGCCTGGATTCTTTGGCTTGGTTGTCCACCACTGTTTGATCAGTGTCAGCAGTGTGGAATGATCAGGTTGCAGCCCTGCACTTGCTGCAAAAAAATTCCATACCCTAGCTGCAAATGGTCCTGAATTGAAGGTGTGGTCTATGTTGTCCATACATGCTCTATCAGAACAACAAAAACAAAGTGATGGCTCAATGCCAAACTTAGTTAGTCTTTCATTAGTTGGGAGTTAACCCTTTAATGCTCTCCATAAAAGAAAAGAAGTTTTTAAAAGGAATGGATTTATGCCATAAGAAAGAGTTAAAGTGGTTCCTGTTTTTTATTATTCTGATATGTTCCCATGCAGAGGAACAGCTGAAGCTGCCATGGATGGTGAGTTTCCACACAGGTTGATCAGGCTTGTGATGCTACTGAGGTATTGCTATCTCCAGGATGCTAGATAGATGACTGGCTGGAGCATGTTGCATCAATTTTCTCCAATTCCACTCCCCATTTTCCCAAAAATCAGCCACAGTGCAGTTATTAAGTCTGTTGCTGCTGCTGGTGTGTTGAGCTAATGGTCCTATTCCCAGCCAATTGTCCCACCAAAAGTAACAATTCCCAGCATGAAGTTTCCAATGAATATGCTGCTCCACCTGCTGTCTATTAACCAGCATATTTCTCCAAGTTAAAGACTCTTCAGTGTCCCATTTTTTGCTCACCGGATTAGATCTTTGGCAATATTTGGCTCTCAAGAAATCACCCCACAAAGTTTGTTTAGTTCTGAAGATCCACCATTGCTTGAATTGGAAGGATTTACAAACATCTTGTAAGTTTCTTATCCCCACCCCCTTTCTTATAAGGGTAACTCAGATTTTTCCAAGAGGACCAATGATATTTTTTCCTATTGTTCTTCCATCCCCAGAAAAAATCTGCAATAAGCATTTGTATTTGTCTGATGATAGTAGTTGGAGGGGTTACTGCAGATAAAAGATGTATAGGCAAAGCCTGAAGAACATGTTTGGAGAGTACAACCTTGCCTCCATAACTAAGTTGTTTTGTTTGACAACCTCTAATTCTGTAAACAACTTTGTTAATAAGATCAGAAAAGTATACATTCCTAGGTCTGCCAACAAATAAAGGGCATCCTAGATAAGTGATAGGACCCTGTTTCTCTTTGAACCCAGTCAGCCTTTTAATTCTATCCCTAGTGTTATTGAAAGCACTAGGATGCAGCATAAAGTGACTTTTACCTCCATTGATGAGTTGCCCCGAAATCATTTCATACTCCTTAAGAGTAGTCATTAGGAGTTTCAAAGTTTTGCATCTTCCGGAAGTGAACAGAATTATGTCATTCGCAAAACTTAGATGATTCACTAGGGGCCCCATTTTTTCCATGATGAAACCATGATATTCTGGGTTGGTTGTGAAGCCTGTTGAGTGATCTTAATAATACCTTGGAACCCAAAATAAATAGTGCCGGGGAAAGCGGATCACCTTGTTTGAGACCTCTAGTAGAACGGAAGAAACCATGCCTTTTGCCATTGACAATGATAGAGTACCAATTGTTGGCCATGATTCTCCAAACTATATCAATAAACACCTCATTGAACCCCATTTTTCTTAGAACTAGGAAAATATATGACCAAGAAACCCTGTCATAAGCTTTTGCCATGTCTAATTTGATATTTACATTACTGCCAATGTTGGGTTTCTTGATTTTGTGAATGATTTCCTGAGCAAGCATAATATTTTCAGAAATACTTCTCCCTTTCACAAAACCAGACTGATTGGGAGAAATTAAGGACGGTAGGATAGGACTAAGTCTGTTACTTACTAGTTTAGATATAATCTTACTAATGAAATTACTTAGACTTATCGGCCTAAACTCAGTAAGCTTATTTGGATTTTGAACTTTAGGGAGCAACACAATACAAGAGTGAGAGAAATACTTTGGAATCATTTGGCCACTAAAGAAGGCATGGATTACTTCTACCAAATCATTCTTGATAATGTTCCAGCACTTTTGAAAAAAATACCCATTCATACCATCCGGACCAGCAGCAGAGTTAGGATTCATGGAAAACACAACCTCTTTAAGCTCATCCATATCAGGTAACTTTGTAAGCTGAGTGTTATGATCTTGATTGACCATTCTTGGAACGCATTCCAGATTGTTTTCATTAATATGCTCATTCTCACCTGTGAAAATGGTTTTGAAGTGCACACAAGCCTCTTGGCCAATAATGTTCTCACCTTGTATCCAACCTCCATTTTCATTGAGGATTTTGTGAATAAATAATTTCCTCCTCATTCCCCTTATCATAGAGTGGAAATATTTGGAGTTGGTGTCCCCATCTTTAAACCACTGAAGCTGAGTTTTCTGTTTCAAGATAATGTCCTCAAGCTTGAGGAATTTGATGTATTGAGCATTGAGTTCATGAAGAGTGCTCCTATTTGAGTCAGTCTGATCCCGGATGTAATTTTCTTCAGCTGTGTGCACTTGTTCCTCATACATCCTAACTTTTTCAAAAATATGCCCAAATTCATTTCTAGACCACACACTAAGAGTATTTGAAAGTCTTTTTATTTTCTGATGGAACTTCCACATAGAATTACCTTCCATAGGTCTATCCCAGCAGTTTTTAACAGTAAGCATGAAGTTGGGATTATCCACCCAACAGTTGAGGAATCTGAAATATTTAATGTGGTCGGATTCAGTGGATACCATTTCCAAAAGTAAGGGGCAATGATCTGAACCTGTATTTGGTAAATGAGTTATGGTAGTTTGTGGCATCTTTTCTAACCATAAGTCATTCACCAAGGCCCTGTCTAGCCTCTTCCAAATTCTTTGATTAATGCCCCTCTTATTTGACCAAGTGAATCTGTGTCCACTGAATCCTATGTCAACCAGACCACAGGCTTCAATGACAGCAATGAACTCCATACTATTCCTCATATTGTAAGGAAGACCTCCTAATTTTTCCTCAACCTCAGATATGACATTGTAATCCCCAACAGCACACCAGGGATTGGTATTAACCGAGGCATGCTGAAGCAATTTATCCCATAGAGGTCTTCTAAGGCACTCTTTGCATTTTGCATAGATAAAGGTACTAGTAAACTGGCATTGTAGCTCATTGTGTTTCATGGCACAAGTAATTTGCTGTTCATCCTCATCAAGAATATTACAGTCAATGTCACTGTTCCAAAAACCCAAATCCTACTATTACAGTTACTAGTAGCATTATCCATGTTCAATTGCACTTTGAAGCTTTGAATATTAACACTATCTGAGAAAGGTTCCAGAATGGCAATAACTGATTGATGGGGCATCTTTCTGAGTATGTTGAGTCTTTCTAACACTCCTTGAGTGTTAATCCCCCTTACATTCCATATGATTGTACTAATCATTGAGTTGATTTAGAGGAGAAAAGTCTGGTATTGGGTCTGCCTGAAGTGACAGTATTGGCATCTTGCTTTCTGAAATGGAACCTGTCATGTTGAAGGCCCATTGGAGATAAAAATTGGTTTTTGGTGACTTGTTGAATCTCATCCTCTAATGTCTGATCATTGTGTGGACTAAAGGCCCTAATAAGAGCCTCACTAGTCTCATCATTATCATCAGATTCTTCTAGAGGTTGGTTCTCTTCAACCAGTTCATCTTCTGAATTGATCACATTATATTCATCCAGGATATGTTCAGTATTGAGTCTAAACTTTTGTTGCATTTTATCTGGAGGGTCTGAAGTATGAGGAGTCATGTATTGTACTTGTAAAGGAAGAATATTCAATCCTTGGTTATCATCAACCATCACAATTTTGTTACATAATTCTTCCCTTACTTCATGCTCTTGTTCCATATCCTTGTCTTGCCGCTTGCTTTGTCTCTTTTTTGCAGCGTCTCTTTTTTGTTTACTAGGTTTATTCTTACTCTTAGGAGTGCTTTCATTAACCACAGTAACACTTTGTTTTTCTTGGCCCTTGTCATTCAGTTTTTCAACCTGATCCTTTATTTTTTCTTTGGCTGTCTGTTTTCTGTTGTCACTGTTTTGAACTTGCTGCTGTAGTTGATCCTTTTGTTTCTGATTGTTATCAGCATTTCTAGTGGCTCTATGGTCTGTCCTAAGGTCATGAACCAACCCCTCATGCATAACATGAGGCAATTCCCCCCTTTGTATCCCCTTCCTGCAAGTTAGTGGCTATCTCCTGACACCCCCTATCCATACCTCCAGCAACTTCATCAGTAAAACCAGCATCAACATCACCAATATTGGGGGATTTGGGGTTTGGGAGAGATAAGTCAATACCTGTTCTCTTGCTTTTGTTGTTGTCAGCAGTCTGTTGGTGTGCAGTGTTGTGGTTATTTGGATTGTTCCTGACTGATTGTTCCTTTAAGTTCCCATTGCTGGATTGGTTAATTTGACCTGCTGCTTCCCTGATCCCAATCTGTTCAGCTTGCTGCCTATTCTGTTTTTCCTGCACTTCAAGATTTGTAAAAAAGTTTTGAGTTGGAAGGTTGGATATACCTGTATTTTCCTGCTCATGCTGCTGCTGTTTTTTTGTGCTGGAGAAGTGACAGGTCTCCACACAGCATTGGAAGTGGCCTGTTCTTGAGTTTTTTGGTGTCTCCTCCTTTGTGTTTGCCATTGTTCTTCTTGTATTTCCTCTTGCTGCCCCTGCTCATCTTGATTTTGTGTATTCTTCTTCTGTTGCTGATTTGTCAGCTGTGTTTTTGATTGATTCTGCACCTCATTTTTTCCATTTCCTCCTTTTTGATTTTTGTTTGGCTGGTTTGATGTCTTTGTTGTTTCTTCCTTATCATTCTACCCTGTTCTTGAAATTTTCCAGCACCCCTGTCATTAGTGTTTTTTTCCCCCTCCATCTCCTTTTTTTTCCTTGTCTCCTCATCTCTTCTTTTGATTGTGCACTCCTCATCTTTGTGGTCTTGGTGTTTACAGTAAAAACAATAGCTAGGAATTCCTTCGTATTCAACTTTTAACCATCTTCCTTTGTTGGGGTTGGAATGTTTAAATCCCAGCCAAACATGGGAGGGCCTTTCCTTAGTTAGGTCGACCTGAACTTTAACTCTAGTGGTGCTGCCTCTAGTTCTCTGTGAGGTAGGAGAGTCCAAAAACAATACTTTCCCAATGCTTTCCAAAATAGTCGTTAAGAAAAATTTGTTGTAACAGTGCCAAGGGAGTCCTGGAATGGATACCCAAATAGGGACAACAGGTGTTTCTTCTTCCGGAGTAAAATCTGGGGTCCAAGCTTGTATTCTCATAGCTTGACCTTCGATGTTCATTTTCAGTTTTGTCCAAACAGTTTGATAGTCCAATTCATTGTCAAGATCAATATAAACGTGTCTAGAGTTGAAGTGTGTGATCTTAACTCCCCCCATCAGTTGAGTTTGTAGAATAAAACTTTTCCTAACAAGTTCCATCCTAGGCATAGTGTTAGTAAATTTTCCCACAAGCGTATATTTACAAATCTCCGCTAATTTAACATAGTAGTCATTCTCATCAATAAGAAAAACGGGGAAACCTTGTCTAGTAGTATGAACAGGTTCATTCAAAGTAATGGGAGTTTCGTTTTGTGCCTGATTGTATCTCAACCTAGCTGCAAACGACTGTATCACAGTGTATGGGGCAGGTTCTGAATTTTGCTCATTTTTGCTGTTGTTATTGAGTTGCTGGCGCTGCAGATGGTTGTTTGGATTTCTAATATTGGCCTGATAAGCCTGGCCAACCTGCTTGTGATTGTTATCATTCTGAAGTTTAGGGTCATACCTTGAAAAGTTGTTGGAAATTTTGGGGAAGCTGTTGTGATACTCCTCCCTTGCCCTGTTGAGATGATCTTCAGAATTCCCTCCTCCTTGTTTATAGTTTTGCTTGGTTTGATCAGTTTGGTTCTCTGTATTCCCTTGTCTTTGATCTAATTTGACTTCTTCAACGTTCCTCTTTTCTTTCTCAGGTTGCTGTTGTTGTTCATGACTGTGCTCGTTTGCTTTCTCATCTCTTCCACCATTGTCTTGCTGGTTATGCTTTCCTGGCGAGCTACCTGCATTGAGATGAGGGGTTAAGTGTGATGGGATACTTGTCATTGCAAAGGAAAAATTAGAAGTTCCTGCTGTTGATGTTGCAGGTTGTGTGGCCATGTTCTTCTTGTTATTGCCCTGTTGTTCGTTCGAATTTTCCTCCTGATGATTATTGTTTTCTTCAGCCATTGTTTTTGCTTCAATTTCGTAAGGAACAATTGCAGAGCTATGTCGTTCCTCTCCTCGAACACAACTTGACGTTTCCCCTGTTCTTTCATGTCGCCCAGGATGAACATTTGGGATACGATTTGTGGAAGATGCTGGATCATTGGTGTTGATGTTTCCGCTGTTAGGACGATTGATTAAAATTGTTACTTGAGTATTTTGAGCTTGAGAGTCCGCCTCTTTAATTGGATTTCCATTAATTCCGACGTACGAAGTAGTAAGGTCGCCGGAATTTTCAGTGCCGGCGATTCGACCATCCATTTGCTTCGAATTTTTGCTGAGAGAGTCCTCATCCTTGAGGGAACAAACCCCAGTGATCGAATCCCTGCGAATTAAACTAGTAGTCGGTCGAATATCGATGCGCGACTCAGGCGACTTCGTCGCGATCTCATCCAAACTCGCCTCTCTCTTTTGAGTGATTGGGACGATAGAATTGGCTAATTGTTGGACCTGTGGTAGATCTTGATGAGAGGAGTTCATTTCCTTACTCGATTCCTCTCGATTCCATCCAAAAATTCGCGTGGAAATATTTTTGCGATCTTCAAAGACGACCCCTTCAGAAAATGCAGGTTTCGTCGCATCTTTGTCCTGCAGATTCGAGTCGTGTTGAGGTTGATTTTGGGGCGTGCTATGTATGGTTTAAGGAACTTTCATCAAGGCGCCCCTTTTGGTTTTGATCCAGTGGCCGTTTGACGGCTGCCGGAGGCCCACGCGCCGTTGCGGCGCTGGGCGATTGAGGATTACTAGCCGTTGTGAGAGAGAGAGCGTTTTGCGAAGAGATAGAAAATGTAGAGAGAGAAAAAATCCGGAAAAATGGGGCGCGATACTCACTCCTCTTTGACTAATCCTTAATGGCGCTGCCACTATCTTTAAAAAATGTAGAAAAAAATAATTATAATTTATTAAAAAAGTATTTTTTTCCACTCACTCCTCTTTTCCCTTGTGAATTTCTATAATCTATTTAACTATCCACTTTAAAACGAGTAATATGAATTGGACATTTTATTTATTTAAAATGAATAAGTTTGAATAGTTATCCATACTTAAGTAGGATGTATCAATTGTTTGATTTAATTATGATACTATCCCACTATTTAAATCAAGATATTTCTCATGCTAGTGGATATTTAGTTGATTTAAAGGATTGAGGGTCCGATTGGGCCGCTCTAGTATCTAAAAGTATTTTTTGTTACTAACTTGTATGATTTATTATAGCACCCCAACTTGGATGATTTCACTGCATAAGTTTCATATAATAAATCTAGTGAATTCTCTATAGAAACTTACCTCTTCTAATACAAATAACTTTATTTATTAGTTTGTCCAAATAATCAAACGATCTTACTCATGTAGTGTGAAATTCACATAATTTAGAAGTATTAAAAAAATAAAAAAGAGTGAGTACAAGGTATAAGGTGCAAACATAACAATTTTTTGAACAAAAATATTGTGAATCTAAAATCTAATATTCTTGTTGTCTCAATGTCATACATTATGGTTATTTCAGTTTGTGAGATAGAAATAATTAAATTTTTGTTGCATTGCATGACAACAATTAGTGCAATAAAATCGATAAAAAAATCTACTTGAATTGTTCAAGTCAATATATATATATATATATATATATATATATATATATATATATATATATATATATATAACCCATGATTTTTCATACTTAACATTAAAACACTCTACATATGCAAATGAGTTTGTGTATTTCTCGAAATTTGGCGAGTAGGTGAGTCAATATAGATGCAAAAGAAGAAATAAACAACTCAATATCTAACGATTATCACTATGATCAATATTACTTGGTATTCAAACGTAATTATTCTATTGTGCGTTGTGTCAACAAGATATGACAATGGAATATGCATGACTTTTAGTATAACAAAAATAGCTATATCACATAAACTTTTTAAAAAAACTCACTAGTCTTTTCACAATCACCAATCAAATGATTTACAAAATTAACATCTATAATTGTTACTGATTGAAACCTCACTCATATTCATTTTTCTTCTCTGTCTCTATTAGAAATATTATGGATACTACCTTCTTACAAACACTTATTCGTATGTTACACATTGACAATGACAATATCAATGGATTCACATATTGTACTTTCTTTTGCAAGAACAGGACAATATTTTGGATTTTATATTTTTTTAAAAAAATATGTATCTACCCAACCCCTAACCTGCCCCAACCCCGTCAGCCCACTCTCACGCCTAAAAATATATATTTTTTATTGACCCCTGTCACATCCGAGCCTACATTTTGGACTGACCGACATTCGAGAATCAATGTTGGCCCGAAGCTAACCCTTGGCCTAGCTAAATTACTAGTGGAAAACTTACTCAATTTGAAGTAACTTTAAAAATTAAATTGTAACTCAAATGATAAAAATATTTTATAAATAAACATTCATCTAGCCAAAGTGATAACCCAAATCTTAACATAACCTAATGAAAAATGAAAAGAGTCATAAACTAAAAATGTCTAACTATCAATAATGAGCCCAAACTTAATAAACAGCCCAACCCGCCCATACTTATGTGGGTTGGGTTCAACATAATTCATATTTGTGTCAGTTTTCTGCCCAACCCAATGAACCCGTTCTAAATTAATTCAGAGTTGAGCCCAATACATTCTCCACTTCAACCCACTTCTTTAAACCTAGATTCTAAAGTTAACCCGTTGGACGTTGGGCTCACTTCTTCACAGTAAGATCATAGCGAATTTTGAGTTCTTTGATTATGGTTCCGACCATCTATCTTGCTTGGTGCAGTGAGAGTTCAAGTTGATTTTTCCAGGTTCGGATTATCTTCTTCCCAGATTCAAGCTTTCTCTCGCTTTTCCTTTTGGTTTAAACTTCTTCCCAGGTTCAAGCTCAATGAGTTAAAATTGATTTGTTGTGACTTCTATGCTAATTAGAGGTTTGTATACTGTGTTATTCTTGTTAATTTGAATTGGGTTTTCGTTATTTCTTAATGGTATAAATTTTAGTATTGGATTTCCGTTATTCCTTCTTGTGACTGCTTCTCTAGCTATGTCTATAAGAAATTTATCAATATTGTGTTGGAAGACTGTGTTGGAAGGCTGACTGCTTTTGTATATATGTAGTGTATGCAAGTGACTATTTTGTGAAACTTATATTTCACAGCAAGCAGAAGAAAACCTAAGGTTATGCATTTTTGTTTCTCAAATGTCATGTGATTTGCAACAACAAATGCAACTGGCTAAACCACCAGTTGTTATAATGTCATATTTTCAAGTGAATAACAATACCAACAACATAGCATAGGAAAGCATCTGAGATTTACCAAAAGTGAAAGAGTCATATCCCAAAACGAATGCTATTATTAGCAACTACTACTATTGGTCAATTGTTGTTTTTTCACATGCTAAAACATTCTAATTTTGTACTTAAAAAAAAATAGACAGTGAAGTGATTAATCAACTATATTTTGGTAAATGTGCAGAATCATTAGAAATAGTTTCAAGAATTTCTATTTTAGAGCAGCAATTCTTTTGTATGGTTGTGTTCCTAGTTCAAACATGTTCTGAAATTGACTCTTTTTTTGCATTACTGCATTAGGCTCTTATATTGATTTTGTGTTTATTTTTTTATAGGCTTTAATACTTTTTATGGATCATAATATTGAAGCATCCGTTGAAGAGGTTCAAGAGAGTGCAACAAGTTAATCAAAACAAAGAAAACAATGATGTGAAACATGAATTTTTTTTGAGAAGTTGCCACGGGATATGAATGAAGATAACATATTATGAGCAAAATGTAAAACATGTCGACTTGTGTTGCTGGCTGACTCGACTTCAGGAACTTCAAATTTAAATCGACATACTTGATACACCAAAAAAAGGCAAACAGTCAAGGTACGCCAGTAGATCATGAACAATATCGTGAAAAGATAGCTAGGGCTATAGTTAGACATAATTATCCTTTTAACTTTGTGGAGCATGAAGGAATTAGGGATATTCATGTCTTCTTGAATCCTGCTGTTAAAATTCTTTCAAGAAATACCGCAAGAGCTGACGTGTGTAAGCTGTACGAGAGTCATAAAAAAACAATAAAGGATGAACTTGCAAGTATTTCTAGTAAAATATGTTTGACAACTGACTTATGGACTTCAATCACCTCTGATGGTTATATGGTGTAACGGCTCATTATGTTGATACAAATTGGATTTTGCAAAAGAGAATTTTGGTATTTCGTCATTGTTCTTCCTTCTCAAAGTGGTTCTGTTTTAGGTCCAAAATTGATCAATAAGCTTACAGAATTGGGAATTGAGAAGAAAATATTTTTGATAACTCTAGATGATGCATGTTATAATAAAGACATTGTAGATAGGTTGATCGATCATTTTACGTTGATGGATTCTCTTCTTTCTGATGGAAAGTATGCGCATATTCGATGTTCAAATCTATTTTAAATTGGTTGTTAAGGCAGGTTGGAAGACAATTGAAACTTCGATATGTAACATTAGGGAAAGCATCAGATATCTTAAAGGTTCAAAGGCAAGAAAAATAAAATTTTTAGAGTGTATTAAGAACCCCAGCTTGAAGTTGAATGGGAAGGTACGTCAAGATGTATTGACGAGATGGAATTCCACATTCTTGATGCTTAATAGTTCTATTCCCTATCGTCGTGCATTTTCTGATTTAAGGTACTTGATGCTGACTTTAGATGTTGTCCTTCAAAATTTGACTGGATTAAAGCTAAGGATATCTAAGTTTTTGAAGCCTTTCTATGAAGTCATTACTTTGTTTTCACGAAATTACTATCCTACTGCCAATATATATTTTCATAAAATTTGGAAAATTCATATGATAATAATTGAAGAGAAACAAAGTGAGGATCCTAATATAAAGGAAATGACAATTGAAATGGAAGCTAAGTTTAAAAAATATTGGCAAGAAGACTATAGTCCGATTGCTTCAATGGCGGTAGTCCTTCACCCTCGATACAAGTTAAAACTTGTAAAATTTTGCTTCACCAAACTTGATCCACTCACTTGTATTGAAAAAGTCAAAGATGTTGAGGATAATATGCATGCATTATTCAAAGAGTACTTGAAAAATTCAATTATTGATGTTGATATGATGGAAAGTAGTAGTAGTAGAGGTGATGTTGAAATGATGGATGATATGGAGGAGTATGATATTTTTGAAAGCCAATCAGAACAAGATTCAGAAAAGACACAACCAAATTTATACTTAGAAGAGATCGTGTTGGTTCACAAAGGAAATGAAGATTTGGATGTACTTAAATTTTGGAGAGATAATACAATTGAATATCCGAAACTTTCATTGATGCCACGTGATTTGCTAAGTATTCCTATCACCACTGTTGCATATGAGTCTGCATTTAGCATTGGGGGTTGTGTTATTGGTAGATATCAAAGTTCAATATTACCTAAGAATGCAGAAGCAAAGTGGTGTTCACGAGATTGAATTTATGGTCATCATAAAAAATCTTATCAATTGTTTAATGAAACACTTTCTGTGTTTTGATAATCTGTCTCTCACATATATATTTGTAGCATTTATTGACTCTGAAGAGGAAGATGACATTGCCATAGACGTGGATAAAATTGCGACTAAATATTTAAATAGTTTGGTGATATGTGCATCCTACAAGTATATGCTTAATTTATTCCTTCTTGTGACTGCTTCTCTAGCTATGTCTGTGAAATTTATCATATTTGTGTTAGATGGTTAGCTGCTTCTGTTTGTATGTAGCGTATGCAGGTGTTCATTTTATTTATGTATGGAGTGTGTTTATAGTGTATATAGGTGGCTATTTTGTGTATATATCCATGTGACACACCTAATGTCCTATTCCACTATCCATTTATCCTCTTTGATCTCTGAGATCTTTGTCAACAATGTCTCATTCTGATGAAGTACTTGAGATTTTTTGTTTTGTAATTCAAAGTATGTTGTCTGCAACTCACCATGCTTGACACAGAGTCTGTATCTCCACCTCAAGTATGGCATTTAGTTGAGTGCTACTGCTCATTTCTGACTGTAATTTCTTTGGCATCTCTAGTAGGCAATAATTTTCTTTCTGCACTTTAACCAGCTTCTCAATCAATAAATGTTGCTTATCATACTCGTACATTCTGAGTGCACGTTTCAGATCATCAACACTGCCCAAAATGTAATGCAGGAACAAGAATAGATTTTTCTCCATTGAGAATTTGTAACTTGTGATTTTCAATTAATGGAAAGAAAGGTTGAGCTCTCTAGCTTCTGTCTGTGAATAACTTTTAAGCTCTTTCTCTATAAGAGTTGAACTGATTCATGACCCTGGAGTTTTGATTCTTGATGATCTAACTTCAGGACTTGTCAGTACTTCAGCATTGCAGATCATTTACATGCTTAAAACCATGGTTGTTACTCGTGATCGAACGATAATTCAAGTACAACAGAAGCATTATCAATATTCTTACAAAAAAGGGAAATGTTAATGCAAGAAACATCTTGTATGAGTTATAGAGTTCATTTTTTGTCATAGTCAACAGAAGCATTACATATCACTTTTTAAGTACCCTTTTGAAAGATTCTTGATTGTGATGCATCATTATGTTACATTAATTGTGCATTTTGATATTAATGTGCCGCACACTGTGTGCGACTGTGCGTTGTGTGGCATTGATATGTTAGTTTCCTCAATGTATGTATGGTTCATGAGCTACTTTTGGTTGTTATAGATTCTGTTGTCACTGGTTCAACGGAAAAGGAGTGTGTTGATATATTGCCAAGAATTGATAATATTGATACATTGAAAAGGAGTGTGCTGGATCAAAAGATTGTTCTTGACCATTTAGTGAGTTCAGCTGTGTTCTTCACTGTGTCCAGCCTTACCATGGTGAAAAGACTATGTTTCATTGTTCCAGTTGCATAATTTGATATATTTTATTTGGAAGTTTTATAATTTTCACATATACAAACAAATGTAGTATTGTTCTGTGGTTTCCACTTAATATCCTATTATATTGCTCCTTATTTCGTGTTATTATTACTACTTAATATCGTGTTGTATTGCTTTTTAATATCGTGTTGTATTATTTTTTTAATATCGTGTTGTATTTGTACTTACTACTTAGTATTGTGTTGTATTATTAAGCGGGTCATATTGGGCAAGTCATAACCCAACCTGTATTTTAGCCCAAAGTAAATTTGGGTGGGTTATAACCCAACCCGCTTTTTAATGCAGTCCATTTTAACATTTGCAATTTCAGCTCAATCAGCCCATTTGACACCCCTAATTGAAGCCTCTATTAATTGAGATGGACGTTGAAAAAAAGACACACGACATCCTAATATAACTAGAATGATAAAGCAAATAAAAAGAGTCCTCAAGAAGCAAGGAGACTCACCAACAACTCTTAATCCCGATTTCTTATATATGTATCATAAAAGATGCAGGAAAACAGACGTTAGTACATGAAATGTAGAAGCATATTAGGGGAATTCTAAAACAGACATAAACTTGAAATGAAACTGAAGAAAACTTACTTCGTCTCAACTCAACTCAACTAATTTCCATATAAGCTAGTGCTAGAAATGCAATACAAAGAAATGCTTTAAAACATGTAGATAACAACTCAATGTATTGAAAAACACAACAATAACTTAGTTTATATATGAAAAAACAAGTAACTTTGTGTGATATTCTCTAATCGACAACCATCACTCTGAGCTACGTGATGATACATTGTCTTACCTCACGCTGTCAGGTCCGTTCTATACTTTCTCGGGGTATAGAACCTACTACTAAGTGGATCCACTAGTCTATGCTAAAAAGCACTAAAGAATCATCTAAAAAGTATGACCGTTTTTATCAATGTTGGCTACATGGTTTATGGAGACTTTGAGTTATTTGAACTCGTCACCATATCGGTGCTCAATATTACTCCTAAAATGTAACTAGCTCAAATATTTTAAAACATAACTCTTTTTGTGGTTTGAGATTATTACTTAAATATATCTCTTAAAAGAGATGATATTCAAAAACTAGTTCAAAAGCTCTTTTGGAAATTAGTGTTTCCTCTCTTATTTAAATGTCAAAACATTTACTCTTGGAAATACTTAGTTCCATATATCTTGAAATGAACGTAGTTTTACTCTTTTGTCAAACTCAATGCTCAAGTCTTAAAATAAGTAAACAACTGTAAACGACTCGAAAAACTCTCTAGGTTTGACTCTTAACTCTACCCTTCATGTTATGGATAATCGTGTGATGTTTAGACTTACCTTAGAGTGTAGAAAATAACTAAAAAACATAGGTACGATTCAAGAGAACTCAAACGAAAAGAAGAGGGTAGAGGATCTGGGACCATGTGTACTGAGTGGTAGGGGTGGGCATAAAAACCGGAAAATCGAAACACCGAACCGAACTGAATTTTTTTAGAATTTCGGTTTCGGTATTTCGGTTTTCGGTTCGGTATTCGGTTTAATTTTTTGTATTTTCAGTATTTCGGTTCGGTTTTCGGTACATGTTACTTTGGAATTCGGTATTTCGGTTTAAACCGAAATATTATATTATAATTTATAAATTATATTATATTTAATAATTATTAATATTAAAAAAAAAAAATTAAAAAATAAGAAGCCCATTAAGTTGAAATATCAAAGCCCATTAAGTTGAAATATCAAAGCCCATTAAGTTGAAAAATCAAACAAAAAATTGAAAAAATTGTAAAGTTTAAAATTTTAAAAAGCCCACTAAACAGGCCCATTAAAAAACTGAAATAAAAAACCGAACCGAATTAATAAAAATCGAACCGAATTAACAAAAACCGAACCGAACCGAAATATTTCGGCCGGTATTCGGTACGCAATTTACAAAAACCGAAAACCGAAAAAACCGAAAAAAAAACCCGAACCGAACCGAAATACCGAATGCCCACCCCTACTGAGTGGCGCATGATGCCTGACCTTGAACTGCAGAGCCTAGGTTGGGGCACACTGAGTGGCACGGAGCCCCAGTGCCCATCCTACAGACCTTGATGTGGGACGCACTGAGTAGCGCGGCGCCCCACCCGTTTCCCCAAAAAATTAGACAAATTTTCTTACTTGTTTTTCGATCCTTATTCGTCTAGAATCGAACGATTTCTTCCTCAATAACTTAGATCTGAATACCCAATCATAGTGTACAATAATCTAATAAATCACATTAAAGTTCATGCGGTTATCTCAAGAATTCATCAAAACCTCAACAATCAATATTATGAAGGAAACTTCAACGAAACACATCAAGAGCTCAAATCTTTTACTTTCATGAACGAAATTACGCGGAATAAATTATAATTGGCGCGTAGATGTATGAACCCGATGCTATGTGAACTCGAATTCCTCTTAGGGATCAATCCATTAGCGAAATCCGCAACAATAACCTCAAGAATTCAACGAATGCTTAACTTTTTCTCCTCTTCTTGAACTTTTCTCAAAACCCTAGAGTAAATTTGGATTTTTAAAATTGAACCAATTCAGTTTAGACCCCTAGATATTACCAAATTTCGTTTTAAGTTGATTGGAATAAGGAAAAGATCAAAATATCCCTCTTAAATTCGGATAACTTTCCTTAATTGACATGCAAATTTTCAATTGATCATATCTCCCTTATACAAGCTTGAAAATTAACAAAATCGGTGACCTTGGGAAGATAATTTCAAGACCTTTATTTGATATCCGACGGCCACCTAACTCATACTGTACCGAAAGTTATGGTCGTTTGAGGTTGACCTTTACTCATAACTTAGGCTTATCTTGCAAAATTTCGGATTTTGATCTTTTCAAATTAGTTCTTTCTATTTTAGATATTTCTAAAGTGGGATGTTACAGCCCCCCCCTCCCCCCCACCCAACAGCCCCACCACTATCCCCCAAAAAAAAATTAAAATTATTTTAATAAATAAGATCTTTAAATTTGTAAAAGTATTTTTTATCACCACCTCTTCTTAAAAAAACTAATTGTTTTTCAAGGAAAATTTTAGATTTTTCCCTTCCCTTAGCCCCTTACCCCGACTATCTACACAAAAAAAAAAAATTAAAAAAATAATGCTTGTCGTTTTGTGAGTGAAACTCTTTTATTATTTAATTATCTACTTTTAAATAAATAATATGAATTTTATTCATTTTAAGTGAGTTGAATATCCTACCTATTTAGAATGGATAAATTTGAATAAATACCCATATTACTTATTCTACCGCCATTATGTAGTAGCTATCAATTGTTTGATTTGATTGTGATCCTAATCGATTATTTAAATCAAAATGTTTACTTAAATTATGCACGTAGTTTTTTTAAAAATTGAATCACAAAAATTTATTGCAAAATTTGTTCTTATAATCATATCACGAGTGTTTGTTGGAGGAGGGAGAGGGGAGAGAGACTATTTATCACCAATTCTTTTCTCTACAAATCACTCCTTTCCAACTAGTCATTTGTACACTTAGTTATATGCACACATATTTTTTAAACTCTATTTTTAAATTTTCCGTAATAAATTGCACTAGGGCTGGGTTCCTTCATCTTTGAAGGTGTTAAGGTGCTTTTGTTTGAATTAATTTTATGAATCAATTTTGATCAATGTACCATAATCTCCATATTTGGTAATTAATATATTATTTAAGAATATCCTTTAAAAGTATTAATCGATCAAAGAGTGGATCAGACTTCAAATTTTAATAGAGACAAAAATGTTAGATGACTTCTTCTCTTCTAACTGAACTAGGACAAAGTAATTTAATAATTCATCCGTTCACTTTTACTTGTCATATTTAGTTTTGTCACGATCCAAAACAAGTCGTGAGCTACACCACACTTAACCTGTTAAGTGGGCGAACCAACCAATTTAACCTAACTTACAAAATACAAGCATAATGTAGAAACTAAAAATCTCACTGAATATCATTTCCCAAAACCTGAAAGTCATCACATCAAGGACATGTATTTTGAACTTACCAAGTCTAAGTATTTAAGAAACCAAAATAAGTAAAAAGATTGTTCATGTCCGAAATTTCAAGGATATCAAGACGTGAATGAGAGAATCCAACACGAGCTAGAAATAATAGCTCACCCTGAACTCTGATGTGCTGGAGACTGGCTAGAGCTGAGGGCAATATGAAGTCATTGATACACTCGCTGCATTTCATAAAAGGAAAACAAAGAAAAACACAAGTAAAGCTCAGTATGAGGCAACATGTACTGAGTAGGTATCATCGGTCAACCCAAAATAGAAACTAATATACAATGAATAATAGTATGAACTCAACTACAACACTTAACAGTTGATAAGCAAAAAAACAACAACATGAACAAGTGTCAACAACATTAAAGTAAGTGTAAAATAAGTCAACGATATCAAGATCACACATGAGGACTCATGCCTCCAAACCAAATCATTTTGGAGTTGAGTTCTTTGAGATTGAGTACTATCCATTAATTCAACATGTTTTACTTTAATATTACCGTGTTGGAACGTGAAACTCCGATTCAAGAATACCGTGTTAGAACGTGACACTCCGATCAAAGAATACCGTGTCGAAATATGACACTCCGATCCAAAAATATCATGTCAAAATGTGACACTCCGATTCAAAAATACTGTGTCAGAACGTGACATTTCGATCCAATAGTATAATTAATTTATCATTTAATATCACCACTTTTCCATTCGTTAATGATATTTCATCGAGCCTTCTTTATTCAAGGCATCACTTCGATAGAGAGGGTTCAAGATTATAAATTTCATGGTCTAAGGATTTCAGACCAATCACAAAACACACAACCAAGCCACACAATCACACAATCAAGTACCAATATCATTTAATGCATATCAATCACTATTAAGAGTTTACTATCAAATAGCATAAACCATAACCTGCCTCCACCGAAGAACCAAGAGAAGCAAGCTAATCCTATACTTTTCCTTTCCTCAATGACTCCGAACATTGTCTATCTATCAAGTATATATGCATATTTTAAAATTTAACGAGTCTATTAACACTCAAACTATTATAATAACTTTTCTAAAATGTGATGTAAACTAATATGTCAACTCTCGTATTTCTCAAATTTCCAACCTATGGTTAAGTCTTAATTTCTCAAATTACCATAACTTTAATGGAATTCAAATAATACAATACCTTAATATTTAATTATTTCTCTCAATATAACAAAATTCAATCATAATATAATAACTAAAGGATAATGATAAATATTTAAAATTGAAGCCACTCATCATTAGACCTTCCTCACTTTTTCTTTAAATAATAATTTCCACACTTATAACTTTATCACTTTTCAAAATATTAAAATAATATTAACGATAATCAATATCCACCAAACCATCCATTGTTTATAAAATAAAATTGAGAATTGAATGAAGTTTCTACCTTAATATTTTTTGTCGATCTTTGTCTATGGCGTTGAGAATCAAAACTAAAAGTTGTGAGCAGTCTGTGGTATAACCTAATAATATTACCCTACTCATTATATGATTAATTATAAATATAATAAAAGTGGTGCATTACTAATTTTAATGTTATTTTTCTTGACCACCAACTAAATAAATTATAGAAATTACCCATAAGTTTCATAATTGTCTAATAGTTCAAAATACTCATTGTAAAATTTATAAAAAAAATTAAAATAGTTCTAGTTCTCGAAACAACATAACGAGTCGTTACATTGACATAATCATTTTGGCTTTGTTTTATAACTTCTGTCCTTCAATTTGTTGTAGCTTTTTAATCTTTCAGAAATTCTCTGACAATTTTATCCCTTGCTTACATTGTGCTTTTGTGAGATGAATGACACTTATGTCTCATTTGTTTTTATTTAGATTAAGACCTCTAAATATAAATACACATTTGGATATTAAGATTTACATTAAGAGTTCAGTGTCTAGATTTGAATACACATCTGAATATTAAGACGTGGTCTTCAAATCTAAACACTGAATGATTATTGTTTGTTTTCGATATTTGAATGGACATATGAAATCAAACATCATATTAATAAAAATTTTATAAGAAATTCATTTCAACAAAAAATATTACTTTTTTTTTTCAAAAAGTATCATAATAATCAAGCTTAACATAAAAAAATCACGAACAAAAAATATTTTATAGGTACAATATAATATCAAAAAGTTCAACAAGTATGATAAATACTAGTCGAAAAATAATATTCCCCCCGTTTAAAAAAGAATAACCTAGTTTGACTTGGAACAAAGTTTAAGAAAAGAAAGAAAACTTTTTGATTTTGTGGTTCTAAACTAAAGTTATGTCAAATGTACCAAAATGTCCTTTAATCTTGTGACCTTAAACATACCGCGTGGAAAGTTAAAGTTAAAAATTTGCCAAAAAAAAAGGGGTCATTCTTTTTGAAACAGACTAAAATATAAATGAGGTCATTCTTTTTTAAACGGAGGGAATATATAAGGTATCACATTATCAACACCTAATATATATTTTGACTGATTAGAAAAACTAAAGAATTCTTATCTTTCTTTCATTAACCTTGTCCAGTTCTCTAACTTGTGGACCTCTAATGTCATTAATGCTTTTTTTTTTTTTTGTAGCTGATACTTTCGCAAATACTAACATATGTAATGTAGAATGACTCTTTCCATCTGAGTCGATCTAATTTTTTCATATTTTCTTCAAATGTAGGTGCACTGTTTTTTAATCAATAACTCAATAATCTGGAGGGAACGAAAGAAACTTTCCCTCCATAATAAAGTATTTTGATCAGATCTCACCAAACAAAAGATACAAAACACTAATCACTTTCTTTCTCAAATAAAATTTTTCTATACTAGAACTTCTCCACTCTACATGTAATGAATATATCATTTTTTTTGTTTTCTTTTTCTTTTATAACAACACACTCTAGTCTAAATGTAATTAATACATCAATTTTTTCAAGGCTCTTTCTTATTTTTGCTATTTAAATTTGTGCAATTACTTGTCTTGCCAATTTTTTCAAGGTATAAGAAAAAGGGAAAAGAAAAGTTACTTAGCAGTGAATCTTGTTTTCATACATATACATCATCAACATAGATATTGTATCTTTATAGAGACATTCAAATTGTGCACATCTATGCATAGCACTTTTCCCAGGTCATGATTTGTTGAAAAATTCTGTAAACATACAAATCTTATTTGTTCGAGAACAAAAATAAAATCAACAAAAAATGATTTATAGTACTTTTATTCAAAATCTAATAAAATTAGTGATAGTTTACTCCATAATTAACACTATATCATAATAATTATAATATTACTAAAGGAAAAATGTTAATATATCTATACTAAGATATCTTTGATATTTTCTAATGCTATAATTTTTTATACAGATTATATATATATTTCAAATCAAGAATGTAGAATATAAATGTTGATAAAGGAACTACGTACCGACCAAGAAGGTAATATCTTACTTCTGTGAAATTCTCTTAATTCTAAATTTTTTTAATTAAATAAGATTAGCTTATATTTTATTTATTCCTCGTATTCTGATACTTATCATCTAAAAATTGTTATTGTAGCTCACAACGTAAATGATCAAGAATACCCCACAAGAACTCATAATGTTAGTAGCATCAACAAAAAATTTATCTTTGAGATTGGTATGAAATTTGTCTCAGAAGAGTATTCATGCAATGCATACAATTCATATGTTGTGGCAAAAGGTTTTGAAATTCGAAAAGGTCCAAAAACTCATAACAGAAATAACGAAATGACAAGGTGTGTATTTTTTTGTTCTTGTCAAGAAAAATCTGATAAGCTTTCTCCTTTTTAAGAAACGAAGCGACAAAGATTAGAATATAGATGTGGTTGTTTGGCTCGTATAAAGTATAAAATTTCAAATGTCATATGGGAAGTCTGTGAATTTAGTGATGAGCACAGTCATCCCATGATTGAAGACAATTTAAGGCATTTCATACAGTCTGGACGAAAGCTCACAAGTTCTACTAAAAATATTCTTGGTTCTATGCTTGATGCTGGAATTCGCACAAAAAAAGGTTGTTCGATACCTTCAATATGAAGCAGGTGGGACTGAAAATGCAGGATTTATTGAGCAAGATGCACATAAATTCGTACAAGCACATAAGAGAAACATGATAAGTAGTGGGGATGCTCAAACTTTGATAAATCATTTTAGGCATTTGCATTCAGAGGACTCAAACTTCTTTTATTCTTTTCAAGTTGATGAAGATATGCAACTTCTTTTGGAGGGATAGTATATCCAGATTGCATTATCAGTGCTTTGGAGATGTAATGATTTTTGACACTACATACCGCACCAATAGATATAACATGATTTGTGCTCCATTTATTGGTGTCAATAATCATCGGAAAAATGTTTTTTTTTGGATGTGCCTTCTTGTGTAATGAAACAAAAGACTCTTTTGTTATTGTTTCAAACATTTTTGAAGGGTATTGAAGATAGATAGTGTTATAAGTAGTTAGTTAGCTAATTAAGTGTAATTAGTTTGTTATTAATATTGTTAGGATTCAGTTAAGAGTTAGTTAGAAAGTTTGTTACTATTTCTTCTTCTTGTATAAATAGCATTCCTCCCACATCGGGTGAGGAACAATTGTTCATTTTTCTTCAATATAAAATTTCCCAAATCTCTCTCATCTCTCTCAATCTTTACATGGTATCAGAGCTGTGAATCAATAATTTTTTGATTCAATCTAATAGTTCGATTCTGATTTTGAAGTCAAGCAGAAACAGAGCTTCAGTAGCTTGTAATGGTGATCGAAAGTGCAACGCCAGTGGTTCAATCGTCTGCATCAGTTCCTGCAGCAGAAACACTTGAGATGGTAGAATCAAAGAGAAATCATCCTCTTCATCTTCATCCTTCAGATACTCCTGGATCTGTATTGACTACAGTTCAACTTACTGGTTCAGAAAACTACTCTTTGTGGAGTAGATCGGTGATTATAAACCTCCGAGCTAAGAGTAAGCTTGGTTTTGTGCTTGGAACATGCAGAAAGAGTGATTATACGCCTGAGTTGGAAGAACAGTGGGAAAAATGCAATGCATTTGTCTTAGCATGGATTATGAATACAGTTTCGAAAGAGTTGTTAAGTGGAATTGTATATGCTTCAGATGCTGCGATGGTGTGGGAGGATCTGAAGGAACGATTTGATAAGGTGGATGGTTCTAGAGTGTATCAACTTCATAGGGACATATGTACAATTCATCAAGGTAACCTAACTGTTTCAGCCTATTTTACCAAGTTAAGGTTGCTTTGGGATGAATTTGATGCACTTGTTCCACCTCCTTCATGTAATTGTGATAGATCTAGAATATATGTGGATCAAATGCATTATCTGCGATTGTTTGCATTTCTAATGGGGTTAAGTGAGATCTATGGCCCTGCACGAAGTCAGATATTAATGATGAATCCTTTGCCAACTGTTGGCAAAGCATATGTCATGATAGTTTCAGATGAAAATCAAAGGATCACTTCTGGCTTGCGAAATGGAGGAGATGTAATTGAGGCCACAACATTATATGCAAACAGAAGTGGTTATGGTTATACAAAACACAGATCGTGGTGATGGAGACAAAGGTGAATATAATAGAAGTGGTTATGGCTATAGAAACACAGGTCGTGGTGATGGAGATAAAGGTTACAATGGTAAGAAGAAGGTAAATTGGAACTTATTCTGTGAACACTGCAAGTTGCATGGACACACTAAAAATATTTGTTATAAGTTGGTAGGATATCCTGAAGATTGGAAGTTCAAAAGGAAATCAGATACTGGAATGACTGTAAACAAAGGAAAAGGCATAGCAAATAATGTACAAGTTGATAAAAATGGTGAGGAAGAAGTGTTTGGAGTAGTTAATGAAGGAGATAAAAATGAACAAGGATCACATGATCTCAATTCTGTTCGAACAAACTTACAAGCACTGGCAATGAAATCGACATACACTCCTGACCAATATCGAAAGATAATGAAGCTATTAAATGAAGAAAAGTAGGCTGAGGTCAACATGGCAGGTATTTCCAATGATTTTGATTCTTTACTAGAATGTGATAGAAGAAGAAGTTATGATGATGCTATGAATGCAAGTAATGAACATAATATGTTTAGCAAGAAAGGTCATTGGATAGTGGATTCAGGAGCTACATGTCACATGACATCTAAATCTGAAAATTTAGATAAGATTAGCAGAAACAACAAGAATACAGGAAGAAAGGTTTATCTGCCTAATGGTCAAACTATATTAGTGACACAATCAGGAGCATGCATGATATCAGCTAATGAAGAACTTGAAAATGTTCTAGTTGTCCCTGAACTTAAACATGATCTATTATCAGTATCCCAATTAACAAGACAGTTAAAGTGTTCTGTTCAATTCTTTCCTGAATTCTGCATATTTCAGGACCTCTTCAATGGAGAGGTAAAGGGGATTGGTAAAGAAAATGATGGGTTGTATTACTTGTAACGACCTGTTTAGTCATTTTGAGCAGCAGATTTTATTTCGGGAAAAACTGGCTGGGACGACGGATACCACGACGGACCGTCATGGGCACGACGGACCGTCGAGGGTGTCTCGTTCCAAAACACTTGGAATTCTGAAATTCGAGTGCTGAAATCGACTCTCTGAACTCTGTGACGGACCTGCAGGACGGACCGTCACAGACACGACGGACCATTGTGAGGTTCCGTTTCAAAACACTTCAACTCTTGAGAATTTGGCACTGGAGCAACTCTCTGAACTTCGTAACGGAAGTGCAGGACGGATCGTCGTAGGTACGATGGACCGTCACAGACTCTTCAAGGAAATTGAGTCTCTGAAGTTTGCGACGAACCTGCAGGACGGACCGTCGCAGGCACGACGGGCCGTCACAGGTTGCGTAATCCCAGGCTGGGTCGGATTTCTGTTTAAGCTTTAAAGGGGCGTTTTGGACTATTCCTGCTATATTTATAAAATTCGTGGGTTTATATTAATAACTCAATTACTTGGGGGTTAAAAGAGGTAACCTTGGAATAATTAGTGGGTTAATTCCTCATCTTTTATACTTAATTATATACTAATTAGGGTAAAAGAAAGAGGGTTTGAATAAGAAAAATAGAAAGAGCAATGAGAGGGAAAGAGAACGATAGAGAGAGAGGAAAAACGCAGCTTTGGGAAATTTCTTGCTTGATCACGAATCTTCAGTGGAGGTAGGTTATGGTTTTTATGCTATTCGTAGTAAACTCTTAATAGCGAATGATATGTATTTGTAGTATTGTAAACCCTTCTATATGCTTAATTGTATGCTTGCATGAATGTGATTATATAATTGTGATAAAATAAGCATGATGAAGCTATTGAATCCCAAATCTTGAAAGAAACCCTAATCTACTTTGTTAATGATGATGCCTTGGTATAAAAGAAGGCTTGATGAACGAAAGTGGTGAGATTAGGGGATCGGGTGCCACGTTCCGGTACCAGGATAGAAATAGAGGATCGGGTGTCACGTTCCGACACCAGGATAGTATATGGATCGGGTGCCATGTTCCGGTACCAGGATAGAATGAGGATCGAAGTGTCACGTTCCGACACCAGGATAGTATATGGATCGGGTGCCACGTTCCGGTACCAGGATAGAATGAGGATCGGAGTGCCACGTTCCGACACCAGGATATAATATGGATCGGAGTGTCACGTTCCGACACCAGGATAGAATATGGATCGGAGTGTCACGTACCGACACGAGAGAAATAAAGATAATGAATCTTGAAAGATGTTAAAATACTCAATGTAATGAACCCAATTTCCAAATGAGTATGGTATTGAGGCTTGAGTCCTCATGGATGAAATTGGTGGTACTTATTAATGATTTTAGTACTTGTTGTTGCTACATGTTGAGTATTGTAGTTGATTTATGATATTATCTGATATATACTATTTTCTATTTTGAGTTGGCCGATGATATCTACTCAGTACTCGTGTTTTGTAATGACCCCTACTTGTATGTTTCTTTCTTTGTCATTTGTGGAGTGCAGCAAACGTACCGTCGTCTTCAACTCAACCGCAACTCTAGCCAGTCTTCATTACGTCGGATCTCAGGGTGAGCTAATGCTTCTAGCTTGGACTGGATCTTCTTCCTCATGTCTTGATGCCTTGAAGTTCCGGCATGGACTAGCTTTTTATTTATTTTTAGCTTCTTAGAATACTCTTAGTTTAGTAATTTGATCATAGATGTTCTTGTGATGATGACTTCCAGATTTTGGGGGAATAATAGTTGTTGAATTTCTGAAGTTATTGAATTGATTTTTATTAATGAGTTAAGTCTTCCGCATTA
>CM064965.1:11896140-11914580 GCA_032847665.1 Solanum chilense
CCAGTCTTCAAGGGTGCTGAATCTGAGGATGCTTACGATTTTCTGGTTGACTGTCATGAGCTACTACACAAGATGGGTATAGTAGAACGGTTTGGTGTTGAGTTCGTGAGTTATCAGTTTCAAGGGAACGCCAAAATGTGGTGGCGGTCACATGTTGAGTGTCAACCAACAGAGGCACCACCTATGACTTGGGCATCATTCTCTAGCTTGTTTATGGAGAAGTATATCCCCCGGACTTTGAGGGATAGGAAAAGAGATGAGTTCTTGAGCCTAGAGCAAGGTAGGATGTCGATTACTGCATATGAGGCTAAGTTTCGTGCATTATCCAGGTATGCCACCCAACTTTGTTTTAGTCCACAAGAACGGATTCGCCGTTTTGTGAAGAGGTTGAGGTCAGAATTGCGGATTTCAGCCTTACAGGTAGCCGCTACGGCAAAATCCTTCCAAGAAGTGGTAGACTTCGTGATAGAGGTGGAAGGAGTGAAGCCAGATGACTTCACCACGACATCGACATCAAAAAGGTTTCGAAAGGGAGGTGAGTTAATGGTTCTTACTCTAGAGGACAGGGTTCAGGGGGTTACTCAGTCCGACCAATTCAGTCTTCACTACAGACTGTAGTCGGGGGTCCACCTCAGACCGGTCAACACTTCTCCGAGAGACCAATGCTTGAATCCAGAGAGTGTTATGGATGTGGGGAGACTGGGCACATTAAGAGGTATTGTCCAAAACAGAGTTAATGATGATGCCTTGGTATAAAAGAAGGCTTGATGAACGAAAGTGGTGAGATTAGGGGATCGGGTGCCACGTTCCGGTATCAGGATAGAAATAGAGGATCGGGTGTCACGTTCCGACACCAGGATAGTATATGGATCGGGTGCCACATTCTGGTACCAGGATAGAATGAGGATCGGAGTGTCACGTTCCGACACCAGGATAGTGTATGGATCGGGTGCCACGTTCCGGTACCAGGATAAAATGAGGATCGGAGTGCCACGTTCCGACACCAGGATAGAATATGGATCGGAGTGTCACGTTCCGACACCAGGATAGAATATGGATCGGAGTGTCATGTACCGACACGAGAGAAATAAAGATAATGAATCTTGAAAGATGTTAAAATACTCAATGTAATGAACCCAATTTCCAAATGAGTATGGTATTGAGGCTTGAGTCCTCATGGATGAACTTGGTGGTACTTATTAATGATTTTAGTACTTGTTGTTGCTACATGTTGAGTATTGTAGTTGATTTATGATATTATCTGATATATACTGTTTTCTATTTTGAGTTGGACGATGATATCTACTCAGTACTCGTGTTTTGTACTGACCCCTACTTGTATGTTTCTTTCTTTGTTATTTGTGGAGTGCAGAAAACGTACCGTCGTCTTCAACTCAACCGCAACTCTTGCCAGTCTTCATTACGTCGGATCTCAGGGTGAGCTAATGCTTCTAGCTTGGACTGGATCTTCTTCCTCATGTCTTGATGCCTTGAAGTTCCGGCATGGACTAGCTTTTTATTTATTTTTAGCTTCTTAGAATACTCTTAGTTTAGTAATTTGATCATAGATGTTCTTGTGATGATGACTTCCAGATTTTGGGGGAATAATAGTTGTTGAATTTCTGAAGTTATTGAATTGATTTTTATTAATGAGTTAAGTCTTCCGCATTATATTTTATTCGTTATGTTAAAATGTTGGGGTTTGAATTTGGTTGGTTCGCTCACATAGTAGGATAAGTGTGGGTGCCAGTCGCGGCTCGGTTTTGGGTCGTGACATTACTTTCCTAGAAATTTGTCAGAAGAAAAGATAGTTGCTGCAAATGTTGATGACAGAAGGTCCATGAACAAGGCAAATTCACAGTTTATGATATGGCATTATAGAATGGGACATCCTTCATATAAGGTCTTAAAGCAATTGTATCAAAGTGTTCCTGCAGGAGTATGTGATGATTGCCCTATATGTCCATTAGCCAAACAAACCAGGCTTACATTTCCTATGAGTAGCTCTAGAACTAATGATGTTTTTGATCTCATTCATCTTGATGTATGGGGACCATATAGACATACTACTCATAATGGTTTTAGATTCTTTTTGACTGTTGTGGATGATAATTCAAGGGTGACTTGGTTGTTTTTACTAAGACATAAAAGTGATGTGCTTGCTATCTTGAAGTCCTTTTTTGTGTTAGTTAAAACTCAGTTTGATAAGCAAATCAAAAGAGTAAGATCAGACAATGGTACAGAGTTCTTTAACAATGAATGTAAAACATTGTTTACTTCTTTAGGAATTGTTCATGAAAGTAGTTGTCCACACACTCCACAACAAAATGGAGTGGTGGAAAGGAAGCATAGACATATTCTTGAAGTGGCAAGGGCTCTTAGATTTCAAGGGTCCATTCCTATTAAATTTTGGGGTGAATGTGTGTTAGCTGCTGTATATTTGATCAACAGAATGCCCACAAGTGTATTACAGGGAAGGTCACCATATGAAGTCTTTCACAAGACTAAACCACAATTAGATCATCTAAGAGCAATTGGATGCTTATGTTATGCAACTAAAGCTGTTAAGGAAGATATGTTTTCTTCCAGAGTTGATCAATGTGTTATGATGGGGTACTCTTTAACTCAGAAAGGATATATGCTATACAACCTGGCTCTAAGAAAGTTTATTGTGAACAGAGATGTAGTGTTCAAAGAACACATATTTCCATTCAGTCAGCTGAAGGATGAGAATGTGAGAGTGTTCATTGAGCAGCCATTTTGTGACTATGACATTGCTGAAGTTCATACACCATTAGATGTTGAGACTTCAGATGAACATGCTGAACAAACACTTGTTCCTACTGAGCATGTTTCTGAGAATATTACTGAAGAGCATGGTGATGACAATATGGTTGATGTGCCTGGTCCTGTGCCCAGAGTTTCTTCAAGAATGTCTCATCCACCTGTGTGGATGAAAGATTATGTTACTCATCTGACTAATTCAGTCCATCCTCATTCTTTAGCCAACTATATGTCATATAGTCATTTGTCTGGATCTTATCAGACATATTTGAGTACAATGTCTGCAGAAGTTGAACCCAAAACATATGAAGAAGCTATCCAGGATCAAAGATGGGTAGAAGCCATGAAACAAGAGATTGTTGCATTAGAAGATAATGGTACATGGAAGGTTGTGACTTTACCTTCAGGGAAACATGCCATAGGCTGTAAATGGGTGTTTAAAATAAAATACAAAGCCACTGGAGAGATTGACAGGTTCAAAGCTAGGCTTGTAGCTAAAGGATACAGTCAAACTGAGGGAGTTGATTATCAGGAGACATTTTCACCAGTTGTGAAAATGGTTACTGTTAGAACTATTATTGCAATTGCAGCTGCTGAAAATTGGCAAATATTTCAGATGGATGTTTTCAATGCCTTTTTACAAGGTGATTTGGATGAAGAAGTATATATGGAACTTCCTAAAGGTTTCATAAGCCAGGGGGAGCATAAAGTTTGTAAACTAAAAAAGTCATTATATGGTCTCAAGCAATCATCTAGGCAATGGAATGTTAAGCTCACTGATGCATTGTTGAATTCTGGATACATACAAAGTCATTTGGATTACTCCTTGTTTACAAAGAGGAAGAAGTCAGCACTAGTAATTGTGTTAGTTTATGTGGATGATTTGTTGATTACTGGAAATGATCATGCACTGATACAGGAGACAAAGCAGGTTCTGCATCATCATTTTAAAATAAAGGATTTGGGAGAATTGAGGTACTTCTTGGGAATAGAATTCTGCAGATCAGAACAAGGCATAGTGATGAATCAAAGGAAATATGCATTGGAGTTAATTTCAGAAACAGGATTATCAGGAGCTAGACCATCTTTAACACCTTTGGAGACAAATATGAAGCTTACAAGTGCTGATTATATGCAAGATGTCCATGATGAACTATTTACTGATATAAACAAATATCAAAGGTTGATTGGCAAACTACTATACCTTACTAACACAAGGCCTGATATTGCTTTCTCAGTTCAGTGTTTAAGTCAATTCATGCAAAAACCAACACTTTCTTACTGGAATGCAGCATTGAAGGTGGTTAAATATGTTAAAACAGCACCAGGTCTGGGGATACTCATGAGTTCTGATAAACAAGCACAGCTCACTGGTTTTTGTGATGCAGACTGGGCTGCCTGTCCAAACACCAGAAGATCAGTGACTGGCTATCTCTTGAAGTATGGGAAATCTTTAATAGCATGGAAGTCTAAGAAACAAAATACAGTTTCTAGAAGTTCTGCAGAAGCAGAATATAGAAGCTTAGCAACATTAACAACTGAAGTTGTTTGGGTGAATAACTTGTTCAAGGAATTGGGAATGAATGTGCATGAACCAGCTATCATACATTGTGACAACAAAGCTGCTATGCAAATAGCAACAAATCCAGTTTTTCATGAACGTACAAAACATATTGAGATTGATTGTCATTTTATCCGTGAAAGGTTACAACAAGGATTGATCAAGACAAGCTACATCAATACTAAGGAGCAGCAAGCAGATTTGTTAACAAAGGCCTTGGGAAGATCTCAACATGACTTCTTATTGGCCAAGCTAGGTGTATTAAATGTTTTCAATACATCTAGCTTGAGGGGGACTATTGAAGATAGATAGTGTTATAAGTAGTTAGTTAGCTAATTAAGTGTAATAAGTTTGTTATTAATATTGTTAGGATTCAGTTAAGAGTTAGTTAGAAAGTTTGTTACTATTTCTTCTTCTTGTATAAATAGCATTCCTCCCACATCGGGTGAGGAACAATTGTTCATTTTTCTTCAATATAAAATTTCCCAAATCTCTCTCATCTCTCTCAATCTTTACAAAGGGAATGGAAGGAAAAGCACCAAAAGCAATTTTTACAGATCAAGATCATGACATGGCGGCTGCCATTAGACAATTTTTTCCCAACACATGTCATCGATTGTGTGAATGTCATATTGATAGAAATGCTCAAAAGAATGTACCTCTACTATATTAAAAATAGGGATTTCGAAACTATTTTGATACTCTCTTATGGAGATGCAAGTCAGAATCAGAATTTGAGGTGATATGGCAAAATATGATATGTGATTGGAACTGTGCAGATAATTCTTGGCTTCAAAAGTTATATGATTTAAGAAAGAAATGGTGTCGTGCATTTAGTCGTTCCACTTTCTCTACGGATATAAATCTACTCAAAGAAGTGAATGCACAAATAGGGTCTTCACAGAAATGGCATGTAAGACAATGAGTATAATTTGTAAAGCATTATGAGCAACGAACAACTGAAATGCGTGACACCCAAGCAATTGAAGATTACAAATGTTGAGGAAAGCCAAAACTTTTCATAGAAGATTGTGAGATCTTAAAACATGCTGGTAATGTGTGTACCCAAGAAGAATTTTTACAAGGTTTCAACATGAATTTTTACAAGGGACAACCAAAAAAGTGATCCATCTGAAAACGGTTGGGACTTCTATTAAATATACAATTTTAAAGGGTGAGAACAATCAAACTGAAATTGTCCAGTTTAATTCTCTTGTACCTGCCAACCATGGGTTGTCTATGTTTTCATGCACTAAGAGTTTTATTCTTTGATTTAAATTTTTCTCATATTCCTGAAAAATATATTTTGAAAAGATGGACTAAAAATGCCAAGCATGAGTGTGGATTTGAAGAGTACACAGAAAAAAAAAGAGACGTTGAAGTCGTCCATGGCAATTCGCTTAAATGGATTGATAAAAGAGTCGTTTACTATTATGAATTTAGCAGCAAATGATGTGTACTCCGAGGAAATTGCCAGAAAATATTTGTATCTAGCAAAGGTTGAGATTATTAAGCATCAAGGTGCACTGTATGTTCAAAATCATGAGAACAATAAGTGCAAGTTCAACTTCATTAGTGATTCTGTTACATGGTGTAAAGATCAAATTTTGGATCCAATTAAGAAAAAAGACAAAGGAAATGGATATGGAAGAATGAAATCAAAAAATGAGCAAAGGGAAAAAAAAGCATCACAGAGAACATTAAAAAACAGAACAGAATATCCATTTGAACACCATGCCAGGGACTTTTGCTTCACAATCAGCTTCAATACCACAGAATTCACGATACTAAATTTTCTTGTGATACTCGTTTCATCAAATTAAGCATTTCCTGTCACTATTTTGTTACTTGATTTATCTACTAATTTGATCCTTTTTTTTAAAAGTAGTTGATCTACTAATTTTACTTATTTTCTGTCAAATTTACACATGCAGTTGCATGGTGTTTCCAGTCAAAGTCAAGATCCAAACAATTCACAAGAAAATGTTGATATCAGTGGGAAGAGAATTCAATAGAACACCTAAGCATAATAGATTTTATTTTTGAAAATTATATCTGTAATTTAGTATTTAATATGTGTAGCAGGTGATTTTTGGTATTTTGACATTAGAAATGACAAGCAAAAAGATCATCTTCCAACAACTTATACATTTGTTTCAAATATCAGTTACTGAAAATCATTATGCTAAGAAAAATCATACCTGAAAAATATGGCCAACGAAAAATTGCAGACGAAGATTGAGCAAAATTAGAGGGAAGAATCAAAATCAACATCAACTTCTCAAGCTTTTAAGCATCATCACCATAGCAACTTTCTTTTTTTAGACATTAACAAGATCCCCAACATTGAAACATCAATTTTCAAGAAAATTGCAGGTTTAATTTCAATAGTTGACATGCAAATTTTAGTAAAATAAATTTGCTAGAAAATAATGTAAATGTTCAAGAAGAAGAAGAAGAGTTAGAAAAGAGGAATATAATTCGTTGGAATGTGTGGCAGTTGATACCAACAATGCAATTCAATCCAAATGGAAAAATTAATATACTTAATTGAATATGGCATGGACCTCACATTTTCTTTTTAATTTTTAATTAAAATTTATATTCTCTCTCCTCTTATTTCTTTGGTAGACTTTAAAGGACAAATTGATCCCCATATATCCGCGTGGTAAAAAAATGAATGGACTCTCGTACAACTATTGTTGGTTGTACCTTGTTCAAAATAAAAAAAAATTATTTTTGTTTGACTCTAAAATTTTAGAAATATGGTTATTTTTGTAATGTTTCAAAAATACTACTTTTAAAATAAATAAATTTTTAAACATATACAATTTTATGGATTTTTTAATCAAATAAACGAGGCTCAACATAAGTGTAAATATTGATAATATTATTAAATATTTATCAAATAATTCAATGTGTAACTTTTTAGACTTGCTAAAAGAAAATGTATCATATAAATAAAAATAGAAAAAAATGTTGTAAATCATTTTTATGGATTAGTGAATGACCATAACTCCTTGGTTAATTTCATTCTTTATGAATAGTAATGTTGTTGATAATGTGGTCAAATGGACTCCTAGGTTAATTTCATTCTCTATTGGTAATAATGTTGTTGATAAGGTGGTCAAATGGATGAGCATAACTCCTAACTTTATTTCCTCCATAATGGGTAGTAATTCTCAAGGTTTAATGTAATGTTTATGACACCCTTTGGTATTGCTCAATGTAATCCTATAAATAATGGTGTTGAAAATAATGTTGATACACTTGAAAGAAAGAAAGAAAGCTTATATTGTTCCTCTATTGTCTTATATTCTTCTTCTCTTCTTCTTTTTCTCTTAAGTTTTACAATACGTTATCAACACGACGTTTCAAGGTTGAACAACATTTCTTGTGAGGTATCCATTTATAATCCAATGTTAAAATTATCTATATTATTTATTAATTTTTAATGAAAAGACTTTATCTAGCAAGTTTACATAAAAGTTATTTTTGTTACTCGTGAGGCATAATATTAATTTAGGTTGTATGCTAATTTTACTTTAATGAAAAAAAAAAGGTTTTGCTACTTATTTACTCATTGTCTATTTTACTTTAATTTAATTATTTTCTATGATAGTTATCATGTCGAATTTATCAAAGCTTGAGTTCGTGACACTTGACATTTCTGGAAATAATTATTTTTCATGGGTACTCGATGCTGAAATTCACCTTGACGCTAGAGGTCTTGGTGCCACTATTACAAATGGTAATATAGCGTCGAGTCATGACAAAGCAAAGGAAATGATTTTCATTCGTCATCATCTGGATGAAGGATTGAAGGTTGAATACCTTACAGTGAAAGATCCACTTGAATTGTGGACTAGTTTGAAGTAAAGATATGACCATCTTAAGGCAACGGTATTGCCAAGCGATCGTTATGAATGAATTCACTTACGATTATAAAATTTTAAAACTATATGTGAATATAGTTCTGTTGTATACAAAATTACTTCCTAGTTGAAATTGTGTGCAGAAGATACAAACAATGAGGACATGTTACAAAAAAACTCTCACAACTTTTCATGCCTCAAATTTGGCATTACAGCAGCAATACCGTGAAAGGGGATTTAAAAAGTATTCTGAGTTGATCTCATGTCTTCTTGTGGGTGAGCAACATAATACTCTTTTATTGAAAAACATGAGGCCCGTCCTACGGGAACTGCACCGTTACCCAAAGAAAATGAGGTTGAAGCGCATGACCAGTCTGAAAGAAGACAAAATAAAAATTAAGATCAAAATAATATGCGTGAACGTGACAATGGCATAGGACGATATAATAATCGTCGTGGTGGTGGTCGCCACAAAAGGGAGAACAATATGGATTCTCAAAGCAATCCTTAAAGATGTAAATGTCATCGTTGTGGCATGAAAGGACATTGGAAGAATGAATGTCGAACAGCTAAGCATTTTATTAGGCTTTATCAAGATTCTTTGAAAAGAAAAGGACATAAAAATGATGCATCTTCTTCTAATGCTCGGGTGGAGTCACACTTAACTTGTAGAAATAATTTTGAGGCAGGGCCTTCACAAAAATATGATGACAATATTGAAGCAAATTTGGCTTTAAAAGATGATGATTTTGATGACCTTGATGATGTTACTCATTTGGAAGTTGAAGACTTCTTTGGAGATCAAAACTAATGTTTGATCATTTGATTGGGGAAATAATTATGTTGTTTTATTTATGTGCTTTTAATTGTTATATTTTTCCTTATGTTGTTTTTATATTCAGAAAAATAAGCAAGTTTATTTTCTTGCAAAATTGTTGATCTTTCATATTTCTTATGATGTACTTTTATTTTATGAAGATAAATAAAATTTCCCAATCTTCAATTGGTTTAAGATGAGATATGGAAAAATGTGTCTTCTAGATAGTGCCACAACTCACATTATTTAAAAAAATAAGAAATATTTCTCTAATTTGATTATGAAAAAGGCTTATGTTAATACAATATCTGCTACTGCAAAATAAATTGAGGGCTCTGGAAGAGCGGTCTTACAGTAACCTGGGGAAACGATATTAACTGTTGAAAATGGTTTATATTGTAGTAAGTCTCAAAGAAACTTATTAAGCTTCAAGGTTAATCGCCAAAATGGCTATCATGTTGAGACTGTCAATGAAGGAAAGGTTGAATGCCTTTATATTACTACGATAAAATTGGGGCAAAAATATATGCATGAAAAATTACCCGCATTTTCTTTTGGATTGTACCATACAAATATTAGTATGGTTGAATCACATGTCATAGTAAACAAAGATTTTACTTTCCTAATAATTTTATCATTTGGCATGACCGCTTGGGCTATCCCGGATATAATATAATGCGCAAAATTACTGAGAATTCACATGGGCATACTTTGAAGAATCAGAAAATTCTTCAATCCAAAAAATTCTCTTGTGCTGCTTGTTCTCAAGGAAAGTTGGTTATTAAACCATTAGCAGCTAAGGTTGGGATTGAATCCCCTGCATTTCTGGAACATATACAGGGTGATATATGTGGGTCAACTCACCATCTATGTGGGCCATTTAAAATATGGTCTTGATAGATGCATCAACAAGATGGTCACATGTGTGCTTATTATCAACTCGCAATATGGCTTTTGCGAGGTTGTTAGTTCAAATAATAAGATTAGGAGCACAATTTCCAGATTATGCAATAAAGACAATTCACTTGATAATGCTGGTGAGGTTACATCGCAGGCTTTAGTGATTATTGTTTGTCCACGGGGATAACAATTGAACATCCAGTTGCTCATGTTCATACTCAAAATGGTCTAGTAGAATCTTTGATTAAGCGTCTCCAATTGATAGCTAGACCATTGTTAATGAGGACAAAATTGTTTGTTTCAATATGGGGACATGCTATTTTGCATGTAGCAGCATTGGTGCAAATAAGGCCAACTAGTTCTCATGAATTCTCTCCATTACAGTTGGCTTTTGGTCATGAGCCAAATATCTTCCATCTTAAAATTTTTGAGCGGTATATGTTCCAATTGCCCCATCGCTACGCACAAAGATGGATCCCCAAAGAAGGTTGGGAGTGTATGTTGGGTATAAATCTCCTTCTATTATTAAATATTTGGAACCTATGATATGAGATATATTTACGGCAAGGTTTGCTGATTGTCATTTTGATGAATCAGTATACCCAACATTAGGGAGAGAACATAAACAATTGGAAAAAGAGATAGATTGGAATTCATTATCTCTATCTCATTTGGATCCTTGAACAAATCAATGTGAGCAAGAGGTTAAAAAGATGATTTATTTGTAATTTGTTGCAAATCAACTGCCAGCCAGATACATTTACTAACCTTCCAAGGGTTACTAAATCTAATGTTCCAGCTGCAAATATTCCAGTTTGAGTTGATGTTCTAATAGGACAAGTTGTTAAAGCAAATGAGTCTAAACCACATTTAAAATGTGGTAGGCCAATTGATTCAAAGGATAAAAATCCTTGAAAACAAAAGGAACAAATGATCATGAAGATCATATCGTGGAGGAAATTTCTCAAGAAGAACTCCGGACATAACAAATGACAAGACTAATAACAGATAGTATTAAATAATATTAGTATTTACTGTGTACTAATCCTAGTCCTATTAGGATTAGTACTCCTTAATCCTAGTCCTATTAGGATTAGTACCCCTTCCTATATCTCCTATATATATCTCCCATGTATTCCCTTATTAGGTTAACACTTCAATACAATCAATATTCCTTCATGGTATCAAGAGCCAGAAAACCTAGATCTTCTTTTCTCTAGGTTTTTTTTTCTCTCTTTAGGGCACCGATCGTTCCCTCTCCTCTCTTGGGCGGCGGCAGCCACGACAACCGAGGTGGATCCTCTCAATTCACTTCCCTCTGGCGTTAAACTCCTTCTCAGGCATCTTCATGCCCTGATTCCCAAAAAATTATCAGACATAAATTACCCAACATGGAAAATCACCGTTCTTACAGCCCTTGAGGCCAATTACCTTCTCAAATACGTTGATGGAAGCACAGAACCGCCGCCGGCAGTCATCACCGCCATGGACAAATAAAAAAAAATCAATCCGGCCCATGCCGCCTGGAAAGCTGTGGATGGCCAGATCCGATCATATTTGATTGCGGTCATCTCTCCCACGGTTCAGAAACACGTCCGATCCTACACAACTGTTTCAGCCCTGTGGACGGCCCTGGCAACACGCTATGCATCAATTTCCCACTCTCATATTTTTCAATTGCGTGATCGTCTTCACACAATTACCAAAGGCACGAAAACTATGGTGGAGTATTTAGACGAGGTCTCCACCATCATCACAGCCCTCGACACCGTGAACGAAATCATTCCCGAAAAAGATCTCATCATGTGCGTCGTTCGGGGGCTCCCATCAGCTTACTCCTCCATTAAACAGGCGGTTGGCATCAGTCCAACGCCCGTTGACCTGGCTACTCTCTCCTCGTGGCTAAAAAGTGAAGAAATCAACGTGGATCTGGAGAGCAAACTTCTTCTCCGAGAAGCCGCTGTTATGGAGCCGGCCACCGCCCTCACCGCAAGCCAGAACTATCGCGGGGGGCGTGGTGGCGTCCGACAGTGGAGCCGCGACGGCTACGGCAGAAACAGCGGAGGCCGCGGGCGCGGCGGTTGGCAGGGCAGTCGTCTGCCGTACGACGGTCAGCAGCACGGCAGCAACAACAGCCTGTACTCCTTCAGCAGCGGCGGGCAGTCATCTTCCAGCGGCGGGCAGGGCACTTACGAGCGGGATCGTCCAACTTGTCAAATCTGTCAGAAAACAGGACACACCGCTGCTCGTTGCTGGTTTCGGTATGAGGAGAGCCGAAATAGTGATAACCGTGCCAATTATGCATCTCAAGCCGGCCCTTTCTCTGAATGGCTGTTGGATACTGGGGCCAACATGCACGTTACTTCTGATCTATCCAAGCTTAACGCTCCAAATCCATATCATGGCTCCAATGGTATTACTGTTGGCAACGGTGAGTCCCTTAATATTTTTCACACTGGCACGGGTACCATTAAAACCCCCACCGCTATCTTTCACCTAGGTAACCTTACCCACGTCCCTTCTATTAAATCCAATCTCCTTTCAGTTCACCAATTCATAAAAGACAATAATTGCTCACTCTTGTTCACCTCTAATGATTTTCAGATCCTAGACAATACTACCAAGAGGGTGATTTTTCAGGGCCCCTGTGAGCATGGTCTGTACGTTCTTCCTGGCACAAGTTCGTCTGCCCCACCCAGTTTCAAAAAGAGTTCCTGTGGCTCCGGTGGCTTTTTCGGCTGATGGCCACAGTCTGTTGTGGCACAGTCGTCTGGGTCACCCGTCTACTCAAATAATAAATTCTTTAATGTCTCAATTAGGTTTTTCTTTCATTCATGTAAACAATTGTGACTCCTGTTCAATTGCTAAATCTCATAAATTACCTTTTACTTTATTTGAGAAGCGTACAATTGCACCTTTTCAACTTATTCATTCTGACCTATGGGGTCCTACTGCTGTTCCTTCATTTGCTAGTTTTCGCTATTATATTTTTTTTGTGGATGATTTTACAAAATACACTTGGTTGTACCCACTAAAACACAAATCACAGGCATACACCACCTTTGTCACTTTTGAAAAAATGGTCAAAACACAATTCAATTCTCATGTTAAACTTTTTCGAAGTGACAATGGAAAGGAATATGTCAAACCTCCTGTTCATACACCACCTTTGTCACTTTGGCCAGTTTCTGCAATCCCTGGGAATTATACATCAAACCTCCTGTTCATACACTCCCGAACAGAATGGGGTGGATGAGCGTAAGCATCCCCATCTCATTGAAACGGTGGTTACTCTTCTACATCAATCTCATCTCACTGTCTCCTTTTAGGTAGAAGCTCTAGCCACCGCAAACTACCTCATTAATAGAATGCCTAGTCACACTCTCTCCAACAAATCACCCTATCAACTCCTTTACCAAGAACTTCCCAATTATACCAACCTCCGCGTCTTTGGGTGTCTTGCCTACCCTTGGCTACGCCCTCATATTACTCACAAATTACAAACCCTATCCCGTCCTTGTATTTTTTTGGGCTATCATCCTACCTCCAAGGGTTATCGCTGTCTTGACCCACAAACTCATAAAGTCTACATATCTCGTCATGTCAAATTTGTCGAAAATGAGTTTCCCTACGAGTCTATTTCCTCCTCCACAAATACATCATTCATTGGGGTCCTTCCCCTTTTTCCAACATACTCACAGGGTCCCTCACCACCTTCCCCCACACCTCCACCCACTACCCAACCACCCCTCATCACCCCTTCGACCGTCACCCATAATACACCCGCAACCACCACCCACACCCACAACCAACCCGAACCACCCCATACCCACAACATCTCCAGCCTGATCCGTTTTGGGTCCTTCCCGGCCACCCCCGAATCACCACCGCCCGTGCCACTCCCCAATACTCATCCCATGTTAACCCATGGCAAAGCCGGTATCTTTAAACCCAAAAACATTCAGGCTACCATACTACCAAATACACCCCTTCCCGATAGTGAACCAACAACCTACTCTGTTGCCTCAAAAAATGCTTATTGGCGTCATGCTATGGATGACGAGTTTAAGGCTTTGACTGATCAGAAAACTTGGGTTCTTGTACCTAAGCCCCATGGGCGGCACCCAGTAGGCTGTAAATGTGTGTACAAAATTAAACACAATGCGGATGGCAGTATTTCCAGGTACAAGGCTCGTTTGGTTGCTAAAGGCTACAATCAGAAGTATGGGCTTGATTACTCCGAGACATTCAGTCCTGTTATTCGGCAGGAAACCATTCGCCTGGTACTGTCACTCGCCGTGCGCAACAATTGGCTCATCAATCAGTTGGATGTTTCCAATGCTTTTCTTCATGGCATGCTTGATGAAACTATCTACATGACGCAACCACCGGGCTATGTTGATCCCCGCTTCCCTCAACATGTTTGCAAACTCCAGATTTCTCTGTATGGGCTCAAGCAAGCCCCCCGTGCTTGGTACACACGTCTGAAAACGTTCCTCCAAGGACTCAGCTTCACGTGTTGCGTACACGACACGAGTCTGTTTACTCGACATTCAGCACACGCTACAGTTATTCTTCTTGTCTATGTAAATGATATCATTATTACAGGCTCTACTGCAGCTCTCATTCAGGATGTCACTCGAGCTATGCCTACTACCTTCAAAATGAAGGACCTTGGCCCGTTACATTATTTTCTGGGAATGGAGGTTTCTCGGACAGGCAGCTGCTTGTTTCTTCATCAGTCATGCTTGAGATCTGTTGCAGAAAGCTGGACTGGAAAAATGCACCAGTCAACCAACACCGATGGCAGTCTCTTCGTCTACGAATGGAGCCGACACCCCCTTTGCCGATATCACCCACTTCCGCAGCCTCATTGGGGCTCTACAGTATCTAGCCATTACCCGTCCTGACATCCAGTTTGCTGTCAACCGAGTTGCTCAGCGCATGCATCAACCAAGTGAACATGATTACCATTGTCTAAAACGCATTCTCATGTACATTTTTGGCACTTTTGGTCGTGGTTTACTCATTCGACCCGGGGACTTGGAGCTTCGGGGTTTCTCAGATTCAGATTGGGCGAATGATAAAAATGACAGAAAATCTACATCGGGGTTTCTCATTTTTTGGGGCCGAACCTGATCTCCTGGTGTACAAAAAAACAACCCAAGGTCTCTCGGTCCTCGACTGAAGCTGAATACCGCGCCCTTGCTCTTCTTGCTGCTGAGACCATGTGGGTCACATATATTCTTCGCAAACTCCGTGCCACTCACATTGTTCCTGCTCTCTATTGTGACAACAAATCAACCATCTGTGTCACCAAGAATTCCGTCCGACACACCAGAATGAAGCATGTTGATACCGATTGTCTCTTTGTTCGCGATGAAGTTCAGGCCGGCACCATGACTGTGCAGTATGTACCCACTGAAGAACAACCGGCTGATATTCTCACCAAGCCTCTCTCGAGCCGACAACACGATTACCTCAGTTCCAAGCTTCCATTCGCTTCCGCTCAGCTCGGCTTGAGGGGGGATAATAACAGATAGTATTAAATAATAGTATTAAATAATATTAGTATTTACTGTGTACTAATACTAGTCCTATTAGGATTAGTACTCCTTAATCCTAGTCCTATTAGGATTAGTACTCCTTCTTATATCTCCTATATATATCTCCCATGTATTCCCTTATTAGGTTAACACTTCAATACAATCAATATTCCTTCAAAGACCACTGAAAAGGTCCAAACAACTAAAATAATGAGAACGAAGAAATCTCAATAAGTTATGTCTCGACGAGAAAAAGGTGGAATCGAAATAATATTGTGGTGGAGAATATTTTTGCCTATAATGTTGTAGTTGAAATAATGCAACAAGGTGAGGATTTTGAACCAAAATCTTTCAATAAATGCAGACAGAGAAATCATTGGCCAAAATGGAAGAAGACAATTCAAGCAGAATTAACTTCACTTGAAAAACGTGAAGTTTTTGAACCAATAGTTTGAACACCTGAAGGTGTCAAGCTTGTGGGGTATAAATGGATTTTTGTGCAAAAACGAAATGAAAAAGGTGAAGTCGTAAGATATAAAGCACGACTTGTGGCACAAGGATTTTCGCAAAGGCATGGTATTGATTATATGGAGACATATTCTCCTGCAGTGGATGCAATTACCTTCAGGTATCTAATAAATCTAGCAGTTCACGAAAAGCTTGAAATGCGTCTAATGGATGTTGTCATAGCATATTTCTATGGCTCATTGGACCAAAATTTTTTTATGAAATTTCCTGAAGCGTTCTATGTGCCTGAAGCATAAAAATTCACAAGAAAGTTGTTCGATAAGGCTTCAAAAATCTTTGTATGGATTAAAACAATCAGAACGGATGTGGTAAAATCGTTTTAGCCAGTTTTTGCAAAAGGAAGAGTACAAAAATGATCCTATTTGTCCTTGTGTTTTATAAAAAGGTCTGGATTTTATTTTATTATAATAATTGTGTATGTTGATGATTTAAATATCATTGGCACTCCTAATGAGATTTCAAAAGCTGTTGAGTGTTTAACAAATAATTTGAAATTAAAGATTTTGGTAAGACAAAATTTTATCTTGGCCTACAAATTGAGCATTTGAAAAAATAGAATACTTGTCCATCAATAAACATACACAAAAAAGGTTTTAAAACGATTTTACATGGATAAATCACATCCATTGAGTACCGCTATGGTTGTGAGATCGCTTGGCATACATAAGGATTCATTTCGACCTCGAGAAAATGATGAAGAGTTTCTTGGTGATGAAACTCCATATCTTAGTGCTATTGGGGAACTAATGTATCTTGCTAATAATACTCGACCAGATATTTGTTTTGCAGTAAGTTTATTGGCAAGATTCGGCTCGGCCCTTACAAAGAGACATTGGAATGGAGTCAAACATGTACTCAGATATCTTCAAGGAACCATTGATATGAGATTTATTTTATTCTAATGAATCCAAGTCAGAAATGATTGGTTATGTAGATGCTGGATATTTATCTGATCCACATGAAACTCGATCTCAGACAGGCTATTTATTTACATATGAAGGCATAACTATATATTGGCGTTCAATGAAGCAAACATTAGTTGCTACTTCTCCAAATCATGCAGAAATAATAGTCATCCATGAACAAGTCAGGAGTGTGTTTGGTCGAGATCAATAACTTAACATATTCAATAAATGTGTGATTTTCCTTTGTAAAATGATATTCCAACTGCATTTTACGAAGACAATTCAACATGTATAGCTCAGCTAAAGGGAGGATACATTGAAGGAGATAGAAAAAAATACGTTTCACCAAATTCTTTTTCACTCATGATCTTGAGAAGAAAGGTGAAATAAATGTTCAACAAATTCGCTCAGTTGATAATTTGGCGGATCTGTTCACTAAACCATTACCAACCTCAACCTCAACATTTGAAAAGTTGGTATCTAAGATTGGAATGCGTCGTATCCAAGAAATTAAATGATGTTTGCAATAGGGAGAGTAAACTATACGCTGCACTCTTTTTTAATTGGCCTAGGTTGTATTCCGATGGGTTTTCGTGGCAAGGTTTTAACGAGGCAGCAAATAAAACGTATAACAAGATATGTGTACTCTTTTTTTCTTCACTAAGATTTTTTTCACAAGATTTTTTCTTAGTAAGGTTTTAACGATACATATTATCTATCAATGGTCCTCCAAGGGGGAGTGTTGTGAATCATTTTTGTGGATTAATGGATGACCATAACTCCTTGGTTAATTTCCTTCTGTATGAGTAGTAATGTTGTTGATAATGTGGTCAAATGGATGACCATAACTCCTAGGTCAATTTCATCCTTTATTGGTAGTAATGTTGTTGATAAGGTGGTCAAATGGATGAGCATAACTCCTAACTTTATTTCCTCCATAATAGGTAGTAATTCTCAAAGTTTAATGTAACGTTTATCACCCTTTGATATTCCTCAATATAATCCTATAAATAGTGGTGTTGAAAATAATGTTGATACACTTGAAAGAAAGAAAAAAAGAAAGAAAGCTTATATTGTTCCTCTATTGTCTTATATTCTTCTTCTCTTCTTCTTTTACTCTTAAGTTTTACAATAAAAAATACTTATTAGATAATCTTGCTTTCCGAAAGTTTAGTAAATACTTCAACTTGTGCTCATTTATTATTTTGATAGGTAGAAAAACTTATATAAAAGTAACTACTTCTTTACCAACCTGAAAAAGAAGTTGTCTCCAATGAAGATCAGGGGCATCTGCAAAGCCAACAACGGGCACAGTTTATTTATTCATCCAAGGAAACGTCCCTTTTGATGCCAGAATTGATTTTCCTTCATACCTAACATAATGCATGAAAGTATCCTTTGAAAAAAGTAAAAAAAAAAAAAGCGCTAGGGAAGAGAGAAAGTTGTAGAAGTGCGGCTCAACGTGATTAGAGACCTAAAGCGAAATTTCAATTTAAGGCTAAAATATAAACAAATTTTATATAC
>CM064965.1:11914680-12051688 GCA_032847665.1 Solanum chilense
GGCTTGTTGAACTTGTTATGAAAATTGTGATGCCTTAGTGTGATAGAAGGCTTGATGTACTTGTTATGAGAATTGTGATGCCTTAGTGAAAATGAAGGCTTGTGAACTTGTTATGAGATTTGTGATGCCTTAGTGTAAAATAAAGGCTTGTTGAACTTGTTATGAGATTTATGATGCCTTAGTGTAAATGAAGGCTTGATGAACTTTGTATTGTTAATGATAATGCCTTAGTATAAAGAAGGCTTGATGGACTTTGTATTGTCATTGTTAATGCCTTAGTGTAAATGAAGGCTTGATGAACTTTGTATTGTTAATGATAATGCCTTAGTATAAAGAAGGCTTGATGGACTTGGTATTGTCATTGTTAATGCCTTAGTATAAAGAAGGCTTGATGATTTATATTATGAGAATTATGATGCCTTGGTATAAAATAAGGCTCGATGAATATGAGGATCGGAGTGCCACGTTCCGGCACCAGGATAGAAATGAGGATCGGAGTGCCACGTTCCGGCACCAGGATAGAAATGAGGATCGGAGTGCCACGTTCCGGCACCAGGATAGAAATGAGGATCGGAGTGCCACGTTCCGGCACCAGGATAGAAATGAGGATCGGAGTGCCACGTTCCGGCACCAGGATAGAATGAGGATCGGAGTGCCCCGTTCCGGCACCGGGATAGTATATGGATCGGAGTGTCACGTACCGACACGAGAGGATTAAGTTTTGAATCTTGAAAGATGTTAATATGCTACATCTAATGAACCTGTTTTTCCTTAATGAGTATGGTTTTGAGGCTTGAGTCCTCCTGGATGAACTTGGTGATACCATTGATGATTGTAGTACTTGTTGTCACTACATGTTGAGTATTATAGTTGATTTGTGAGATTAACTGATATATACTGTTTTCTACTCTGAGTTGGCCGATGATACCTACTCAGTACGTGTGGTTGTACTGACTCCTACTTGTTTGTTTCTTTCTTGTATTTGTGGAGTGCAGCAAACGTGCCGTCGTCTTCAACTCGACCGCGATTCTAGCCAGTCTTCACTGCACAGGATCTCAGGGTGAGCTATGCTTCTAGCTTGGACTGGATCTTCTTTTCTCGTCTTGATGCCTTGAAGTTTCGGCATGGACTAGCTTTCATTTGTTTAACTTCTTAGAATATTCTTAGTTTCGTAATGTAATCATAGATGTTCTTGTGATGATGACTTCCGGATTTTGGGGATATTTAAGTATTCGTTTTTCGTTATTGAGTTAAGTCTTCCGCGTTATATTTTTATTATTATGTTTGGGTTTAGATTGGTTGGTTCGCTCACATAGGAGGGTCAATGTGGGTGCCAGTCGCGTTCCCGATTTGGGTCGTGACAACATTTTTATTCAACTTTATTTTTCTTACACTAGTTAGATAAAAATTGTTAGTATTTTAATATTGTTTTTTCAATTATTAGTTTTAGGTAAATTTTATCAACTCAACATTGAAAAACATCATTTTAGTAAGGCAATTATCATATTAATTGTTAACATAATTCTATAAGTAATAAGTTGACAAATTAAATAAAGATAAGAGTTAGAACCATAGAATTTGACACAAGAAGTTGATGATTTGCTATACCCCATTTTAATATTAGTAATGCTTGAAACCAAAAGTTAAAAAGAAATAAAAAACAATTCGTAACTCACTTTGTTCAACACTTGTCACTATTAATTCTTATTTTTAACAAAGTACAAAAGATATTAAAGTGGATAAAATAATATATATTTTAAAAAATTATACCTTTTATCATAAATAATTATTTTTTATATAAAAAATTTAGCACATAATTTATTTTTGATAATAATTAGGAGCCCCGAAATTTGGGGCCTTAAGGCAAAAGCCTTATTTTACCAATCAAGAAAAGGATAGACAAGCATGCACAATAGACAAATACTCAGGCTATTTATTAAGCAGATGCAATGTCAAAAAAATGTCACAATCCAAATCATTAAATTGTGTGGAGAGTGATATATATGTACTCGATTTTAATTTCACGGCAGATTCTTATGATCTATTCACGTCTTATAAAAAATTGTAAGAAGAATATATTTGAAATAAACATAATAAATCAAAATGTAAAAAAAAAAATCATTCTCATTCCCAAATTCTTTTTGACACGTGTAAAAAAACGAGTCTAGACAGTTTACAAAAACTATTACGAACCCTACTTTCATTTGAAGACAGTAGATAGAAATTGATAATGGATATTCATCATCCTCATATGCATTTCGAATAACCTCAAACATATATCCACCCAATAAAATGATGCAAGAAAAATACACCATAGAATTCATATACTGCATTTTGCAGCCCATTTTTATATTTCTAGTGTCTTGAAAAGGTCCTATCAAAAAAATTAAAGTGATAGATATATTATCATTTTAAAAAAAAAAAAAAACAACGCCGTCTGTGGGGATCGAACCCACGACCACGTGGTTAAAAGCCACGCGCTCTACCACTGAGCTAAGACGGCTTATACATTATACTACGTTGTTTATTATTTATTTTTAACTTTAACATAGCTCATTATTTAAGAAGCAGCTTTTACTATGCGTCCTTTTTCGAATTTAAATTTTACATATCAATATAACAATAAAAAAATATTCTCTTTCAAGCCTACATAGCATTTATTCTTTAAAAAAAATTTGTTTGATTATTGTATTGTAGGAAATTTAGATCCAAATGTCTACTAAAATTAAAAACAAATATCATCAATCTTGACACCAAAGTCTCAATTAGCTATATTGATGATGATAAAAAAGAAAGTAAAATAAAATTACTTAGTCTATGCTTCCATTCTCACCTAAAGCGGATAAAAATAGATAATTGTACTTTTATTCTCACCCAATCGAATGATTTAAATTTGTACTACTTTAAATTATGATTTATTTATTTGTAGTATTTGTCTTATGAAATTTGTATTATTATTTTTTGTTGACTTTTTTATGTGATCACTTATTTTATATTTTATGTTATTTCTTAAATAATATCTTAGATGGTTATATTTCAGTAGACTAAAGATATATTTAAAGTACATGTTAGTTATATGTTTCTATGAATATTTTAACGAAAAAATTGAAATTCGAAAAAGACCAAAGGTTGAAAATCTTGAGTTTTATTAGTTTGATTGGTTTATAGATTTTAAAATTTGACAATAATTTGATATTTGAAAAGCTCGGCCCAATCTAGTCATGTTCACCCCTTCCTTTTCCTTTATTATATGTATCTGAGCTAGCGTTTGATCATAATTTTTTACATGTTTTCAAGAAACTAAATTTTATTGATGTTTTGAATTGAAATTTTAACACATGTATTCATAAAAAAGAGAATCCTAGGCCTGTCTACGTGGCGCTACCACAAGCAATAACATCCTTTTAAATTTATTCATTTTCAAAACTAGTATTCCTCTTTCATGAAAAAAATTTATGAAAAGTTACGACTTTAATGAAGAGTTGTGACTTTTATCAAAAGTTATGACTTTAATAAAGAGTTGCGACTTTTATCAGAAGTTGTGACTTTTATGAAAAGTTGCGACTTTAATGAAGAGTCGTGACTTAATGAAAAGTTGTGACTTTTATGAAAGGTTGTGAACTTTTCAAAGGGTTATAACTTTTCCAAATAGTTGTAATCTTCTTCTACTGCTTGCGCAAAATTAAATATTCGTTTACTTTACTCGTGTTAAGTGACTTACTAACACTATTATTTTTACAATAAGTTGGTGAATAAAATCGTTCCATCCTGATAGGATCTAATTTTTTAAACCTCTTGTATTGGAGGGGGTGGTTTTCTTAAAGGGAACATTGTGCATTAAGTGGACTAGGATTTTTCCTTTATATCTCATTCTATTTTTACATATCTTGATATGTTCTTTTACACTCATTATTTTATGCGTATGATATTAATTGTTGTTTTTGAGTACATATTTTAAACTATGTTGTTTATGTTTCTGCGAAGTTATTGTATCTAGTTAGATGAATTTATACACATATAATACTTATATTCATTGTGCAGAAAATAATTATTATACTCAGTTCCAAAAATTCATGTATTGATATTCTATATTAAATTCTATAACTTAAAAGTACTATATATAAACTTACATATTATTTATTTTTACATAGATATGAAGTTTTCACTTATCAATTGAAGAAATTCATTATGCAAGTTCTAAATTATAAATGCTTTCATGTTCAAGCATAATTTATTTTTTTAATTATGTTAACAAATTTTGAATTTTCTCCTAAGACATAGTTCACAATTGCATAATCTATGAAACTTAAATATTTCTTTTTATTACGAAATGTCTTTCTTATGTTCTTCTTTATTTTCATTTTAATGTTGATTAAAGAAACAATGATTTATTATTTCGTGAATAATTAATTCATTAAGGTTCTTGAGTTATGTGATAAAGACAAACGATTAAATTCATGTTGGGTTTTTGCTATTATTTTTCCAGAACATATCTTTCCATTATTTTAAATGTATGGATATTAGAAAAAAATTATTTACAAGTTCAAATACAGTTACAATTTATATACACACACTTAAGGTTTTAAAAACTATAAAAAATATCTATAAATTTGACACAAAATTATCAATTTTATAATGAATTAAATAGTACATTATTGAAAAATAGTCACTGTGAAATATGTCCACACCAAAACAAATTTAGGAAACTTACATAAATATACTATAATAACAAAATATTATCATTTATAGCAATAATATTTCTTTTTCACTTGATCACTTTTAATTCATTTATAATACAAGTTTGATTCATATTACAAAGAACATTTTTTTATTCACATATAATACAAATTTTAATGATAAATAATTCATTTATCACACATTTTAATTCACTTATATTACAATGTGTCAAACTTTTACCAAACAAACATAATATATTTTTAAAAACAATTATAATTCATATATATGAATATAATTCATATATATTGCAAATAATTCACTTTTAATACATATGACAGATTTAACGTAGTATTGTTATAAATAAAAATAAATAAAAAGTATTATCAAAATCAATAATTATTTATTAAAATTTATCAATTTATATAATTTTTCCAAAAAATTACTACTAAAATAATTAGTCCCAACATTTCATGTCGCGAAATACAACATAACAAAATGAAAATAATGGTTAACTCAATTATATATTTTATAAGCCGTTAAATCTTTTAACTTAAAAGAAAATTCAATCATATGAACAAATATATTGTAAATGTTGTGGTTAGGCAAGTAAGTCACAATCAAAAAAAATTACTTGATAGTTATGTAGTATCTAATTTCAAGATCACGTTTAAATAAGGAGAAATATTAGAATATGTATCCCATCCTCACCTTGTTAAATTATATAATAAATTATTTCACACATCAAATGAAATTCATGTAAATATTTACTGTAGTTAAAGTCAATCATTTTGGACAAAGAAAAAAAAGACAATCACGTGATGAAGTAAATCACGGGTATGTACAAAATTTAAAATAAAGACAGACAACAAATCAAGAAGGGCCATGTGATGGATGAAGTTCCCCATAAGCTATGAAATTTATTGATAAATTTAACTAATTCAACTAAAAAATTGTTAGCTTATTTTGTACTTTTTAATTAATCACATAGCTAAATGAAATTAGTATGAATTTTTATTTGATCACTACCTTTTTAATTTCTAGTAGTATATATTATATGTATATGTATATATAACACATAGGCCTAAACTCTTTTACTCCACACTAGTTTTAGCAATATTATTACAACACTATGGGGAGATTAACTTTATTAGGTTCACCTATTATTTTAACTCTCTTAGTGTGTCTTCAAGTTGGAATTGTTTGTGGTGCTACCAATGAAAAGAAATTGGTGACAGTGTTGAGTATTGATGGAGGTGGAATTAGAGGCATTATTCCTGGAACCCTTCTTGCCTTTCTTGAATCCAAACTTCAGGTATCTACTTTTTTGAGGTTGTTGCTTTTCTATCAATTTACATAATGGTGTTTAATGGGATACGTGAAGTTCATGAGATAAGTTATAAACTTTATCGATAATCCAAAGTTAAGGTCACTAGTAACTGAATTTTCTTGTAATCTGTTGTTAATTCAAGTTAAATGGTATTAGTATAAGATTTTTGTTATTTAACTATGAAATTTTGTGCGTTACTAATTTCTTGTTTTCTTGTAGTGATTCTTGAATATGGTCTAAGTAAGTCATAAATTTTTGTGTGGTTATAAAAAATTAGCTAGTAAGGATGAAATGAGAATGTTATTCGAATTGTTTATAAATATTACATAGTTTATGTCTTACTTTCATTGTTAGTTTGTTTATAAAAGTCACTTTATTTGAATTTAGTAAAATTTTAATTTCAACATACTATGTGATATGTTTAAGATCACATTAAAATCTAAAAAACGTTATGGTACATTATACACATATTTATTAATTTAAGACTACAATTTCAAAGTCCTTATAATCTTAAACTTCATACTTAGTCAAACTAACACAAATCAAATAAAATATAAAGAAAATACAGTCATTTGAAAAGTCAGGATAATGAGTGCTCCGCACATCAAGCGACAGGAGCAACAACAAGTGATTGGTCAAATAATAGCCTAGTGAACCTGGTGGGAGTGAGCCACACTAAGCAAGTATAAGACTGGTCAACGGATCAGAACCGGTTCACCGGACAGGAATGAATCGGTACCGGACCGGACCGAAACCCGTTGACCGGTATGTTGACCGGTACCGGGATGAACCGGACCGAAATTACCGGGATGATTCATCGGTTCCGTCCCGTTCCACTATATACCGGGATGGAACCGGAATGAACCGGAACGGACCGGGATGGAACGGGACGGGATAAACGGGACGATATTTTTTGGAATTACGAAAATATAATTTTTTTTTATTTTTTAAGTATAAATTAATAGTTTTTAAATTTATAAGTTATAAATATGAATGGAAATATATATTCTCTCAAAGACTCAAACTTATGTTTGTAAGTTGTAACTTTGTATATAAAATTTTTAGAAATCAATTCTAATTTATAAAACAAAAAAACTAGCTGTTTTAATTTTTCCGTTTAAAATGACTGTTGGTCCGAAAAGGGTAGGGGGCGGGGAGCCGGGCTGCAGCCTGCAGCAGTGAGCAGACAGCACTGCAACTTTATCAAAAGCTGCATAGTGCAGACTGCAGGAAAGCAGGGCGGGCAGTGGCATCTGGGCAGGGCTGCCTCGTGCCAAGTGTCAAAATATAATATAATTTATAAAAAATATAAATATAAATTATATAAAATATAAAATATAAATAAATTAATGTATATTAAGTAAACAGGACCGGAACCGGAATGAACCGGGATGAACCGGTACCGGTACACCGATATGAAATCACGATTCCGTCCCATTCCCTGTACCGGTTCAGACTATCCCGTCCCGTCCCGTAGGCAACCGAAACGGGACGAACCGGAACGGTAGCGGTACGTCCCGTTCCGTTGACCAGTCTTAAGCAAGTATGAGAAAGTGCAAGCCTCCACTTTCTTAAAAGCAAGAACCGTTACAGAAGGTCAACCTAAGGATTAATGAAAGCGGGAGTTAGTCCCTATAGGGGGTTATAGCTTATGTTTTTCATACCGTTCTCAGATCGAATGATTCTATGAAATTAAGTAGATACTTACATATATTATTATGAATAAGGCATGAGACGTATCTATTGCAAACTATTATGGCCACCTTAGCCTAACAAAAGCATGTTTCTTTAAAATTTTAATCGATCGACTATATTGGTTGTTCTTACATTATCATTGTATATAAGTAAAATTTATAATCTAATATTTGATCCTCAACATATAACATACATATATATATATATATATATATATATATATATATATATATATATATATATATATATATATATGATTATGGTAGGAGCTTGATGGTGTTGGGAATAAATCCGTAACAGAAATAATATTTGCGGTAATAAAGGCAACCAAATGCGGAACACAACAATGCGGTTAAACAACGAGAATAAAAGAGAAATAATGACACCAAGATTTTACGTGGAAACCCTTCTAAATAAGGGAAAAACCACGACCCGAGAGGAGCAATGAATATCACTATAGTAAGGATTTTACACTTGTATGTCTGAGTAAAACTCCAAAGACCACTACACATTCAAAAGAAATAACACTCTTTTGATTTTTCCACCTCACTACAATATAACTCACACTCTCTATTTTTTCCTCACAGATTATTTTCCTCTGTGATGCCTCACTCTTCTTTTCTCTCCTTTGTAATTCTTTTTTTGGTGTACTTAGAATGAAGAATTGTCCTCCCTTTTATAGAGAACAAATACACTACCCTCCAAATGTGCTATAGAAGAAAAACATTTTTTTCTTCTTCATAGCTTACCTACTCTACCAAACTTTGAAATTGGCACAAAACAATTTTTTCTTCTTCATAGCTTACCAACTCTACCAAACTTTGAAATTGGCACAAAGTTATTCAAAGTTTGGCACATGGGGATGGACCTCACAATCTCCCCCTCCAGACCCATTCACCTGAAGGAGATAGCTCCAGGTTTCTAGCTTGAGTACATGCCGACAAGTTCTTTGCATAGCTCAAACTTGTCTTTTGATACCACCTTGGTCAGCATATCTGAAGGGTTTTCAGTAGTAGGAATCTTCATGACCTGCATAGATCCGTCTTCTATCTTTTCACGAATCCAGTGATATCTCACGTCGATATGCTTTGTCCTTGCATGATACATGGTGTTCTTGCTCAAGTCTATTGCACTCTGACTGTCACAATAGACGACATACTCCTTCTGATGCAATCCAAGTTCTTGAAGAAATCGTTTCAGCCATACCATCTCTTTGCCAGCTTCAGTAGCTGCAATATATTCTGCCTCAGTTGTAGAGAGTGCGACACACTTCTGCAACTTTGACTGCCATGATATAGCTCCCCTGAAAATGTAAACAAATATCCAGTAGTGGATTTTCTATTATCGAGGTCACCTGCCATATCAGCATCAGTATAGCCCTTCAAGATTGGATCAGATCCTTTAAAACACAAGCAATCTCTTGTGGTACCTCTTAGATACCTGAGTATGCACTTAACTGCCTCCCAGTGTTCTTTTCCAGGATTTTCAAGGAATCTGCTAACAACACCAACTGCATGAGCAATATCAGGTCTTGTACACACCATCGCATACATCAAACTCCCCACTGCTGAAGAATAAGGAACTTTAGCCATTCCCTCTTTCTCCTCTTTTGTTGTAGGACACATCTGTTTGCTCAACTTCAGATGACTCGCAAGAGGCGTGCTAACAGGTTTAGCACTCTTCATGTTGAAGCGTTCTAGTACACGTTCAATGTACTTCTCTTGAGATAGCCACAATTTTCTTTTTGTTCGTTCTCGAACAATCTTCATCCCTAGAATTTGTTGTGCTGGGCCCAAGTCTTTCATGTCAAATAACTTGGACAAATCTTTCTTCAACTTTGCAATCAGCTCTTTGTCTTGTCCTACAATTAACATATCATCCACATATAACAACAAAATAATAAAATTGTTGTCAGAAAATCTTTTGAAGTATACACATGGATCAGAATAGGTCTTTGTGTATGTTTGACTTTTCATAAAAGAGTCAAACTTTTTGTACCATTGCCTTGGGGCTTGTTTCAACCCATAAAGACTCTTATTCAATTTGCACACCATGTGTTTCCTTCCAGATACTTCAAATCCCTCTGGTTGCTCCATATAAATCTCTTCTTCCAAATCTCCGTGAAGAAATGCAGTTTTCACGTCCAATTGCTCCACTTCAAGATCTAGACTAGCTGCTATGCTCAAAATAGTTCGAATAGAAGTCATTTTGACAACAGGTGAAAAAATTTCATCAAAATCAATACCTTTCTTTTGTTCGAAGCCTTTTACAACCAATCGAGCTTTGTACCTCACCAAATTGCCATTTCCATCTTTCTTGAGTTTAAAGACCCACTTGCACTTAAGTGGTCTTTTTCCTTTTGGAAGTTCAACTAGCTGGTATGTGCCATTTTTCTGTAGAGATCCCATCTCTTCGTGCATGGCTTTCATCCATTGGCTCTTTTCTGGATGAGACAACACCTCCTTAAGACTTTCTGGCTCACCTTCATCATTGATAAGGACATACTCTGAGGAAGGGTATTTGGTTGATTCTACCCTTTGTCTTTCTGATCTCCTCAGAGGTTGAGATTGTTCTTCTTCTGGGTACTCCATTTGCTCGGTATTATCACCAAGTTGCTCCCCCTGCTCAACAATCTCATCGGGTTGCTCTTCATGCTCAGCAACTTCATCAATCATACTTTCTGCACTTATGGGATGGTTAGAAGAAGAAGGAATGGTAACAAGATTAGGGACTATACCATTCTTTTTCTTGGCCTTCTCGGATAGATCATCAGCAGTTCCAACTTCACTTTCTCGAAAGATTACATCTCTACTTCTGATGACCTTCTTCTTCACAAGATCCCATAGTCTGTACCCGAACTCTTCATCTCCATATCCGATGAATATGCAAGGAACTGATTTATCATCTAGCTTGGTTCTTTGCTCCTTCGGTACATGTGCAAAAGCTTTGCAACCGAACACCTTTAGGTGCGAGTAAGACATCTCTTTGTTGGTCCAAACTCTCTCCGGAATGTCAAACTCCAACGGAACTGATGGACTACGATTGATAAGATAACATGCTGCCCGAACTGCTTCACCCCAGAATGTCTTGGGTAATTTAGCCATTCTGAGCATGCTTCTCACCTTCTCAACAATGGTGCGATTCATTCTCTCAGCTACACCATTGTGTTGTGGGGTTCAAGGAACTGTCTTTTCATGTCTGATTCCATGGTTTGAACAATACTCTTCAAATTCTCTTGAAGTGTACTCACCTCCATTGTCGGTTCGGAGACGTTTTAGCTTTCGACCTGTCTCTCTTTCTATCAGAGCGTGAAACTTTTGAAATACTTGAAACACCTGATCTTTGGTTCTCAAGATATAAACCCACAATTTTCGAGAAGCGTCATCAATAAAGGTAACAAAGTATTTATTACCTCCTATCGATTCTATCTCCATTGGACCACAAACATCAGAATATACCAAATCAAGTATATTCGACTTTCTTTCAGATGATGTCTTAAATGAGACTCTATGTTGTTTACCAAATAAGCAGTAGTTACAGGGTTTTATCGTTGTACCTTTGGGAAAAGAGATGAGTGAATTTTTTGAAAGAATTTGCAATCCTTTCTCGCTCATATGACCCATTCTTTTATGACATAAATCTGCAGAATTTTCTTCGTGAGCCGCAGTTAATTCACCTTGGCATATTTTTGCATTTGTCCTGTATAACGTGGCACGAGCAACTCCTTTTGCAATCACCAATGCCCCTTTGGTGAGTCTCCATTTTTTATTTGCAAAGTAGTTCTCATATCCATCTTGGTCCAAAGCAATTCCCGAGATCAAGTTCATCCGCAAATCAGGTACGTGGCGCACATCTTTCAACACTAATGTGCATCCAACATTTGTTTTTAAGCAAATGTCTCCAATCCCCGCAATCTTTGAGTAACTTGTGCTACCCATTTTCACATTGCCATAATCACCGGCTACATATCTGCAAAAAAGATCTCTTACCGGTGTGGCATGATAAGATGCTGCTGTGTCGACCACCCATTCCGACTCTATACCTGCCAAGTGCATGCATTCTTCTTCCTCATTTATGAAGAGAACAACATCGTCATTATTTTGCACCATGGCAGCTGTGTTGTCATCATTCTTTTGGCCGCTGCTTTCTCCTTTGCCCCTTTTTAGATTTGGACAATCTCTTTTGAAGTGTCCTGGTTGATCGCAATTGTAGCAATTTCTGGCCTTTGATTTTGATCGGACCTTGGACTTTCCACGAGCTCCTGATCTACCATAGTTACTTGATCTCCTTTGGTAACTTCTGCCTCTACTTTCCGTGATGAGAGCCTGTCCGTGATTTTCAGGCCTTTTTCTCATCTTCTCATTAAGCAAAAGGGCTGATGTGACATCCTTCAACTCAATAGAGTCCTTACCATGTAAAATGGTTGTTGATAAAGTATCGCAGGAAGATGGCAACGAGTTTAGGAGCACTATGGCTTTATCTTCATCCTCGATCTTTACTCCGAGGTTTGCTAGCTGCGTGATTAGTCCATTAAGTACATTTAAATGAGACAAAAAATTTGTACCTTCATCCATATGTAGTGCATATAATTGTTTCTTTAGGTACAATTTATTTGTCAGCGTTTTGGACATGTATAGATTTTCTAACTTTGTCCAAATGCCACATGCACTCTCTTCATCGACGATGTTATTAACTACATCATCTGTTAAGTGCAATCTGATTGCACTAGCAGCCTTTTCATCCAATTCTTCCCAATCCTCAAGTTTCATGGATTCGGGCTTTTTAGATTTGCCGCCTAGTGCCTTATGCAAACCCTGTTGGATGAGCAAGTCTTTCATCCTTCTCTGCCACATTGAGAAACCGCTATCACTGTTGAATTTTGCTACCTCGTACTTTACTCCAGACATTTTTTTTATTGAGTATAGTACAAGAAGCTGCAAAAAATATTTCTGTAAATGAGCAGAACCTGTGCTCTGATACCAATTGTTGGGAATAAATCCGTAACAGAAATAATATTTGCGGTAATAAAGGCAACAAATGCGGAACACAACAATGCGGTTAAACAACGAGAATAAAAGAGAAATAATGACACCAAGATTTTACGTGGAAACCCTTCTAAATAAGGGAAAAACCACGACCCGAGAGGAGCAATGAATATCACTATAGTAAGGATTTTACACTTGTATGTCTGAGTAAAACTCCAAAGACCACTACACATTCAAAAGAAATAACACTCTTTTGATTTTTCCACCTCACTACAATATAACTCACACTCTCTATTTTTTCCTCTGTGATGCCTCACTCTTCTTTTCTCTCCTTTGTAATTCTTTTTTTGGTGTACTTAGAATGAAGAATTGTCCTCCCTTTTATAGAGAACAAATACACTACCCTCCAAATGTGCTATAGAAGAAAAACATTTTTTTCTTCTTCATAGCTTACCTACTCTACCAAACTTTGAAATTGGCACAAAACAATTTTTTCTTCTTCATAGCTTACCAACTCTACCAAACTTTGAAATTGGCACAAAACAATTTTTTCTTCTTCATAGCTTACCAACTCTACCAAACTTTGAAATTGGCACAAAATTATTCAAAGTTTGGCACATGGGGATGGACCTCACAGATGGACCTAATGCAAGAATTGCAGATTACTTTGATGTGGTTGCTGGAACAAGCACAGGTGGACTAATAACTACTATGCTAACAGCTCCAAATAGGGATAATCGCCCTTTATATGCAGCAAAAGATATTTCTACCTTCTACATGGAGCATGGCCCACACATCTTTCCTCAAATCCGGTAAATTATTCTAATGTCGAGTCCTAACGAGTTCAACTGAACAAATTACTTTCATCTTATGTCACTTGTATATTATAAACATGTGCAAGAGAATTTTAAAAATATATAACTATAAAGTATATCATATTCATTTTTGTTAATGTTAACTTTAAACTCTGAATTCATCTACACTTCTAATGATGAACATATTCATGAGAAACAAGTTCCCTTTATTATAATTATATACTCTCTATGTTCTTATTTATATTTCGTTCTTACTAAAAATATATACTGCTTAATATTTGTTATTTTACAAAATTAACGCATAAATGACATTATTTCATACCCTTGAGAGTTATTAGTCTTGGAAATATGAATTTGATCAATATAGAAAAACTAAGTAATAATTGGTCAACTTAATTAATCAAAATAAATTAATTTGTGTTCATTAATTGAAACTTGAGCTCAAGAGAACATTAAAATAAGGGCACAATGCTGAACTTATGTAATTTCTTAAGAAATATGTGAAATCTAAAATAGTATCATGTAAATAGAAATGGAGAAAGTATGTCATATTCCAGTGTAGGATGTCAAATTGGCATGTCATTTATCCGTACAAAAGTTACTTTGACTGAAATGATTCAAGAGTCGAAATGACTCAAAAGCGAGCTCAACCCCGTCAATTTTTACAAAGTTTTAATTTCTTTATTTGTTCTTTAATAGAATTTTAAGTACCTAATATAACTAATTTTTTCACATATTATAATTAACATACAAATAAAATAAATATTTCATTATTTTGACAAGATTCTCATGATTCGGTTTGGAAAACATATCAATGTATCGATTGAGCACAATAATAATGCAAGTTCGATAAATCATATTTTTATGGACTAATTTTAGTGTACACATGCAGGCGTAGAAACTTCGTGAATAATGTGGCACATTTGTTTGGTGGACCAAAGTATGATGGAGAGTACTTGAGATTATTGGTTGATTCCATATTAGGGAACCTTACTATAAAGCAGATGTTAACTCATACAGTAATTCCAGCTTTCGATATCAGGCGTCTTCAACCCATTATCTTCACTACTGTTGATGTATACACATTCTAATCTACACATTTTCGGTATTTATAAACTACATTACTCAACGATATTGAACTGTAATTATTCTTATTTTTTTTTTACGCCGCGAACATGATGGTTATTGTTATTGAAAAATTGTTTATAGGGCAGAGCAAATGGGTTAAAGGATGCCTTGTTGTCAGATATATGCCTGAGTACCTCTGCAGCCCCAACTTATTTCCCAGTACACTATTTTGAGACTAGGGATGCTGCAGGGAGAATCCACACATTTGATCTTATTGATGGAGGTGTAGCTGCTAATAATCCTGTGAGTAACTTGTCATCTATCATTTGGTACGAGGAATAAGGGATAAGTAATTTCGAGATTAATTCCTTAATTTTCTATGCAGAATGGTTATTGAATGACTAAAGTAGAATTTTTTATTGGCAGACTCTAATGGCAATCACACACATTTCAAAAGAAATAATGATGGGAAGTTTAAAGTATGAAGAGATGGAAAGAATGGACAGCAAGAAAATGTTGGTATTATCATTAGGGACAGGTATTGGGAAGCACCAAGGGAAGTATAATGCAGCATCAGCTACAAAGTGGGGCTTGCTTGGTTGGGTATACAACAACGGTGACACTCCAATAATAGATGTTTATAGTGATGCAAGTGCTGATATGGTGGACATACATGTTTCAACCATGTTTCAAACCCTTCATAATGAAAAAAATTACCTCAGAATTCAGGTAACAAGGCTAGACTTTACTAAGGTTATCCGACAACAATAATATACTCGGTGTGATTTCACATGTGAGATCTAGGGAGGGTGAGTATACATATATCTTACACCTATGTTGGTTGGGGTAGAGATACTATTTTTTGATAAACCCTCGGCTCAAAAGAATGGGCTTTAGAACAGATAAGATGAAAACATTGGAGACAACAACAAACTGACACACTTGGGACGAATATTATAACTGAATAAGTATAATTATAAAGAAAATAAAAGTGTATACTCTTTCAAATGTTGACAGGATGATAATTTGATTGGGGATGCTGCATCAATGGATATAGCAACCAAAGAAAACATGGAGACACTTGTGCAAGTTGGTAACAATCTATTGAAGAAGCCAGTGTCTAGAGTCAACTTGGAGACAGGTCAATATGAACCAGTTCATGGGGAGGGCACCAATGAAGAAGCTCTTATCCGTTTTGCTAACTTGCTTTCACATGAAAAGAAACTAAGAAGTTAGACTACATTGATTTGGGAAATTTCCATATCAAAAATTGGTGAGATTTGTTCTAATTTTTTACTATTAAGTTCCTAAATTGAAGGCTATTTGATTTAATGAAAAGTGAGAATCAATCTCATTATCAATGAATCCATTTCCAAGTCATAGTTGCAAAGCCCGGACTTAGACCAAAAGTCTCGGAATGATTGTTTATGGTTCCTTCTTGTAGGATTTGCACTGCCCCCTTGTTAGTTGCTGTGGTTTTTATGCTATTTTCTTCTCCCTTGCACTTGGATTTGCTGCACTTGAGCTGAGGGTCTTCCAGAGATTGAATAATCTCTGTACCTCCACAAGGTAATTCTAAGATTTGTGCACACTCTACCCTCCTCAGACCCCACTTGTGGAAATTCACAGGTATGTTGAAGGTATTGTGTAAGGCAACAATAGTGATGTTCCAATCGATATAGTATTCCATTCTATTGTAGGAAAGCATATTTTGTTCTCTATACTTCAAAGAGGTCTATGGTTTTCAAACTTCCCAGCAAATATAAATTAGAATAATCTACAGCGATAGCCTATAGATGTTGTTGACTGGTTTGAACTATCCCCATTGTCTTAGAATTCTTCTGATGTTCCAATCACCTAGTTTATTCCCCACATGAGCCCCAAAGTAGTTCCAAATATACTTAGCAGTTTCCCCTTCACAGAACACATGGGAAATAGTGTCTCTAGAGCAACAAGAGCATCTAGATGCCATTTGATTTCAAAGCTTAGCAATCACCCCCTCTAGAGGAATTTTATGTCTACCGGACACAGCCTGTCTACCTAACCTCTGAGGTAGAAGTAAGGTTTACGAACACTCTACCCTCCTTAGACCCCACTGTGTCGGACAATACTGGGTATGTTGCTGTAACAGCCTCTACATCAGGAATTAGAATTTGAATGGAATTGGATTTTGCCATACCTTGCTCAACAATAGATAACATTAAAACAGATAGACTTAGGTTTAAGAGTGGTTTTAGGAGGGTTAATAGTAGTGAGAGTATAAGTGGGAATTCATTGTAGAATGCTTTTGATCAGAACAACCCCCACACCCCTCGCAATAAGATAACATCCTTCCTTGCTTACTTTAGTAGCCATGTTGTCAAAGTATGAGATTTTCTTCCTTCCCACGCAAATTGGGTATCCAAGATATGTACGGAAGGGAAGCTTTTCTCTATGTAAAATGTACAATCTCTCACCCTGTTAATCCTATAGGCACTGGCTTTGGGATCACTGAGAAAGAAGCTTTTGTTGGTGTTGATTCTTCATCTGAACATTTCATGATAGCAAACTAAATCTCCTACGAAATAATTCCCACCGACAAGATCATGCATGCAAGTTTTTAATCCTTTCAGTGTCATTGATAAAGATACACAGTGATAGACCCAAAAGAACTCATTCGATCCAAGAAATAAAACCGTCATATCAATCCCAACCATACTTGCATTTTTATGAAAAATTGTCTATAAATTATAGACTTAAATAGCGCTCAATGCTCCATAGTCAAAGCTCAACATTGCAGACTGACAATCATAGCATAATTTCACTACTGTAAGAGCGCTGCAACTTTTAAACTTTTTGCATCCACAATATAAGTGTTTGAGAAGAGGATTAAGACAATAAATGTCTATGTCCAATATGAACAAAGATGGAAACATGTAATTATATATATTCAAAATAAGACAAGATAACTTTAATGCATAATCAAATAAAGTATGCCGATTGGAATTTGATATTTTTTTCTATAGAAATGGAGTGCCTCTACGTGACAAAGCCTGGAAAATTGTACGTAATGTAATTGCACCAAACAATAATATAGCGCATATCTAGGTTTAGAATGCATCAATAAAAGGCAGAAAAACATTTGTTTGTTCAGAAATATGCAACAAATATTACAACAAGGTGTCTAGAAATTCGCTTACTGTGGTGTATGTTATTTGTGGATACAGCTGTGTCCCTTCCAAACCACCAGAAGACTCGATGCTGAAGTATGTCTGATCTCCTTTAACAAATGCAGAGTATATGAAAACCAACTCCATATTCTCAGGATATGGGGTATCTCGGATTTTCTTCAAGAGCTCATCTTCAGTGATGTAAATCTTTTTTAGCGTCTTCTCAATTTTTCCTTCCCAAATCCCTACCAGCTCATTCATTGAATACACATTTCCCTTTGGCCTCATGTATACCACTTTGTTCAGAGTCCGTGCATCGTCCACTGTATTTATGACAAAGGCAGCAACATCATTTTCGTTCATAAAGACAGCTTTAGCAGTTCCATCACCGAATATGCTGACTTCATCTCTCGGAGGGGCTTTCCGACCTGGTTGAGCAAGTGACGGTAGGAGAACACTTGTAAATAAGTTACAACAGACATAGGTGTAAGGAATGCCTTCAGCTTCAATAATACGCCTAATCTCGGATTTTCTCGAGTAGAAGTTGTGGTCCAAATCAGAAACTTGAGTTCTGTCAGGGTCTGCCCCGAACTCTGAAGGGAGGAACCTTTTAATGCAACCAGCACGCTTTATAGCAGAAATCAGAATCTTTTGTTCGTGGACTTGCTTAGATGAAACAGCACAAATCACGATCTCAACTTGCTTGAGTGCTTCATGCAGGATATCTTCATCTTGCAATGAACCCTTGATTACTGTGAGGCCCGCTTCGGTAAGGATATGAATCTTTTGGGATTTATGAGTGTCAGAGAATGCTGAATCTCTAACAAGTCCGAATGTGGGATGAGAGGAATTGAGACTGGCCTTTGCTAGTTCAAAACCCAAACGGCCTGTTACTCCGATTATCAGTATTTTACCCTTATTTGATTCCATTTGCCTCCGTTAGCCGTCTCCGGTAAGCTGAGGTTTGAAGACTCCCGAAGCAGAAAAAGTTGGAATGTGATTACTGTACACAGAGAACAGTTAGTATTCTAATGATACTTCCAACAGCCATAATTACTGACTATAGATAGGCTACTCATTATACGATTTCCAAAGAAGAAACAACATCAAGATTAACAGAACTAGTAATATGCAAGTACTCGTGTCTCGATTATCTTAATATCGAGTGAAAACAACATAATAGGTGAACAATGACCAACATTATAGGTAAAACTAGAGGTGGCAAAATCAGATATGAAAAAATAACTATCCAATCCATACAGGTTTGAAACTTGATCCACACATTTATTAGCTCAACTTGTTTTGACCCGTCCCAATCCTGCCCAACCCGCCTATTCCCAAGTCATTGTTGAGACTAACAGTTTGATCACCCATTCGTTCATTTGGTGTTTTCAAGCTTTTAAAACACAGTTGTAATAGAGGTTAAACAGAAATCGATTTTAGGAAGAATTGAAGAAATGGGAAGCAGAATACCTTCAAAACCTGCTTAGATTTAGGAAATTATACACGTCTTTTTGTTTCCTTTGAAGCTACTCATCTGGGTCGGAGTCGGAATCGGAATGTGTTTAACATAAAAAATGTGTTCAAGAGCTAGGTTTCCTTGGAGAAGACGACTCAGACAAGGGAAAACCTATAAACAAAATGACCAAAATGGTCCTGTTTGGAAGGCCACATTATAATTGGATTTGATTTAATTGATGTAGGGCCTGTTTGGCTCAGCTTTTAAACTGGTCAAACTGACTTAAAAGCTGGTTTTTGACTTATTTGACTGTTTGGCAATACTCAAAATAGCTTATTTTAATTTAAAAAAAAACTTATTTTAAGCCAAAAGTTAAAAGCTGGGGTAGGGGTGCTTTTTTTTTTTTTAGCTTATAAGTTGTTTTAAGTTGACCGTACTTTTACCTTTAACATTTTTATATAATCCCCAAATTACCCATTCTTACCCTCACATTTTCTTCCATTTTTCCCTTTTTCGTTCTCACGCTTGGCACATATAACTTAAATAAAAATTTATATTCCTCTTATAAATAATTTGTGATAATAAAAAAATATGTGAATGATAGATAATTATTATTACCTATGGATGAAACTAAAATAAATCTTAAATCGTTCTTTGATCTATTCAAATTAAATATCTTTAAAATCTATAATAAGTTTATATTCCTCTTATAAATAATTTGTGATGAGAAAGAAATTGTGAATGATAGCAAAATATAATTATTTATGGCTGTAAAATATGAATTAATTAACTTTTATTATGTTAACAGTTTTTAAGGGTATTTCAGACATTTTGATTTAAAAAGCTATTTATCAGCACTTATTTGCCAAACACATCAACAACTTTTTTTTAAACTTCAGCACTTTTATCCAAACACATAACTGCTTATTTTAAAAATAAGTTTCAGCACTTTCAAAAGTACTTTTTTAAAGCTATTTTTATTAAGCCCATCCAAACGGGCCCGTAATTACACTATCTATTTTATTTGGTTAATCATGTAATTACCTAATAAGTAGATAATTGAGTGTAATTGGTAATTTGATTATTTAATTCTTTGATTTTTCGATTTAATTTTGGCGTTATTATTTCAAAAGTTTAATTTTTCGGTTCGTATTGGGTGTAAGTGTCTCGAAACTTCAGTACACTTATATATATATATATATATATATATATATATATATATATATATATATATATATTAGTGTTTTAAATGCTAGTCAACCTCAAACTTTTAGATATCCATTATCCAAACTTGGTTTGTGATCTTTCCACAATTCAAAAGGTGTCTGTCTATTAGACTTTTTATGAGGCACACAATTCAATACGTAACAAGCCGTCGAAATAGTTTCACCTCATAAATTTAAATATTCATGTGACTCATTAAGCATAACATTAATCAATTCAATCAAATTTTATTTTTCCTTTCTGCTACTCTATTAGTTAAAAGGAGAATAAGGAGAAATAGTTTCATAAATTATTCTCAATGATTTAGCAAATGAATTAAACTTATTTGATTCATATTCACGATCTCTATCGCTTTAATTTTTTTTATTTTTCTTCTAAACTAATTTTCAAATTCATGGAGATAATTTTTAAAAAAATTTCAAAAGCATCACTTTTATTTCTATCAAGTAAAAATATGTCAACTTAGAAAAATCATCAATGAAAGTGATAAAATATCTATTACCTCTATGAGTTAAAATTTCTCCAAATTCACAAATATCAGTACGAACTAATTCTAACAAATTAGTTTTTCTTTCAACTTGAAAATGAGAGTGATTTTGGCTTTATTATAAGCCCCACACCTTTCAAAATTCTTTTTAACCATTGAGGTTAATCCTAAAGTACTCATATTTCCAACACAGCGATCATCGATATGAGACAAATGGACATATGCCAAAAATTGGTAGAAGAATAGATATAAACATCAGTAGAAACTTTATTTATTACAACATTCAGCTAAACATTCTATCATAAGCATATCATTTTCCCCAAAAAAAACATTTCTTCACAATTATATACTGATCAAATTCAACAATAGGTTTAAAGTCTGCTTTATTAAGAAAAAAACTAGACATCAATTTTTTTTCTCATGGAAGGAATATAAAGTATATCTTTCAAAGTTAACACCCTTCCAGAGGTAAAACACAATTCGACATCTCCAATTTCAAGCACTTGAGTAATGTGTGAATCACCAAGCATGATGGTTTTGGGTTCCTTAAATGAGTATTATTTTTAAATCAATCTTTGTCACAATAGACATGACGGCTTGCATCAGGATCAGTTCATCATCCATCAATACTTTCAATTATGTTTATGTCGGTATTCACTGCCACTAAAGGTTCTTCAGTAATGTTTGCATGAGGGTTAGGAACATGTTCTCGAAATCTGTAAAATCAAGTAATATGCTCACTCTTGCCATAAACGAAGCACAATCTTATCTTGAATTAGTTAATTTTGTTCTTGATTATTTTCACCATTATATTTTTTGGGAGGTCTATCATTTCTTTTCTTTGTAGGCTTCAAAGATTTTTTTTTGTGAGATTCAAGAGTAACATTATTTGAAGTGATTAAATTTGCCTTCGTTTCAATGTTACTCTCTTATGATTGTAAAAGTGCATCTTGGACCCTTGCCTCTTCTTTCATGCAAATTTTCATTATCATTCAAGAGAGGTTTTCTTTTGTTTGTAACGCATACTTTTTTGAAATTCCTTCCAAGAAGGTGGAAGTTTATCTATTATGCCACAACAATAAGATATCTCCAATTTTGACTTCCTCATATCTAAGCTCTCCAACAATCATTATAAAGTCTTGAGCTTGGTCTACAATTGATTTATTGCCACCATTGTAAATGAAAAAGATTTACTAGCTACATATTTTTTTGCTCCAGCCTGTTCGGTGTCATACTTACTCTTCAAAGAAACCTTGTAGGTTTCTCAACTATTGGACAGACCATGAAAGCTTTCAGGAAACAATTAGAACAAATAGTATACATAATTATTTATAATGATTGGTACTCCATTCTGATAAATGGGCAACCATGTGGTTTCAAGTCAACTAGAGAGTTGAAACGAGGTGATACATTATCCCTAACCTTATTTATCTTGGCCTCAGAATGCATGTCAAGTGCATTAAATGCCTTACACTCAGATCATAGATTCTTAGGATTTGGCATGCCAAAATGGAGCCCGAAAATAAATCATTTAACATATGCTGATGACACTATAATTTTTTCCTCTGGTAAGGAAGAATCATTGCGACTAATTATGGATACATCTTTTTAACTTGCAATTTAGAATTTCTGAGAGTTTACCAGGCATAAAAATCGAGGTCTAGCAGTTTTTAAATAAAAAACACTATTAGTTAGAGTTCTGATGGGTGCCCTCGACAACCCAGCCGAAGCACATCAAGCGGGGAATGAGAGCATCCATTATAACATAAGTTTCAAGTTGTGTGAGATTACTAGATTTAAGAATGGTGCAAAAGTTTGGTTCGAATGGATGGACAATAGTCAATACCAGATTAGAAGAGTAAAAGTCAACATTAAGGTCTTGAGATGGTTGGTAGCCATATTTATTGAAGCTTCAAAAATACAGGGCAGGACAGTTGAGAGGTGGAGCGTGAAGAACCACTTTGCTAAGTTTTATTGCACTTTCAAATACAATGAAATAGGGAGATAAATCAGTTTCATTTTCATTCAGAGCATGAGCAGATCAATCATTATTACACTTGAAACAAGTAACAAAGGGTGTTGGGTCAATATAGCACACAAAATAGCTAGTTTAATTTATGAACCAACAAGAGTACATGGGACGAACAGATTGGAGAAAGTGCAACAGCAGAAATCATATAAAAAAGTTGTTAATGTAGCAGATGGATAACAGTGGCAGCGAAAATGACCAACACCCAGAAAAAAATCGACATCAACGAGGAAACATCACAAAAAGAGAATGACATCATGGGCAGATACATCATCGAAAAATTTCACAACTCAGGTTAAGAAACTTTCTATTTGAATGATGTAAGGAGATAGGTTTGCAACTCCTGGAAATTAGCGATAGAAGTCAATGCATTTATGATGATGATGGACACTTTTTGTTTGAACTTTCGACAAGGAGAGCAATAGAGCATGTCCTGGAAAATAGATGGATATGGAAGAAGATGAAGTTATATCTGGATTGGTTTAAGCCAACCATTGGATATTAGTTGGCAAAAATCAAGAGAGATAGAGTCTAGATCAAATTAATGGGTTAACCCATTAATCTATTTTCCAAAAAGTCTTTCTAGGAAATTGGAAATATCTGTGGAGGATGCATCGAGACGACTGAGAAGATATCACAAAAAATCATCTTCACTAGGCCAAAATTAAAGTGAGAGGGGACTTCCTGAGGAGGTAGAGGTGACCAGCAATTGAATCACATTCACAATTTCAGTCTGGTGTGAAGTTGTGGTGACAGTGAGAATTTCACATTAGAGGACAAAGGAAACGGGAAAATATCCACTGGATATTAACTAAAGACAGACAGGTCAAAGGTTTTTAAAACATTTGTCAGCAAAATTTGTGGAGGGGCACGTGGGCATATCACGTGAAGGGCAAGATCCAAAGTAGGACCAATTTTAAAAGATTCAGCGGGTAAAAGGAAAGATAAAAGGGGTATGGGCCAGAAAAAGGTATAGGGCCCATTCAAGGATCCATTAACATGGGAACAAAATAAATCTGCAGAGATGAACTAAGATTTTGACATAATTAATATTGAAATTGCAGCAATCTCAATGGAACAACCAGCCCAAGCAAAATTAATACAATGGAAGTAGAATTTACAACAGTAGTAGATAAGGAACTTAATGGGAATTTTGGATGAGAAACAAGGAGATGTTTAAGGGGGGGACCCCCAACTACAGTCTGCAGTGAAGACTGAATAGGTCGGGCTGGATAACCTCCTGAACCTTGCCCTCTGGAGTAAGAACCATTAAACTCACCTCCTTTACGAAACCTTTTAGATGTCGATGCCATGGTGAAGTCATCTGGCTTCACTCCCTCCACCTCTATCACAAAGTCTACCACTTCCTGAAAGGATTTTGCTGTAGCCACTACCTGTAAGGCTGAAATCCGCAAATCTGACCTCAACCCCTTCACAAAACGGTAAATCCGCTCTTGTGGACTGAAACAAAGCTGGGTGGCATACCTGGATAATGCACGAAACTTAGCCTCATACGCAGTCACCGACATCTTGCCTTGCTCTAGGCTCAAGAACTCATCTCTCCTCCTATCCCTCAAGGTCCGGGGGATATACTTCTCCATAAATAAGCTAGAGAATGACGCCCAAGTCATAGGTGGTGCCTGTGCGGGTTGACACTCAACATGTGACCGCCACCACATTTTGGCATTTCCCTGAAACTGATAGGTTACAAACTCAACGCCAAATCGTTCCACTATGCCCATTTTATGTAGTAACTTATGACAATCAACCAGAAAATCGTAAGCATCCTTAGATTCAGCACCCTTGAAGACAGGAGGTTTCAATTTCAAGAACTTACTGAAAAGTTCATGTTGATCACTTGTCATTATAGGCCCTGTGGTCAAACGAGGAAACATGCCTATTTCCAATGAGGCATCCATGCGGGGAGCCTCAGCAGCGGCCTGTCGTACTTCCGGAACCTGAGGTGCTAGTGCAGAAAACACTGGAGGTGTCTAGCCTTGATCAGATAACCCGCTAAGATAAGCAAGAACCTGATTAATCATCTCTGGGGTAGGTTGGGGTGGCAATTCCTCATTCTGCACTTGCTCACTTTCCCCTTCCTCACCCTCTCTTACTACTTCCTCAGTCGGTGGAGGAGTCACCGCCCTAGTACTAGATGGGCCAAATGCTTGTCCTCTTCCTCTAGAGGACGTCCTCCCGCGACCTCTACCACGGCCTCTTGCCACTAATCCTCATCGAGCTACAGCCCCAGTGGCTGGCTCAGTTGCATCTTGTCTTGCCGGTGTTGGTGTTGGCGCCGTTGTTTCTCTAGTTCTAACCATCTGCGAAATAGAGTGAAGATGGTCATATACCAATTTGTATCACCTAGATACCAATTAGATCCAAGTAATAGCACGAAATAAAGAAAGAAAGAATGGAATTTTCCTAAAGTCTTATAGCCTCTCAAAGAAAAGTAAAGGCGTCCCCCTACCGTTCCTTAAGACTCTACTAGACTCGTTCTTGTGTGATGAGACCAACGAACCTAATGCTCTGATACCAAGTTTGTCACGACCCAAAATGAGCCGCGAGTGGCACCCACAATTATCCTACTATGTGAGCAAACCAACCAATCTAAACCCAACATTTTAACCAAAATTAACAAAATACAATGCGGAAGACTTAAAACTCATTAACGAAATCAATTAAATAACTTCTAAAATTTATCAATCGTTATCCCCAAAATCTGGAAGTCATCACCACAAGAACATCTATCCTCAAATTACTAAATCTAAGAGTATCTAAGAAACTAAAATAAGTAAAAAGCTAGTCCATGCCGGAATTTCAAGGCATCAAGACATGAAAAGGAAGATCCAGTCCAAGCTAGAAGCAATAGCTCACCCTGAAATCTGGCTTGATGAAGACTGGCTAGAGTTGCGGCTGAGTTGAAGACGATGGCACGTTTGCTGCACTCCACAATTAACAAAGAAAAACAAATAAAAGTAGGGGTCAGTACAAGGCACAAGTACTGAGTAGGTATCATCGGCCAACTCAAAATAGAAAACAGTATATATCAGATAATAACATAAAATCAACTAATATTATTAACAAGCGACATTAACAATTACCATAACCCTTGGTCACAACACCAAGCACATCAATGAGGACTCAAGCCTCCCCATCATACTCATTTGGGAATTAGTTCTTTACAATTTAGTATATTATCATAATTCAAGATTCATTATCTTTATTCCTCTCGTGTCGGTATGTGACACTCCGCTCCACTACTACTATCCTGATGTCGGAACGTGACACTCTGATCCATATACTATCCTGGTGTCGGAACGTGACACCCGATCCATATACTATCCTGGTGTCGGAACGTGACACTCCGATCCATATACTATCCTACTGCCGGAACGTGATACCCGATCCATATACTATCCTGGTGTCGGAACGTGACACTCCGATCCATATACTATCCTGGTGTCGGAACGTGACACTCCGATCCATATACTATCTTGGTGTAGGAACGTGACACTCCGATCCATATACTATTCTGGTGTCGGAACGTGACACCCGATCCTCTATACTATCCTGGTGTCGGAACGTGACACCCGATCCTCTATTACTATCCTGGTGTCGAAACGTGACACCCAATCCTCTAATCTCATTACTTTAGTTCATCAAGCCTTCTTTTATACCAAGGCATCATCAATCTCATTACTTTAGTTCATCAAGCCTTCTTTTATACCAAGGCATCATCATTAACAAAGTAAATTTAGGATTCAAGATTTAATAGCCTCATCATGCTAATTCATCACAATTATATAATCACATCATGTAAGCACACAATTAAGCATATAGAAGACTTTATAATACTACCCAACACATATCATTCGCTATTAAGAGTTTACTACCAATAGTATAACCATAACCTACCTCCACCGAAGATTCGTGATCAAGCAAGCAAATTCCCCAAAGCTTTGTTTCCCTCTTCGTTCGTCTCTCTCTATCGTTGTTCTTGCCCTTTCTATTTTTCTTATTCAAACCCTTTTTCTTTTACCCTAATTGTCATATAATTAAGTATAAAAGGTGATAAAAATAACCCACTAATTATTCCAAGGTTATCTCCTTTAACCCCCAAGAAATTGAATTATTAACATTAATCCACTAACTTTATAATTATAAGCATGAATAGTCCAAAACGCCCCTTAAAACTTTTAATAGAAATCCGACCCAGTTAGGGTTATGCAACCTGTGATGGTCCGTCGTGACTGTGACGGTCCGTCACAAAGTTCAGAGAGTTAATTCTGTGGAAAGATTTGTGACGGTCCGTCGTGCCTGCGACGGTCCGTCCTGCCATTCTGTCACGAAGTTCAGAGAGTCGATTTCAGTACCCAAATTTCAGAATTCTAAGAGTTTTGGAACGAGACCCCCTCGACGGTCCGTCGTGCCCATGACGGTCCGTCTTGGGATCCGTCGACCAAGACAGTTTTTCCAGAAATAAAATCTGCTGCTCAAAACGACTAAACAAGTCGTTACAATTAACAATAGAAGATGTAGTACCCTTGCAAATCCAATTCCCAAAAAAAGAACAATTTGATTCAATAATATCCGAATTGATACAACATAATATAGTAAAATTGAGTAGAGTCTAGAGTCAATTTTAAGGGATGTGAAGGAAAATCAAGGAGTTGTTGATGAAGATAGAGAGAAATAAACAAGGTGCTAGGGTAAAAAATTAAACTGTGTAACGACAAAAGAAAAGGTTTACAAAAGTTAAAAAGTTTACAATTGGACACAAAATTCATGAGTAATGGTTCTAAGAGTCAAAGGGGTATATGGACATCATGGATCAATGAAGGTGAACGTAATATCCTAGAACATAACAGGCTGAAGTGCAAGAGAATAAAAAGTATGATTAGAAATTTGTCGAAGATCTGGAAAACTGATGTAGTGTGTCTCCAGGAGACAAAACTGGAAGGGAAACTGCAAACTATATCAAATAATTATGGGGTAGCATATGGGTTTATCATGTGCAATTTGAGGAAAGTGGGAAAGGGGAGGGATTGTCATAATGTGGGACAAAAGAAGTTGGGAAGGGGTGGTTAGTAGTTTGGCGAAATACTTAGAATTAGCTCAGAGTTTATTGAGGATATGGAATTTATAGACCTAGAATTAGCTGGAGAAAATTACACTGGGAGAAGAGGGGAGAGACACACCACAATTGCCAGACTTGACAGATTTTTATTCTCAGAATTAGAGGTGACTAAGTCATACTTTATATTTGAAAATTGGTGGTTAAATACAAAGGGTTTCAATGACAGAATAAGGAGATGATGGGAATCTTACACTTTCAGGGTAAACTTGTTTTCATCCTGGTATCAAAATTGAGGGCCCTGAAAAAAGAATGGCACAAAACAGTCTATGGTGATTTGAAGTTACAAAAACAAAAAGTTTTGAAAAAGTTAGTTGATCTTGAAATCATACAAGAACAAAGAAGCTTAGAGGAATGGGAGATAACCTCCGACACTTTGTTTGGATCATTGTTACTCATTATTTCATAATGTATTGTATTATATTGTACTCTATTGTACTGTATTGTATGGTAGATACAATGTTTGGTTAGACTGTACTGTTTGTTGTTGTTTAATAACATTTTAATTGTTTGATTTGATCGTATCGTACTGTATCATTATTTATAAATATACTAAGATATCTTTAATTATTTAGGGTAGGAGGTTTGACTAGATTAAAATTATTAAGATGAAGGGTAAAATAGTATTTTGAAATATTATGTAAATATATCATTAGAAAAAGAAATTTAGTAACAATGGGAACACACCAAATTGGTTGTTCCATAAAATAGGGTTTTCATTGTTACGTAACAATGAAATTTAACAATACAATACAATACATTTTAAGTAACAATCAAAACAAACATTGTAGCTTTAGTAACGATACAATACAATACAATGAATAACAATGATCCAAACATAGTGTAAGTGACACTCATTTTAGAATTTGAAGGGACAATAAACCACGAGGAAACAACCTGGAGGCAAAAATCTAGGGCAACTTGGCTCAAAGAAAGAGATATAAACACAGGTTTTTTTCCATAAAATAGCTAATGCACATTGGAGAGTTGACACAATTGATAAGCTAAAAATCAATGAGATGGTAGTGAATGAACCAAAAGAGGTAAAAAAGCTGATAATTGAGTATTACGAAATTTGTATTCAAAAACTGAAAAACTGAAAAATGAAGGTCTGACTTGACTATGAGAGATTTTCATAAGAAGACAACAATATGCGGACAACCCCTTTTGAAGAACAGGAAATCATAGATGCCATTAGATACTGTGATGGGGACAAGACACCATGACTTGATGGCTTCACAATGACTTTCTTCAGCCATTGCAGGAACATCATCAATAATGACGTAGTGGCACCAATCAAGGCTTTTCACAAGCAGGGGACTTTTGTGAAAAACATAAATGCTACTTTTGAAATTAACTCCAAAAAAGGTAGGTGCAATGGAGCTTAATGATTTTACGTCCATAAGTCTTTTGGGGAGATTATATAAAATGATTGCGAAGGTCCTAATAGAAAGGTTGAAAAAAGTGATGCATAAGCTAGTGGACACATAACAAATGGCTTTCATCAAGAATAGACATATCATGATGCAGTACTGGTGGCAAACTAGTGTGCAGACTGAAGAGAAAAAAACAAACAAGCAGGGATTCTACATAAATTGGACATCCAAAAAGCATATGATCACCTAAATTGGGACTCTTAATGAATATGCTGCAGGTGATGGGTTTTGGTTCAAGGTACCTCAGGTGGACCTAACAGTTTATTAGCACTGTAAATTCTCAATTTTGATAAACAAAAGTACATGTGTCTTTTTATTTTTTGGTAGGGGTTTAAGCAAGGGGATCCTTTGTCCCCTTTCCTCTTCATTCTTGCCATTTAGGGACTAAGCAACCTCATACAAATAGCAAAAATCAGAGGATGGGTCAAGTGGGAGACATAACGACAATAATATACAGATAACACATCTGCAATATGCAGATGACACTCTAGTCTTTTATGGTGCCACAAGGGAACAAATGTTAATTCTCAAAGTTATTTTCTCAACATATTTGAAGTGGTTTCTGGTTTGCACATAAACTGGGTAAAAGTTTCATATACCCAACTAATACAGTGCCAAACATTGAAGATCTGACAGAAAAATTTGGGGGAAAAGTTTGTGAACTCCCAACCAGGAATGCCCATAGGAGCTAAGAGCAAGCCCGAGAACATATGGAATGGCGTGATAGAGATATGTGAAAAAGATTAGCAAACTAAAAAAGCCAATACATATCCATAGGTAGCAAACTCACTTTGGTAAGCAGTGTAATGGACTCTACCCCTTCATATATGATGTCATTCTTTCGTATCCCACACAGTGTTACTGATAGACTAGATGTTGTTAGGAGAATCTTTATATGGAAAGGAAGTGATGACAAGAAAAATATCATCTAGTGATATGGGGGGAGATACTGGTAAACAAGAAATGAGGGGGCTTAACCATTAGGAAGCTAGACATACATAACAAAAGTTTGATGATGAAGTGGCTATGGAAGTTTGCATTTCTTGAAAAAACTCTATTGAAAGAAGTGATCAGGTCAAAATATGACATGAAGGATAGATAGATGATAGAGGAGGTGACAACTTATAATTGTAATGTATGGAGATCCATTAGAAAACTATGACAACTAGTTTCAACAATAATAAGTTGCAAGTTTAAAAAAGGAGAGAAGGTGACTTTCTAAAAGGATATATGATGTGGGAAATGACCTCTGAATCAAACTTTTCTTGAACTTTACAACTTATGCCAGGTCCAAGATGCTACTGTGGCTGAACTATGGACAGGACCAGGCTGGAATCTTCATCTAAGAAGGAAATTAAATGATGGAAAGTGTACTTATAATACATTTTAGAATACGCTCCCTCAAAATCTCAACCTTACAGAAAAAAGGACAAGTTGATGTGAAATGTTGATAACAAATGTATTTTCACTATCAGGTGTGCTTACAAAGATGTGACAGGAACAAATACTCAAGAGATAGAATAGCCATAGAGAATGATCTGGAATACCGAAGTGCCTTATAAGGTAAACTACTTTACATGGTCACGAACAAAAGAAGCAATCCCCACTCATGAAAACCTTAATAGGAGGAAACAAAACCTAATGTCACGTCCGCCAACTTCACAGTCAAATTTTGCACTCAGATAAAAGCAGAGGATTCTAGAGTTATGGAGAGGTTTGCAGAGAACTCTAGAATCTTCTAAATAATTCAAGAATGCTATAGAATTCCTTAAAATTCTCTAGAATAACTTAGATAGTTTTCAAGAGAGTCTTAGAATTCCCTAGAAAGTGTAGAGAATTCTAGAATAGGACTTAAGTATAATTACTGGAGGGACTTGTAAAGTAATTATTATTTACACTTAGACCCATAGAAAGTAGTATATATAGAGGGCCTCACACTTATAAATCATCCATCCAAGTTGTAAGCAATATTCCAAGTAGTAAAATACCTTCTTCCAAAGTTCTAAAATCTTTCTAAGTCTTTCTTTCATTCTCTTAGCGATTTTAGTTTCAAAGGGCTTACAAGATCTTGAAAGATTTGTGAGTAAGTTGTCAAGTGCCGCACGAAGCTTTAGTAAGACTCTAAGTCTCTGACACTATGATCTTGATGTTATATATGTGAAGAACAAATGGAGACAGTCTACCATCTTTTTATGCATTTTAAATAGACAAACCAATTGTGGCAGATGTTCTTACACAAGAGGAAGATCAGGTGGGTGAAACCTGGGGGAATCAAATAAGTGCTAAAAAGTTGAAAAAATGATAGAAATGGAGGAAGAAAGGAAGAGAGATAGAAGATGGATCCTACATATATCTCATTGACCATATGGAAGGAAACAAATCAGATACATTTTGAAGGCAAAAAGAGCAACATATAGAAGATCAAGACAGACTACTCATGCCTTTACTATTTTTGGTGTAAACAAGTAGCTATAGACAACACTGAAAATGTACTTAATACAATTGACTGGTTGTAATTAGAATAATTAGGATTTTGTAAAGAGAATTTTGTGATGGGGGTACTATACTTTGTTGTAGTACACCTATGAATATATAGAAGTAAATTTTATCATTCTCAAAAAAAATTATGGATACTCTCTCAAACTATGAAGCAGTAAATGGGCAAAAACTACACAAGGACGAATGTTTGTGTTTCTTTATCATAATGTGACTTCAAAGGTAAAAGATAAGGTGTTTGAAATTACAAAAATTCCTAAAAAGCAGTTCCCTTTACATACTTGGGAGTACCAATTTGTCATGGCAAAAGACTGATTGTTCATTAAAAAGAGATCATAGACAAGATGTTCAATTAACTCAATTCTTGGAAAGAGAAGTTGTTTTATATAGGTGGGAGAGTAACTCTCATTAAACATGTTCTTCTAAGCATGCCCATACATCTATTATCTGCTTGCGACCACTGTAGGTGTGCTAGCACATGTACACAGAATGTTTTCAAAATTTTTCTAGACTAATTATGTTGGATACTCTAGTAAGCATTGAGTATTTTGGACAAATCTTTGTCACCCACTAGAGGAATGCGGCTTGAGATTTAGAATCTTACAAGATGTATCAAAGGCACTTTTTCAAAAATTGTGGTGGAACTTCAGAACTACACAATCTTTATGGAGAATGTATACAAGTAATAAAATATTTGAAAAGAGACCATCCAGTGATTGTGTAGTGGAAAAGAGGGACATATATTTGGAAGAAAAAGTTACAATGCAGAGACTTAATGGAAAAAGAAATAGGTTGACAACTTAAACAAGAAAATACTTACTTTTGGTTGTATAGTTGGTTAGAATTGGGAGCATTGTACAAAATTATTTCACCAGATTTAGGAATCGATAGAATTGCAATATTAGTGAAGGACATAGTGCAAGAAGAAAGATGGAATGAAGAAAGATTGCAAGAAATTTTATGAAGAAATATTTCAGATCAGATTATTCAAGGTATATAAAGCCTCCATCACGTAATGAAATTCAATATAAGCCCTATTGGAAGCTGGACACAAACGGTAAATTCACTGTGGGGACAACATTTAGCCTAATTAGGTAGAGAATGGAATCAATGCAACTATACAAAAAATTTGGATAAAAGGCCTACTAGTGAAGATCTCTTTTCTCCTATGGAGATTATGCAAAGCTAAGGTGCCTCTAGATGACATAGTAAAGAGTTGGGGTATTCAGTTCCCTTCCAATTGTTACTATTGTAAAAATCTAAAAGTGGAAACTATTTCGTATGTGTTTTTAACTTTTCATATTGCTCAATACATATAGAATTCGTTCTACATACCTCTGGTACTTAACATGCAAAATCTATGTTTAAGCCAAGTTATTAATATGTGGTGGGAAGCTCGAGTAACTCACCATGTTAAAAATGCATTTCTAGCAATTCCATCAATAATAGTCTAGGAATTATGGAAAAGAAAGAATGTTATTAGACATGGTGGAAGGATGTCTAGTAACATACCAGATTATGCACAATATTGAGATGTTTAGGAAATTGCAGACATGTCTCCTACAAGTACAATACATTTCTACAATCCCTGAAGTCCCACACTCCAAAAAAAAGGTGATATTAATAAGCTAGAGAACTCCAGATATTGGATGGGTAAAATGCGATACCTATGGTGTTTCTTAGGAAATCCTGGAAAAAGGCTCTTGCGGATTCTGTCTAAGGGATGAGAATGGTAACCTACTAGAAGCTAAAGCAAAAGAAATGAATAACTTGCACTACACACACACACTAAATAAGAAGCTAAGTCCATAGTGCAACCAATAAGATATGTAGAGGAGAGACAGTATCAACAAGTCATAATAGAGACTGATTCATTGCTACTGAAGATTTGGGAGATACCTAGCAAATAATGGAAGAGGTAGAGGAAATCTGGAGGAAAATTAATGAAAGGACAGTGAGAGTAACACTCATATTCTGAGAGAAGGAAATCAATTTGCCGATTATTTGGCTAATGCGGCACTGAATGATGGAGAAATAGAAGTAGAATCCTTCTTGTACCCAGGAGTACAAGGAAGGAGCTGATTAACAACGATAAACTCAATCTTTAAAACATAAGAAGCAGACCATGCAAGAGATGACAAATAGGAGAGCCAAGTGGAGAAAGAACATTGTTTTTTATAAATAAATCCCTTGGTGGGAGGAGAACATGGAAAACAATTTTTTTAGCTGATATATATTATTTGTTTTTGCAGGAAAACAACTAAGGAGGATAAAGGACACCAACATAATTATACATCAATTGAATACTTCTATACCAAAAGAGAATGAATATTTATCAATCACTTGTATTCGGATTGACTCATAGAGGTGATTTGATGTGTGGCATTAGCATCCTATGATGTTCATCCTATTGAATCGTCAATATTGAGACACAAAATATTGAGGAAAGTGACTGATATTTCCATATTAACACAACTACAACTATTTAAAATGGAAAAATTAAAATCAAATGTAGAGAAGGGCACAAAAGGTAACAAGCACAGAGAACAAATCAACAGCAAACACAAGATTCAACACTTACGAAAACAACATCTCCGAGATGGCTCACACACGCACAACAAAGAAAAGGAAAAGAGAAATGAGCAGTTCAACTATTAGCAATGATGATAAGCAACCAAATCCATAGACCAACAAAATATTTAAATCTAACAATACATATTCATCACAGCAACAAAAGGCATTGTATAAGCAAAGAAAGCAATAGGAACCAAGATTAGATAATCTCAAAATGGAACAGACTTCAGAGATTTGTGATCATCAATTTTCTTTTGTTTTACTATCTGTGATTTTCTTTTTGAACATTTTGCTTTTATCTTTTACATTACAATATTGTAAGAAAAATTGTGTAAAATAAAATAAAATAAAATAAAAATATGTTATCCAATAAACATTTATTCTTGATAAGATGATTGTTACGAAGAATAAACTTTAATTACTATTACTAAAAACATATTTCCTTTTACCGAATTTCATTGGCATGTCAACTGAGGGTATGTTTGGTAGGAAGAAGAACATTTTTAATTTTTTCATGTTTAGTTGTAATAGAACATAGAGACCTAACTGAAGCATAGTTTACTAGTATGGGTAATAATGGTAGCCAGTGGGATCAACAACTAGAGAAAATGTTGGCAATGACGAGTAAGCACTCGGCGTATCAGATGGAGATCTGGTCGAGGGACATGAAGAAATGGATGACAAAAATTTAAAGGATGATGTGACTGGAATATTGGACGCAAGAAGCGGTGAATTCGGAGTGGTGTGGATAAATTATTTGGTAAGGAGATCGAAGAGAATGCCCAAGTTATTGAGTTGGATAGAGTTGATAGATGAGACCTAGGATCAACATTGAAGCAAATGGAAATGTGGTTTCATCAAAGCGAACTGTCGAGCTATATAGAGGCGTCCAGGGGGGGCTTTATCAAGGTAGAGATAACCATAGTGTATAGAGTTGTACCCAAGAAAAACGCATGACACACTACGAAAGTCAAACTTATGTTTGTTATATGGGCGAATGTAAGAAAAGAAGGGCACCCAAAGGCTTTTAGAAAAGTATAGTTAGGTGATCTGTGACATGCAAGTTAAAATGGAGATATGTTGTTGTTCAAGGGGGAAGGGAGATGATTTATTCGATATACGGTTTTACCAAACGTGAATTACCGGTAACAGGAAGGAGAAGAACTGTGTGCTAAGATGCTTAAGCTGGTTTCAACTATATGACAATGTTTGCGTTCAACTTTGTCGTGTTGTTCATGTGTATGAGGACAAGAAACTCAGTGAGAGATACGGAATTGAGAGAGGATGGGAGATAAAGCACGAAATTCACCACCCCAATCTGAATGGATTGATTTAATCTTAGTGTTAAATTGATTTTTCACAAGCAACTTGAATTGTAGGAAATGGAAGCAACTTCCCATTTCAATTTCATTGGAATTCCCCAGATAAAGTTGGAAAAATCATCAACAAAGACAAGAAAATATTTTTGACCTTCAGAAGATAAATGAGGAGCAGGACCCCAAACATCGACAAATACGAGTTGTAAAATATATGAACTTTTATTAATTGAAATTGGAAGATTGAGGTGAACTTTTATTAATTGAAATTGGAAGATTGTAACTTTTGTGACTTGTTGAGTTGACAAGCACTACATATATGATTAAAATTGAAACTAAAACAAAGTAAACTATGCTCCTGTAAGACTTGATGGAGCACTCGATATAGTAATACAGATTGTATCTAACCAGGAGACCTAACTACACTAAATAAGTTATCCCTTGTCCTTAGGATTACTAGGTAGATTAGGAATCGTAGTCAAAGCAAGAGACGAGCTACATGTTCCACTAGGTTGGCTTAAAATGTTTGGAAAATCAACTCATTTTCAAAATGTTATTTTATCCTTCAATTTTTTTTCTTACCTTACATATACCCTGTAACCGACCATCCCATTCAAAAAAAAGTTTTAAAAAAGTAACTTTTTATTTTGAATTTCAAATATATTTTTATCCCTATCCACAAATCAATTCCCCGCCCCCTCCCCAACCCCCAATCAAACAAAAAATTAAAAATTATTTTTGAAATATTTCAAATTTTTTAAGAATTTTTTTTTTTACCTAACCCAACCCCTACCCCCAATAAAATATACATTGCCCCCCCCCCCCCCAAAAAAAAAAAAAAACAAGGCTACCACCTCCCTGTCACCCGTCAATATTTAAAAAAATATATATATTTTTGGTAGTATTTCAATTTTTATTTTATTTTACTCCCCCCACCCCCACCCCCGAATCACGTGCTAGCCCCAATCAATTTTTTTTTTCAAAAAAAAAACATTTTTATGCCACCCAGCCCCAACCCCCTTCCCCCGCAACCCCATCAATTTATATATTTTTGAAAGAAAAAAAAAATCTGGGTCAGATCTCACTCACTTAGAGTCGAATTTTAGGACGATCATCGGGGTCTTGTCTAATTTGGGTGTCGGGTCCTAAATTAATCATTGGGGTTGATTTTTCGATTAGAAATTATTTTCCTAATGAGTATTTTTTAGTCTCAAGCCAAAAATAAAAGATATTTTTGAAAAATATTTTTCATTCGTCAACCAAACATTAAAAATATTTTTCCAAATAATATTTTCTACTTACTAACCAAACATGAGAAAATAAATTAGAAATTCACTAATTTTCCAAAAAAATATTTTCCATGAAAACATTTTCCTTCCTACCAAACACACTCTATCATCAATTCTTCACATTAATTTTCTTTTCTTTGAACTACAAATTTCATTTTTTTCAATAGGTTTTACTTTCATAATAGATGTCCATATTCCAAAATGCAATCAGATAATACATTGAAAAACTAATTTGAACGAATTAATAGTTCATATTCTATTTAGACTACTACAAAATCATGAACTAGATTACTAGATCAATATTTGATAAGATACCAACCAAGAAATCTAGTATTTGCCATGCTTTTTTAATCACATCAAAGAATGAAGAGATAAGTCAGGGTGCTGTAAAGTACATTGAATATAGAATATATGGTTTCATATTATATAGCGTCTCTAACTAATAATAATAATAATAATAATAATAATAATAATAATAATAATACTTTATGTATGGCATATATGTATAAATTTTCTTTCACATAACAAAAATCAAACTATAAGAAGGATCATTTATAGTCAAATATTAGTTGTCAGGCCACTTATGATCATCGTGTATCGTGAGATAAACTTGTTCAATGTTTTTTTTTAAATTCTCAAGCTCCATACTTAGTAAAAACTTTGAGGTGTTATACCAATTAAAACAACAATTTCATTCATAAAATTCATAAAATTAAGAGTCTTCTAACACAATTTTATTATTTTTTATGACAAGAAAATCCGCAGTCGCTATCCTTTGTGTTGGGGAATGAGAAAACATGATGTTTATAGTTTTGATGGATGACAAAGAGTTGTAGTTTTGATGGATGACAAAGAATTGATGTTTTGATCACTAACAAAGAGTCTTGATGTGTAACAAATCATTGGTTATCATCATCAAAAAGGGGGAAAATGTTGGGAAGTAGGAGAACAAATAAAATAGTTTTGATGATTGATAAAGTGAAAGCATGGTGTCGTATGTATACAATTATGAGAGATTGCGGCGAATAAGAAAAAGAATTGAGGCAAAGAAGAAAAAGTGCAGAATTGTAAAGAAGGAAAAGAAGGAAACAAATATGGAAATAAATAAAGAAGGAAAGAAATAAAAAAGTAGCAATTCAAGTCAAAGAAGGAAAGAAATAAAAAAATAGCAATCCAACCCAAAGAAGGAAAGAAATAAAGAAATTACAATTCAAGTCAAATAAGGAAAGAAGTAAATATAGACAAGTTCAAGAAGGAAAAGGATTTGTAATTTCTTTCTTTGTAGAAGTTGAAGGCAAATCAAATCTATAAAAGGATCAAGAAGTTGAAGGAAAAAAGTATCTTTGCATAAACAAAAATTGAGAGAATTTATCAGCAAAGCCAGAACAATTGCCATTGCATATTCACGAAATATATCATCTTGAGAGCAGTATTTTCTGGAGAAAAAACGCAGGCCTTCGTCACAGAAACGCAAGGACCAGGTTCACCTTCAGCAAAGCAAAATAAGAACTAGGTTCACGAAACCTGTTTTACTCAGAACTATTGGATATTGAAGTTTGATCAATTAAAGTCTAGGGTTATTAGTCTTTGTTGATTTGTTCTAGGTTTATTATTGAGTTGTAATAATTCCTAGATTTGTAACAAGAAGTGGGTTTGACTTCTTGGGAGTTGAGTCTTGAGAGAATTCTAACAAGAAGTGGGTTTGACTTCTTGGGAGTTGAGTCTTGAGAGAATTGTAAACAAGAAGTGGGTTTGACTTCTTGGGTGGTTAGAGTTAAGAAAAGTTGAGAGCTTTTGTAAACAAGAAGCGAGTTTGACTTCTTGTTGAGTGGAGAGTTTCCGATTATAGTTAATCGAAAAGGGTAGAAGTTTAGAGTTAGATTCATTGATTAACTGAGTTGTAAATCTTGAATTAATATAAAACTTCGGTGTGGTTTTTCCCTTCCTTGACTTAGGAAGGTTTCCACGATAAATCTTTGTTTTATTGTGTTACGACAAAATTACAAGAACCTGGTTCTTGTTCTAGGGGTAAGGTTTCTTCAATTGGTATCAGAGCAGGTCTTTTAATTAAAAGACTAACATCTTGAAAAGGATCAATGGATGCACCACCTACACCACAAGAAGGAGCTTCTCAAACTCGACCACCACTGTTTAATGGAAAGTATTATGGATGGTGGAAGAATCGCATGATGGATCATTTACTAGGAGAAAATCCAGACCTATGGGGAGTCGTGTTGGACGGTCCAACCATACCCATGAAGAATGGAATTGATGGAACCACTCAAGTACCAAAAGATAGAAAAGAATGGAAGAAAAAAAGATCTTGATATGCGGAATAGGTCCAAATGAATACAATCGAATCTCATCATGTCAAGATGCAAAAGCAATATGGGAAACTTTGCAAACTGCGCATGAAGAAACAACTCAGGTAAAGAAGTCTAAAATTGATAACTTGAACAGACAATACGAACTGTTTCAAATGGCAGAAGGTGAAACAATCCAAGATATGCACACCAGGTTCACTGCTATCATTAATGAAATATACTCACTAGGTGAAATAATTCCCAATGGAAAAGCAGTCAGAAAACTTTTGAGTGTTCTTCCAGAATCTTGGGAAAGCAAAGTAATGAAGCCTGTGATCTAGATAAGTTAGCTATGGATGAACTCATTGGAAATGTCATGACTTATGAACTCGAGAAAAAACAAGAAAAGGAAATTTGAGGCAAAAGAAAAGAGAAGAACCTGGTTCTTACAAGCACAACACCAGAAAATTTTGAGGACAAAAACATTGCGTTAATGACCAAAAGGTTCTCAAAAATGTTAAAAAAGGGACAGGTGTACCACAAAAGGAACTCTCAAAAAATCACTGAAAATCCAATAGATCAAGTATGTTACAAGTGTGGAAGTCCGGATCACTTTGTCAAGTTATGTCCATTAAATGCTCTAGAGAAAAAGAGGAATAGTTCAGAAAAAGAAAAGGAAATCAAGAATGATAAGTACATTCCCACAAACAGAAGAATGACCAATCAAGAAGCGGATCTTTCAACGAGAAGAGCCTTTGCCGCTATGGGGAACTTATCTGAAGAAGAATTTAAGGATGAAGGGTTTGAAAATCAGTCACTACTTGCAATAGAACAATCAAATAAATATGATTTTCTTGCACTCATTGCTGAAACAGATTCTGAAGATGATGATGAAGATGACAAACAAAGCAAGGTAAGTTTTCATCACATCAAAGTAAATATTGAATCATATTCTAAAAAGGAACTAGAGTCCTTATTGAGTACTCTTATAGATACATATCAGTCTGTTAATTCTGAAAGAGAACAAGTGATGGAAAACTATGCATCTTTAAGAGAAGTCAATGACAATCTTGAGAAAAACAATTACTTTCTTCAAAATAAATTAAAAGAACAGATTAAAATCTCAGAGTTAAGTCACAAGGGCAAAAACTCTGCTAGTGAACTTCAATTAGCTCTAGAAGAAAAAATAAAATTGTTAACCATAGAATGTCAAGCTTTAACAGAAAGGAATAGGTTGCTACAAGAAAATCTTGATCATACCAAACTGGATCTGGAAAGAAATCTTAGATGGACCAGGTCCTCTGAAATTTTAACTCAGATTCAAGAAAGCCAAACCACTAGTCGAAGTGGGATATGTTTTAAAAAATAGAATAATCTTGTGTCACACACTATTCACATGTCTAAAAGTTTATGCACTCATTGTGGAAACTCAGGTCATTTAAAGAATCAATGTAAAGCTTTATTTGAGGCTTTCCAGAAAAATGTTAAGTTCACCAAAAGGGAAAAGACTGATACGGCTAAGAACCTGGTTCGAAATAAAAATGCTCCAAATAAAAGGTTTTCTTTGCCTTTATGGGCTAGAAGAAATCTTATTCATCATTTTACTCACATAAAGGGGCCCAAGCTAATCTGGGTTCCCAAGACTAATCTTTGACTAGTGTTTCAGGTGAAGGTGAGAGGGAAAAGGCCAACTTGGTACATGAATAGTGCATGCTCCAAACATGTGCTAAAAATGGTAGAAAATTTCCTCTCGCTCTTTGATTTTCAAGGAGACAGTTTATTCCTTGAAAAGGAGGAGAAAAAAAAGTTGAAGAAAGTGACATGATATCAAACATCTTTGATGATGCAAATTTAGGGAACACTGCATATGAACCTGGTTCACAGCTAACAATCATTGATGCACCTGCAACATGAATTACTACTAATCTATGGTTCTGGAGATTGGGGGAATATTAGAGCAATCGGGACAGTAAGAGTATGGCACACCTTTAGGGGGAACTTCGTTATGTGAACATGGTCCTTGTTATTCATTGGAAGGTATTGAAAATTGACAAGGGTTGGTTCTCTGTGAATCAGCTTGAGATTCATTTGATCTGGGAGAATATGATGATGCGACATTCTCATGAAGGCCTTGAATATGAAGAACTTGAGAAAAATCAGTCAAAGCATGGTCTTATCGAAACAAGTTGATGCATTATCATGATTTCCTTTAATAATTGGCTAGTAAACGAATAATCTTACGCTTGAGTTATTATACAATGAATATCTGCTAACTCAACCTCGTATTGTAACAGGTACACACTCAAATCGCATCTCAAACAATGTTTAGAAAGTCTGCGGATGTTATCTCTACTCTTTGCTAACACCATTAAGTAAATCATGGAGAAACACAAAAAAAAGGGAACCTGGTTTCTCTGTAATACTCAGGTATGTACCATCCTTTTTCAATGCATTAATTTCCTGAGTTTGGGTCAAACATAAGCACTAATGAACCTGGTTGATCATAAAATGAACCTGGTTGATCATAAAAAATTCAACTTTCTTAAAGATCATCAAGAACCCTCTTTGACAATAAGCATCGTTCAGTCTCAAACTGCTCTAATGATGAAAATCTCAGTATTGAAGTCACTCATGCTTTAGTTTAGGGGGAACCTTGCTTTACCACCCACATCTGAAACAGGTTCACAAACTCCAAATTGATATTTCATCCATTCCAAGTGTATAACCTGTCTATCTCTCAAGGGGAACAACTCTCAAAGAAATAAATTGTTGCTTGCTTTCATTATTGATAAACACATCTATTTGTGCACCAAAATGTGATGAATCTCTTACTAGTAGTTGGTACTCCTTCAAAGTTGTCATCAAGAAAAAGGCTATCAAAAAAAAGAAAAAAAAAAGAAAGAAAATCATGGAGGAATGAAAATGTTACGGATTAGAGTTAAAAAAAAAATTGATGATGTACCTCATGTTTCTCTTGATGAAATTTCACATTCTAAGAAAACTGATCAGAGTAAAAAAGCTGGTGCACAATGAGCATACTGAAAAAAAATTATCAATGGCAGTAAACATCCCTTTCTTCTTCACTTAAGTAATCTTTGTCCCAATCCTCATCCTCAAATTTTAGACTTTTTGACTCTTTGATGTGCTTATGTCTGTCTCATACTCATGATATTATAGGTTTTTGATTAAGGGCATAAACTGGTACATATTTGTTTATTTCGTTTCTCATTGAAGATCTTAATTGTGTATGAGTTTAAGATGACTAATATCCTCATATTAACTAACCATTTTGTTAGCAGAAGTGTACTTGAAAGTGTTGCCCAAGTGGCTATGAGTTAAAAATGATATTGCACTCATTGAATGTTATTCGAGTTCTTTGGTTATTGGTTTTCAATGATGCCAAAAGGGGGAAATTATATAATGTGGATAGACATATGCATAGTTTGTCATCATCAAAAGGGGGAAAATTGTTGGGGAATGAGAAAACATGAAGTTTGTAGTTTTGATGGATGACAAAGAGTTGTAGTTTTGATGGATGACAAAGAATTGAAGTTTTGATCACCAACAAAGAGTCTTGATGTGTAACAAATCATTGGTTATCATCATCAAAAAGGGGGAAAATGTTGGGAAGTAGGAGAACAAATAAAATAGTTTTGATGATTGATAAAGTGAAGGCATGGTGTCGTATGTGTACAATTATGAGAGATTGCGGCGAAGAAGAAAAAGAATTGAGGCAAAGAAGAAAAAGTGCAGAATTGTAAAGAAGGAAAAGAAGGAAACAAATACGGAAATAAATAAAGAAGGAAAGAAATAAAAAAGTAGCAATTCAAGTCAAAGAAGAAAAGAAATAAAAAAGTAGCAATCCAACCCAAAGAAGGAAAGAAATAAAGAAATTACAATTCAAGTCAAATAAGGAAAGAAGTAAATATAGACAAGTTCAAGAAGGAAAAGGATTTGTAATTCCTTTCTTTGTAGAAGTTGAAGGCAAATCAAATCTATAAAAGGACCAAGAAGTTGAAGGAAAAAAGTATCTTTACATAAATAAAAATTGAGAGAATTTATCAGCAAAGCCAGAACAATTGCCATTGCATATTCACGAAATATATCATCTTGAGAGCAGTATTTTCTGGAGAAAAAACGCAGGCCTTCGTCACAGAAACGCAAGGACCAGGTTCACCTTCAGCAAAGCAAAATAAGAACCAGGTTCACGAAACTTATTTTACTCAGAACTATTGGCTATTGAAGTTTGATCAATTAAAGTCTAGGGTTATTAGTCTTTGTTGATTTGTTCTAGGTTTATTATTGAGTTGTAATAATTCCTAGATTTGTAACAAGAAGTGGGTTTGACTTCTTGGGAGTTGAGTCTTGAGAGAATTCTAACAAGAAGTGGGTTTGACTTCTTGGGAGTTGAGTCTTGAGAGAATTGTAAATAAGAAGTGGGTTTGACTTCTTGGGTGGTTAGAGTTAAGAAAAGTTGAGAGCTTTTGTAAACAAGAAGCGAGTTTGACTTCTTGTTGAGTGGAGAGTTTCCGATTATAGTTAATCGAAAAGGGTAGAAGTTTAGAGTTAGATTCATTGAGTAACTGAGTTGTAAATCTTGAATTAATATAAAACTTCGGTGTGGTTTTTCCCTTCCTTGAGTTAGGAAGGTTTCCACGATAAATCTTTGTTTTATTGTGTTACGACAAAATTACAAGAACCTGGTTCTTGTTCTAGGGGTAAGGTTTCTTCACTTTGGATGCGGATAGGGTAAAATCACCGTTCTTATGCAATAGCTCGCAAACCACATAGGAGAGATAATCTGCACTATACGTTTATTTTATGAAACAAATGATTTCTGATATTTTTCTAAATAAAAAATTAGTGTGTTTAAAGAGAAAATGATCTTAAGACTCTTGTTTTGATCTGATCAAATTAAACAATTTTAGTTCTTTTTTTAAAAGAAAATATACTTAATAGATTGAAATGTAAACTAATTAAATTCAGACCTTCAATAAGCATAAATAAAAAAAATTGTAATAGGAGGAAGTAGTAACGTGTTTTGTGTTTACATAACATAATGAACACCATTATGAATTGTAAAACAAGATGGAGTTTTGATACGAAAGAAAGTACATTGCGTAATTAAAATATAAATACGTCTAATCATATTTTATTGTAAAATTTAAATATATTATTTCTATTTTTAACTGGACGAAATTATATTAATCTGTTTTCCTATCAATCATCATTATTGAATATTTCTTTTTTATTTCTACACTTTTTATTACCACATTAATTTCTCTTCACTTTCATAAAATAAAATGAATCTGGAAAAGTGTGAAAGAAAAACACAGAAAGAAGTAATTGGTATTGCCTCCGTCCGAAATTATTTATCATGTTATGCTTTTTGAAAGTCAATTTGATTAATTTTCCAAGTTAAATTGGATAACATTAATTTGATATTTTAAACAAAAAAATTAGACATTCTAAAACTATATGAAAAGTACTTTAAATTACAATTTTTTGCATATTAATATGATTAAAAAGTACATCTTAAAATATTAGTCAAAGTTTTTATAGTTTGACTCTAAAAATAGAAATAATGACAAATAATTCCAAACGAAAAGAGTATTAGTCTTTGAAATAAAATAGAGTATTTATTGTTAGTAAAAGGTGACAGATATAGCATGAAATAGCGACGGCTCTATTTTTATCAAAAAATTATATTATACATAATGATTAATTTTAATATAATAAATATTAACACAAAATTGACACCTCATAAATAAATTAAAGATTTAATATAGTGGTTAGAGATTTGCACACTCCATGAGGTCATAATCAATACTTATGGAAGCATAATCAATAGATAATTTTATATTTAATATTATTTAAAAAAGGACATTTATAACTATGGTACTATCAAAATAAATGCGGTAGGCAAGCGTCATGGGTGATTAATAACCAATTATTCACGTGGGCATATCCTGTGTTTGGTCCACTTAATTTTTCCATCTTAGCTTAGCTCAACAGATAAGACCAAATTCCTGCCTAACATATTTCATTATTTTAATTTATAATAATGGGCAACAGTTTTAACTAATTTGGGATTTCTTCACTTGAGTGGCTAGGAATTTCTCAAAATAGATTTTTTTTTTTTTTGAAATTATTTTCTAAGTATCAGATGAGTATTGTAACGTGAAAATTCAAGTTTAATTAGGTATTAAATAATTGGTAGTAAAGTTGGTGTGGCAAAGAGAGTGTAAGGAATGAATTATGAGTATTACTAAGTAATATATTTGTATTTCGCTAAATAATAATTGCATTAAACTTGCAAATAATCCTTAACTAAATCTATACATTAAATCTATACATTAAAAATGATGGGGAAAATAGACTTTTTTAAAAATATTAGCAATATTTCAATATAAATTTAATTATTTGTCATTATCACATAACTCAAGAACCTCTAATGAATAAATTGTTCAGAAAATAATAAATCATTGATTTTTTAATGAGAAAATTGTACATAATAACAAACGTTTAAATCAAAACAAATCTTTATAGCTACTATTTCATATATTTGTATTTTCACAGTAAATGTGCATCTAATGTTACACCATCTTAGTAATTCAGTTGGGACCCATGAATTTAAGAAAAATACGAAAGATTTATTTTATAAAAATTCCTTCACTATTTTTTCTCTCCCATTTTCTTTCAGTTTCTCCTAAAATCTCTTTCCAACTCAGTTTTATTTTAGTCGGTTGTTGTTCCAAACATTTCCTGAAAGTAGAGGACAAGTTTTAAATCTTAATGCAGGCAAGGCATATCTCGTTGAATCAGTCTTTTTCGCCACATCGTGTTGGGGCTCACACATTTCAAAAAATCAAAGATTTATTTTTATATAAATCCCCGTGCTATCTTTTCGCTCCCATTCGCTTTTAATTTCTTCGTAAAAGTTGCAATTTTTCTTAAAAGTCACAAGTTTTCATAAAAGGTGAAGGCTAGTTTTGAAATAAATAAATTAAACGAGAATCCTGCTATGTAGTGGCGCCATGTGGGTGGACTTAAAGTTCTCTCTCTCTTGTGTGTGTGGCAACTCAACTCTAAATCCTAGTTTATGCCTGTATAAAGAGTACTAAATTCTCTTAAAAGACATTCTGGAAATTCCATAAAGAGATCAAGATCTCGAATACTCCGCTAATTGATGGATTATTCATATAGAGAGGTAAAACCTAAATCATCCTAGTTCAAGAACTACGCCATTAACGGTCCTTGAATGACGGATAAATCCTAAGAGAATAGATCCAAGGGATCAACATAATTGTAATCGCAGTCTGTCTTGATCAATAAAGTTACGTTTATACTTATTTTATTGTCATTGAAATTTATTTTCTGTCACTTTAAAATGTTGCAAACAAATTGGCACGCCCAATGGTACCAAACCTGCTCTTCATCTCTTCTCTCTTAAATTAAATCTGATGATCAAAAGCTGCAAAGGTGGAAGAATGAATACTTCAAGCCTCATCTCTCAGTTTCATCAAATCTACACTCCGACAAGCCATGAAGCAAGGAGGTTTGTAGACATTGAAATTTTGTGGGAGACTACAAGATGCGTTCAATTCGAGATAGGACTCTACAAATTATGTTCTTCTCAAATTAGGATTCTTGGAAGCTACTCAACTCTAAACCCCCAGTTTATGCCTATATAAAGGCAACTGAATTCTTGTAAAAGACATCTCAGAAATTCCATAAAGAGATCAAGATCTCGAATACTCCACAAATTGATGGATTATTCATATAGAGAAGTCAAACCTAAATCATCTTAGTTCGAGAACTACTAACGACCCTCAAATCATGGATAAATCCTAAGAGAGTAGAATCAAGGGATCAATAGAATTGTACTCGCAATTTACCTTGACCAATAAAGTTACGTTTATACTTATTTTATTGTGATCAAAATTTATTTTCTATCCCTTTAAAATGTTGTAAACAAATTTTGCACGCCCAGTGGGACCAAATCTACTCTTCATCTCTTCTCTCTTAAATTAAATTTGAAAATCTAAAGCTGCAAAGTTGGAAGAATGAGTACGTCAAGCCTCGTCTCTCTGATCAAATCTACACTCCGACAAACCTTGAAGCAGGGGACATTTGTAGACACTGAAATTTTGTGGGTGTCTACAAGAGCGTTCAATTCGAGTTAAGACTCTACAAATTATGTTCGACTCAGAATAGGATTCGTGGAAGCTACTCAACTCTAAACCCCAGTTTATGCCTATATAAAGACAACTGAATTCTCGTAAAAGATATCTCAGAAATTCCATAAAGAGATCAAGATCTCGAATACTCCACAAATTGATGAATTATTCATATAGAGAAGTCAAACCTTAGTCATCCTAGTTCGAGAACTACGTCATTAACGACCCTCGAATCATGGATAAATCTTAAAAAAGTAGAATAAAGGGATCAATAAAATTATACTCGCAATCTATCTTGATCAATAAAGTTACGTTTCTACTTATTTTATGTGATCACAATTTATTTTCCATCACTTTAAAATGTTGCAAACAAAATAAAGTACTTATTTATACACATTTAAAATTGAGGCGTTAAATATGAAACGAGGCTACCACCAAATTATAAAGTACCCACGGTGTATTTCTTCTTTAAAATATAATAAAATATTTATTTAACTGTTGTTTTCTTTTCAAGCTTATCAATTTTAAAAAAAAATAGAATTCCATTATTTTTTTAAATAAATAGAGTTGTAATTGTGTACTTTAAAAAAATATTTTTGTAATTAGATGCAATGACTATTATAAAGTACCCACGGTGTATTTCTTCTTTAAAATATAATAAAATATTTATTTAACTGTTGTTTTCTTTTCAAGCTTATCAAATTTAAAAAAAAATAGAATTCCATTATTTTTTTAAATAAATAGAGTTGTAATTGTGTACTTTAAAAAAATATTTTTGTAATTAGATGCAATGACTATTAATTACAAATAATTTCAATGTGAAATTCTAGTCAACACTTTTTATTTTGGCAAAAAACATTCTTCAAATATACCTCAAACTTAAGTTAGATTCTTAAAGTATTATTTTTAGTAGAAAACATTCTTTGAGTATTTAAAAGTGAATAATTTTCATTCTTATGTGAGATATCGTCAAAAAAATAAGAGATCCTACAAAAATATGAGCAATTCACGTGACTATCAATAAAAGTTTTCCTGCATATTCATTACTTGCTATATGAAGTTCTTGAAAAAAATATTTAAAATCTTAGACATTATTGCTTACGGAAATAAAAAATATTTGGAATGTGTGAGGGTACATTATCTGTTCTTTCTCTCATTTAGTAACGGAAAGAAGTTGGAGCTTAATTATCTTTACCTTTTTCATAGCCAAACTGTGTTTAGATCAATAATTTTTTTGGACCAATGTGATATTAAAGTGATCAAAATATTGAGTATGTCTCGCATTTGAGTTTCTTTCTACATTATTAGAAGCGGAAGTCTCCACAACCGCCGCTTCTAGTATATTGAATTGAGAAGAAACATATTTCAACTAATAATATTTTTAATATAAAATAAATGAAAAATAAATGAATAAACTGTCAAATTAAAAGATTTTGCATAATGCTAAACTCAATAATCAAAAAAGTTTACGATAATATTTTTGACAAATCTAAAAATAATAATTAGGAAGGAATGACTTGATTTTGTTAATTTTCCGAAAAATTAAAATACATGGATGAAAATTATTCACTTTTAAATACTTGAAAGATGTTTCTTGCTAATATGATACTTTAAGGATGTAGTTTACGTTTGGAATATAGTTTAAGAATAATTTTGACAAAAAACTCCAACAAATGATAAGCGAGTGTAATAAAAAAACTATATAATAGAGATAGGAAAAGTTTAAATAAATACAAATGTGGCTATCTTTTAAGTAGCATTTATCCACACAATAATAATATGGAGAAAATTGGAGAAATTAAAAGTTTTAACATGGAGAAAATTCCAAAGAAGCATTTTATTCTAGTTCATGGATTTTGTCATGGTTCTTGGTGTTGGTACAAAATTATCAATTTATTGGAAAAATGTGGTCATAAAGTGACTGCTTTAGACCTTGGTGGTTGTGGAATTAATATGAAACAATTGAATGAAATTGATTCAATATTTGATTATATTCAACCTTTGATGGATCTTATGATATCTTTGCCTAAAGATGAAAAGATTATTTTGGTTAGTCATAGTTATGGTGGTCTTTGTATTTCTCTTGCTATGGAAGCTTTCCCACACAAAATTTCAACAGGAGTTTTTATCTCTGCTTATATGCCTAATCATGTGGATCCACCTTCTCTTCTTATTCTTGAGGTAATTTTCATTATTTTGTTTCAATTTGTATGATTTTTTTTTTCTTTTTGAGGATTTATTTATGACTACTTATGACTTTTTGTTTTTAGCTCTTCTTATTCATGAGGTAATTTTTGCAATCCATGAGTTCAATTTTCATCAAAAAGAAAAAAGGAAAAAAAAAGTACTCTATCTTATCTCAATTTGTGTTATACTTTTTAGCTTTTTAAGAGTTACTTTGATTATTTTTTAATGCTCATTTTATTATATTAGAATAAGATTGAAGTAAATTTCATGGAATAGGATTTGATCCTACTAGATTCAGTCCACTAAAGTCTTGAACAATAGTAAATGATCAGATCTCGTAAGTATTTTCTTTCTCATAAACGAAATCCGCTTTAGAAGATTCTACATAATATTATTTAACATTTTTCACTAAATATGTTATTATTATTCAATTTGTTTGGATTATTGTCATTCATTATTTCATAATATATTATATTGTATTTTACTGTATTATTGTATGGTAGATACAATGTTTAGCTAGATTGTATTGTTCGTTATTTTTTATTAACATTTTAATTGTTTGGTTTGATCGTATCATACTGTATTATAATTTATAAATTTACTTAAATATCCTTAATTATTATAGGATAGGAGATTTGACTAGGTTTAAATAATTAAGGTAAAGATTAAAAAGTTTTTTGAAATATTATGTAAAGATATAGTTGGAAAAAAAAATTAAGTAAAGAATGCATCAAATTGATTGTTCCACAAAATAATTTTTTTTTATTACTATGTAATAACGAAATTTAACAATATAGTACAATACATTTTAAATAACAATTAAAACCAACATTGTAGATATATTAACAATGCAATATAATATAATCAATAACAATGATTCAAACATAATATAAATATTTCACTGTTATTCAATTTATCTATTGTCGTTCCGTCACATAATTATGGGTGAATTGCAGTACTTCAAGAGGACTTCAGTGGAGTCACTTATGGATTGCCAATTTAAGTTTGATCAAGGCATGGAAAATCCACCAACAAGTGCTATTTTTGGCCCACAGTACATGCAGGCTAATCTTTACAAGAATTGCCAACCAGAGGTTATTACCCCTTCTTTTTTTTATTTTAAAAAAATTGATTATAAGATCTATCGGTGAATATATCATAAATTATAATAAATTAAAATAAAAAATAAAAAATAAATATTCAGACTAAGACATATTATATCATCTCTTTAAGAAGATTTATGATATGTATCAATTGAATAGTATAATTTATAACTTGTCTTTTTTAAATATAACAATTCAATAATATCGTATAACTCAAATAAGTCTACGTTAATGGAAGAGTTTAAAGCTTCATCCTTAGAATATCTTCATTCAATATCAAATTTCTTTGTGTTGAGATCTAAAATATTTTTCTCTCTCTTCCCTTTTTTCTTCGACTACACATACAACAATATTATCCCACTCAATTTTTCTTTTTCTTTTTTTTTCTTTCTTTTTTTCATCTTTCACACAAAAAGAAACATCAATATTTTTCTATTTATAAGTGTGAAATTTTCCATACATTACATAGCAAAAAAGTGAGATAATAATATTGTAGAACATGTGGTTGGTGGGTGTTAATGGTACTAGTATATGACATAAGTGGATACATAAGTTCAATCAAGAATAATGACCTTTTTTTAAAAAAGATATACCTATTAACCTATGCACTTCACTATTTTAATTTAATATTGAAATGAATAAACACCAATTAGGATCCTATATGTGTCCTTTGAAACATGTCCAATATTATATGATGCATTAGCGCTATAAAAATTCATCTGTTTTAAGATAGATTTCTTATACTCACTGAATTAATAATTATTATTTTAATATATTTATTAAAGAATAATTTTAAAAATATAATTTTTTAAGATACTATAACTAAGTAACCATCTAAGAAACAATCCTTCGTTATTATCAATAACGTTGGCAATTCTAACTCATTTGTGTATTCATTTATTTTTCTTTTTGATTGGGGGCCAAAAGAAAGTTAAATTAAATGGAAAGACGATTACAAACTCAATTTTTATTAACTCGTTCAGATTTTTTTATAATTATATTGGTTGATGAATTAGTGATACGTAACAGCAGATAAATTATGAACTAAACACATATTTAACCTGCTGAAAGATGAGTAAACTACGGATGAATGTGAGTTATTAGCTTCTTTAGTAAGGCGTTAGTTATACAATGATAATAACATATTTAGTGAAATACTAACAATATATTCATTGAGATCCTAATGTTAATCAGTGCTTTTACTTTTTTTTATTGGTTTTTACTTGTGACATTTAGATTTAACATGCTAATGATTGGCGTGGCTATTGTTCTAAACTATCCCTAGTATTATATCTTGAAAAATAGTAATTAATGTTAAAGGTATAATATTTTTCATCCATTTTTAAGTGTCATGATATTTCTTTTAGAGTTAAACTATCAAAATGTCATGTAACATTTTATAATTACTTTTTCATTATATTGATATGCAAAAAATTATAATTTATAATAATTTTGTATAGCTTTTGAATATTTATTTTTATTTTTTTTAAATATCAAATTGAAATAATCTAATTTATCTTAAAAATTAGTCAAATTAATTTAAAAAAAACATAATATAAAAATTAAAAGTAGACGGAATAGTATAACAAATAATGCAAAAGACGGAGATCATGATAATTTGCACTATTTATTAATATTCTGTTCACATTAGGAGAATTTTCACTTGGGCCCCAAATTTAAAAGTCCAAAATTCCATCAAATATTTAATACTGCATTACAATTATATCTCTCCTTGGATTTTACATATATTAAAAAGTTTGATGAGACATGCAATTTTTGTTAGGACTTGGAATTGTCAAAAATGTTGATTAGACCAGGAAAGTTTTTCATACAAGACATGTCAAAGGAAGGGTTATTGACACAAGAAAAGTATGGATCAGTAAAAAGAGTTTACATTGTAACACAAGATGATCAAGTCATGCAAGAAGAATTTCAAATGTATAATATACACAAAAGTCCTCCTCATGAAGTCAAAATTATTGCCAATTCTGGCCATATGGTTATGATATCTCGACCTCACGAGCTTTTTTTATGCCTACAAGAAATAATTGAAAATTCGTATGATTGATGATCTCAATTTTTCGAAGAGTGAGATATAGTTATTATTATAATAATGATAAATTTATCATTTGGTCATTCATGTTAGAACGAAAATAAGAATTTCAAAACTCATGCCTTTGTCTCGATAGATGTCCTTCGATTTGTCTTGTTTGTTTAATATTTAAATCATGAAATGTTATTGGTTTTCGCGTAAGTTATAATATTTTCTATCTAAACTCCCATGTCTAAATGACCTTGTGGTCATTGTAATGTGTAAGAGCTAGAAAATAGGCTAAAAACATATATGAGTCATTTTACTGATATTTTCAAAACATACCTATTTATTACTCTTTTTCTTTAAAAAGATTTGTTATTTTAAATGAGCGTTCAACTGTATTTAATATGATTAATATATTTATTAAATTAACTAATGTTTATTTATCTATTCAAGTAATGAATTTCAAAATTATAATTATATTCTAGCTAAATATTAAGAAAATGATAAATGAACTTTTATCGAAAATAGCAGATTTTATGTAGGGAAACTCATAAAATATATTAATAATATAGCTACCGTCGCTAATTATTAAAAAAGAAACTTTCACATATAGCTACTTAAAAATAATTAATTACTCTCTATAGCTATAGTTTAATAATTACAATTTGTAGCTACATGTTATTTGGAGGAGAGAGGCGAGTGAGATTGGTAGAGAAAGGAGAGAGGCGAGAGAGAGGTGGAAAAGAGTGGGAGAAAGGTGAATTGTATATGTATATTTGTTAGATAATTGTATATTATACATATGTAATTGTATATATGGCAAGATAGATTGGGAGAGGGAGGAGAGAGACGAGCGAGACTGGGAGAGAGAGGAGAGAGCAGAGCGAGATCGTGAGAGGGGCAGAGAGTAGGAGAGAGGTGAATTGTATATGTATATAATTGTATATTATACATATACATTTGTATAAATGGCAAGCGAGATTGGGAGAGGGAGGAGAGAGGCGAGCGAGAGAGGGCAGAGCGTGGGAGAGAGGTGAATTGTATATGTATATAGGCTAAAAAATTGTATATTATACATATTTATTTGTATATCCTGGCGAACTATACATATACAAACATGACTAATTATACAAAATCAAAGTCAGCGCACGTAATTAATGTATAATATTAGTCGTGAATGGTAATTATAGCAAACTATAGCTATGATGAGTAATTATATAGTATAAGTTTGCTTATCCGCATAATTTTCCCTTATTAAAACTGTAGTTAAGGAAAATAATTACATTATCTATAAAATTGGGCTTACAGCGATACTGCGATAGACGAAACGCAATGGAGTGAAGCAAAGAAAAAGCTTTGCTCTCGGCTCTCTCTGGCTAAATACCATAGAAAGAGGAGGTAAACTATTACCTTTTCCTTTGTTGATTCTTCGAAATGTACTACTCTCCGTATTACAGTTGATTCTGCTCCAGAAACTTGATATATGAAAGAGTCACTATCCATAAAGCAGCTTCAACGTCCGCTAAGTAAGTTTTCTCAAACAGTCTATTTTCTATTCTAGTTAACTCTAGTTTCACATAGTATAATGCAGCATTTGAGTTTGTTGGCGAGTTATTGTTTTCATTTGTCGAGTTTTACTATTTTTGGTCCATTAACTTGAGTATTTGAGCTTGACTGCAAGTGTATAATCCAAATTGATTGATTATTTGTATTTTTGAAGTAGTGAGTGTTGAAATTGTTTCAATCCACGAATTTGTATGACTTTTAATGGCTAATTCTTGTATGAGTTTATCTAGAATTGGTCATTTTTGTTCCTGTCTCGTAGAATATGTTGTTACTCGATTTTGATTCTGTAAAATCTATGTAAATCTATTACATATATTTGATCGGAATCGATTTCGTGTGTTTTATTACTTTTCACTGATTTTCTTATAGTACTAATAATAATAATTTGTTTACCTCTTCTTAATATCTTCTTTTGTTGATTTTCTTACAGTAAACTGATTGAGTCTCAAGTCGAATAAAATCCAACTTGTTTATCCTCTAATATTGTTCCTATTGAAAATGAGAATCAAATGCCTTCACAAACAAATGAAGCTACTAATGAAGTTAATGAAATCAAGCAAAGAAGATTTACTTCTAAAGCTTGGCAACATTTTAAACCAGTGAAGATTGATGGTGTCCGTTTTAGTGTTTGTAGGTATTGTAATGCTCGTATCAAGTCGACTAGAAATTGTGGGACAACATCTATGTTAGAACATTTTTGTAGATGTCCCAGAAAGCCAACTAACTTTATAACTGAGAGTGGTTCAGGAGTGAATTATGGCAGCCAACAACAATACTTTGATCAAAACGTTTCAAGAAGAGAGCTTTCTCATGCCATCATTTTGCATGAATATCCACTGTTCATAGTTGATCACGTGGGATTCAAAAAGTTTATGATTATTAGTGCCTTGTAATGTCTTTGAATTTTGTTGAATGTGATTAGGAGTCTTTTGTTGTTGTAACATACAAGAATGTGATTAGCAATCTCTTGTAATTGGAACCTCAATTCTTGAAGTTAAAAAATTCTTGAATTTCATATATGGAGTTGGATGGAATTAAATATATGTTCAGAATCAGTTTTGGTGTTTAAACTTGTCTATGCATATAGTTTGTGCAGATTTTATTTTTTTACAATTATAACAATGTGAATTTTAGTGTTTTTAATGATTTTTAGTGAATTTGGTGAATGAATATTACTTTCGCCTTGTAGTGAATAGAAACTGCTCGAAAGATCAGCATCCAGATAATATAATATTAACATTTTTTTTTAAAAAAACCTTTAAAATCCGTATCATAGCTATTTAAATAATATACTGCCTTCAACAAAAGAATTAATCATTGTCAGTTGGGGCGGGGCAAGACGGTTCATGTGGAGCGGAGCGGAATAAGAAGAAAAAAGAATTGTGCTATGCGGGGCGGAGCGGGGAAAAGACTTGCAGGTTTAACCCGCACCCGCCCTACCCCTCCATTTGTCATCCCTACCAATTTTCATCTCTATGAAGAGTTGATTGTGCAGTTTTGGTCCACCACATACAATACAAAAAAAAGGATAATCTCGATAAAAAAACAATAATATCGAAATTAGAAATTTATAAAAATTAATTTATAATCAATATATTTTATATTACTTTTTTATACATACAGTATAATTTTTAACGAATAATAGTTAACTGACAATATAACTGAAAGATGAACAATCAATAATATTTTTGTGAAATCATAACAAGACAAGAAGAAAGCTCCCTAGGATTAGAGAACATGACCATATGGTCTGCATTGTGAATCATGTGGACCTCATCTGGTGGATTATTGTTAATCAACCACTTTTGGAATTGTTGTTCCTTGAGCACATTGTCCTTGTCACATACAACATAAACACGATGAACACTACCATACTTCTCTTTTGAAAGTGTAGTATTTGCCAATAGGATTGACTCATCGAACAATGGTACGGGTCTCACCAAATATGTTGCAAGAGTCAAGTCCTATAGAGTACCAAAGACAACAATTATTGAGTTTTATCATAATTTATCAAAAAAGTAGTTGACTCATTTGTCATATTAGATTAATTGAATATATCATAACAATGCAAATTAAAGCGAATAATTTGGGTATGATATGGACATATATTAAATTATTATTATTATTATTATTATTATTATTATTATTATTATTATTATTATCCTTTTGATTGTTTTCAAACTATTATTACTAAAAAATATGTACTTTAGTAGTTAGGAACTCATTAAATGAAGAGTAAACGTGAAAATAAATTTCAACATTGAATAATTTACTTATTTTAAATTTTTGAAAATGGAACAGTTCAATTAATATGGACTAAAGGAAGTATAGTTTATGATTAGGAAGTAGAATTCTAATACCCTAGTACGATAGATATATTGACATTGAGCTATATAAGAACTATCTCATATGTGTGAATTAACTGAAAAAAAATAAAAGAAAGTATTGTATTCTTACACTCAATATTGTTCTATAATTCGTTTTACTTTCTTCAGATTTCACTTGTAAACATATTATTGTGATTGTACGGTGGATAAGATATTCAACAATTATAGGTAAATTAACACACACAAAGATGTAAAAAATTGAAAGTTAGGGAAAATAAGTGTGTAGTAGTTTCTTTTTTTTTTTGGTAGAAAAAAAGAGTTTATAGTTTATACATAGTCACCTCAGGAGGGGAGAGTTGATAAAAGTTGGTTGCTAAGACTTTAGGGCCTAACATGAGAGCGGTAGGGGCTTTATCCTGTCCGTTGTTATACACAAATTCAGTATCCATATGTGATTCCACTTGTTGATTATACTGCCAATTTGCAAACAAAAACAATTATTACTAATATATTTTGTATATCAGCAATATAATAGTAGTAATACATGTACACACCCAAAGAGTCAAAACTGTATCTGAATAATGTGAAATAGATCAAATATATTCTCTGTTATTTGAATTTAAAGATGTTATTATTATCTCAAGAGTTCACAAATATCCTTGAGAGAAAAGTCTATATATTTATTGATGTTATAGGCCACATATAACTAATCCTTTCACCTAAATAATCAATTAGGATTCCCACTAAATGATGTTTCATTAATTCTTACACAATTTAAAGCCCACCCAAATCCGTTCTTGCTCAAATAGATTATCGCTAATTTCAATTTTATGAAGTGTTTTTATGCATCGTTATCATTATTAGAGAATATAAATTAGCTATGTAATCTATAGGCAGTCCTCATCTAATCCTTCACTAAATAGGTTCTAGCTAATTGATTATTTTTTTGTAATTTGTCGTTTTTTGTAGCTAAATAAGATTAGCGTGAAATTTTTGTTGGTTAGCTACAAAATTCTTTCAATCATTAATTCCATATTTTTGTGTAGTGTAAGCATATAGAAATTAAATTCATTTGAGCAAACCTGCTGGCCAAGGGCTACAAGATTGAGGTCAGGACCAGGCATGAAAGCTGTCACAAACACAGCCACAACAATTTTTTGAGGGAACTTTTCCATGGCAAGAGATATGTTGATGCCACCCATGCTATGTCCCACTAAAACAACTCTTTCTTGTTGTGGCAAACAATTCATAAATTCCATTAATGGTTCATTATAATCAGCCATTGAATTGAGATCATCAACATGTTTTGGATTAATTCCAGAGGCAGCCATGTCAAGAACACTAACTTTGTGTCCTTCACTTCTTAGAATTGTCACAACTTTGTACCAACACCATGCACCATGACAAGCTCCATGAACTAGTACAAAGTGATTTTTATCACCCTTTTCCATTTTTCCCTCTTTTTCTTGAAGAATTGTTTAGATAACACTTCTCTAGTTATTAAGAGGAATTTATGGTGAAAGAAAATTATTTTATTTACCTATAAATAAATTATTTAGAAGGAGTAGTTGCTCTTTTTGTCCCTTGATTCTTTATGAAATTTGACTTTGGTCCTTGTCATATCCCAATATTCAAATTTAACATTGAATTGACGCGTATTATATTGCTGACTTTACATATAAATTATATTACATTTCGATTATTCTACAACAATTTCACACTCAAGAGTGACCATATATATATATATATATATATATATATATATATATATATATATATATATATATATATATATATATATATATATATATATATATATATATATATATATATATATATATATATAATGTTGTTTAGTTTTGAATCATAAATCTGTCATGTAGGAAGATGAATTAAAGAATTAAAAAAAATATTCTTTAGAAATTGAATAAAAAATAAAAAAATAAACAAATTAAAATAAAAGAAGTAACACACATGAATAATTAGATATAATTAACACCCAATTTATTTCTATTTATGTAAAAACATTACTACTTTGAGACTTTAACCAAGTGTTCTTTAAATATTTTGAATTACAACTAATTGTTATATATATGCCTTGAAAAAATTTGTTATGTAATTTTAAAATATGTGAATTATTTATTATTTCCAAAAGATATCTTTGAGCAAATTCATATCGAAATGGAAATATGTTGGCCCTTCTACTCCAAATCTTGCCACGAATAAAATGTGAAACGGAGAGTAATTCATTTAACTTGTGAAGATTCATGAGTAAAAAGATCACAAATACACAATTCACTTCATTGTACTTAAATAAACATTAATAAGATTCAAATTAAACATTTATCAACATCTAACACTCGGTTTGGATCATTGTCATTTATTATATTGTATTGTATCGTTATCATACATATAATGTTTGTTTTGACTGTTACTTAAAATGTATTGTATTGTTAAATTTCTTTATTATGTAATAATGAAAACCCCATTTTATTGAATAATCGATTTGGTGTGTGCCCATTATTACTTAATTTATTTTTTCAATTATATCCTTGCATAATATTTCATAATACTCTTTACCCTTTATCCTATATTATTTAATTCTAATCATATCTCTTATCCTAAAATAATTTATGATATTTTAGTAAATTCATAAATTATAATACAGTACGATACAATTAAATCAAACAATAAAAATATTATTAAACAACAATAAATAATACAGTTTAACTAAATATTATATTTATCATTCACTACAGTAAAATTCCAATGCAAATTATTTCTATTTATTGTTATCCACATTTAGGCAATCACATCAATTTGGGGGGGGGGGGGAGATGGATGATATGACGTGACATAAAAAGAGATTAAGCAAGAAACCAATATTTTGATGTGTCCAAAGATAATAATCCATTCATATTGTATCTCTAAACAGATATGTTGTCTTTTGTACCTTGACTTTTCAAATATCATTTATTCTATATTTTACTCATTTGGAAATAATCGACATTCTAGGTACTGATTTTTTCTGTATTTGCCGTACGTTAATCCACACAGCGAATTAGAAAGCAACAAATACTTAAGGGCAGAAGATATAATTGAGAACTATTTTACTTTCTTTGTCTCAATTTTTAAGTATTTTAATTTTATTGGTTATAAATTTTAAGAAATAAATAGTGATTCTTAAATTTTATAATCTTAAATAAAAGGCACATGTTGATTGTAGTACTTTAATTAAGGACATGTTTGATATGAGGGTGTCACAATCCAATCTGTTGGACCATATCTAGTGGCGTACGTAGAATTTTTTAGTAAGCGGTGTTGATATTTATAAAAGAAAAGTTAAAAATTTAACTATCGAGTTTTAAAATAAGTTACATCCTTTTCTCATCATTGGCTTAGATTAGTTTTAAACCATGAGTTAAATACTAACTAACGAGAACTTCTATATATTTTGCAAAACAAATGCTTACAAACCGCATTTTTTGTTATATTTTGCAAAAGAAATGCGATAAGCTTCAAGATGAGGTTTGAACCCCCAATCTTAAACACCCAAAGCAAACATAGAACTAACACGCCATTAGGTTACTTCTATAATGATATTAGTGGTTGATTAATTATTAGTCTTTAAAGCTCCTTCACATCAATCATCAAAGACTATAATGATATTTTAGCTTCTTCCTAATTTTCCACACCTAAAACTAATTAAAATTGACTATTTCTAAGTTTCATTGGTAAAATCATTCAACATTTGTATTAATCCACAACTAGACAAACAAGGAAACTTCCAATACGCAATATTTTCAAAGTTCAACAATTTTGGGTTCTAGCTAGCTAGCCTTTTCACAAGATCGATAGGACTAGAAAGATACTTGCCATATATAAATAGTCCAGCCACCACCTATAATTTTAATGAAAAACATATTTTGTTTTTATCATTGTTAGGACCGAAAATAAGCAGGTGTAAATGCGGAAGCTAGCAAAGCACACCTCGAAAGACCACGAGTAAGAAGACAACGAGAAATATACCAAAAGACACAAAGATTTAACGTGGTTCGGTCAATCGACCTACGTCCACAAAGGAGATGAGCAATCCACTATAAATATGAGAGTACAAAATACAGAGAGAAACAACCTCAACCAATTCACTCAGAATACATGGGAGGTTCACACAAGTGATAACGTATCAAGCTTGTGACCCACAAATTCTCCCTCTAACCAAAACTCTCAAAGCCCTTAAGACTACATTGTGAATGCTGATTAAGTTAGAAGGAACATGCCTCTATTTATAGAGTCCTAAACCTTTTCCTACCAAAAAAAGGATTAGTAAATTCAAAACCTTTTCCTAAAAGGAAAACCTATTTATGGTAAGAAATCAGGGCAAATAAAACCCAACAAATCTCCCCATTGGCCTGAATTTCTGACAAAATAAATTTGTTCACCTTCTTTACTTAATCTTCAACAACTTGCTTCTCCACTCCATAATCTCCTATGCAAAATTTATGTCTCAACACAGAGAACCTCTCTGAAACAATTTCTCCAACAAAATCTTCCTTACTGTCAAAAAGGTTGCGGCTAGAACTACACCCGCCAAGATGAACACCTCTTTCTAACCTGGTTCAATCATCGATCATCGAACCACTGAACTTGAGTCCATCATTGAATCTGGCTCTGATACCACTTGTTAGGACCGAAAAAAAGCAGGTGTAAATGCGGAAGCTAGCAAAGCAAACCTCGAAAGACCACGAGTAAGAAGACAACGAGAAATATACCAAAAGACACAAAGATTTAACGTGGTTCGGTCAATCGACCTACGTCCACAAAGGAGATGAGCAATCCACTATAAATATGAGAGTACAAAATACAGAGAGAAACAACCTCAACCAATTCACTCAGAATACATGGGAGGTTCACACAAGTAATAACGTATCAAGCTTGTGACCCACAAATTCTCCCTCTAACCAAAACTCTAAAAGCCCTTAAGACTACATTGTGAATGCTGATTAAGTTAGAAGGAACATGCCTCTATTTATAGAGTCCTAAACCTTTTCCTACCAAAAAAAGGATTAGTAAATTCAAAACCTTTTCCTAAAAGGAAAACCTATTTATGGTAAGAAATCAGGGCAAATAAAACCCAACAATCATCATATACAAAATTGTATATGGGTATTCATTGTTCGGTTTAAATCCATTTTAATTCACTCTAAAAGAAAATTGAACTCATAAAGTTACGAATTTCAATAATTAAGTTGGTATTCCTAGCTTTAGATTTTTGTTGGTTCTATTTTTTTTTTAGATATGCGATGCTATACTTCCAAACACGTATATAGTAGAGTACGTGGCTATGTAATCAAGTTATATATGTACCTTCCTCAATATAGTCATGCCTTATTGTCAAATTTTTTAGCCTCTGTCAAGGCCATGTACTCCGCTTCCGTAGTGGACAAAGTCACTGTAGGTTGCAAAGTTGCCTTCCAACTGACGACAGATCCTCCAAGGGTAAACCTGGTTCAATCATCGATCATCGAACCACTGAACTTGAGTCCATCATTGAATCTGGCTTTGATACCACTTGTTAGGACCGAAAATAAGCAGGTGTAAATGCGGAAGCTAGCAAAGCAAACCTCGAAAGACCACGAGTAAGAAGACAACGAGAAATATACCAAAAGACACAAAGATTTAACGTGGTTCGGTCAATCGACCTACGTCCACAAAGGAGATGAGCAATCCACTATAAATATGAGAGTACAAAATACAGAGAGAAACAACCTCAACCAATTCACTCAGAATACATGGGAGGTTCACACAAGTGATAACGTATCAAGCTTGTGACCCACAAATTCTCCCTCTAACCAAAACTCTAAAAGCCCTTAAGACTACATTGTGAATGCTGATTAAGTTAGAAGGAACATGCCTCTATTTATAGAGTCCTAAACCTTTTCCTACCAAAAAAAGGATTAGTAAATTCAAAACCTTTTCCTAAAAGGAAAACCTATTTATGGTAAGAAATCAGGGCAAATAAAACCCAACAATCATCATATACAAAATTGTATATGGGTATTCATTGTTCGGTTTAAATCCATTTTAATTCACTCTAAAAGAAAATTGAACTCATAAAGTTACGAATTTCAATAATTAAGTTGGTATTCCTAGCTTTAGATTTTTGTTGGTTCTATTTTTTTTTTTAGATATGCGATGCTATACTTCCAAACACGTATATAGTAGAGTACGTGGCTATGTAATCAAGTTATATATGTACCTTCCTCAATATAGTCATGCCTTATTGTCAAATTTTTTAGCCTCTGTCAAGGCCATGTACTCCGCTTCCGTAGTGGACAAAGTCACTGTAGGTTGCAAAGTTGCCTTCCAACTGACGACAGATCCTCCAAGGGTAAACCTGTTCAATCATCGATCATCGAACCACTGAACTTGAGTCCATCATTGAATCTGGCTTTGATACCACTTGTTAGGACCGAAAATAAGCAGGTGTAAATGCGGAAGCTAGCAAAGCAAACCTCGAAAGACCACGAGTAAGAAGACAACGAGAAATATACCAAAAGACACAAAGATTTAACGTGGTTCGGTCAATCGACCTACGTCCACAAAGGAGATGAGCAATCCACTATAAATATGAGAGTACAAAATACAGAGAGAAACAACCTCAACCAATTCACTCAGAATACATGGGAGGTTCACACAAGTGATAACGTATCAAGCTTGTGACCCACAAATTCTCCCTCTAACCAAAACTCTAAAAGCCCTTAATACTACATTGTGAATGCTGATTAAGTTAGAAGGAACATGCCTCTATTTATAGAGTCCTAAACCTTTTCCTACCAAAAAAAGGATTAGTAAATTCAAAACCTTTTCCTAAAAGGAAAACCTATTTATGGTAAGAAATCAGGGCAAATAAAACCCAACAATCATCATATACAAAATTGTATATGGGTATTCATTGTTCGGTTTAAATCTATTTTAATTCACTCTAAAAGAAAATTGAACTCATAAAGTTACGAATTTCAATAATTAAGTTGGTATTCCTAGCTTTAGATTTTTGTTGGTTCTATTTTTTTTTTAGATATGCGATGCTATACTTCCAAACACGTATATAGTAGAGTACGTGTCTATGTAATCAAGTTATATATGTACCTTCCTCAATATAGTCATGCCTTATTGTCAAATTTTTTAGCTATGTTCAACAAACTAAATTAAACTTTTTAGATAATTTAAATTAAATAATGATTAATGATTAGGTGATTCAAAGATGAAATTGCCTTTGAATTATGTGAAATAAATCACTATATCTTTTATATTTTGGGATCAAAAATGTCCTTGTCGTTATTCTAAGAGACGACAAATATCCTCATGAGTTAACACCCCAAATTTATAGTGATGTGGCAAGCTACCTAAGACTAAAATGTTGCTAACTAGAATTAACTTTTAAAAAAAACTAGACCTTCTGTGCACAAAAGTCGTCATGAAAGTCCAAAATATTGCCACTAAAGGTTTTAACTTATTTTTAGCATTAAATTCCGAGTTTGTGTTTTTTCTTCATCATTTTTAAAAAATTACAAATAATACCGGTCAAGAAGGAGCTTTAAGAAATTGTAAGTTTTATTCTTTTGTCATATGTATTGCGTAAAATGTACAATGATGTACTATGTCAGAGGTGATTTGAATCGATAGGTAATTTTGATGATTTTTATAATAATATTTAATGTTTTTCATATTGATAGTGCATGTTATTTATTTTAGAAAATTAGGTTGCAACCAAAAGTTATTTATCCTTTTTTGGTTGAAAAATATGTCTTACTAGCGAAGGATTGTTTCAGCCTTAGTCGCCACTAAAAATCACTCTAAACGTTTAGTGGTAATATTTTTAGATTTTGTGACGACTCTTTTCGTTGCGAAAAGTGTAGTTCCTTTGTAGTAAATTCTAGTTGGCAACGCTTAGGAGGAGGGATTAGTCCCATGTGACTTGATACATCACTAAAAATTTGGGTGGTTAACTTTTGAGGGTATTTGTGGTCTCTTGAAATAACGGCGGGGTATTTTTTTTATCCCAAAATGTAATGAAGGATATAAGTGGTATATTTCGCATAGTTCAGAATGCTTTTGATCCTTTTATGTTCATATATTAACAGCTAGAAAGGAAACCATGAGCTTCAGGCCTTAAGATTGTGAATGAGCTGAGGAAAACTTTTCTTGTTGTTTCCATATTTGCTAGCTTGTATTTCAACTACTTTGACAATACAATATTATTCTACTCTTCTTCTAGTCACTTCATTGTAAATATAGAAGGACTCACAAACTTGATTAATATGTACTTTTGTAAAGAATTCACTGAACTCTCCATAAGGTTCTAGTCTAAATAAACAGGCACAATAGTTTTTAAGAGAGTAAGATTATGAAAAAAAATGACATAACTCTCATCATAAGGAAAGGGGTGTAGAAGGTGTCAGAGATCATCTTTGTCTTCACCCAAGAAACATCACTAATCCTGCAACCAGTCTATACTATATCAAGTGGCAAAGAAAGAGTAGGTGGGATGGTGGCATTACAAGAGGTTTTTGGTTGATTAATGGAGGAAAAACTTTTATTTTTTGGTTGATTAATGAAGGAAAACTCTAATTTAGGGTGGGATGATTATGAGAATGTACGAGGGTTAGGAATAAGTTATAATTAAGCCATGTTGGTTTAATACTTTATCGTATGTTATGAATTGAAATATAGAAGTGGTTCTGTGGGCAATTGATCCGTGAAGAGTCTAGTGAAAAGATCAGATATTGGTATATTGAAGGGCTGTGATTAAATGCAAGTTGATGAAAATCTGTGATCAGGATGATGCCACGTGGAGTTGGTTAGGAAGTTGTTATAAAATCGTAGTTAGAGGAGAGATAAGGAACTAACTTTTGGAAATGCAATTTCTTCCCATTTCTATTTCTGCTTCTCTTCTACTTCTTCGATCTTCTGTTTCTCTTCTTCTTCGATTCCTGTTTCTATTCTTCTCGATCTCACTCTTTCTTCTTTACTGTAATTCAATAATGTCTGCTCAGTAGTTACTTAGCATTGGTTTGTTGTAATTGAGAACTTCTAGAGTCAATAAAGTTACGATTCAATTTATAGATTTTCTTTGAATTGTTGAGACTAAAATTTGTGATCTCAGAGAGATCATAACACTTGGTATCAGAGCCTTCAAACTTGTGCAATTGGAGGAGCAATGGATGAAGGAACGCGATGGAAGATCACTGAAGATAATCTAGTTAGACATGATAAAATGCTAGCCGATTTGCTGAATTCTCAGGATGAGGTATGCCATGCTCAGTCTAAAATTCAAGGAGCATTAGATTTAATTTTGGGAAGGCTGGGAGTATTAGAAAGAGCACCGGAAGTTCCGAATGTGGGAGCAGGTTTGCTGTCCATTCTGAATCCGGACAATCGCAACCGAGCTCAGCCGAATGCTGTTGCGTTACCTATGTGGGAGTTACCTTGTTTTGCTAGTCAGGAGCCTAAGGTGTGGATCCGAAAGTGTGAGCGCTACTTTATACAATATAGGGTGGATAATGAACAGAGGGTAGAATTGGCTGCGTTATACTTGAATGATGTTGCCGAAGTTTGGTATCAATCAATGGTATTAAGTGGAGGAATTCCGAATTGGATCGAGTTTAGGGAGGAATTTATAAGTCGATTTGGGTAAATTGAAGTAGGTGATGTGGTAGAGGAGTTTAATGAACTATAGCAGAGTGGTAATGTGGATTAGTTTTTAGAAAGATATGAAGATCTTAAGGATCAAATGCTTATCTGTAATCCTGCTTTGAACGACGCTCACTTTCTCTCTAGTTTCATTGGAGCCTTAAAAAAGGAGATCAAATTTGAGGTTAAAATTTTCAAGCCGACTATGTTGAAGGAAGCTGTAGAGAAGGTGAGGATGAAGGAAATGGCTATTGAAGTTGCACGCAAGAGAAGTAAAGGAGTTAACCGAATAGTTATTCCAATTGTGCAGGAGACGGGTAACAAGGGCTCTTCTGCAACAGGTAACATAAATGGTCCTTACCGGCTTACTCCTGAGGTTTACGAGTTTAGAAAGTCCAATCATTTGTGTTTTCGTTATGGGGAGAAATATGGTCCAGGGCATCTATGTAAGACGAGACAGTTGAATTGTCTAATAGGAATTATTGAAAATGAAGATGACAATGAACCTGTGTTGGTAACTGAGGAAAATGAAGAGATAACTATCGAAAGAATAGTAGAACAAGAAGTATAACAAGTTGTATGTCTAAATGCACTAACGGGACATAATAAAGGAGAGAACACTATCCTTGTTGGAGGGACTGTGAAGAAGCGAGACTTAGCGATATTAATTGATTCAGGAAGCACTCATAGCTTCATCGATAAACACACAGTTACTGCATTAGTCTATCAACCTTGTCCTTGCTTGCCAGTTCGAGTTACAGTAGCGGATGGCAACTACGTTATGTGTGATTCTCACCGTGAATATTTTTCGTGGAAAATGCAGGAAAGAATTTTCTTGGAAGATTTGCTCATAATTCCTTTAGGTGGTTGTGCATTGGTGTTAGGAAATAATTGGATGAAGAAACACAATCCAACTAAGTTTGATCACGAACGGAGGTGTGTTACTATAGGCAAAAAGACCAATAAGTTGGTGTTGCCGATAATTGCAGAGGAGGGAAATATAAGCATGTTATCTAGTGAAGCCATGAGGAAAATGTTGAAGAAGGGTCAGGATATGGTTACTCATCTTTTTATGATGAATATGGTGACATCAAATGAGGAAGAGGAGGTAGATGAAGGGCTTCAAGTGGTTCTAGTTAAGTATTCATATATTTTTACGGAACTGAAATCACTACCACCAACTAGAGCCTTCGACCATGCGATACGTCTCAAACCAGGAGTGATGCCAATTAGTCTTAGACCCTATCTGTACAATTTCCATCAAAAGAACGAGTTGGAAAAGCAGAAAAAGGAGATGTTAAGCAGTGGAATAATACAAGCGAGTCAATTTCCTTATTAATCACCTGCACTATTAGTAAAGAAAAAAGATGGGACATAGAGATTTTGTGTTGACAATCGATGCTTGAACGACTTGACCATCAAAGACAAATATCCAATTCCTATGGTGGATGATTTTTTTGGATGAATTACATGGTGTTGCAATCTTTTTGGAGGTGGATTTGCGGGCTGGATATCATCAAATTAGAATGAGAGTGGAGGATGTGCATAATACTGCTTTTCGGACTTACATGGGACATTACGAGTTTCAAGTGATGCCCTTCGGACTCACTAATGCGCCAGCAACATTTCAAGTGTTAATGAATCAGTTTTTTCAATCGTTTCTCCAAAAATTTGTTTTCGTCTTCTTTGATGATATATTTATATATAGCAGAAGCAGAGATGAGCATTTGAGGCATTTACAGATTGTATTTGAGACTTTGAGAGCTAATGTACTATTCGCTAAAAAGTCTAATTGTTCTTTTGGTCAAGCTCACGTGGAGTATTTAGGCCATATTATTACAGATGAAGGGGTGTCTACAAATCCTAACAAGATTAAAGCTATGGTGGATTGGCCTAGACCTAAGTCATTAGGAGCTTAAGAGGATTTTTGGGATTAACCGGTTACTATCGTAAGTATGTGTGGAATTATGGAACTATCAGCAGGCCACTCATAGATTTGTTAAGTAAAGAGGCTTTTAAATGGAGTGTGGATGTCGAGACTGCTTTCGAAAACCTTAAAGTAGCTATGAAGACTACGCCTGTATTGACTCTTCCTGATTATACACATGAATTTGTGGTTGATACCGATGCCATTCATGGGGGTATTGGAGTTGTACTTATGCAGCAAGGAAGGCCGATAGCTTTCATTAGCAATTTTTTGGCTACTAAACATCTGGGCAAGTCGATATACGAGAAGGAATATATGGCTTTACTCAATGCAGTAGATAAATGGAGACATTATTTGCAGTTCAAACACTTTGTGGTTAAGACTGATCACCATAGTTTGAAGTACTTTTTGGAATAGCAGGTCACTTTGTCTATTCAACAGAAGGGGTTAATTAATTACTCGGTCTTGATTATGAGGTGCGATACATAAAGGGAACGGAGAATTGAATAGCGGATGCTATATCTAGAAGACAAGAAGGTCTACAGAGTGATGAAAATCAATCCACAGGCCTGCTTATGGTTGTAAGTGTGATGCGTGGATACAAGAGATTATGCACAGTTATAATGAGGATACATACGTTCAAGAGTTGATTACACTGTTATCAGTAAATGTGCATGGGCCTAGTTTATGGCATAACGTTAATGGTGTGTTAAGGAAGAAAGGCAAGGTTCATGTGGGATCTACAAGACCTTTACGACAACAACTCATATCTACTTTTCATGATACTCCTTTAGGAGGACATTTGGGTCAATTGGGCACCTTCAAAAGGTTGGCTCATCATTTCTATTGGCCTAAGATGAGATCTATGGTGAATGAATATTTAGCTCATTGTGAGATTTGCCATCGTAATAAGGACGATAATGCAGCATATCCGGGTCTACTCCAACCATTGCCGATTCCTAATCAAGCTTGGAGTAATATAAGTATGGACTTTATTGAGGGGTTACCAAAGTCGAAGCTAAGGATGATCTTAGTAGTGGTCGATCTATTTACGAAGTATGCTCATTTTATAGCCTTGGCTCATCCATATATTGCAGCAACCGTGGCTGAATTGTATTGGAGACAAATCCACCGATTACATAGTAATCATGACTATATTGTTTCAGATCGAGATAAGGTTTTCTTAAGTCGATTTCGGCAGGAGATGTTCAAACTTTTGGGGACTCAATTGCACTATAGTTCAGCCTATCATCCTCAGAGTGATGGTCAAACTGAAAGAATCAATATGTGCGTTGAAAATTATCTTCGATGTATGACCGCAAGTCAGCCTACACAATGGAAACAATGGTTATTGACTGTGGAATGGTGGTATAATACGAATTTTCACATAGGTCTGCAGTGTACTCCATTCGAAGCATTGTATGGTTATACTCCCCCTCAACTTTCCATTGGTCCTCTTTTGGAAACAATGGTACAAGTTGCAGAGGATGTTGTGATGCACAGGCAACAGTTCCTTCAATTGTTGAAGGAAAATTTAACTACTACCCAAGCTAGAATGAAGTTTTTTGCTGATAGAAATAAAACTGAGCGTAAGTTTTTGGTCGGAGATTGGGTATACTTAAAACTGCAACCATATGGTTAGATGTACGTTGCATTGAGAAAGAATTTGAAGCTTACTTCTAAGTATTATGGTCCTTACTTGATAACAGAAAGGATTGTGTTAGTGACTTAAAATTAGGTCTTTTATCGACTTCAAAGATTCATACGGTATTTCATGTTTCGTTGTTGAAGAAGAAAGTAGGCAATCGTGTAATAGTTCAATCTAAATTACCTTATACGAACGATGAAGGACAATTTTTGGTTAAGACGGTGACCATTTTGCAGCTCCAGATGGTAAAAAGGAACAATGCAGCTGTGGTGCGAGTTTTGGTTCAGTGGTCTAATCTTCCACCGGAGGATGCTACGTGGGAAGATTACGATTTTTTACGCGGTAAGTTTCCTGGTTTTGATTCTCATCCTTGAGGTCAAGGATGTGTTGATGGAGAAAAGAATGTTATGAATTAAAATATAGAAGTGGTTTTGTGGGGAATCGATCCGTGAAGAGTCTAGTGAAAAGATAAGCTATTGGTATATTGTAATGCTGGGATTAAAAGCAAGTTGATGAGAATCTGTGATCAGGATGATGCCACGTGGAGTTGGTTAGGAAGTTCTTATAAAATGGTAGTTAGAGGAGAGATAAGGAACTAACTTTTGGAAATGCAATTTGTTCCCATTTCTGTTTCTACTTCTTTTATTCTTATTCTTCGATCTTCTTCAATTTCCTGTTTCTCTTCTTCTCAATCTCACCCTTTCTTCTTTACTGTAATTCAATAATGTCTGCTCAGTAGTTACTTAGCTTTGGTTTGTTGTAATCGAGAAAATCTAGAATCAATAAAGTTGCGATTCGATTTTTAGATTTTCTTTGAATTGTTTTGACTGAAATTTGTGATCTCAGAGAGATCATAACATCATATTGTTATCTATAGATGTAGAACAAGTCAAGATTCATAAGAAAGATAAGACCCAAGTTTAATAGAGCTTCCAAGAGGGAATGAGAAGAGCTAGGGCATTCAGTGGTAAACTTCCTAAATTATTTGTTTGGTTTTCCTGATTGTGAGATTGATTGTTTCGAATTCATTTTTTAGAGCATACTCAGTAATACATGTGCAATGTAGGGGTGTACAAAACAGAACTCAAACCGAAAAAAACTCGACTAATAGTTTGGTTTGACTTGATTTGGTGTTGGAAAAAAATTCGACTATATTTGGGTCGGGTTGGTTTCAACTAACAAAAACACCCTGACATTATATATATAATTTCAAAATTTTATTTTATAGTAAAAATACTTACTTTGATGAAATTTTTAAATATCTCTTATACTTTTTCATAGTTTTTATCTTTTAATATAATTATTTCATGTTTGGAAGTTAGAATTCTTAATGATCTAATAAAGATTATAGTCTATACATGTTGGTAATTATAATAAAGTTTAAATAAAAGTCAATATTATACTAATGCAAAAAGAAAATCAATTCAACACTAATAATGACGATAATATTGAATATTTGTTTTTTAGTTTTACATAGATTTAGACAATTAAAATACATAATCTAATTTTACTTTCTTTTAATATTTAGTCATGTAACTAATACATACTAAACTTATTTTAGCATATTTTAGTACTTTAAATTATGATCAATTTCATTATGACTTATTAATTTGCAATATTTGTTTTACGTAATTTTGTTGTTATTATTTTTTTGTTGGATATTTTAGTATTATATATGGCTGGGTGGTTGTTTATTATTTGTTGATTAATATTTTTTGTTATTTTCTTGAGAAATAACTTAGATAATTGCATTTTGATAGGACTAAAGAAAATAGTTGAAGTACAAGTAAATTATATTTTTGTATAAATATTTTATCGAAAAAATCCGAAATCCAAAAAAACCCAGAAACCTCGAAGAAACCCAAAAAAGCCTGAAGTTGATAAACCTGAGTTTATTTGTTTGGTTTGGTTTATAAATTCAAAGATCTGACACAAATAATTTGGTTTGATATTTGAAAAATCCGAATCAACCTGGTCATATACACCCCGTACAATGATGCTACTTTTGTTGCAGCTTTAAAGTACATTATTCTTCAATCTGAAAAATGTTCATCTAAACTTTTTCCATTTAGATGCTGTCGTGCAATTTGACAATTTGTTGTTCGATTCGAGGAGTGAATAAAAACTTCAAATTTGGAATCTTGTGAATTTTCATTTACACTTGCACTAAATAAATTAGAGGCATTAAGAAATGTTTAACTAATTTAGTATTTCAATGATTAAAGATGATATAAAACATAAGGTTAGTGTTATTAATTAGTTGTGCTTTTCTAATTGCTTATTGGGTGCTCATTTTGATACAATTTTGTTGCGGGAAAATTGTTTGTGATTTTACTGACGCCGCTACACGCTATGCCTCTTAGGAGGAGGTTTTCAAACTACAAAAGTTTCCAGTAAGGGACTTGAGTTGGACATTAATTTCTGCTTCTTTTGGTATTTTTGTCATTGAACTCAATTTCTAGTTCATCTTTTTGTCTGTTATAGTTTTTTTATTTATTTTGGGGGGTTGGGGTGGGTTGATCGGCTGGTGTGAATTCTGAATTTAAAGTATAATGACTGTTAAATATTAATCTGTTAGTTATTCTGTGTACAGTTAGAGTAGTTAGTTACAAGTTACAATTTCCATCAACTTATATATTAGAAGTAAGTAGTTGGTACCAACATCAGGCATATATAGAACCTTGTATTGATACATTCATGTACAATTGATTGATGATAATCACAATCTTTTTTCTCCGCTTCACTGATATACTTTCTTCTTCATTTTGAGTTAATGAATGAGGAATGATAAAGGTTACTGAAGCTTTAATTGTATCAGAGTTTGTGTAGGTGAGCTGAGCCTATTCTTCTCACTTCATTTCCAACTTCCTTATCTGTTCGATTTATCTCCAAATTAGAGTGCAATTGCACTTGATTGTCTTTCATTAATTTCTTCTTCTTCAATTGGAAGTCTCTTGAATTCGAGACCTTCTAGGATGACGATTGGAAATGATAAAACTGAGCATGTCGGTGCTTCAATGCGATCTCACACTGTGGTTTCAAACTCAGTCGCAATTGATCAGCATCATCCATTGTTTCTTCAACCGAGTGATACTCCAGGTAAATCCTTGATCTCTGTTAAGCTCACTAATTCTGAAAATCATGCATTATGGAGTATTCTATGAAAATCAGTATGTTATGTAAGAGAAAATTGGGGCTTGTTGATCATCATTCTATATACACTTGGATTTTCTTGCTACCTATGTAATTGCTGCCCTAAGGGTTTTCTGCTTATGGTAAAAACTTTGTATGATGTCTCGGTGAAATATCTTAGAACTGATAATGGTTGTGATTTTTTCAGCTCTTCTATTGCTGAGTTCATTCATTTCTTAGGCATTATTCATCAAAGTTGTTTTGCCTACAACCCTCAGCAAAGTGGTGTTGCTGAGAAAATACATAGACTCATTTTGAATATTGCTAGAGCCCTTAGGTTTCAAGCATCAGTACCCTTGAGATTCCGGGGTGAGTGTGTCTCCGCCGTTGTGTATTTGATAAATATATTACCTAGTGATGTGTTGTCTGATCAAACACCTTTACTGTGTTACATAAGACACCTTCCAAGTATGATCATCACAAGGTGTTTGGGTGTCTTGGATATGTGAATGTCTTGAGTTTTCTCCCAAGGCTGTCTCTGCAGTATTTCTTGGCTACTCTATGACACAAAAGGGTATAAAATGTTTCATATTCACTCTAGAAATTTCACTACTATTAGCAGGGATGTTCAATTCCAAGAAGATGTGTTTCCCTTTCCAACTATGGATACTCCCCTTTCATCTCTATTTCAGTGCTACCACAGACAGTTGATACAACCCCTACAAACATCAGAACTGTCTTTATTCCTAGTAATGAGGTCACTCACTTGTCCAGCTGATCAGTGTGACAATGGCCCCTCTCTATCTTGTGAAGTTACTCCTGGTACCAGTATTCCTGAATTAGCTGGTGAGAGTGCCAGATCTTTAAAAGGAAGGAAATCTACTAGAACCATCAAATCACTTAATTGGCTAAGATTATGTTACCAAGGGTACAACTACAACCATCTGTTGCTATCTCATTATAGACTACATCAACTATGACATTCTCCTTTATTTGGAACAACCCTCAGTACCTACTCTAATATTCCAGAGCCCTCTACTTATAACAATGAGAGATGAAAAATGGTAGTAGCCATGAAGTCAAAAATTTCTGCATTAGAAGAGAACTACACTTGGGGTATAGTAAATCTTCCACCAGGAAAAAATCCTATTGGCTGAAATGGGTTTTCAAAGTGAAGTATATAACTTCAGGAGAGGTTGAGGAGTATAATGCAAGGCCGATAGCCAAAGGGTATAGTCAACAGGAAGGTTTGGACTACACTGAAATATTTTCTACTGTAGCAAAAATGGTCACAGTAAGGTCCATCATTGCAATACTTGTGTCAAAATATTGGTCCATTTTCCAATGGATGTCCACAATGCCTTATTGCAAGGTGATCTATTTGAGAAGGTCTACATGGACATTCTACAAGTCTTTGCTACTCAGGTTGGGACTCATAAACTGTCAAACTGCAAAGTCCCTTTATGGACTTAAGCAGGCCCCTAGACAACAGAATACAAAGCTTAGTGACACTCTACTTCTTCTTGGTTTATCCCAAAGTCATTTTGATTATTTTCTCTTTACTAAACACGTTGGACCAGAGTTAGTGGTGGTGTTGTTTTATGTTGATGATCTATTGGTTACAAGCAGCAATTCCTCTCTGATTCTACTAACTAGGAATGACTTAAAACTTAAGTTAAAGATGAAAGACTTGGGTGAACATAAGTTCTTTCTTGGCATTGAATTTTCCGGATCAAGAAAGGGTATAGTGATGTGTCAAAAGAAGTATGCCCTGGAGTTTATAGCTAAAATGAGGCTCAGTGGTTCTAAACCTGCTAGTTCTCCCCTACACTCTTCTATTAAGCTCACTTCTGTTGAGTATGACTCTTTCATTCATAAGGAGAATCCAGACTATCATATAGATGATCGTTTACTACCAGATATCAGTAAGTATCACAGGCTAGTGGAAAGAGATTACTATATCTCACTATGACAAGGATGGATATTGCTTTTGTGGTACAAGTCTTGAGTCAATTAATGTACAAACCAAAACACTCTCATATGGAAGCTTCTTTGAGGGTTGTCAGGTACATCAAAGGGGCACCAGGACTCGGCCTACTAACGCCAGCTAAATCATCTAGTACTTTGGAGGCTTTCTGTGACTCATATTGGGCAGGATTTCTTCAAACCAGAAAATCAATTACAGGTTCCCTAGTTAAGTTGGAGGTGGCTTGATTTCATTGAACTCAAAAAAGCAAGACGCCATCTCTAGAAGTTCAGCTGAGGCAGAATTTAGAAGTATGACATCAGTGGTAGCTGAATTAACATGGCTGGCATGGTTGTTTAAAGAGCTTGGGATAAGTATTCATCAGCCAATACACCTTCAAATAGCTTCATGAAAGGACTAAACACAGGCATAGACTGCCATTTTGTGAGAGACAAGATAGTGCATGGTATGATAAAAACTCAGCATGTTCCAACTAAAGAACAACTTGCTGATCTACACACTAAGAGCATTGGAAAGCGACAACATTGTTATCTTTTGTCCAAGCTGGGATTGAAAGATATATTTCAACCATCATCTCGATGAAGGGTATTAAATGATAGTTTGTTATTAATTTGTTAGTCAGTTAGTTATTCTATGTGAAGAGTCAGAGTAGTTAGTTACAAGTTACAACTGTCATAAATTATAAGAGAAGTAAGTAGTTGGCACCAACAGTAGGTATATATAGAACCTTGTATTGATACATTCATGTACAATTGATCAATGAGAACCACAATCTTTTTTTATCTGATTCACTCATATGCTTTCTTCTTCATTTTGAGTTGATGAATGATGAAGGTTACTGAGGCTTTCAATGATCACTTACTATACAATTGGTTCATCCTATTTTGAAAAGCTGCAAACTAATTGAGTAATGGATCTATTGCAACCTTGATTCATAAGAAAACAAAAATTGAAGAGAAGGGTGTGATGAAGAATATATATGTGGCTATTAAATGCCAATTTTTTTTTTTAAAGCTTTCATTTACTAAATATTCATTTGGCTAAAACATGACAATTTAATCTAAGAATTGTAGTAAATTTTTTTGGTCTACATAAGCAAAGGTACAAAACCACAAAAGCTCAGCTACACAAGTATAATATTGCAAAACACCAATTGAAAATTTAGAATTCCTTTGACAATAGCTGAGGGAGTTCAATTGTCCCTCGCCTTATCTATAAGAAAGAGTATATACTTTTCCTTTTTCTAGTAACCAAATGGTACCCAAATCAGAAATTTCATTAAGTGTATCTAAAATTTTATCAAAGATCAATATTGAAGAGAGTATCATATCATATCATTATATATTATTATAAGCATGAGAGCTCAAAACTTAAAAGTTAAATTACCATTTTGTCCCTCTAATAAATTAAAATTTATATAATTTATATATATATATAATCTTCTTATTCTCATTTCATAATCTTGACTTTTCAAATTTCTAACATAAATGTAAATAAAAATAAAAATGAGTAATTATCAAGAAATTAAAGTAGATTCATGTTTCTTTAAAATTAAATTTCATCTCTATCTTTTTTATATTTATTTTAACAATAATTCATGTGACTTTTCATATTTCCATAATTTTGTTCTATAAATTTAACTTTTTCAAGAAGAACTTTTATTTACCACTCCTACAATTCTTGTATGTAGGAACTCTAAACATGTGAAATAATGTCACAATTTGAGGTGAAAGTTGTGAGATTCCCTTATGCAGTTACGAAAATAGATAAGAATTCAATTACTGAAGCATCAGAACTTGATGTGTTAGTTTTATACTTATTTGTAGTAAGAATTATAATAAGACTTTTTTGTCTCTCTTCATATAGTTGAATTCTTGTTTTATTAGCAAGTTGCTCTAAATTCATATTTATATTTTGTATGCTCAAATGTTGACAGAATTAAATTTTATATAAAAATAAGTAGTTATTCATAAATATCCTGATTTTTAAAATATAAATGATAAAACTTTTTACATCTTAGTTTTAAATATTTATAGTTAACTAATTAGTTTAAAGTGTTTGTGGATAAAAATTTAATACAATACTTAAAACACATTCATTAAAAAAGTTGAAAGGTTTTGTTTTCCTTCACTCAAAGTTAATCTTACACTATCTAGCATTATTTTACTAATAAAACGGACAAGTGTTATTTTTCCTTTTAGCTTTGCAAACTTATTTTTTGAATTACAAACAAAGTTTATTTAATTAATTTCTCAACTATCAGAAAATTGAAGTGTCACAATTAGTAGTAAAACAAAGTAAGAAATCTCAATTAGACATATTTTATTATTTAGTAGTATTATCTTTAAAGAAATAATACACTCATGGGTTACACGCGCAAAGCGCGTGCACGGAAACTAGTTATATTATAAGTGGAAAGCTCCAAGATGTAAAGTTGAATTACCATTTTATCGCTATACTAAATAAAAATGTTATATTCATATTTGATTATTTTATTTTTGAAAAATTTTGAGCAGTAAACTTTTTTTACTATTAATGAATTGAGAATATTTGAACAGTTATGAAAATTAAATAATCTAAACGTTAAAGAAAATGAAGAGACAAATGTTAGTTAATGAGAGCAAATAGGTAGAGATTTATGTTGCACATTAACCTTTACATTGCTAGAATCTTAAAAGTTGTAAATTTCAATACAATGAATTTCATAGTTAATATATTAATATATGTTATTTTCAATGATAAAAACATGAAAAGAAGCTAAAGAGACTAATTAATCATTTAAAGTGAAAGTATTATATAAAGCCAAGAATAGTTTTCATTTTCCTCAAGTTCCCTCTCCATTTTTATGGGCTCTAAAGAAGAGTATATCATTTCTCTGAGCAGTTTTTTCTCAATCAATGTCAAAGTTAAAGGCTATTAAAATACGCTATGAACGTTGTTGGATTTGTGCAAGAATTTCAGCTATGCATGTTGTTGGATTCATCAAAGAAATTTCTTAGTGAAAAATACACTCATGACACTTATTATTTAATTTCCTTGTTAGGGCTTAATATGTGCAACACACAACAATAATTTTACGGTAAAAGATTTCTATATGTTACTGATTTTACACATATTTCATTAGCGTAGCACATAACATTTCACTTATTAATTTCAATATTGTAGTTGTATAGTTTTTTGGATTTTGGATCTTATAAACAAAAACGCCAGGATGCTTATCAATTTTAAGAACATGTAATTTGTATTTTCTATTTTATTACACATAATATAACTTAATAATATTGCTAATTTACAATCTTCACAAAAATATTTTTATTTATATGGACACACGCGCGTGGCGCGTACCCAGAATCTAGTATTATTATAAGTGGGAAGATTCAAACTGCAAAGTTGAATTACTGTTTTACCCCTATACTAAATCAAAATTTTAATTTTAAATATCATATTATATTATAAGTGGAAAGATTCAAAGCTCAAAGTTAAATTATCATTTATATTAAAATAATTAAACAAATATTATAAAATATAATTAAATATTTAATAAATAACTCATTTAGATTGGTGCATGAATCAAATTTACTTTAATAATCAATTACTCTATTGTAAAAATTAGGAGTATTTGAAAAGTTTTTCCAATATACAAATTTGATATGGACTAAAATCATTGAACTAATTTAATGCAAATTAATTATCTGCTCAAAGGTCATCATAGCTATTTCTATAAATTGCCTAGCATGATCTTCATGTAAATGACAAGAGGAGGATGAGAGATTATCATGCAAAAATGAACTTTGCAGATCATTTTGTATGTGCAGTAATTTTCTTTTTCTTTTTATCCGCTTCTTTTTGTCCGTCCTAAGTATTTATTATATATTTCCTTTTTAAATATGTTGATGTACTTTCTTATGATTTTATTTTTTTTATTAGAGTATTTTGTGTCCTACATGAATAAAATAGTAATATAATTCATGTTCTACTATGTTTCTTAATTACTGATGAAATTCATATTAATGAAAGATTAATCAGTTCATTTGACATGCTTATTTGGCTCTCGACAGAGTGTTCTACTTTATTATAAATATATTTTTGAAATTATTATTTATGAGTAGTGAGAAGAATGACTAAATGTATATATAGCCACCTAATTGGATAAAGAATGGATCATACTCTATATAGTCTATATGTGATTTTGAGGTTGTATTTTTATTTAAACTTTTCGTTTATATGTATAATATTATCGATCTTATTAATCTATTATTTGTTTGTTGGAACATTCATTCCTCAAATTGATCATATATATAGAATAAATCATTTTGAAAAGTTTAAATTGCTCAATTTATATTAATTATTCAAAGAGAAATTTTATGAAAAAGGAGTATTATTCTTTTCTCTTCATAAATCATGTGTACATTACTTCTTTAAGGTTAAAAAGAAGACGTATATGTGATATAATGATAAAAATAATTGACATATTAATTATGGTGATGACTTCAAGTATGTTTCGTAATATACCAAGTGTTTATATCATAAATTTTCATATGTACCACATTGACGAAATTTTTAGCATTTATAAATTTTATGCATCAAACGTCTATCTACTGTGATAATAAGCTATTTATTGTTGATGTAAATTTTTAACTGTAGTTTTCATCTATAGATTATCGACGGGAGCTGGACCAACAAATAGTTAAGTAGTAATTATTGTCCAAACTAGAATGTCTACTTTTGCCTTAGAGATATTATTTTATTTATCATTATGTGATATTCTTCTGCCTAATTATTGAATGTTAATTTTTTTTCGTACACATAATTTTTTAAAATTAAAAGTTCAATGTAAAGAGTCATTCTCCACTATTTATGTAAAAACACTTTGAGAATTAAATTTTTAATATGCTTTTTAAGAACCAATTTACTAAGATTGATATTATCATAGGAAAGAAATTGCACTATTCAACATGAGAAGAAAAGAGATTGAGAGAAGGATAACAAACAAAAATAACTAGATATATCATCTATATAATATTCTTCTTCATATTATATTTGTTATTATTTAGCGAATAAAAAATAAATGGTAAAACTACTATTGTTAATTTAAGGGACAAACGTACAATACACGTTCTCAGAAAATAGTATGTATATACATACGGAAGTAATGAAGGATCGTATACTTCAAAATGTTTTTATATTGTATATTTTTCTCAAAGGATGTTCAACTGACTATATGTGACTACACCACTAATAAACAAGGTGAATATCAATGATACTTTTGTGAAATCATAACAAGACAAGAAGAAAGCTCCCTAGGTTTAGAGAACATGACCATGTGGCCTGCATCTTGAATCATGTGGACCTCATCTGGTGGATTATTGTTAATCAACCACCTTTGAAATCGTTGTTCATTGAGCACATTGTCCTTTTCACATACAACATAAACACGATGAACACTACCATATTTCTCTTTGGAAAGTGCAGTGTTTGTCAATAGGACTGATTCATCAAAGAATGGTACGGGCCTAACCAAATATGTTGCAAGAGTTAAGTCCTGTAGAGTTCCATAGACAAAAATTATTGAATCTTATCAAAAAGTAATTGAATTATGTGAAAAAGGCTGACTTTGAGATAAAGATTCATTTATGTTATCTGATAAAAGTTTGGTTATCTTTGTCATTTACATTGACAAAAGGCTTACTATGCCATTATGAGTTAACTGAAAACTCATCCGATTTCGCAAAATCATTTTGTCCACATGACAATGATAATTTGACCACATCATTAGTTTAATTAATTTTTTGAATTAGTCAATTGCTTCCAAACTATTATCCTAGAAATAATATACTCAGCAACCATAGGTACAATTAACACACAAAAATGTAAGGATTTCAAATTTAAGGGAAAATAACATTATAATTTTTTTTGGGTTGAAAAATAATTAGTTTATTGTTGATACATACTCACCTCAGGAGGGCAGAATTGATAATAGATGGTTGCTAAGACTTTAGGGCCTAAAACAACAGAGGTTGGGCCTTTATCCAGTCCTTTGTTATACACAAATTCAGTATCCATAGGTTCTTCCATTTGTTGAATAAACTGTCAATTTGCAAACATAAACAATGATTACTTTTTAGTATATTAGCAATAAAATAGTAGTAATACATGTACATTCAATGACCTTGGAAATTCAGGTTTTTGAACTTTTGATCACTACGTGTTGTATGTACAATTATTTTTTTTAAGATCAAAGAGTAAGACTTATTACATTTGAAATTTTGTCCATGGCATAAGCAGAATTAGAAGTATAAGATTATCCGCCAAGAAAGTTATTTTTATGGATCGCCACGGATTAACAACATTAAAATAAGGTTGTTAAGTGTAACGAACTACTCCGACTGTTATTAGTAGACCAATTAATGCTGAAAGAAATTAGTCTAGAATTTTTTTGGGTAGTGGCTTGTATTTCTAGGCTAGGCCAGAAAAACTCTGAGCAAGGTAAGGTCTAGAGAAATCTAGGGTATTACTCCTAAGATTGGGGGTGGTGGGGTGTAACTTGATTAGTGACGGGAAACGCCCTGTTTTGGGTAGAATGATCATGAGTTGGCTTGGGATTAGGATTTGTGTATAGTATTGGTATTGCTAGGCCATCATTGTCTGATTGTTGTGTTTTATTATTTGTTTTGACCAAGAACGATCAAGGCATTGATAAAGGGGAAAGCTTGAGTTCTTTATAGATCCTAAATGCTTGATTCAAGGTAGGTGATGATTGCGTTTTCAAGTATGTAATGTATGCATGTCTATTGCATTATAATATTACTTGTGCGATGCATGTGACGAAACTGAAGGCTAATGTGAAATGAATTATGTTGATAATCTCATGCAATGAATATGTCATTTACATATAGGTAGAACTGTAGAAGTATGATTGTTTATTGTGATTATGGTTGTGTGTGCTTCTTGTGAATGATGGTTGGCTTGGGTACCATGCCGGTATAAAATAGTAACGGTTGTCTCAAATACCACATATGTATGAATCATTTATGGTTGGTCCGGATACTGCACCAGTACCCTAATAGTTTGTGTGTGAATTCCATGAGATAACCAAATTTACATGTTGGTTCATGGAGTAAACCAGTTTTACTTTTTCATAATGTGATTATGGCATGTTGGTCCATGAGAGGATCAGGTATGTGTATTTTTGTGATCATGTGGGGCAGTTTTTATGCATTGGTTGATAAGGATATTGTGACTTGGAGTCTGTATTACTATACTGTAGTTACATGTTTACATTCATGTTTTGAAATTTTTCGTATGATGCTATCAATACACGACTATTGTATATTGATATTGTACTTGTTTTTTTGTTGTTGAGTACAAGACATATTCAAGCGGCTGATACTAGACCTTAGTTGAGAGGCGTTTGACCTCCAAATTCAAGGGTGAGGTGGTCTTCCGGGCTATCATGGATTCTTTCAGATTTCTTTTTCAATCTTTTTGGACACACATTTTAGACTATTAGGCTAATGTTTTCTAGTTTTCGGGGTTGTATCCCCATTAGTGAATATTTAGAGTTTTGGTGCTATCACATCAGATTCTAGGGGTTAAATATTATAGGATGATTTATTGAGTTTATGTGAGCTCAGTACTTTATTTATTTTTAAATGATTTCTTAATATTTTATATAGTAATTTGGTTTTGCAAAGTGCTAGATGAGTTAAGTTGGGTTACAATTGGTTCTCCCACCAGAGGATTTGTAAGGGTGCCACTCACGGTGGGCGGTGATTGTGACATGAAGTTATGTATTAAGTACTTAACATATTGAATACGTTGACATTATTGTAATATTATTTTGTCCTATCAATGCTGTTGAGGTAATGAAGTTTTTATGATTTGATATACATAAGTTGAAACATGGTAGTCAGCATGGTCCACAGGAACAATGAACTAAGCTGGAAAAATTCAAGAACATACGAATAAAATGTGTAAAAACAAGTGTGCAGGGATGACAGAGTGGATAATGTTATTTACGAGATAAATCGCAAGGAGTCTGAGTGAAGAGTTGGAGTTCAATAACAAAACTGATGAAGAAATAAGTTTGATTAAAGGAGGAGAGTCCAATTCAAAGAAGAACTCAAAGACAACAGAGGTTGAGTTATAGAAGAAGTGGCTTCTGACTAGGTGTCTGCTTGAAGTGAAACATTGTGATAGTTATGTTTGGAGAGAGGAAGAGAGTCAATAAAAACTTGAAAACTAATATAGCAAAGAGGTAATTGACATATTGACTTTTCTGAAGTGTAGCTGAATTTTGAAGCAACACTTCAAAGAACCAAGCCCTATTACAGAATTTATGTTCTGTGAAGGTTTTCATTGTGTTTATGTCTTGATGTACTGATAGTTTAGTAAGTTATAACCTGAAATTGGATCATATTCTTCGAGCTGAGGGCAACTCAAAGACTTAGGAACACACGCCTTGGAGGTTTTTGCTAGCATGGGGCTTAATGACTATTCCGTAGATTACGTAACTTTATAATCCTATTTGTTGAGGCTAATTATTGTGGTGAAGTTTGGGAGTAAATCCTGTTGTTGAACAAGTCATATTTTTACACCTTTTTGAGTGGTGTTTCCATGTTAAGTATTGTGTAATTAGTTTATTGTCCTTACCTTATAATTGAAACACGTTAAGCAACTTGTTCACCTAGGGAAGAGCATATATAAGTAAGATAACTCTAGGTCATGTAGAATATCAACTGATATTAGAGCAGGTTATGAAACATTCAAAATGAAGGAAACCAAACCACTTCTAGAGATTATTACTACACTCACACTCCAATCAATTTGTTCTCATCTCTAAGAAAGGTTATCATTGCTAAGGAATAGGTTAAAAAAGTTTCGAGTGTTCTTTCAAAGGTAAAATGGGATATCAAAATTACTGTCATTAGGAAAGATAAAGATTTCTCCGTCGTGACATTTGATCAAGTAGTAGGAAACCTCAGAACTTATGAGATGAATATGAATGATTTGAGAAAAGAGAAAATATTTCATGATAAGTCACTAGCCATGAGAGTATCTGATGGTGAACAATCTGATCTAGATGAACAACAAATGACATTCCTGGCAAAAAAATCAAGAAGTTCTTTTTAAATGGGATAGGGGAATGACAAGAAGTAAACATGTAACACAAAGTACGAAAATGAAAAATCTCAAACCAGATTTACAAGTATGAACGACTGATGATCATGCTTGGAAATGTTTTTAATGTAGAAAATATTGAAGGAGAATACTATCTTTAGAGAGAACTCAAGTTTTATATAGATTACTTAAGACCAATTGAGATATTACAAACATCAACTACATCACTACTCAAAATAGAAAACAAAAAGTCTTGCACAATTAACTAGATACATGTATCATAAATTACTGAACACATGTATTATAAAATCCTAAAAGACTTCTTGAGAAATTAAAAGACAATATTTAAATACTAAGCATCAAGGTGTGAATGCATTAACTCCATCACTCAATGGTATGTTGAATGGAGGAAAGAAAGAGTTGAAAATGAATTAAAAGGAAAGGCTGCAAATACAAAAGAAAAAGAAGAATGTGCTATGATTGTTGCTTGAGGATTAGGAACTGAAGAATCTGATGAAGAAGTAGATGAGACAACTCTCGTGGCAGTAGGAGATTCCGACCATGAAAAAGAAGAACAATGAGGAAAACCATAGGTAAATATTCTGGAGTGCAAAGAAAAATTAAACCATTTTTTAAATATGTAATTCTTAAGTTATCCATTATAAAAATAGGGGAAATAAGTGATACTAAGATGAGGTTAACAGGTGCTCTGAAAGAGTACAAAATTGAATTTTGTTTTCCCTGTGAGAATGCCACAGTGAAAACAAACAAAATTTAGAGTGTGTTTGGTATGAAGGAAAACATTTTCTGGAAAATGTTTTTCAATTTTCTCATGTTTGGTTGGGACAAAAGTCTTGGAAAATGTTTTCCAAATCAACTCATTTTCCTCAAAATTAAGGAAAATGACTTCCCTTCAAAAATTAAGGAAAACATTTTCCAAAACTCTTCTCCAACTGTAAATTACATGTTTTGGGCAAAAAAATTAATTTTAAAAATATTTTCAATTTCAAAATATATATTTTTCACCGGATCCCTGACCCCCATCCCACCCACCCACTACTGGCCAGCCCCCACCCCCTCCCCTCCCAAAAAAATTTGAGTTCGTTTTTTAAAATATTTTTATATAAAAACTTCTACCTCCTTCCCTCCCCCCGGTAGCGCCAGCCCCTCCTCCCCACCCTCCTACCAGCCCCCCTCAAAAAAAATTAATTTTATTTTAAAAAATATTTTCAACTTTAAAGTTTTATTTTTCACCTAACCCCTGCCCAACCCCGCCAGCCCCTCCCCCCCACCCCACCACATCCCCCAAAAAATAATTGTTTCTAAAAAATATTTTCAATTTCATAAATTATTTTTCACTCTAGTAAAAATAAAAGATGTTTCTCAAAAAATATTTTCATTCATAAATCAAACACTAAAAATCATTTCTAGAAAAATATTTTCTACTCACCAACCAAACATGAGAAAATAAGTTAAAAATCTACTTGTTTTCCAGGAAAACATTTTCTAGAAAACATTTTCCATGGAAAACATTTTCCTTCATACCAAACACACCCTTAGAAGTGTATAGGCCAAAAATGGATCTTGGAAAATTTAATCGATGGACACACTCATCCAAACATTTTAACCATACAAGTGAAAGAATTCATAATGAGAAAGCTAACATAGATTTTCATAGAGAAAGTGCTATTACAGAAGACTTATGCTACATTGGTGGCAAACTTGGACTCCTAACTACTGAATGTCCAATTGCTAACATATCTAGAAATAACATCTCTGCATTAGCTAGTAAAAACAGCTTCAATACAGGTCAAAGAAACAGGTACAACAAATTGTTGCCAATTTGAAAAAAAAAAATTATGACAGCTAGTAATCTTGAAAATATATTTTGGGCTAAGGTCATGAGCACTGCTTGTTATATTATGAAAATATGTGTGTATCGATCAATCTTAGAGAAAACTCCCTATGAATTACTCAAAGGTAGAAAGCCTAATATCTCTCAATTTAGACATTTCATTGCAGCTGTTTTGTACATTACAATGGAAAAGATAATTTGAGTAAATTTGATGCAGAAAGTGATGAGGGAATCTCCTAGGGTACTCGCCACATAGTAAAGCCTATAGGGTACTAAAAAAATTTACCAACTGTTCTGAAGAAAGTATACATTTTAATTTTTATGAAAATTGTACCATGATTGAGACTAACATGAAGGGCATTCATAATATTGAGGAGCAGGTTACACAAGTAGTCGACAGGTCAAAATAGCTGAGAGCACACAAATAGAGGGAGTAATAGATCAAGAAATTGACACTATCTTGCACAATCCAGTGTTGATACCGGTGGAACTTCTCAAGGATTATCTATAAAAGTTACAAGTATCAAGGATCGTATCTAATTGACAATGTTCTTACTAATCTAACAACTGGGATTACCACCAGATTAGGATTGAAGAATTTGTGTACATTCAAAGACTTCCTGTCAATGGTTGAACCTAAAAAGGCGAAGGAGTCTCTCCTGGATGATGATTGGATACTGGCAATGCAAGAGGAACTAATCTGTTAGTGTGACATCTTGTTCCTCCACAAAAAAGGACAGTGATTGGAATAATATCTAATTTACTGCAAGTCGACATGATATAATTGTCTTATATGCTGGGTTTTCAAACAAATCACATCGAAAATTTATCAAAAAAAGTTTCAGGTTTCTTAAAGGAACAACTGATTTAGGAGTTTGGTACTCCATATGAAGCAATTTCAACCTTGTAGGGCATGCAGATGCTAATTATGTTGGATATTTGGTGGACAGAAAAAGCACCACAAGTATGAAACACTTACTTGGAACTTGTCTTGTACAATGTTCCACTAATAAACAATACTCCTTTGCCTTGTCAAGCATTGATGTTGAGTACATGGTGTTGGATGTTCTTGGGCCTTCTCAACCCAAAAGCTAGCTCAAAGGTTGAAGCTTTCCCTCACAATTATAAATTGACCACCAGCCCCTTCCACTTCCGATGTGGGATAACCCAACACATGGCAGTTGATTCACGTAGTGGACAATTGCTTAGGATCAAACAACAACTATTGAATTTTGGTATGGATGCTGGTTGCCTTCCTATCTTATGTGAAAATATTAGTGTCATAAACATTGCCAAAAATCCCGTGCAACATAGAAAGACTAAACATATTAATATTAGGAATCTTTTCCTCCAATGATAATGGTGAAAAAGGTCATATATCAATAACGTTTTGTTCTACTGAGGATCAAATTGTTGATATTATTGCCACGACACTAGGAAGAGAATATTTTTAGAAAAATAGCTTAGACTTGGGGATGATTAAGATTGCATAAACTCCATTCAATGATTGGCAAGAAAATAATCCCTGATAATGTCAAATAGCTAAAATTTTGTACAATTCTAGCTAGAAAAATAAATTGTCTAATTGCTCCTTGGAATACATTCAAGAACCGGTTCTCTATGACATTTATCCCAAAATCCTACCTTTGAAGGACTGGATATCGTTCCACTCATCATATCCCTTATTATGACATTTCTCTTGTTTGATAATTTCTTCTTAAGAAAGTGATTGAGAAACTCGTCGATCATTCTAATTGAGGTTGTTGATAATGAATATTCCTCTCTTAAACTAGTTATAAAGGATAACACTACTAATATCGATACCTCTGATCTGGAATTCTTGAATCTTCTTCCCTTCCAAAAATGGCCTCGGGTTATCATTGGCTTTTGTGGTCTGTAAATGAATATATTTCTTGTCAAACGAGGAACCCAACGATGGATAAGTTGTTCTTCCAAGATATGTTCAAAGGAAATTTTCTTAACATGAGATGATTGAGTTTTATGGTTGAGAAGTTGCATGGGGTCCTCTCTTTTAAATTATAGTTCGAAGGGTGCCTATCCATATCATATGGCCGAGGATCTTTCTCGCATTCTTAATATTCCAAATGAATACTGGGATTACTAAAACTGAATGGCAACCTCTAGATAACATGGCTTCGGCCCTTGAAATCTCTCAAAAGTTTTCTGGCTGTTCAAATTTGTCTCTTTATCGGAGGGTTCTAAAGAGAGAAATGTCTCCTTTGCACCAACTGTATTTCTGTGTGGTCCATAAGGTGATGATTTCGTGAAAGGAGAGGGGGATTGAGGCGAGCTATCTATCTTGATTTGACACATTATAATGTTCTCCTTTGTACAACACATTACTGGTTACAGACTAACTAACATGTTTCATCTTAGTATTGCATTGCCTAAATGCCTATAGTCAGTTATGATGATTCGAAAATACAATTTGAAACATGTTAGTTAGCATGGTCCAGAAGAACAATGAACTAAGCTGGAAAAAACACAAACAAAATGAGTAAAGACAAGTGTACAGAAATCACTGAGTGAATATTGTTGATTACAAGATAAAGCGCAAGAAGTCTGAGTGAAGATTTGAAGTTCAATCACAACACCGATGAAGAAAGAAGTTTGTCAATTGATGAAAGGAGGAGTTCAACTCAAAGACAACAGAGGTTAAGTTGTAGCAGAAGTGGCTTCTGGCAGGGAGTCTGGTTTGATGTGAAATGCTATGATAGATGTGTTTAAATAGAGGAAAAGACACATTGAAGACTTATATAGCAAAAAGGCAATTGGCATATTGACTTTTCTGAAGTGCAACTGAACTTTGAAGAACCAGGTCCTACTATAGAATTTATGCTCTAGGAAGTTTATCTTTGTGTTTGTGTCTTAATGAATTGATAGTTCAGTAAGTTATAAACTAACAAAAGGATCATAGTCTTCAAGTTGAGGGAAACTTGAAGACTTGGGAGCACAAGCCTCGGAGTTTGTGCTAGCATAGTGCTTAATTGATAATTCCGTAGATTACATAGGTTTGTAATCCTGTTTGTTGAGACTTATTGTTTTATTCAAGTTAGGGAGTAAATTGGGTTGTGGAACTGGTCGTGGTTTTTCTACCTTTTGAACAGAGTGTTTCCACGTTAAGTATTGTGTTTTTTTTCTTTACGTTCTTGACCTTATAATTGAAACACATCAAGCAACTTGTTCACTTAGATAAGAGCATAGGTAAGTAAGATAATTCTATGTCGAGTAGAATATTAAAAACTGTTAGCGGTGACCATTGAATAAGTTTCTTCGGATTGAGTTGGGTTAGAAGTACGGAATGTATTTGCACCATCACAGTCTGAAATAAAGTATTTTCTATGGTAGCACCATGAATAGCGGCGCATAGCAAAGCAGCGCCCAATACACCGGCAACTCCCATCATATGAAAGGGGATCAAGGTCCAATTATGAAACCTTGAAAAAATAGGATGAATCGAAATATAGCTGCTACACCAAAACTAGGTGCAAAGAACCAAACAGACTGACCTAGTGGATAAATCAGAAATACATAAACAAAAACAGCAATTGGACCAGAGAATGCGATTGCATATGTTCAATTCTCATTCAATTTATAATGCCCCTAATTTTTGTGTCTAATTGTTATAATTTAGAATTATAAAAAGTAGAATAAGATGTAACTTGAAATATAAAAGCAGGTTATCTATTACAAGTTACAACTTACAACAAAATGAATGCATCAATGAGTATTTTGTAAATAATATTTTTACGCCCGTTAACTACAAAATTTTTCGATAAACCCAATTTAATTCAACGCTAAATAGATCCTACTTGATCAAAATTTCATATAATCAATTGTTATTTCATAGCGTAATGAAATTAGTATGAAATTTTTTGTTATTTAGATATGAAATTTTCTCAGTCATCAATTCCTACTAGTGTTAGATTATAGAAATTAAATTCATATGAGCAAACCTGTTGGGTAACTGCTACAAGATTGAGGTCAGGACCAGGCATAGAAGCTGAGACAAACACAGCCACAACAATCTTTTGAGGGAACTTTTCCATGGCAAGAGCTATATTGATGCCACCCATGCTATGTCCCACTAAAACAACTCTTTCTTGTTGTGGCAAAGAATTCATAAATTCCATTAATGGTTCATTGTAATCAGCCATTGAATTGAGATCATCAACATGTTTTGGATTAATTCCAGAGGCAGCCATGTCAAGAACACTAACTTTGTGTCCTTCACTTCTTAGAATTGTCACAACTTTGTACCAACACCATGCACCATGACAAGCTCCATGAACTAGTACAAAGTGATTTTTATTACCCTTTTCCATTTTCCACTCTTTTTCTTGAAGAATTGTTTAGATAACACTTCTCTAGTTATCTATATTGAGGGTAGTTTATATAGTGCAAGAAAATGATTTTACTTAGCTATAAATTGTTTGAAAGGAATAGTTGCTCTTTTAATCTCCCTTGATTCTTTATGAATGTTGACTTTGGTTCTATGTGATTTTCCAATATTCAGACTTAACCTTGAACTGGTGCGTTTATGTTGGTCACTTTACAAATAAATTATGTTACATTTTGATTATTTCTAGAACAATGTTATACTCAAATATAGAGCGACGAACAATACAAATTTAAATATAACACTTAAATAATTATAATACTATTTTATTTTAATTTATGTGATAATATTTCTTTTTGAACTATATAATTTTTTTAAATATATTGAATTAAAATTAATTATTCTGCCTTCAAATAATTGTTATGTAAATTACTTTAGAATATATTATATAATACTTGTGTTTAAAATTTATATCAAATTTTAATGTGTTAGCCCTTCTACTTCAATGTTTATATCTAAATTATTTCTACTTATTGTTATCCACATTTTGGCAATCACATCAATTTGGAAAAAAAAGATAGACGACATGACATGTGTTGTAAGAAGTCAATATTTTGATGTGTACGTCCACTTTCTGCGCAATTATTGTTACACCCATTCATTCTTTGGTCCCTAAGAAACGGATATGTTGTCTCTTACCGTTGAATTTTCTAACATCATATCATTTACAGATTTTTCCTCATATGCTTATTTTATTTTCTTTCTCAATTTAAATATTTTAGTTTAATTAGATATAAGATTATTATAATAATATTATTATATTTAATTTGATAAATTGGTATAATGATATTGAAACAGTGTTGCCATATTGCAGTGTTTCAAATTTAAAGAAGACACAATTTAATTTTTTGTATTAACACGCAATAATGAATTTTGTGGAAAACATTTGATCATTTGAGAGACTTATATATATATATATATATATATATATATATATAAAGAAAAAAAGTAACACATGTCAGCACCATAAAAATTCAAAAAACAAATTCAATTTTATAAAAATTTGTATTTTTTTTTTTATAAAAAGAAGAATAAAAGAAGCAATCAACTAAATCATTCTGTGTTTTTCTTTTCCTAAATTAAAATTTGGTTACTGTTTTTTAAATTTTAATGTAAATTAATTAAAAAAGAAAATCGAAAAAGTTTGATAAGGACGACTTTATTTTGTGGGTCATTAATTGAACAAATAAATATATTGTTATAAAACAAAATCAGTTTTGAATATATTTAAAACATCAAGTTTGCCGTTTTTAAATATAGTTAAAATTCGAATTTTGAATTCAAAGTTTTCTGTTTTTGAATTTACAATTTAAAAATAAAGGATAATTATTAAATAATAATAATAATAATTTAAAGAAAGAAAAAATAACATTTGAATAACGATAGAGATCTAAAACAATAAGAGATAAAGGAATTGTGATCTGCTTATTCGATTATAAAAGTGTAGGATTTATAAGATATTTATACAAGTAATAGAGTCCTAATTATCTACTGATTTCAAGCTAATGACCATTAGCCATAATGGGAGATCCCTGATTTCGTATCGATACATAAGGTATAATCAACACCCTCCCTCAAACTAATGTTGTGTATCACAAAACATGAGTTTGGACAGCAGATAATTGTGTCTACTTCTTGACATAACCTTTGTAAATAAGTCAGCCAGTTGATCATTAGAGGATTTATACTTCAGGCTAATACTCTGATCTTCAACCAGTTCTCTAATGTAGTGTCAATCTACATCGATGTGCTTGATGTTTTCATGATGAACAGGGTTTGTAGCGATTCTTATTCCACTAGTGTTGTCTCCGTATAATGTGATTGATCCTTTCATTTTGATGCCAAGTTCTGATAGCAACCTCCGCAGTCAAATGATTTCAGAGCATCCAGCAGACATACTTCTATATTCTACCTCTGTGGATGACTTTGATGTTTGAGATTGTTTCTTGCACTTCCAAGAAATCATGCAAGAGCCAAGCATCATGCACCAGCCTGTAGTGGATCGTCTTGAATTAGGGCATCCTGCCCAATCTGCGTCAACGTATCCCACCATGTCCAACGATGAAGATGATGGGAATAAGAGACTCCGATTCACAGTACATTTTATGTATCTAATAACCCTGAGCAAAGCAGTGTAGTGCATCTTGTAAGGCTCCGTAATAAATTGGCTTAACACCTGTACTGTATAAAAGATGTTAGGACGACTCATAGTAAAAAATGTATAAGTGATCCAACTACACGTCTATACAAGGTCTGATCTCTAAAAAGCTCTCCTTTCTCCTTTTTGTATTTCGTATTCGCTTCCACTAGAGTATGAACCTTCTTACGATCAATAAGATTGCCTAACTGAACTAGATCTTCTGCATACTTTGTTGACTTAATCGTATGCCTTCCTTTCCATAGCTTACCTCCAAACCCAAAAATATGTTAGTTTTCCCAAGTCCTTCATTTTGAACGAGGAGTGTAACAAATCTTTCAAATGAGAGATTCCAACTTCGTCGTTTCCTGTGATAATCATGTCATCCACACAAAGAAGGAGAATAGTAATACCTGAGGTAGTCAGAACTTTTCAAACCAAGAGCGAGGAGCCTGTTTTAATCCATAGAGAGAATTTTTAAGACGACACACATGATTTAGTTTAATATATTTATAACTTGGTGGTGGATTCATGTAGACCACTTCTTGCAAGTTTCCATGAGGAATGCAATATTGACGTCCAGTTGATGTAACTTCCAACCTTTAATTGATGCTAAGGCAAGCAATATACGTACGGTCTTTATCTTAGCTACTGTAGCAAATGTTTCATCAGAATCGACTCCATATTCCTCCTTGTATCCTTGAGCTACTAATCTTGCTTTGTATCGATCTATGGAACCATCATCTTTCATCTTGATTGAGTACACCCATCTACTTCCAATAATTGTTGCATTTGTTGGTCTATCCACCATATCCTATGTATCATTCTCCTCAAGGGCAACTAATTCTTCATGCATTGCATCCTCCAAAAATTTCTGACCACTAGCTTGTATGTAAGAGTTTGGTACAACTATAGAATTCAAGGTTGTTAGTAAGGCATAAGATCGACCATATTTACCTGTTGAGTATCCATATCGTTCTGTAGGGGGAGCATGCCTAGATGATCGTCTAATGGGATCAATGTTATTTTGACGAGTGGGAGAAGGTGATTGTTTGTATGTGGGTGAGGTAAAGAATTAGTATTATCCGAAGTCGTATCATTATCAAAAAAAGGATCAAAGTCATAAATATTACCTGTTGTGGTAGAGGGAATGGTCAACGAAGGACCAGCAGGAATGTGGCTATGGCAAGAAACATCATAAGAAGAAAATTTATTCAGAAAGACAGTAGAGATTTGTGAGTTTCTGTTAGTATAAATAAAAGAATTCTCAAAGAAGATAACATGTCGTGAGATTCTTAAGGTGACATGTTGAATCATAACACAAATACCCCTTTTGAATATCATTGTATTCTAAGAAAACACATTTAACGGCTTTGGAAGATAATTTATGAAGTTCATGATCCAAAAGAAGAACAAAGCACACAAAAACCAAATACTTTAAGATGTGAATAGTTCGACAATTTTTTGAAAATAATAAGATAAGGACAATTTTGTTTCATTATCGAGGATGATTGTCTATTTATGAGATAAATAGATGTTTGGATTGCTTCAACCCAAAATATCTTTGAAACATTTGAAGTATCAATAAGGGCTAAGGCATTTTCAACAACATGTCTGTTCTTACGTTCCACCACACCATTTTGTTCCGGTGTATACGGACAGGAATGCTGATGAATTATGCCTTTTTCCTGAAAAATGATAGTTAGGTTTGTATTTACATATTCCCTTCCTGAATCCGAACGAAAAATCTTGATCTTTTTCTCAAATTGGGTTTCTATAAGGTTATAAAACTTTTTTACAATATTTGGTACCTTTGATTTGTGTTTCAAGAAGAAAATCCATGTATAGCGAGATACTTGGTCAATGAATAGAATGAAATACTTGTATCATAAACAAGATATAATTGGAGAAGGTCCCCAAACATCGTTATGATTAAATCAAAAGGAGCAGAATAATTAGTATAGCTTAATTGAAAAGGAAGTTTATGACTTTGATTTTGGCAACTTTCACAAGGTAATTTAGAGGGAAAAATCAGTGAAAGTTTGCCCAACAAATTACAAGATTTAAACATAAAATATAATCGAGAAGCGTGTGGATGGCCTAAGCGGAGATTCCACAAGTTTCACATTTTATTTGAAAATTGGATATCTTTATTTGAAGCTTAAAGAAAACATTGATGAAGTTTGGTATCCTGAGATTGAAAAAGAAACAACCTGCCAACCTTACGTCCCTTGGCCATCGTTTCCCCTATCAATATGTTCTGAATAACACAACTATTAGGAGAAAAAATAACCAAAAAATTTTGCATAACAAGTTTCCCAACAGATAACAGATTTGCAGTAAGCTTTGGTACACAAAAAACTTCTGAAAATGGTTTAATAGAGCCAATAGCTGATGCAGTTAAAACCTAGCCATTCGCTGTAACAGTTTCATGTATAGAACGTGGTCTAGATAAATTAGAAAAAAGTTTTTGATGTTCTGTCATATGATCAGATGCAGCAGAATCAATATGCCATACCGTTGAGTCTGAAAGTTTAGTCTTACCAGGATACGTGGCAGTCAGAGCTGAGAAGCCACCAAAGATTCTTTGTATCATTTTTTAGATATCATTGTGATCAAGCACTTTTGTGCTTGGTGTTTCTCGTGTTCCAGCATCCCTTGTCATTGCTTGGAAGGCTTTATGAGGAGTTGAGCGTTTACTTGGACCAGATTTCTTACGTATTGTATAATAATAATGACTATCTTTCTTACAATAGTTGCAATAATTTCTCTTCTTGCAATGGAAAATAATGTGGCCTGTTTCCTTGCAATGATAGCATTGAACTGGTTTGTTAGAGTTGCCCGAGGAAGAAGACCTTTTATATGCAGCCAAGGCAGTGTCCATGGTGAGGGAATTCTCCATGGAAGCTTGAGAACTCAACCGAGTTTCTTCTCAAAGAACTTTAGAAACTACCACCTTCAAAGGTGGTAGTTTTTCTCTGTTAAGAATACTAGCACGCAGATGCTCGAACTCGGGCCTAAGTTTCATTAGAAATTGGACTGTCCTTGTCCTCTTCATCGTAGTCATGAAATCCTTCAATCCAGCCGTAGGGATAGAGGCGGGAAAAACCTGATCTTGTTCTGCCCATAATGTGAGTAATACGGAATAGAAACAACGAACATTTTTCTCACCTTGTATAGATTCTGCAAGTAGTCTTTCCAATTCAAATTCTTGAGCCAAATTTTGTTGGTTACCGAGGGTATGTAGATGACTCCACATTTCTGATGCTTCCTAAAAAAATGTCAGTTCCATGGCTATATCGACGGAGACGAAATTGACAAGCCAGGTGATAATTTTGCCATTGTCAGCCTCCCAAACCTCTTTTTCTTTGTCTTTAGTAGGGACAACCTTTGAAGCCATCCAGAATACCAAGGAGATCTTTGCCTCTAATGAAGGCTTTGAAATGGAACTTCCAAATCGAATAGTTATGCCCATCAAATTTTGTTGACAAGGTATCTCGTGAATCCATCTAGAGAAAAGAAAAAAAACTGAGTCGTGAGGATCTGAAGAAAAAAAAGGCTCTTGATACCAAGTTGAATAACGATAGAGATCCAAAACAATTACACATAAAAGAATTGTAATCTGCTTATTCGATTATAAAAGTGTAGGATTTACAAGATATTTATACAAGTAATAGAGTCATAATTATCTACTGATTTCAAGCTAATAACCATTAGCTATAATGGGATATCCCTGATTTGGGGAGATCCATGATTTAGTTTCAATAAATAAGGTATAATCAACAACAACAACAATGATATAAATAATCTATATCTAAATTATATCTATACCTGTATATTTCTTATATTTAAAATTAACTTCTAATTAGATAAACTCAAATTATCAACACACATTTCAAAGTGTAATATTGAATACTGGAAAATTAAATATTAAATTAAATTTTCATATTCAATAAAGGACAAGGAAGAAAGATAAAAAAAAAAAAAAGGCATTTAAAATAAAAAGATGCAAAATAAGATAAACTAACTACACCTTAAGTAACGTTATTTCTTCACGTTCTTGAAACACATATTGAACAAAATAAATATATTATTTTAAAACAAAATGAATTTTAAATAAATTTAAAAGATCGATTGTTGTTGTTTTTAAATATGTTTAAAATCTAAAAATATTTTTTACCGGTTTTGAGTTTTGCCATTATCTTAATCAGTTGAGATTTTAAATTTACAACTGGTTATAACTTCTATTTAAAGTGTTAGGGGTCGTCTCGTACAAAAAATAATAAAGCAAGGATTAGTTATGGATGGATTGATAATACAGGGATTAGTAGCGCAGACTGCAGAGTTTATTTTTATCATGTGTTTGGTTCATTATTTCACACCTCATCTTGTGTTTGGATTAAAACTATATAAAAAGCTTCTTTCCAAATATAGCCTTGAATTATTAGGTAATTGGGTCGGAGTAGATAATTACCAGATAAAATTATTTTTTTATGGCCTTCTAACTAGCTATGAGAAAAACAATTTTGTTGTTATCATGCTTGCTATTTTTTCACTTGAATTATTTGAGGATAAATAATTGTCATCTTAATAAATTGATCACTCACAAAATATCATTTTTCAATTTTAAAAAATCAAAAAGACAGTCAACAATGGTAAAATTTAAAATATCATCTTCATTTTACACATAAAAATCACAAGTTGTAGTTTTAACATGTATGTATGTTTTAAATTCTTCAAAATACAAATAATTAAAATATTTAACAAATAAATATATCTAACCTAATTAGTAGTAATATTTAAATTGTCACACAATTATTGCATCGTTATGTAATAAAAATAAAATATCTACTCTAATTAAATAGGAGTAATATTTTAATCATCACACAATTACAACAGCTTATATTCAATGTCTTGGAATCGCTAGCTTTTTCATCTTTTTAAAATTGTCCTCTATTCAATATTTTGGTTTTGTTTCAATTTCTTAAAATTAATTGTGAAACATTAATGTGAAACTCATAAATATGTCAAGCCCTTTACTATATAATTATATGCACTTATCCCATTAATTTTAAATTTGCCAATTCTTTTAATTTTCACCTATTAGAAAACTTTTCATGTGAAAGACTTTTGAAAAAACTTGAAGAACTTATCTTGACTTAACTCTTGACTTCTTGACTTGACTTTTAACTTCTTGACTTGACTTTTTAAATTCTTGACTTGACTATTGACTTTCCTTAAATATAATTATGGATTCAAGGATCATAATTTGTGATAAAAAAGATATCAGGATATTTAGGAATAAATTTATATAGAAAGAACAAGGTCCTTGAAGAATCTTGGATAAAAACTTGAATAGAAACCTTGAAACTCTCGCTTGAAGGTAGATGATCAAGAAAACCTTTCTTGAGATTCTTGAATTAGTTTCTTGAAATCTCTATGGCCACGAATTATGATTTTCATTAGTAAAGATGAAAAACTGGTCGTTTTGAACCTTTTATTAGTCAAGAAGTTCGTTTAGGCTTCTCTTGGAGGTAAAAAAACAAAAGCAACCCTTTTTAATGTTTTTCCATTGGCTAATTCGTAACAACACTGTATAAGTTACTAAAATAGTCATAACTTTTTTCTTAAAAATAGAATTGACACAAAATTTGTGGCGTTGGAAAGTAAATTCAATTACCTTTAATCGGAAAGGTTATGACTCACATAACTCCTTATATTCTAAGAGATATCGTCATCTAAAGTTGACCCAAGTAGAATCTTAACATAAAACTTAATCGATAAGTAAACTTCAAGAACACTTATCAAGAACTTAAATCCTTAAATTTCAAGAACAAAATTACGTTGAAAATAACATGTTTGGCGCGTGGGTGAACAAAGACAACACTATGGAAGCTCACATACCTCATAGGGATCACCCCTTGACGAAATCCACAAGCGATGCTTGAACGTTTTTAACGAATCTTGAACTTTCTTTCCTTTTCTCCTCTTTTCTTCTCTCTCCAAGCTCTAGCGTGAAATTCACTTTTCTAAACTGATTAAAATTTGAATTTACCCCAATTGAACTCCTAAAAATAAATAAATTATGTTGGGTAAGAAAAGACAACTATCCTTCTAAAATCTGGTTTTCTGACTTCTCTTATTTCAACAACCCAACTTCCGAGGTCATAACTCACTCATATGAACTCAGAATCACGCAAAGTTGGCGGTGTTGGAAAGATTATCCCAAGAGATTTTCAACCATATCTGGAAATATATCTAACTCATCCTGAGCTAGAAGTTATGGCCGTTTGAAGTTGATCAAAACTCAACTTTTCCTAACTTAAACAAATTTCCAATTTTTTTTTGTTACCTCCAAAAATTTCTATTTCTAGGTCTTAGTTTCTTCCCGGCTATCTCGAATTGCGAGATGTTACATGAACATTCTTCCACAAAAATATTACAATATCATTTTTTGATAAATATAATTTTAAAACTGTCAATACATTAATATTTACGAAAGTGTATCAATTAACCGCTTGGGTATGTATACTAATATTCAATAATAAGAGAATAGAAATAATGAAAGGGCAATAGAAAAGAAGGTATACATAGGAATATAATGTGCATTCATATTAATAGTCAAAATATAAATGACGCAACAAAATAAATAATTACATAAGTGTAATACCTTGAATATTTTGAAGATAAGGCCAAAATCATTTTTCATTTGCATTTAAGTTCATATCATGTGATTCTTAAATTGTTCTTAGGTGCTAGAATGTTATGTTCAGAGTTTTATCCGTAGTCTCTTGAAATCTAAATTCAATTGTGTTCTTATTCTAAGTTTCAATTCCCTAACCGTTGAGATTTTGAATTCTATTATGCATATTTAATTCTGAAATTCGATGTTGAAATTTCTTACACATGAACCCAATTGTTTATAAAGGTCATGTTCGTAGAGATTTTTATATGAATTTTCTGATACGTTGATTTTGGACCGGAAAGGTGAGTCCAGAAGTATAGACTTTAAATACATGTTTTGAAAGGAGCTTTTATAGAAAGAATAAAATCATTTCATATGTAATATTTGACGGTTGAGAAAGAGAAAGAGTATACTTGATTTTTTAAATAGTACTTCAGTAAAGCTAAGTGAAATTCGAGTAAAGAATGTTCTTTAAGAATATTGATATTGATTATTTTGGGATTAGTATCAAGCACCAAATAGAGTATTTCATGACCAAAAGTATACCCCATACTTGACTTGTCGTATAAAACCCCAATAGACCCTAAAAAGTTATCTGAAATACATCCAACACACTATAATATAAAAAAGTAGAAAGTCTCATATTGTAAGATCTTGACATAAAAGTGAAAGTCGAACATAGTCTCTAGACAAGCCCATCTAATACATCAAAAGAAGTGGTTGGGACGTGACCCATAAAACATGTATAATGTCAGAAACTAAAAACATAAGAAAAGTAATTAAAGGTGACATGGTCCTCACGGGGACTCACCAAATTTTCAAATATAGCACAAGCGAGAGGAGAATAAGCGTCACACCCTACATTATTAGACAATATAGACACAATTATGCATTAGTACGTTGAATGTATTTAGTACGAGTGATATGCATAAACATGAAAACATGATCATAAAGGGACGTAATAGAAAATAATGATATTCATAACCAAGATAAACAAGTAAAACCTTTAAAGAAAAATCATAAGACATGAACATGGTTAATCTTAAAATCACAAGAAAAACTCTATTAAAACCATTGAAAGCAACATAATTTATTTTGTGAGACAATAATTTTAAACGATAATAGTTCAAGTGAGCTTTCACATGGAACCCAATGTAACTCCCACGTCGAGAAGGAAGAGTATACTTGCAAAGGTAGGACACTGTATCATATCATACGCTATTTATGGATCCACCAGCAAACAACTTAAACTATGCAGCTATTAGTAAAGAATGTACTTCTTGCAAGGCTTGTTGAGCTTCTTCATGTGACTGACATCGTAAAAGTAGTCCGTCAAATGATTATCAATCAAGGGCATCATAATAATATACAATTTTGGAACCTCAATGGATTTTGCACTCGGCCATTTGATAGCCTTGTTTCTGAGCATACATAGAATAGGATTTCGATGGGTCATTTAAGACAATCCTAAGGGGGCACGTAGTTTAAAAGTAGAGATTGCTACTAGACACTACCCTAGTTGAACTTTCACCTCAAATTTTTATCGATGCTAAGTTAAATATCAACAGACTATTCAATTTCATTAACATAATCACCATACATGTAAAATCACCATTTAGTTACTAATCCAATATTAAATCATTATAGAGTAGCTCCTTAAACTATGTGTGAGAAAACCTTTGATCACCACTCCCGATTCTCAATGTGAGAAATCATTTCACTATTTAATTGATGCTTATATTGAAAGAAAAATTTAGATCATCAAACATATTTCATAAATCATGCATAAACTTTCATATATCATCAGTCACAAATCCATAGTTTTATTCATAAACTCATATCTTCATAAATTCATAGTTAAAATTAAAAATAATGCATGACTCTTGTAGAAATCAATATGAAATCATGTAGTTTAGTATACACATGCATAGGAAAATTGAAATTGAAAAATTAAATTGACATCAATTAAGAATAGTGAAGATCACATGAAACCTAAGCAATTTAGGAGAAATTGAATTGGAAACTTAGAAATCCTTTAGGACCTATTTGATGAATGAAATCCAATGGTTAAATCTACATACCTTGATAATCAAAGCCCCCAAAAATTGTGAATTGAAAATTTTGAATTGATACACTAGCTTTTTCTTTCTTAGCTTGAGAGAAAATTAAGCAGGATGAATTTGGTTGGGATTTGGGAATTAGGAGAATGAATTTAGAATTCTTAATTTTAGAACTTAGAAATCTTATATAGGGATTATAATTAGGATTAAAACGATATATTTTAGGTATTAAATGCATAAAAGAAGACCCAAATAGCCCTATTTTAAAAACTGTTGAAACACTTCTGTAAGCCTTTCACAGACCATCAATCGCTTCACCATATGTGAGGGATATCTTTAACCAAAAAGGAGTCTAGTATTTCCTAAGTCAATATGCACATATGGGCCTACCATCTGTTGACCCTTTACTGTCGGTGAACCTATTCGTGAATCATTGCCTTAAAATAATTTTTACAAGTTTAGGGTTCAAGGATGGTTCACTGACTATCATTCACAATGCTGGGGTTCGATGATGGATTCACTAATCATGGACCCTTATACAACCTTGAACCCTTCCTTATACCCTTGCTTTAGAATACTTTTAAGGCTCGGGTTCAAGGATGGGTTCACTAACTATTGACCCTTTGATCGTTTTTGAACCCTTTCTTAGAACCTTGACTTGAAATATTTTCACAAGGATCAGTTCACTGACTATGGAACCTTTCACCTTCTTTGAAATCATACTTTATTTTCTTGTTATCCTTCATAACAGTCACACTCAACTTAAGCTTTTATCATGGGTTGATGAACACGATGTCGCAGGAGGAACCAGTGCCAAAATGAAGGTGAACAACTCTAAAGTAGCCATGTAAGATCTCTCAAAATGAGTTTAGATGTATAGAGACTCATATGTGCCTTAAAAGGTTAATAATAAGTTAATTAAGTGTTTTACAGTATGCATACTTGATTTAAAGTGATTTGTTGGTCAAACATCCAAGAACGTCTGATGAAGTTCGAAAGTTAACCTTGAGACGTGCTATTGTGTTCTAGTGTGTCTTAGTATGTTTTAAGTGTTGTTTGATGATCAAATTGATATGGAAGGTCCTCAACTGGTATATGATTGTATTTATGTTCGAAATTCTGGTCAAGACTCCCCAAGGACCATCCAAGGGGTCCTTGAGGAGGACCTAAAAGCTGCCTAGACACTGCCCTGGCAGTTTCAATCTACGCCCAAGAACGACGCCCCGTACCTCTGTCTACGCCCCGTCAATGGGGGATGTTTCTCCACACTTATTTGTGAGATATTAAGACCCCAAAATAAAGCCTCCTTCACCATCTACGGAGCAGCAGTACTACACCATCGTCCACACGACGGCCCTCGACTGCCCTCCGTCAATGAGGCCTGCAACTGCAGCATGCACGCTGCTATGTTAAGGGGTGAATGGGAAATTCACCCTCGTACTAAGTAGACACTATTCAGTTAATTTATATATTTTTGGGTATATTAAGTTTGTTAAAAACATAAAAACCCAATTCCCAATTCATTCTTCAAATTTCACCATTCCCTCTCAAATCAAAACCTCTTTAGAAACCTCCATTGGAGATGGAGTTGAAGGTCAAGTTTAGGGGTGCGATTTCCATGGATTATTCACAAAGTTTTAGTGGATTCTTCATTTAATGAGGTATGATGATCCTTCAACCTTAGTTATTCATTCATTTAAGGAGTTCCTTCCAATGTTTTCAAAGAAGATCCTATAATCAAATTGTCTATCTTTCAATCTAGCCATGGCTTCCTTCTCAAAATGATTTAAAAAGTATGATTATGATGAATTGTTGATTATATACTGTTTTAAGGATTATTTTCAATCCAATTTCATGATGAAACCATGAACCTCCCAATTTCTCAATTTAGCCTATGATGTGTCTATTATGATCTTGAAGTTAAGTTGATTGTAGCATGTTTCGATTATGTTAAATTGATTATAGCTACTTTTTTCTTTATGAATTTATGTTGAATTATTGGTAATTGATCAATGGTGATCAAATCTTTTAGAATTGGTAAGATTTGCCTATTCCTCTACTTTTATATAGAATGATAGTTGAATTGGCCTTGTATGACATTGTGTGGTATGGTCCACTTATGGTGGCGGGGTTTACTTTATTGTCATTCTCTATGTGTTGGTCATGGCCTTCTATTCAAGTTATGAATTATGAAGTGTGGTTATGATGATCACATAATGTGAAGTACTATGTCTAGTCTCTTAATCTAGTATCATGTGCTAGGTGTTAATGGTGTCTTCAACGTTTGAATGAAGTTGTTAGGGTTATTTTTGGTATATGTGCTTCCTATGATGAAGTTTCATAGTGAATTACCCCTACCTATATACCTATATATGAATGTGTGGTCTTAGCTAATGTTAGAAGTCTTGGATACAATGTTGAAGGTGTTATGTCTCCTATGTTATAAAGTGATGTGTGTGCTATGCATGAATGTGTAATGTGATCCTTGGAGGGTGGCTGCCTTGTCAATCTTCTAAGTTCTATTACATGATCATATTTCCAATGTACATGCACCTCATGCATTCTTATAAGTAGTATAGGTTCATCGTGTCTAATGAAAGGATTACTAATCTCTACTACTATGCATGTAAAGTATATGTTCAAAAAGTATGATATGTATCTTAACTAGGATGACTTGATAAGGGTAATAGTGTAATCAATGCTATGAGCCTTTTACTACAAATTGCACATGTCTACCTTGATATAATAGTTCCTAGGGTGATTACTCTATGTATATGAATAGGAATGCATGAATTAGCTATGAACATGAAAGTTTATGATATGATGAAGTATGCATATGTGCAGTGTCTAAATGTTTTTATGTGAAAGGCCTCCTCATGAAGTATGCATATGTGTAGTGTCTAAATGTTTTTATGTGAAAGGCCTCCTCATGTAAGTACACACACACACACACACAAAATGGATATAATGAAACATGTACGATGATCTAGTAAAGAAGGGGACTCTTGAAAGGTATTCTCAATTGTATTCTAAACTAGACTATGCTTGAATATGCTATGTCCACATGAATGGTTTTCTCACATGATTTAGGTTGATGAAACGAATATTCTCATCTATAACCTATGAGCTAAGCATATGAGGACTTAATATCCTAAAACCATTTTTATGTAGTAAAATTAAGTAAAGACTTTTCAATAAAGGAAACTTAACTTATCACCGAGTGAACTTGACAAGTGAGAGAAAGGTACCTATTCCTAATGAGGAAGGCTTGTTCATTAGTGGTTTCTCATAAGGTGTTGACTTCCCTTGGAGGAAGATTCACCTGGGGTTCCACATGAGGTTTTGACTTCCCTTGGAGGGAGATTCACCTTATCTTTCTCATGTGATGGAAATTACAATACCAATTGGCATAAAGAGGGATTCAATATACATCTCCTATTTCCATAACTATGTTGCCCCTCAATGGAAGTAATGTAATGAGCCCTAACTAGGATAACCTAAATGTAGTTACTTAGTGTATGTGAGGGTATGGAACTTTACCTATGCATTGCACAAATGGATCTTGAAACGAGTTCTAGGAAGGTGTTCTATATGTATATGTATATGTCCTTTATGCATGCCATTATGATATTGAACAATTGATATGATAATATGCATACTATGAGTCTTATGGTGTCTATTTGATGAAGTCTCACTCTATGTGCGTGATGTTGGTCTTATAGTATATATGATGAGGTCTTACATTGAATATGCATGATGTTGGTCTTACTTGTCATATGATGAAGGTCCTACTTATGTATGTAGTTAATTTTGGTTGTAATGTTGATGCATATAGTAAATGGTGTGCTTATAGTCTATTTGTGAGGTTACTAAGTATGGGTGAGGTTATGAGACTTTACATGTACATTGCACTAGTAAGCTTAGATTGACATTATGAGTAAGGTTTTATGATATTGTAGTAAAGTGAAGTCCAAGCATGTATTTGTTGATTATTGCCTATTATGTTGATTATTGCCTATTATGATACTATTTGTAGTTTGCACTTGTATGATGTTTTGGAATGAGTCTCCTATGTGGATTTAAAGCATGTTGAGTCATGTATGAAATATGTGTCTTATGATATGCTATGTTTTCATGAATGTCTATGTTTGAGTTAATGAAGGTTATGTGAATATTCACCTTGGTTGCCTTAAAGTGATGCTTGAGTGTGGGTAGTGAGATGGGACACTATTCATGCATTGCATCAAGTATTACTAGAGGGTTACTTGGGGGTACGGGACTTACAATAAAAGGAAGGTTGTACAATAAAAGGAAGGTTGTACAATAAAAGAAAGGTTGTACTATGAATATGATAAATGTGCCTTAAATGAAGTATGTGGCTTTATCTGATGTTATGAATAGTGTCTATGCCTATTGATACGCTCAAACTTACTTCTCAAATAAGAAGTAAAGCAGTCGTGTCAAGTAAATAACCCAACTAATGAGGTTGGGATCGTTCCCACGAGTAAAATAGTTTAGACTTAACTTCAATCTATTATTACTATTGTTCAGTCAATTACTTTCTTGGAAAGCAAAAATGATAGAAGGGGGGTTTTCTATTTCTAAATAAATGATAATAACTAGCGAAATTGAAGGAGACAACTAACAGCTTCAAATGTTAGAGTTTAATAAATTAATAAAAGTGACTAGGGTTACGTGTTCCCCACAGGTTCATAACTTTATAATTCTAAATATAACAATTCTTTCTTAGTATCTTGCATGCAAAGTGATAAGTTATGTATTTCTAAATCCTTGGTCCGTATCTAGAAAATTTCACTCCGCACCTTGGTTCGGCTAGGTGTGTTGCTATACTAACCCTTATCTTTACCTCATATTAAGCACCGTATTCGATATTTGACTAAGTTATTACCTCGTACCAATCTATACTAGCCTATTAGATAGTATACACTAAATCTATGTTGATAATTCTTTTCCTATTATCTACCTCCTTGGTCCGGCAAGTAACATTAAGGCGAATTCTAACGTTGGCCATCCATTAAAAAGACTTCTAAGCGAAAGAATAATCAATACATGCAAGACACTATTCTAGAATTTTTATTTTAGTTAGGTTTTACCTCATTATTCGCCTATGGTTCCCACAACCCTGGTTATGGAGTTTAGTTACCCATAGTCATAATCACAATATTCAAATATATGATATAAGAATCCATGCACTTACTTCAATGAGAAAGAGTAAAATCCGAAAGTTTGCTTGATTAGTCCACAAAATTCACCAACAATCAATTACAAGAGTCTAAAATATTAAAGAATCTCAAAATAATCAAGAATCTCACAAAGAGTCTAAAAAATATTCAAGAGTCTAACCTCAAAAACGAGGTTTTTTGAACTATTTATAAAAAAAAATAAAAACCTAATTAAATAAGGACTCTATTTGCTGGAAATCTGTCAAAATGCGGCTGGATCGACAGACCTCGCGACAGATTATCGCGGTCACGACGGACCCTCATGGACTACGTCATCCCATACTTGTGCAATTTCTTCTGCTGCTCTCTTCATTACGCTCGACGGCAGGTATGACCGATCGTCACAGGCACAACGGTCCATCGAGGGTCTCCGTTCCAAAACACTTGAACCTAGGAATTTGGGTACTGGGACTACTTCATTGTTCGTCATGACGAACCAGCAGGACGGACCGTCATGTCTACGACAATCCGTCACGCATTCCGTAACCCCACACTTGGTCAGACTTCGCCATCTTCCTTCAGCAGCTGCACTATGATGCCACCTACGGACCGTCACAAGCTCTGTAAGTGGTACTTTTCTGTATTTCTTGCTCAAAAACCTCCGCATTCATCTTTTAGACAAATTTCCTGCAAATAAAGAGAAACTTACATAAAAATTAGCACAAAAAGGCTTTTGGACACACTAAACTTAAGGAAAAAGTATTAATAATACCGTGAAACCACGGTATATCAACACCCTCAACTTAAATTCGTTGTTTGTCCTCAAGCGACGCACTATGACTCAATACAAAATCTTTGTACAATAGTATCCATGTTTTATCTTTCGCAATCATTTGGCTATCAATCCCGATCAGTCACATCATGTTTATGCATGCTATCACTATTAGGCTTGAATTATGTGGAATCACATCATGACACAGACTCACCATGAACTAACACCTATCCTCTTCAGTTTCTCATCGAGGTGCTAATATTTCCGGTATTGCAACTAGTGTCCTCACTTCAAAACAAAATCCTCATTTTTCACACAATGATTTCAGTTTGAGTATAAGGATTACTTTTCAACACTCACTCTCAGAACAAATTCACACTCATTCATACATATTGCCATAAGCTTGCCCTTATTTTCACTGCTTTAAGTTCGCTATACAACTCTTAGGATTACGGATGGACTTTCTTAGCTCGTAACATAGGCTCAGGGTCAGGTAGGTTATTTTTAGGTATACTTTAGTGACTTTTTTTCCTCCTTGACATATCGGCTAACATTACCACTTTTTATCATTTTATCTCGCCCAGTTTCTCATATTCTTTCACCTTGCTATTTTACCTTCTTTCTTCATTTGTGTAAGTGACTCTCTTCTTTTCTTGCTTGTATTTCTTGTATATTATTTTTATTTTTTTATTTTTTTTACTTTTATTTCAACTAATTCTTGAGTCACTTTACTTTTGTTCTTTCTTTCTCTTTGTTCTTTCAACCCCACCTTCTAGAGCATTCCTTATAATAGTCACCCTCAACTCATGGCTTTGCCATGGGTCAAATTACACAATACCCAAAGTTGGGTAAGGGCCATAAAAAGGGTTGTTTACTGCATTAGTCACCCTCAACTTATACTTTTGGCATAAGTTGAGGTGCACATCTCCAAGGAGGGACCAGGGCCAACACATTATTCTCAGAAAAGATCACTTGGGGTGACAAAGAAAGGTCTAGTTTAAGCTCAAATCATTTGGATCAATGAAGGATAAATTTCATTTGGTTTTCTTTTATTTAAGCTAAAAATGGGCTATATTGAATAAGGGCCTATGATCCTTTCCTAATTGTCTATTACAACTTACTTTTAGCAGAACTAACCAGACAAGTTCTAGATTAGTACAAATAGTGGACTATTCATTTCTTACTCACACTCACTTGACATCTCATTACTCTACCAGATTATAGGCACCTAGTTCGAATTTTAGACTTAGGGTCATGCAGTGGTGTACCTCTATGTCATGCTTCGAGCCACACATTTATCAATTACTATGCCTAGTCATGAATCATTTCCATTTTATCAGGATATCATTTTAGCCATCATACTTCAAAATTAAACTATGTACACAAGATATAGACATGTCGGTTCAACAGAAAAAAATAATCAGTCTCTTGGGGAAAAAGAACACAGGCAAGAAAACCCAAAAAAGGATAGTGAATTGGGCTACTCAGACTTTACCCTAGCACTCACTTTCCATTTACCCCACCCCCAACAAAAAGACATGCAATTGTCCCCAATGCATAAAAAAAATTAAATACAAGAGTGGTAGGTTAAGCAAACCTTGGGCGCAAAGCACTGACGATCAGCAAACTGGTGGATCCGATTCCCCGAAACCCACTACCTTTGTAATCTGGACACCCTCAGTAGTGTCCTCAGCATCAACAACACGATCAGCAGTGCCTCCCGCTATCTCCACATTTTTGGATCTAGACGCCCCAACAGCTAACTCTACTGCTCTCATCTGACGCGCCCTCCTCATCAGCAAGCGAGGATCTCCTCGCATCCTCCATATCACAGCGCTCCTTCTTCCGTGCTCGAGATTCATCCTCATCTCGACCCCTACGCCTCTTGGCATGCTCTTGATGGGGAGGTGGTGGAATCTCTGAAGTGGCGAATATGGCCTCCATCACTGTGTCTTCAGCAGGATCTATAGAAGGGGCCTCAGACTCAGGCACCCTATCATCTAAGATCATATCGATGTCTGCGCGAAGACTGTCGACCGCAGCCTGAAGGGTCGACACATCCACCTGAGGGGCTGGTCGAGATAACACTCGCAACTCAAAAGCGTCCAAGCGTTGATGAACCTCAGCGATCTTCCGCTCTGTGTGCTGGACCATTCTCCTCTCCAAGCGCTCTTCTGCCTCAGCAATATTCCTCTGCATCGAAGGCTGGATGTGATGCAGAAGTGTAGCCATCTGTGCCTCTAATTTCTAGACCCTAGCAAGTGGGACCAGAGCGGAGAAAGGGGCTGAGTGAGAGGAGCTCGGGGCACTGCTACTACCCGGGATAGACTCGATCGGGGTAGTATCAGTGGAAGCCTCTTGCGTAGACGTGCGGGCCTGTGCTACCGTATCAGCCAGATTGTCACCAAGTGGAGGCAACTCTGGATTGGGCCCTCTGCGTGGAGCCAACTCATTGACCTCATCCCTGATGAGGCCGATATCAATAGTGCCCAGCGAGGTCTTGAGTTGATCAATGTGCCATATAGGCACACCTGCGGACCTGCATAGAGAAAATATCATGCACGGTAAAGGGTATGTAGTTGTGACCTTAAAAGCACTCTCGTGCATGACCGCCTGTAGAAGCCAAGCAAAATCCACCTCAAACCCAGCTATCATCGCCGCCATCAGTACTGCTCGATCCCATGTGACTATATTATCAACGGTTGTGGGGGAAAGGCAGTGGCGGACAATCAACCACAAAAACTTCACCGTGAAGGTCAGGTTAGCCTTCTTGATGGCTCCCTTCGGATCGGTCACCCAGTCAGCACCCTCTCCATCAACGAACAAGTGCAGGGCCATCCACTTCTTGGTGGTCTCTCTCAGCAATGGCTCACGCAGGAATTGGCCATCTTTGACAATCTGCCATCGGTAGTCAAACTCGGCAGTTAGAGGGTCCGGTTAGCATCAACATTCTCGCCTTATAGATACCTGTGGATTGCAGGTAGGGAGATATCAACCTGAATGCAACGCACTTGGACCTGCTCTAGTAGGGCCTGTTTGGCGGGGGCAGCCCGCCTATCAATCTGTGATCGGAGAGTCTCTACGTAGGAGGCGTAGAACTCTCGGACCAACTCTTCACTAGAACGTCCCAACGAACGCACTGTCTACTCCAGTCGATGTCTGGTGAAGAGATTGTGGATCTCTGGCATCGTCAGGAGACTTCCCATAAGGACCCGCCGCTCCAATGTAAGTGTCCGAGTCATGACTCCTTTGTCATTCAAGAACTTTGCATCGGAATAGACTTGATAGTGCCCGTCAACACACCACCGGTTGGGATGGTCGGTAACCGGGGTGAGAGCATGAGTTGGTGAACCGGGTATGGATTCTAAACTGTCAGCCTCATCAAACGAGGCAGACTATGTAGCGGTGGCGGGTGCGGGAACCTCAGCAGATCCAGAGGCTTCTTTCGACCACGAAACTCCTAAGGAGCCAGATGCTCCTTATTTATTGGTAGCTAACCCAGAAGGTGTGTCGGTCAGTGTGCACTCCTCATCAGTCTGGGAGGCAGTGACTACGCCGGATGCCACTTTTTTGGATGTGGCTCTGGAAGCACGTGCATCTCGGGATGGAGTGGAAGTGCTTGGGGGCACATACTCGGGGTCACGCTCATCATCAGAGCCAATGACCAGGCAAGCAGACGGGGCGATAGACTTCGATCGCTCGCATGCGTAGACTCGATCTTTTTTTGGTGCCATAATAGATAGAACCTGTAAAGAATCATTATTAGTACTAGAAGGAGCCAACAAGACTAGCAAAACAACACAAAATAAATAAAAGAGTTCAGATGTAATGACTTTTCTATAGTAACAGTGAAACACGACGGACCAGGTGACGGCTCGTCGTAAGCTTGACGGACCGTCATGGGGTCCATCGTGTCTTACTTAGACTATGTTTATATGGAGAACCCTGAAGGAAAGTCTCTGACAAGTATGACGGTATATACACGACGGACCGTCACAGGTATGATGGTCCGTCGTAGGTGTCCGTCAGAGGATACTTGAAAAAAATATGGAGACCTTTAGGAGAGGGGTCTCTGACTGTCATAACGGTCATGCAGGATGGATCGTCGAGGGTATGACGGTTTGTCGTAGTTGTCCGTAGGAGGACACTTAGAAAAAGTGAAAGACCCTTAGGACCAGGGTCTCTGACAACCAGAACGGTTGTGCAGGACGGACCGTCGTGGGAATGATGGTCCGTCTCATGTATCCGTTAGAGGACATTTAGAAAAAGTGAGAGGCCCTTAGGAACAAGGTCTCTGACAACCAGAACGGTTGTGCAGGACGGACTGTCATGGGAACGACGGTCCATCGCATGTGTCCGTTGGTGGACACTTGGAGAAAATTGGTCAGTGGGGTGTTAAGGCTGTTAGAACAGACCCAATGAGGTCCGTCGTGGGTACGACGGTCCGTCATTCGGGTCTCGTTCTGTAACTCAGTTACAGAACTGGGGATTCCCCATTCATCCCCTATGACCCAAATAGAATTGTTAGTGTTTTAACCTACATTTGTCTAACCCAAATACCTAGTAAACTAGCAATGCTAAAGCACCTATTTCTAGAGTTTTAACACGGCAATTTCGAGGATTCTCAACCTAGGTCAGACAGAATTTTATTAAAGAATGAACCTATCAAGAAGAACTAGGCTAATACTAATTGATAAATAAAAATGCAATGTAAATGAGTATAAATTAGAGACACATACTTGAGAATTTGAGAAAAATAAGAGAGGAAGGTACTTGGTGATCAAGTAGAGACCCACAGCGGCAGCTCCGACTTGTAGATAGTGAATTTTAGGAATTGAGAGAATTTGGGGAAAATGATTGGTTGTAAGAGAGGGGGGTTATGATCTTTGGAAGTTGAAAAGGGGGGGAAATGGGAGAAAGAGGGAAGGAATGGGGTGAAATGAAGGGGTGGGGTTTTTAAATGTTGATTTTTTTTAAAAAAACCCAGTCGGGTCGGGTCGGGTACGCTTCATTATTGACGCGACGAGTCACAGACGACAGTCCATTTCAGTTGTGACGGTCCATCATTGGTTCCGTTGTGTGTGCCCTAGTTTTAAAATAATAGAAAGACGTACTTGGCACGACGGATTCATGCGACGGTCCGTCATAAGCACAATGGTCCGTCGATGTATCCGTCAGTGACTGCTGCAGAGTGATTTTCTGCAGAATTTCCTGGTGATGTGCCTGCAAATTTAAAATCCATTAGTAGAAAAAATGCTACCATTACTAAAAAGAAAAAAAACTATAAGTATTGGGTTGCCTCCCAACAAGTGCCTGATTTAACGTCGCGGCACGACTGACTTGATTACTCAGCCTTCATCAAGATGGTATTCCTCTATCACTTCATTCACCGATGCAGTATGCCCAAAATAGAGTTTTATTTGTTCTCCATTCACCTTAAACGCACTCCCTCCTTGGTTTCTAACTCAACTGCTCCATGAGGGAATACTTGGGTAATCAAGTAAGGGTCAATCCGTTTGGACTTGAGCTTTCCCGGAAGCAAATGCAACCTTGAACTGTCTAAAAGCACCAAATCCCCAACCATAAACTCTCGTTTTTGAATTTTTAGGTCATTATCCTTCTTCATCTTTTCTTTGTGGGATATAGCAGATACCGATTGGAGCTCACCACTCTGCCTCATGGACCTACAAATGTTGAAGGTCGCTTCTTTATTGTTCAACCGGAACTTCATATGCCCCTTTTCCATATCAACTAAGTCTCTACCCATAGCAAGGAATGGACTCCCAAGAATAATAGGCACTTCAAAATCGACTTCACAATCAAGAATAACAAAATCTGCCGGAAATATGAACGAATCCACATTTACTAGCACATTGTGGAGTATCCCTATAGGCCTTTTCACTCTTCGATCAGCCATCAGTAGCCGCATTGCAGTGGGCTTTGGGTCACCCAAACCCAACTTCTTGTAAATCGAGAGGGGCATGAGATTTATGCTTGCCCCCAGATCATATAATGCTTTCGCAAAATGTAATGACCCGACTGTACAAGGAATAGTGAACGCACCCGGATCTTCTTTCTTTTGTACGAGAGATCTTGTAGAAATAGCGCTACAATGCTGCACTCTATCATCATCCTCGAAAGTGACCGATCTTTTCTTTGTAACCAGATCATTCATAAACTTGGCATAACCAGGAATTTGTTCTAGAGCTTCTACCAAAGGGACATTGATAGAAAGCTGCTTCAACATTGTTATAAAACGCCAGTATTTACCATCTTCGGTCTTTTTCACTAATCTCTAAGGAAAGGGGGGTGGTAATCTAGGCATGGGAATTACCTTTATAGGACTTCTGCATCTTTTCCAGTGCTATCTTCTGCTTCACCACTACCCTCTAGCACCTTATCATTATCCTTTATCACCTTTTCCTCATTAGACGGCATAGGTGAGTCAATGGTTTGCTTACCACCCCGAGTAGTGATTGCCATACAGTGTGCATCATTTTTCAGATTTTGGACAGTGTTGCTAGGAAGAGTGCCCGGTTTCTGTGTGTTCACAATCGCAGATAATTGGGCCATTTGCAACTCGATATGCTTAATCGATATTGCATGTGTATCGACTTTTTGCCCAATACCCGTTAAATCACTCCTTAACTCTTTAATGTGCTCATCACTAGCATCGAACCTTCTCATCATTTTGTGCAACATATCCTCAACTCGTGCCATACTATCTCCACCATCCCTAGGAGTAACATCACGTTTTTAGGAGGGACATAGGGCCCATTCCTATCATTTCTGTTACCGTAGTTACCCTTGTTGAAGTTGTTGTCGCGGTTGTAGTTTTCATCTCGGACATAATGACCCTCACGGTTATATTTACCATTGTTTTGACCTTGGCACCAATTATCCTGATTAGAGCCTTGGGCACTCGGTCGGAAACACCCCGTCTGCTCATTTACTTCATAGGAATCCTCCGCATAATAGCATTCATCATTAAGTAGTGGTGGTTTAGACAAGTAGTTAACTACATTTATCTTTTCTGCACCCCCAGTTGTGATAAGCCACCCTCAACTTATGCTTTTAGACTAAGTTAAAGGTACATAATGTCCAAGGAGGACCAGGTCCAAAGCAAAGTTTATGGATTTATTCTCGCAAGGTGAATTGGCTGAGTTAAAAAAATTATCTTCTTTAGGCTCAAACATTTGGATCAAAGAGAGAAATTTATTTATTTTGGTTGGTTGTTTTTAGTCTTAAGTTTACTCATTCTCAATAATGGCATGTGACCCTTTTCTAAATTTAGTGTGTAAATCATCTTAGCAAGACCAATGTACAAGTTCTTGATTGATATAATCATAAAAATCAAAATTTTCAGGGACCGAATAAAGTTTGATTGGTATGCACCATATGACTATTGAAACATCCTCACACACATGGCACCTTGATTGAATATAAAATCATCAATACATTTAGCTTATCAATTACACAAACAGAGCACATAACACATTTTTGGAGGGGTCTCCCTTTTCATGTTTTTTTTTGTCATCATACTTTTCATTCTAGATAATTTTACAATTATACTATCCTAGATATGTCAGTTCAGCAAAAATAAACAGTTCCTTGTGGGAAAAGAGCAAAGGCAAGAAAACCCCAAGCAAGGATTGTGAGTTGAGTTATTCAAATTTCACCCTCTCAATCACAATCCGTTCACCTCAACCCAAATGAAAAGTAGTGTAATTCCATCCATGCACATAATAAAGTAACACAAAGGGTGAGACAAACTTGTGGTGTATAAGCGCCAAAGATCAATCAAAGGTTGGTGGATCTGGTTACCTCGAACCCGTTGGATCATCATGTGTGAAGAACTCATTGATGTCCTAAAATATAACTGAAGGAGAACCATCAATAGTGATCCTCAAACCAGATGCTCTAGCAATCATCTCCCTCTCTCTAAGCTTTCACATCTTCTCCATCAAGTCGCGATTGCTTTTGCAATGCTTCAAACTGTTGCATGTCTTTTTTCTAGGTCTCACTCCTTCTCCATATCAGTAGTATGCTGCGAAGCCTGTGTGCACTTTCAAAACACATGATAAGGGTTAAGGGAAGGCTCATCATCACTGAATAGTGCATTTAACACCACATCTCTACCATCATCCTACCGAGCTTTGGTAGCTCAAAAACATATTTCCTCTAATGAACTACTTGTATCTTCACCTCCACAACTTGTTCTACCTTCTTCTCAAATTCATCAACAATCTTTCACCCAAGGATAAATATGTTGCAAAAGTGTCTCTTTTAGACTTTTGCTTCAGAGTAGAACTTGTCTTGTCTTTGATTTCAACCCAACCATCTGAATCTCTAACTTTTGGACTCTGGTTAGCAGCATCAAAACATAACTTTTAGGAGTAAGAGCATGTGTTGTGCTCACAGATGGGATGGCTGAAGAAGATGGTGGGGCTGCCATATCAAGCTCCATAGGTGGAGCTGAAATATTTCCCTCTCTGGGTTGCTTAGAAACAAAGTGCTCACCCATACGCGACAAGTCAAATTGTATACCCCTTCGTGGAACCGCGAGTTTTGCATCATCCCGTATAACACCAACATCAATCCTCTTGGTCACCTCAATCAATTGGTCACATCCCCATATTGGAACTTTAGCCTTTCTACATAGGAAAAAATTCAAATCGAAAATGGTAGTATGGTCTTCTCCCGAGGTGAATCTTGGCTATCGAACTCTGAGAATTATCTATCTCATGCCCTTCCATCAAAGAAGTAAGAATTACCACACTATCCGAAGTTACTATGTTATATATCATCATGGGGGATAATCTGGCTCAAATAATAAACCACCAGAACTTAGCTGCAAAACTAAGAGTCATCTTTTTATAGGCAAAGTCATGTCACTGACCCACTCAGTGCTCACCCCCTCATCAACAATGTGCCCTGCTATCCAATGCAACAAGGTCTCTCTCTTCTCAGTGTCATGCATGCGGCTTTATTTTACATCACCCTCATCCGTAGTCATATTTAGTTGTATTAATAGGCTAAGCATGTGAAGGCCCATAAGTAAAATGGTGTACCATGGCCTCAGATAGGTTGACACAAATACCCCACACTAGAGTTGTCAAAAATGGGATTGAGCCAGTGCCTTAGTATGTGGCAGTAGATCATTTTGTTTAGTAACTGCGTAAAAAGCATAAAAATCCCTGACCATCTCTAAGCTATGCCATTCTGGAGTCTATACAACCCACTAACTCTATTTTGCTTAAATAGCTCATTCATCACCAGAATTGTGTGAAGATTGCCCACGAGAACTTTATTAAAACTGATAATTGAATGTATATGAAACTAGAAGAATTAAGGAAAAGCTTGAATCTCCATTAAAGTTTCACAGAGAAACTATACAGTGAAATGAATACAATAAAGAGCACACTCAAAAACTACTCTACAACTCATATGTATCAATCCTTATATACATCTGACTACTAACCGACTTATATAAATGAAAATATCCTCTAAAAAGATCCATCCATAACCGACTAACAGAATCCTTAACTAACTTGACAGGTGGACTAATTAACAATGACTTAACATTTACATTCAGCTCTTTGCAATTTCCTTGTTGTATTCTCCAATAGCCCGCCTTCAAGCTGGGTGATATGAAAATGTTCTTCATTTCCATCTTGGACATGAGATGTGAATTTTGATATTTACCTAAGCCTTCAGTAAAAATATCAGCAGGGTGTTCAGAAAACATAAGTAGTGTATGATCACAAATCCTTTCAAAGCCTTTTCCCTAATAAACTGACAGTCAATGTCAATGTGTTTTGTCCTTTCACAGAACACTGCATCGGCAACAATTTGAATGGTTGCTTTGCTATCACAGCGAATAGGAACATGTAGGCTCAAGGTCATGTCTAGAGTCTCAAACAAGCCAATGATCTAGGTGATTTCTGCAATAGTTGAGGCAAGACTCCTATACTCTGCCTCAGCGAATTTCTAGAAATAGAGGATTATTTTTTGGACTTCCAAGAGATTGATGAATTCCCATACTGCACTAGGTAACTAGTGATGGACTTCCTAGTGTTAACACAATCCCCAGTCTGCATCACAATAAGCCTTCAATGATCTTGTGGATGTTGATGATAGAAACACTCTAATGCCTTGTGATTTTTTGACATACTTCACTATTCTGATGGCAGCATTCATGTGGGAAGTCTTTGGAGCCTGCATGAATTGACTCAAATTTTGAATTGTATATGATATATCTAGTATTGTGAGAGTGAGATATGATAATCTTCTAATCAACTTTTGATATTCACGGACATCTATTAACAATGATTAGAATTACTCCCTATTAAGTCATCAAATTCGGTAGTAGTAAACTTTAGATTTTGGTCAATTGGTGTGTCAACTGGCTTAGAGCCTCCTAATCTCATATATGAAATCAATTTTAAAGCATACTTTCTTTGGTGCATAAAAATTCCTTCTGTGTTTCTGGAAAACTCAATCCCAAGGAAAAATCTCAAGCTCCCCAAATCTTTAATCTTGAAATTATCCTTCAAGACTTGTTTTGCCTCTTCTATCAGTTGTGGACTACTTCCTGTCATAAGAATATCATCCACATATATGAGTATCACAACTATCTCATCATGAGTCTTCTTAGTCATTAGAGAGTAATCAACGTGACTTTGTTGAAACTCTATCGCTAACAAGGTATTAGTCAACTTAACATTCCATTGTTTAGAGGCTTTCTTCAATCCATATAGTGATTTAATCAATTTACACACTTGAATTCTATCTCCATTATCCTAGTGGAAACTTTGTGTTAATTGCATATATACTTCTTCAGTTAAATCTCCTTGCAAGAATGCATTATGAAAATCCATTTGTTAAATATCCCAACCTTTTACTACTCTAATGGATAACATTGTCCTAACTGTGACTATTTTGACAACTGGGGAAAATGTTTCTTCACAGTCCAAACCTTCCTTTTGGTTGTAGCCCTTATCTACCGACCTAGCCTTAAACCTCTCAAATTGTCCATCATCCTTATATTTTATCTTATATACCCATTTGCATCCAATAGTCTTCTTATCATAGGGCAGTGGAACCAATTCCTATGTCATGTTGTCCTCCAATGCTTTGATCTCATCCTTCATAGCTTGAACCCATCTATCATCTCGGATAAACAATCGATAAATACTTAGTTCTACTTCAAAAAAGGAGCTGGAAATACAATAATGATATGACCTTGACAAATGGTCATATTTAACACTATCACAAATAGAATAGAGACAATTGGTTTGCTTAGTTCTCATAATATTACAAAATCTTTTCGCCATACAGGAGCTATACTTGACCTTGTTGATCTTTTGTTTTCCTTATCAGTGGACTGAGTCATTACATTTTCTTCATCTACAGGTATTATGTGTTCTATGGTAATATCTGGGACGACAACTGCAACATCTTCTACTATTACTGGTTGAGGAGTATGAACATCTTTTGTGGACCAAGTATTAGGATCAACATTCATCTTTCTATTTTCTGTGACCTTCAACACACTTGTTGAGTGAAAAAGGGAAGATGATCTAAGAAAATATGGCATCTCTGCTAATGAAAAAATATGGCGCTTTAGATCATATAGCTCGTACCCCTTCTATGTATCTTCATATCCTAACAACACTAACCTGGTTGCTCTTGGACCAAATTTGTCATTTTTGTGTGTTATAGTAACATGACATAAACATCCTATTACTCTTATATAGGATATATCAGGTGGCTCTCCAAATATTATTTCAAAAGAAGAACCATTATTTAATATTGACAATAATGGTACCCTATTTAAGATATTTACAACAAGTAGTATAAACTCTCCCAAAAATCTGATTGGCAAATGACCTTGAAATATGATTGCTCTAGCAGTTTCTAAGATGTGTCTATGTTTTCTTTCCACCACACCATTTTGTTGAGGGGTGTGTGGACAAGAACATTGATGAACTATGCCATGATTCTTAAACAACTCATTACACTGAGAGTTAAAGAATACTCCTCCATTATCTGATCTGACGAGCTTAACCTGCACACCAAACTGTGTTATAACCATCACAAGAATCTGCTTCATTATAATGGAAATATCAGATTTAAGATGCAATAGAAAAACCCAAGTCCACTGAAATGATAACCAACAAATGTAAAAAAAAAACTTCATGTTGTTATGTGTTGCACCGTTATATGGTCCCCATGCATCTAAATGAATCAAATGAAAACATCTAATACTTTTATTGTTGCTAACTTTAAAAAGAAGTCTTATTTGTCTTGCTAATAGACATACATCGCAGTTGTCTAGTGTCAAATTTGCATTATTGTTCATTAGAATGCCTATTTTCCTAATAACATTCATAGGCACATTCCTCAATCTCTTAGGCCAAACACCACCATCTTCACATCCTTTTGTTGCTATCAAAGACTTTCTTCCTGCTATTTGTTGTTGTTTCCGTGCCTTCAGCAAATACAACTTATCCTTCTCCTTACCAATCTCCTTCACTCTCCCAGTGAAAAGATTCTTAAGGATGAAGAAGTCAGGGAAACATAAATCACAACAATTTAACTCTTTTGTGAGCTAAGATACTCACAAAAAATTGAATTTAAAACTTGGTACATACAAAACACTCTTAATACCATCACCTCATGTTAGCTTAGAGTTTCCTGACTATTAATGGTTGTTGAGTCTCCTCTTACTAGTTGAACTTTCCCTAGATTACTCACTGTTGATCCATGATTTAATAAGCTTGTACTTCCAACCATGTGGTCATATGCTCCACCAACTACTATCCGGTCCAAATAATTACTATCAACAACATATTACATAAGGAAGTACCTTCAAACATACCTGTCATGTGTGCACTAGATTCAGTGATTTGGGACTTTTTCAACATTCATAAGATTTGAGTATACTATTTTGGTGTAAAATGAGAAACGTACTCATTCCCTATGCCTGTTCCAGGTTGAGAATGTTGGTTGTATTGCTCATCATCAGATCTCTAAAATCCTCGCGATCCATTGGATGCTTGCACCATGTTAACTTTCTTCTTTCCTTTCCAGTCCGGAGGATAGCCAGTCAACTGAAAAAAGATATCCTTAGTGTGACCTTGAATGTTGCACTGAGTGCAGTTGCATTCTTTCCGAGTATGACCTTTCTATATCAATGATCGCAATAAGAACTACCTCCTCTTTGCTGCTTCTGAGAATTTCCATATACCCTACCTCCTCTGCCTCTGGATCCTGACCTCCAAATTCTGAGCCATGTTTATTTATTAGGAATGTAATGTGATCATTATCTTCACTTCCTCTATGAATTTCTCCACCCAATGCTTTCTGACTCTCATCTTGCACAATCATAGCATAACATCGATTAACACTTGGTGGAGGATTCATCATGAGTATTTCACTGTGTGCTTGGATATAGTTGTCATTCAATCCCATAAGGAATTATAGTAATTTTCGTCTAAACATGCTATCAGTATAATCCTTAGATGTACCACATTCATAGGAGGGAGGAAGGACAATTGAATCAAATTTATCCCATAGATCCTTTAAGGGAGAGTAGTACAGAGAAACAGGGGAAATACCTTGAGTATGAGAAACTACAGCTTTATGCTGATGCAAAATTCTAGACATATATATTGACCTTGTCAGATCGTTCTTGTAAATCAGACCATACTAATGTTGCATTAGATCGAAAAGGATGCCACTAATCAGATCCTTGTTCACATTCGTCATTATCCAGGAGATCACCATCAGTTTACACCTATCCACTATTTCTTCTCCACATCGTCAGTAAAGTCGTCTCGCTTAATGCTACCATCAATGGACCCAATTTATTCTTTGTTAAGATATTGAGTTGCATTGTACGACTCCAAAAAGTGTAATTCTCCATTCTTGACAAGCTGAATCCCAATTTGCAAAGCTCCTGGTACATGATGGTCATGGTCGATCTTCTTCACCATTTCATTTAATCCAAAAGATGGAAATTGAATCAGTAAACAATTGCTGCATATCAAAGCTGTCTACGTCATTCTGATACCATTTTAAACTGATCATTGAATGTATTTGAAGCTAGAAAAATTAAGGAAAAGCTTGAGTCTTCATTAAAGATTCACAGAGAAACTATACAGTGAAATGAATACAATGAAGAACACACTGAAAAACTACTCTACAACTCATATGTATCATGCCTTATATACATCTGACTACTAACCGACTTACATAAATGAGAATATGCTCTAATAGAATCCATCCATAACTGACTAACAGAATCCTTAATTAACTTGACAGTTGGACTAATTTAACAATGAGCTAACAGTGGCTTAACATTTACATTCAACTCTTTGCAATTTCCTTGTTGTATTCTCCAATAAACTATACGCTACAAGAATTTTATATATATATTTTGTACTGATTATTATCATAGAGGCTTAAGGCATCGACAACCCCTTAAAGTTGTCCGCAGAATTCACTTAGACACCCTAACTAAGACTGTTATCTATTAGACACTTTAATATTAAAGAATATGTATCTATTGAACATAAAACGAAAACATTTTTTAAAATTATTTTGCGTGTAATTCACGTGCATCGTCTTAAAACAATGACAAATAAAATTATGACACTTGGCACATGGTCCCAGTCTAGCAATAAAATATAATTTTTCAATTTTAAAAAATGAAAAATACTTTTCAGCTTTTATTTATTAATCACAAAAATATTTAAACAGAAAATCTCCCCCACCCCCACCTAACCCTTTGACCTTTCTACTTCCTTTTACCCTGTGAACCCTACAGCCACCATCAATTTCTCCATTGTTAACTAAGATAACAAAAATAAAAATTCCCCGCTCAAATTCATTCTTCTAGATCCGGAATTCTCCGTTCATTTTGAGATTTTTGTGAAAAAAATAAATAAACGTCATTAAATTATTTTTGAAATTCGTGAGGAAGAAAAATTGAGATGTCTAAGTGAATTATGCGGACAACTTTAAGAGGTTGTCCATGACTTAAGCCTTATCATAGAAGAACCATATCATATAACTAAATACTTTTCTATGCTCTTCTTTCTTACAGTCAATTCTCAAAGCATTAGAAACCTTCAAAATAAAAATAAATGTTATGCACATCCATTTTGTGTTATCTCTTTTATTTGTTAGCGTGTTTATCGACATTTATAGTGTAGGCTGCCTCGTCCCGAGGCACATCCGAAATGACAAACACAATCACAAGATTGGACATGGAAAATTTACCTTTCCGCACTTGAATTTTTATTCTTTTAATTCCTCCCTTGAGCCTGTAAGCTTTTTTAATTTAATCCCTTGATGGCTTGAAAATACAATCTTTAAGTTAGAAGTGAAGAGTTATTATAATTCGAGCAATTCTTATTTTCTTTTTTAAAAAATAATCTATTGGTTGTTGTAGTGAGTTATTGCATAAATTGGAATACTATGGATGTAAAGCTAAATGAGGAGAGGCATAGGAGGGAGGAGTGTGTATAAATTTATCAGGTGAACATAAATGGATGGATATAAGGATGAATACAGACTAATGTATAATTATTTAAAATTAGAATGACATTAACGCAAACAAATGTACACCAACGTATTAATGAATACAAAAATGAATATATTCAATATAAATGTATAGAAATCTATTAGATGAATATAGATCAATGGATGCCAATACAAACAACCGTATACAAATTCATTAAATGAATATGAATTGAATTTCTCACCATAACTTCTAGCAAGCAATTGAGGAAAATAATTTTTAGATCGTAGATTCAAATAACCTATGAAACAAGAATAGTCATAATTAAATATTTTATGCTAATTTTAAGGAGGTAGATAATTTTAAATAAAACTTTTTATAGTTTTAAGGAGAAATGGTTTGAAGTTAAAAGTGAGATGTAATAAATATCTTTTATTAGTTTTAAGAAAAGTATTTTGAAGAGAGAAGGGTGTGATGCAGAATATACATACATATGGCTATTAAATGCCAATCATATTGAAGCTTTCATTTACTAAGTATTTATTTTGCCAAAACATGACAATTTAATCTAATAATTGTAGGAAAGTTTAAAAAGCATATTTTTTTGGTCTACTAAGCAAAGGTACAACCACAAAAGCTTAGCTGGACAAGTATAACATTGCAAACAACAATTGAAAATTTAAAATGCCTTTGACAATAGCTAAAGAGGAATTTCAATTGTCCCTCACCTTATTTATAAGAAAGAGTATATCCTTTTAATGTTCTTCTTTTCTCTGTGAAGAGTATTATTGCACCACAGCATACAAACAAATACATGCTCAAAGAATAATATCGGTATACTTCCTCCTCCTAGCTAGTAACCAATAGTAGCAATAGAAGTTTCACTAATGATACATATATATATATGATCGCTATATTTCATATTTTTATAGAATTACAATTTTATACAAAAAATGTTCAACTGACTACATGTGACAACGCCACTTATAAACAAGGTGAAAGATCAATGATACTTTTGTGAAATCATAACAAGACAAGAAGAAAGCTCCCTAGGTTTAGATAACATGACCATGTGGCCTGCATCATGAATCATGTGGACCTCATCTGGTGGATTATTTTGAAATTGTTGTTCCTTGAGCACAATGTCCTTTTCACATACAACATAAACACGATGAACACTACCATATTTCTCTTTTGAAAGTGTAGTGTTTGCCAATAGGACTGACTCATCAAACCATGGTCCGGGTCTCACCAAATATGTTGCAAGAGTTAAGTCCTGTAGAGCCCAATAGATAACAATTATTGAATTTTATCATAATATTATCAAAAAGTAATTGAATTTATAAGAGAAAAAAAATCATCTAAAATTTTGTCTATGTGACAAATGATGATTTGACCACATCATTAATATGATTTTTTAAATCAGTCAAATATTCCCAACCTATTATTGTAGAAAAGATATAAAGTAGTTAAAAATCTCATTAAAATAAAGGGCAAGTGTGGAAACAAATTAAGAGTCACATCAGGAGGGGAGTGTTTTAAACTTTAAATAATTCACTTATCATATATTATTATAAGTGGGAAGTTTCTAACCTCAAAGTTGAATTACCATTTTACCCTTATTTTACCTCTAAAATAAATTAATATTAATATCTATTTAATTAATTAAATATTAAGTAAAATTTATATTTAAATTCATGCATCAAATAAGATCTTAATGCACCATATATTCATGTACTAATTAAATGTAGATATTGAAGAGTCTAATAACCTTTCAACTTTAATTTCTAAGATAAGTGGGGGTAATGAAGAGTCTATCAAACACACTCACACCACATTATATATATTCCTTATTTTATTCAAGTTTGTAATTATCTTGCATACTAGAGTAGGTTAGTCTACATCCCTTGTAAAATTTTCATTACCAGTTTGTAATTATAAGAATTCTTTCTATTTTATTTATTTGTATCCTTTAAAATTTTATACATATTCATCTTCTTTTTGTTGAGAAATATGTAAACTATGATAGTTACAAGATGAATATACTCCAACATGAAGTTGTAAGCAAATATTTATTTTTCACATCTCCATCGTTTTGAGTTTTAAATATAACTTTGTAGTTGATTATTGTATTTTTGTATTCATCCTTTCTTCTATTTTAAGATATATATAGTAAAGCTAATTACATTTTGTATTTATCATTAATTATTTTGAGGGTAAACATGCTAAATCCCATAGAATAATAATTATGTATTTTTCATTGTTTGATAATCATTTATCTTTTTAAACCAACATATTTGTACTTTTTCCTTTTTATATGTAATCTCAAATGTTCAAAAAATTCATGTACTTAACTGCTATAGTGAGGTACAAAATAAGTGCAAAAGTAAAAATAAAATAAAAAATAATGTATAGTAAAAAATGACTAAATGATACATTGAATAATATTATTTTAGAATTCATTTATATATATATTTCAAGAAATACAGTTTATCTTTATTCTTAACATATTCATGCCTTCTTTTCTGTTTGTCTTATTTATTATTATATATGATTATAGTTTTTTATGCATATGATATGTTTCGTCTAGAGTAAGTCATGTTTTGTCTAGAATAAGTCTACTTTTAACAAATGTAATTCAATCAGTATGAAAATATTTTTGTCTATATATTTAAATGTGATGTATGTTTTTATGGATGTCATGTCTTTATTTATTCTTTTTTTTCGTTTGAAATTTTAATTTTTTCTATAAATTTGATGGTATACCGCCCAAACAATTGTCATATTTTTCTTTATACGTATCTTTTTTATAGACAATTTTGTTTTTTGATTATTAAAACTTATGTTTAATAATTAAAATATAGTAATTCCTCTGATAAAATAAATGTTCATTTTTCATGAAGTATTTAATATATCAGACCTCCAACATCTAACACAAGATTTTCATGTTATACTTTGTGCAAAGTTAAATTCTTAGGGATAATGCCCAAGTACCCCCTCAACCTATGCCTGAAATCTCCGAGACACACTTATATTATATGAAGGTCCTATTACCCCCCTGAACTTATTTTATTAATAATTTTTTACCCCTTTTCGACCTACGTGGCACTATCTTGTGGGCCCAACGATGGTTGACTTTTTTTTCAAACTAGTGCCACGTAGGCTAAAAAGGGCTAGAAAATTACTTATAAAATAAGTTCAGGAGGGTAATAGGACCTTAGTATAGTATAAGTGTGTCTCTGGGATTTCGGACATAGGTTGAGGGGGTACTTGTGCATTTTCCCAAATTCTTATGTTAAACTTAAATATGAAAGGACTTATATTTGAACTTAGCTATATAAATTAAAATTTTCTAATATCAATTAGGGGACAAACGTGCGATGCACGTTCCGAGAACTAGTTTTAAATAAAGATAAAAAAAAAACTCAGTAATCCACTTAAAATGGACTAGAGGAAGAATAGTGTATAACTTGTATGTAGTATTTTAATACTGTAGTACAATAGATAGATATAACCGTATAAGGATGTGTATGAGTTAACTAAGAGGAGAAAACATAAAGAGTTGTATTTATACACTTAAATATTATTCGATAATCTTAAGGATCTATATATAATTTACCTTCTCCAGATTCTATTAGTAAAATTTCATTGAATGTATTGTTGTAACAGTTCGGTGGGTAAGATATTCGGCAACTATAGGTACAATTAACACACACAAAAGATGTAAAGATTTGAAAGTTAGGGAAAATAAGTTTATAGTTTTATTTGGGTTGAAAAATAATTATTTCATACTCACCTCAGGAGGGGAGAGTTGATAAAAGTTGGTTGCTAAGTCTTTAGGGCCTAACACGAGAGAGGTAGGGGCTTTATCCAGTCCGTTGTTGTACACAAATTCAGTATCCATAGGTGCTTCCACTTGTTGACTATACTGTCAATTCGCAAACAAAAAAAAAAATGATTACTAGTATTTTGTATATTTGCAATATGATAGTAGTAATTCATGTACACTCAATTACCTTGGAAATTGCTGTTTTTAAACTTTTGATCACTACGTGTCGTATGGACAATTTTTTTTTAAAAAAAATTAAAGAGTAAAACTTGTTACATTTGAAATTTTGTCTATGACACAAGCAGAATTAAAAGTATAAGATTATCCACCTATAAAGTTATTTTTATAGATCGCCATGGATTAACAACCTTAAAAATAAGGTTGTTAATTGTAACGAATTTCTCCGATTAGTTATTAGTAGTAGAACAATTAATGGTGAATGAAATTAGTTCAGAATGTTTTTTGGATAGTGCCTTAAAATATCTAGGTTAGGCCATCAAGGTGAGGTCTAGAGAAATTCGAAAATGGGTTGGGTGTTATGTCTAAGCTTGATTCATGTTTTCTAGTAGTTAAGTCATTATGCAACTCATAGAACCTTTTGGAATGCTTGCCAAGGGTCGAAGGTATGGTGTGAAATTGGGAGGGGGGACGGGGGAGAGGCTCTGAGGCTCTTCCAAGTCTGTGATATTTGTGCAATTCGTTATAAGGGTGTCACGCCGCTATAGTGGGAATTTAGCAGCGCTATGGTGACGCTCCTGTATCGGGTTAAATAAGGATTTAATGCAGAATAGTCTCTTCTACAACTATGTTCGTGAGAAAGAAAGGTGATTTAAGGCAGTAATCACCTGTTTTCCACTTAATAGTTCTCCGATAAAGGTAAGTTCGTTACTCCCCTAATTTGTAAATTGATTCTTAGAAACCTTGATTTAATGGTGAGAAAAATTTTAATTTGGGTAAGTGATCATGAGTTGTCTTGGGATTAGGATTTGAGTATAATATTGATATTATTAGGCCATCATTGTTTTATTATTTTCTTAGACGAAGGCATTTAGAGTTTTCAAATGCTTGATATAAGGTTGGTGATCATTGTTTTTTCATGTGTTGTATGCATGTCTATTGCTTTATAATATTACTTGTGTGATGCATGTGAAGAAATTGAAGGCTGATGTAAAATGAACTATGTTGAAAATCTCATGCAATGAATCTGTTATTTACTTATAGGTATAAGTATGATTGTTCATTGTGATTATGTTTGTGTGCGCTTCTTGTGAATGAATCATTTATGGTTGGATGGAATACCACGCCAGTACACTAACCGTTTGTATTTGAATTCTATGAGAGAACCAAATTTACATGTTGGTTCCATGAGTAAACCAGTTTTACTTATTCATAATGTGATTATGGCATGTTGGTCCATGAGATGATCGAATATATGTATTTTTGTGATCATGTGGGGCATTTTTCATGCATTGGTTGATAAGGGTATTCTGATTTGGAGTCTGTTTCATGTTGTGACTATTTATATATGTGTGTTGGTCAGCATTATTGTATTGTAATACCCTGTTTACATTCATGTTCTGGAACTATTAGTATGATCCTAATAGTACACGATTGTTGTATATTGAAATTTTACTTGCTTTTTTGTAGTTGAGTACAAGGCATGTTCAAGCGGTTGATACTAGACCTTAGTTGAAAGACGTTTGACCTTCAAATTCTAGGGTGAGCTGCTCTTGCGGGCTATCATGAATTCTTTCCGCTTCCTTTTTCAATGTTTTTAGACACACATTTTAGACTGTTAGGCTAATGTTTTCTAGTTTTCGAGGTTGTATTCCAACTAGTAATTATTTGGAGTTTTGGTGTTATTACATTCAGATTCTAGGGGTTAAATAATAGGTTGATGCACGACATGAAGTTATGTATTAAGTATTTTACATATTGAATACACTGACATTATTGTAATATTATTTTGTCACTGTCAATGTTGTTGCAGTAATGAAGTTCTGATGATTTGATACATACAATTTGAAACATGTTAGTCAGCATGGTCTAGAGGAACAATGAACTAAGCTGGAAAAATCCAAGAGCTGTTGGAATTAATGCATCAATGTTTAGTCTTCCAAAATTGTCTCTTAGTTTTTCAAGAAGTCTTTTTAGAATTTCGTAGTACATGTATCTAGTAAATTGTGATACATGTATTTAGTTATTTGCGCAAGACTTTTTGTTTTCTATTTTGAGTAGTTTAAATAGTGATGTAGTTGATGATTGTAATCATCTCAAGTGGCCTTAAGTAGCCTATATAAAACTTGAACAATCTCTAAAAAATAGTATTCTCCTTCTATATTTCAAATTGGTATCAAGAGCAGGTTTCGTTCTTAACCTGGGGTTAGGTGAAGAAAAAAATATGGCATTCAAAATAAATGAAGGTGCTGATTCTTCAGTTGTTCTTACTCCATTTTTTGATGGAACTGATTTTGAATACTGGAAGATAAGAATGAGAACACATTTGAAAGCTGAAGGTTTGTGGACTATTGTTGCAAATGGCTTTGAAGAGCCAGAAAAAGATGGTGATCTTACAGCAGCAGAGATTAAAAATCTTGAGGCTAAGTATCGTCAAGATGCAAAAGCCTTGAGCAAAATCCAAATGGGAGTCTCAAGAGCATATTTTGCAAAAATAGCTACTTGTGAGACTGCAAAGGAAGCTTGGGATTTTCTGGAAACTGAGGTGTATGGTGACGAAAATATACGCACTATAAATCTTCAAACTCTTAGAAAAGAGTTTCAAAATTTAAAGATGATAGAATCTGAAAATTGATGAATATTGCACAAGAGTCATGAATATTGTTAATGAAATGAGAAATCATAGTGATACAATTTCTGACCAACAAGTTGTGGAAAAGATTCTAATTAGTGTCACAGAAAAGTATGAGTACATCGTTGCTATCACTGAGGAGACGAAAGATCTTTCTAAGCTTTTCATTAAAGAGCTAGTTGGATCATTTCGTGCACACGAGAAGCGAAGATTTTTTCGTGAAGATCAATCCAAAGAGACGACTTTCCAGTCTAAAATAAATGAGAATTCTCAAAATTTCTCAAAAAAATCATCAGAAGAAAAATCAAAAGCCAAAAAAAAAAAAGCAGGATCATGATGGTTCTTCCAAGAAGGTTGAAGAAAAAGGTGCGAAAAACTCTAGTCTTTTTTGTACAGTTTGCAAAAAGACTAATCACAATGCAGAAAAATGTTGGCACAAAGGCAAGCCCCAATGTAACTTTTGTAAAAAGTTTGGCCACATTGAAAAGGATGGTTGGCACAAGAAACGGGAGCAAACAATTTTTTGTGAAAAACATGAGGATGAAAGGGAAGAAAATCTTTTCTTTGCTTCTAAATCTGATGCTTCAACAAAAAATAATGAATGGTATGTTGATAGTGGTTGTAGTAATCACATGACTGGAGATGAAAAGACTTTCCTCTCAATTAATAATAGCATCACTACTAAAGTGAAGATGGGGAATGGAGCCTTAGATCATGCGAAAGATAAAGGTACTATTTCGATCAACATGAAAGGATGCGGTAAGCAAATTCATGATGTTCTTTATGTTCCTGACTTGGAAGAAAATTTTCTTAGTGTTGGTCAACTCATGGAAAATGGTTATTCTCTTGTGTTTAGAGATAATTATTGCAAGATTTATGATAAAATTGAGCCAAATCAAGTCATTGTTGAAGTAAAGATGATAAAAAGAAACTTCCCTTTGCAATTTCATTACAATGCATTAAAAAATGAAATTGTAGATGATTTATGGCTTTTGCACAAAAGATTTTATCACTTGAATTTTCATGGTTTAAAGCTTCTCAAGCAAAAGGACATGGTGCAAGGCCTTCCTGAGATACATACTGAGGTGGATACATGTGAAAGTTGTATAATGGAAAAGCAACACAGGTAGTCTTTTCTGAAAGGGGTGTCTTGGAGAGCAAGTGTATTTTTGGAACTAATTCATACCGACATTTGTGGACCAATGAAGACTCCATCTCTTGGAAGTCAAAGTTATTTTTTAATCTTTATTGATGATTTCTCAAGAATGACTTGGGTTTATTTCTTGAAAGAAAAGTCAGAAGCATTTGCTACATTCAAGAAATTCAAAGCTCTTGTTGAGAAGCAAAAAGGTTGCAGCATCAAAACCATTCGCAGTGATCGAGGAGGTGAGTACACAAGTCGAGAATTTAAAGAATATTACAAAAATGAAGGCATCAAGAAGCAACTTACAGCAGGGTATACTCCTCAACAAATGGTGTATCTGAAAGAAGAAATAGAACAATTGTTGAAATGGCCAGAACTATGATGAATGAGAAAGGGCTGCCAAAATACTTTTGGGCAGAAGCAGTGCATACAGCAGTTCACATCCTTAACAGGTGTCCAACAAAGGCACTAAAGGACAAGACACCAATTGAAGCTTGGAGTGGAATTAAAACTTCTGTAAGTAATTTTAAAATTTTTGGGTGTATTTGTTATGCTCATGTACCTGCTGAGAAAAGAACAAAATTGGATGAAAAAAGTCAAAAATGTGTCTTTCTTGATTATAGTGATGTGGCAAAAGGATATAGGCTTCTCGATGTCAAAACTAACAAACTTGTTGTTAGTAGAGATGTCATTTTTGATGAAAAACATGCAATTGGGAGGATAAAAAGATAGAGAATACTGCAATTATATCTTCAAATCAAGAAGAGGATGAGAAAGATAAAGATGTCTCTCAAGGGGAAGAAATCCCAGATTCAGATAATGAAGAACCGCCTCCAAGAGGAACAAAAATGTTGAGTGACATTTATCAAAGATGTAATTTTGCTGGTGTTGAGCCAGAAAATTATGAAGAAGCAATAAAGCATGATGTTTGATAGAAAGCCATGGAAGAAGAAATTTGAATGATCGAAAAAAATAATACTTGGGAGCTTGTGGCTATTCCTAGAGAAAGAGAAGTTGCAAGCCTAAAATGGATTTACAAAATCAAACTCAATCAGGAAGGAGATATTCAAAAGCACAAAGCAAGGTTGGTTGCTAGAGTCTTCACGCAAAAACCAGGTATTGATTTTTATGAAACTTTCTCTCCAGTTGCTCGTCTTGAGACAATTAGAATTGTAATTGTTGTTGCTGCACAAAAGAAATGGAAGATATTTCAACTTGATGTTAAATCAGCATTTCTGAATGGGAAACTTGATGAAGAGATTTATGTTGAGCAACCTCAAGGATTTTTTGTTCAAGGGGGAGAAGAAAAGGTGTATAGACTAAAAAAAGCTCTTTACGGGCTGAAGCAAGCTCCAAGAGCCTGGTACAATGAAATTGATACATATTTAGTGAAAAATAATTTTCAGAGAAGTAAAAGTGAAGCCACTTTGTATGTGAATAAAGAACATGACAACATTATCATTGTTTGTCTCTATGTGGATGATTTGCTCTTTACAGAAAATGATGTAAAGATGATGTAAATTTCAAACAAGATATGATGCAAGCTTATGAAATGAGTTATCTTGGATTGCTAAATTATTTCTTGGGTATCGAAGTTTCTCAAGTGAAAGAAGGAATTTTCATTTCTCAAAAGAAGGATACTAAAAGTATTCTTCAAAAATTCAAAATGATGGATTGCAAGTATGTGGCCATATCATTAGCAACAAATGAGAAGTTTAGAAAAGATGATGGAGAACAGAAAGTTAATAGCTCACTTTTTTGGAGTTTGATTGGAAGTTTGCTATATCTTACTTCAACAAGGCCAGATATTATGTTTGCGGCTAGTTTATTATCTAGATTTATGCAAGAACCAAGCCAAGTGCATTTTGGAGCTGCAAAGCATATTCTACGCTACTTGCAAGGAACAATGGATTATGGGATAATGTACAAATTTGGTGGAAATTTGAACTTAATTGGTTATTCTGATAGTGATTGGGCTGGAAGTATAGATGACATGAAGAGTACGTCTGCTTAATGCTTTCTTATTTGGATCAAGCATTTATTCTTGGTTATCAAAAAAGCAAAGTTGTTGCTCAATCCACTGCCGAAGCAGAATATGTTTCAGCATCCAAGGCTACTTCTCAAGCTATTTGGTTTAGGAGAATATTTGAAGACATTGGTGAAAAACAAAAACAAGGGATTGTTCTATATTGTGATAACAAATCAGCAATTGCAATTGCCAAGAATCCAGTCAGCCATGAAAGATCAAATCATATTTCCATCAAGTATCATTTTGCCCGAGAAGCACAAGAGAAAGGCGAAATTCAGTTGCATTATTGTCAGACAGGAGAACAACTTGCTGATATCTTCACCAAAGCACTTCGTAGAGAAAAATTTTGCTATCTTCCAGAACGCATTGGAGTTATCAAACAAATGCATTAAGGGGGAGTGTTGGAATTAATGCATCAATGTTTAGTCTTCCAAAATTGTCTCTTAGTTTTTCAAGAAGTCTTTTTAGAATTTCGTAGTACATGTATCTAGTAAATTGTGATACATGTATTTAGTTATTTGTGCAAGACTTTTTGTTTTCTATTTTGAGTAGTATAAATAGTGATGTAGTTGATGATTGTAATCATCTCAAGTGGCCTTAAGTAGCCTATAAGAGCAAGCAAATAGAATGAGTAAAGACAATTGTGCAGGAATCACTGAGCGGATAATATTAGTTACGAGATAAAGCGCAAGAAGTCTGAGTGAAGAGTTGAAGTTCAAAAACAACACTGATGAAGAAAGAAGTTTGTCATTGATGAAATGAGAAGTCCAACTCAAAGACAATAGGGGTCGAGTTATAGAAAAAGTGGCAGGAGAAAAAGCAATCAATATATTGACTTTTTGAAGCAACACTTTTGATGAACCAGGTTCTACTATAGAATTTATGTTCTAGGAAGTTTTTCTTTGTGTTTCTGTCTTGATGTATTTATAGTTCAGTAAGTAATAAGCTAAAATAGAATCATAGTATTCAAGTTGAAGGCAACTCGAAGACTTTGTAGGAAAAGCCTCGAAGGTTTGTGCTTAATTTATTATTCTGCAGATTACATAGGTTTGTAATCCTATTTGTGAGACTCATTGTTTGATTGAAGTTTAGAGTAAATTTTATTGTGAAACAGATTATGATATTTACACCTTTTGAGCCAAGTATTTCCACGTTAAGTATTTTGTACTATGTTTACCTTATAATTGAAAAACGTTAGGCAACTTGTTCACTTAGATAAGATCACATAGATGGATAAGAAAGATAATTCTAAGTCTTGTAGAATATCAAATGTGTATCACATTTAATTCTTAACCAATTGTTGTCCCTGATTCTCATGTCTTATTGTTATATAGGATTATAGGGGCTTGCATTATATTGAGTGATTTACAAAAATAAATGCATCATATAACAAGAAGATGAATGCATCAATAACATATTTTTGTAAATAATGTTTTTACAAGCCATTAGCTACGATGTTTATGGATTAACCCCATTTAATTTGTGCTAAATGGGTCCTAAATCAAAATTTCATATAATACATTGTGTATTCATAGTAAAATGAGATTAACATGAAATTTCTGTTGTTTAGGTACAAAATTTTGTCAGTCATTAGTTACTTATTTTCTAGTAATGGTGTTAGTATATAGAAATTAAATTCATTTGAGCAAACCTGTTGGGTAACTGCTCCATGACAAGCTCCATGAACTAGTACAAAGTGATTTTTATCACCTTTTTCCATTTTTCCCTCTTTTTCTTGAAGAATTGTTTAGATGAGACTTTTCTAGGTATATATGTTGAGGGGAGTTTATATAGTGCAAGAATGCAAGAAAATGATTTTACTTAGCTATAAATTGTTTAGAAGGAATAGTTGCTCTTTTAATCCCTTGGTTACTATTGAATTTTGACTTTGGTCCTTGTGATACTCCAATATTCAGATTTAACCTTTAATTGACGCGCGTTATATTGGTCTCCTTGCATATAAATAAAATTATGCTACATTTTGGTTATTTCTAGAGCAATTTTATGCTCAAATATAGAGCGATGAGCTATACAAATTTAATATAACACTTAAAATAATTATAATAATATTTTTATCTTAATTTATATAATAATATTACTTCTTGGACCATGTGTTTTTCTTAAATATTTTGAATTAAAATTAGTTATTATGCCTTCAAATAATTGCGATGCAAATTATTTTTGAATACGTTAAAAAATACTTGTTTTTAAAATTTATATCAAAATTTAAATGTGTTTAGCCTTTCTAAAAAATTCACAAATACACAAGTCAATTCAATGTGCTTAAATAAACATTGAAAGAATCAAAATAAAAATTTATCAACTTTTAAAGTACTTCAAAGCAAACTTTTCTATTTATTGTTATCCGTTCATTTATGGTCCCTATGAAACAGATATGTTTGTCTCTTACCGTTGATTTCTCAAACATCATTTCATTCACAGATTTTTCCTCACATGGTAACAATCTATATTCAAGGTTAGGTGTCTCTTTCTCTATTCTGCCATACTTGGGGCACAATAATTCAAAATTATTTTACTTTATACGTCTCAATTTGAATAGTTTAGTTTGATCGTATACAAAGTTTTGTTACATTGAATTTGATGAGTGCATATAATGATATTGAAATATTACTGACTTGTTGCAGCCCTTGGAATTTGTAGAAGACACATAAAAAAAAACAAATTTGATTTTCTTTTATAAACACACAACAATGGATTTTGTGGAAAATATCAGACCATTTGAGACATCAAAATATTCAATATTAAGTGAATAAAAATAATGAAAGGGCAACAGAAAAATAAATAAATAAATATATATATATATATATATATATATATATATATATATATATATATATATATATATATATATTATAATGCACATTCATGTTAATAGTCAGAACATAAATGAGGCAACAAATCAAATAGTTACGCAAGTGTAACACCCTGAAAATTTCTAATCTAAGGCCCCAATTATTCTTTATTTGGGCATAAGTTTGTATCATGTGATTCCTAAATTTGTTTTTAGGCATTAAGGTCAATTCGTTAGCATGAGAATGAAATTGGATATGAATAAAGGTCACTAGAATCCCTAAGCACAAAGTAGAGTTGAAAGCTTCCTTATCAATCAAGTTTTCATATAAGATTCTACTTAGGTCAATTTCAAACAATCATATCTTTCGAAATATAATGAATTAGGTGGCTCAAAATATACTAGATTACAGATCTATGAGTTATCTTTTCAATGCCACCAAGTTTGCCTCATTTCGAATTTGCAGTAAAAGTTATGGTTGTTTTAGCAGGGAGTACCATAATAGAGCTTTTTAAGTAATGACCTGAATCACTTCTACGGGCCGTAGAAGTTTCTACGATCCGCACAATTCACATGTGGAAAAAGTATAAGGAGTAAAAAAATTGGGTTTAATTCTTATGGATCCATCTACATGTCGTAGAAACTTCTACAGGTCATAGTTAGGACCCGTATAATGAACTTCTCAGCTTTAAAATTTTAATATGAATTCCATGAATAGGATCTACAGTTTGTACATCAAACTTAACAAATCGTTGATAGACCCGTGAGAAGTTCTCGATAGCTTTTTCAAGAGGGGTAATTCATTTTTTTCTCACCCCTTCTATGCCTAAACCCCGACGTTCTTACACCTAAATGAGGTTCTAAACAGTATTAGTCAACCCTACTAACTCTCATTAACACTTTCAAGTCTTAGAAAAGAATCCAAGAGGTAAAATCTAGAGTTTTCAAGCGATCTTCTAATTTCGCAAAAGAACTTTGTTCTTTTAGGTATGTAAGGCTACTCATAGTAATGGATTAATCATAATGTCCTACATCTAAGTTCATTCATTAAAAGATTAAAATATCAAATTAATGTAATCTAATTTAACTTTAAAAATTAGTGAAATTGACTTTTGAAAAACACAACATGACAAATAAAAGTGGACGAATGAAGTAATATGTTGGGATTAGACCTCATGAGGTTGTTAGTTGAATATTTTTTTTGTTAGTAGTATTAGTTTTGAATAAATTCTTTAATAAATCAATTGGTTGGAAAATCTAGTAGCGCTGTCGTTGGCATTTTCTAAGGCATTTTTTGCGTATCGAGTTTAACTTGGTTCATTAAGGACGTTTTGGTCCAAGGACATTCCTATCATAGTATAAATATGACC
>CM064965.1:12051788-12243787 GCA_032847665.1 Solanum chilense
TATAAATGTTAGCGAGGTATGAAGTCTTCTCGTGATGCATAATTCCTGCGAGGTATAAAGTTTCTCGCGATATATAAATTTGACGAGGTATGAAATCTTCTCGTCATGTATAATTATTGACTTGCGATGCATGATTTCTGCAATGCATGATTCTTCACGATGCATTATTTTCTGCGAGGCATAAAATCTTCTCGCGATGTATGATTTCTGCGAGGTATAATGTCTTCTTGCGATGTATAAATTTGACGAGGTATGAAGTCCTCTCACGATGCGTGATTCTTTGTGTCGTCCCCGTGGATAGTAATGGCAAGACGACCTCCGAATAACATATCAATTTGATCGATAATGACAAAATAATAATTGCGTGATTGTATCTTCTGAGGTAGTGCATTGTCTGATCGACAACAATCATCTTGCTTTGATAACGCAATGCAAATAGCGTCTTCTATAGAAGACGTGAATTCTTCGCTGAGATTCATGTTTGATTCACCTTTGAATCTGGCCGGACACTTTGTAAATTTCACATATTAGGGAATGGCTTGAAATAAACAAACACATTCATAAGTATCTTGTCAGAAATGATATGAAGTGCTTCCTGCTTTCAATACAATCACTGATTTTGGAGATAGTTTTCTCTTTCTCCGTATTCATTCGTCGGAAGAATTCAGCCGATTTCGAAGCAAAGCTATAAACCTGTGTCCACAGAAAAATCATCAGTTTTAAACATACTGATCTGTGTCGATCCCTTCAGTTGTTTGCTCCTGGTCTTGATATCTCAGGTTGATTTCCAGATTTCCTGACTCTTGATAGATAAGAAAATATCTTACGCTAAAACAAATGAAGTATAAAAGGAATTTTTTTTTAAAGAGAAACAAGAAAATTTTAAGAAATAGTGTCTCGAAAAAGTCACTGCCAAGTTATGTCATGTCGGACTTAACGAGCTTCTTTGAGTCCGATGCTTGTTGAATGAATTTCAGAGGCATTCCGGATTTGTAGGGAAGACCCATGACGAAATTTTGAGGCCATCCTCAAAATTTCTGTCCCAGTTTGGTATTTTGCTCATATTTTCGTTGCGACCGAATAGATCGTGGAATTTTGAGATCTTCTCAAAAATTCTGAACCAGTTGCAGATCTCGAAATGTCTTTAATTTGATCCACTGAAGAGAAAGTTCCTCTGGAGAATTTTTGAGTCCCTCTCAAAAATTCTGTCCCTATTCTACTGTAAAGGGGAATAGAAATCTTACGAGAGATATGACCGAGCCCTTGTGGCGCCTACGTATCCCGTTGAGGCAGGAATCAGGTCAAACGTAATTTCCCACGAAGGTTAACAAGAATAAAATTTATACAGAAACCGACCGAGGCCGACAAAGGCCGCCTACGTATCTCATTCTTGAGAATTCAGGTCGAACGTAGTTCAGAATAAAGAAATAATTGAGGGGGTGAATGTGGTGACCGAAGCCGACATAGGCCGCCTACGTATCTCGTTCTCGAGAATTCAGGTCAAACGTAGTTCGTTACAAAAGGGATAATAATTCTAGCCGATCAAATGCAAGCAAACAGAACGATTACAAGTAAATGAAGGAAAATGTAAAGCGAAACTTCACACATAGTATCTCTTGATAGCATCGGAGTTGATAGGTTTGGGCCATACAGCGCCATCCATCTCTGACAAGACCAAAGCACCTCCAGACAGTACTTTGCGAACCATGTAAGGACCTTGCCAGTTTGGTGCGAACTTTCCTTTGTACTCGTCTTGATGAGGAAAAATACGCTTAAGGACCAACTGCCCCACTTCAAAATTTCTGGCTCTTACTCTTTTGTGAAAAGCACGAGTCATTCTCTGTCTATACAACTGGCCATGGCAGACTGCGACCATCCTCTTCTCATCAATCAAAGCTAACTGATCAATCCGTTTGCTAAACCCACTCAGCATTACTTAGTTCAGCTTCTAGGATGATCCTTAGTGACGGTATCTCGACTTCAACAGGTACGACTGCTTCGGTTCCATATACTAACAAGTATGGGGTAGCCCCAGTCGATGTTCTGACTGTTGTTCGATAACCTAGTAGAGAATATGGCAACATTTCATGCCAACCTCGCTGTTTGTCGATCATTTTCCTCAGAATTTTCTTGATATTTTTGTTGGCGGCTTCTACAGCTCCGTTCATTTGAGGGCGATAAGCAGTTGACCTTCGGTGAATAATCTTGAACTGTTCACATATCTCTTTCATCAGATGACTGTTAAGATTTGCACCGTTATCAGTGATGATGGATTCCGGAACTCCAAATCGGCATATCAGGTTGTTGCGGACAAAGTCGGCCACCACTTTCTTGGTTACCGATTTGTAAGAGGCTGCTTCCACCCACTTGGTGAAATAATCAATGGCAACCAAAATGAATTTGTGCCCATTTGAAGCGGCTGGCTCTATAGGACCGATGACATCCATTCCCCAAGCTACAAATGGCTAAGGCGAACTCATAGCATTAAGTTTGTGAGGTGGCACCCGTATCAGATCGCCGTGCACTTGGCATTTGTGGCACTTTTGTACAAATTTGCAACAGTCATTCTCCATAGTCATCCAGAAATAACCAGCTCGAAGAACCTTTCTCGCTAAAGTAAGCCCATTCATATGTGTACCGCAAACTCCAGCATGTATCTGTTCAATAAGCCTCACAGCTTCAGCAGCATCTACACATCTTAAAAGACCCAAATCTGGAGTCCTCCTATACATGACTTCTCCGTTCAGAAAGAAATTGAGAGCCATACGACGTATCGATTTCTTCTGACTAGATGTAGCATCTTCTGGATATGTCCCAGACTCCAAGTACCTCTTTATGTCGAAGTACCAAGGCAAACCATCTGGTTCTGATTCCACGTGTGAACAATGGACGGGATGTTCCTTCAAGCCTATATCCAGCGGGTCGATGTAATCAGTATCGGGATGTTTGACCATTGAAGCGATGGTGGCAAGAGCATCAGCTAATTCATTCTGTATTCTGGGAGTATGTCTGAACTCGATCTTGCGAAACCTTTTACACAGATTTTGCACATATTGCACATAGGGTACAATCTTCGGGTTCTTCATAGCCCATTTTCCTTGAACCTGATGAATCAAGAGGTCTGAATATCCAATAACCAGTAACTCGTAAACATTCATGTCAATGGCCATTTTCAAACCGAGGATGCAAGCTTCATACTCAGCCATGTTGTTTGTGCAGTTGAATCGCAGCTTAGCCGCCATAGGATAGTGCTGACCAGATTCTGATACCAGGACTGCTCCAACACCTTTACCCTGGTGATTCACCGCTCCATCGAAGAATAATCTCCAACCGGGATAAGATTCAGAAATCTCTTCACCCACAAATGACACTTCTTCATCGTGAAAATATGTCTTGAGAGGTTCATACTCTTCGTCAACGGGATTTTCCGCAAGATGATCAGCCAAATCTTGTGCCTTTATTGCCTTCTGAGTCACGTACACGATGTCAAACTCACTTAACAACATTTGCCATTTAGCTAACTTCCCGGTCGGCATCGCTTTCTGGAAGATATACTTCAATGGATCCATTCTGGAGATAAGATACGTAGTATACGACGACAAATAGTGCCTCAGCTTCTGGGCAAGCCATGTCAGAGCACAGCAGGTTCTTTCCAGCAAGGTGTAGCGAGACTCGTACGGAGTAAATTTCTTGCTGATGTAGTAAATTGCCCTTTCCTTCTTCCCCGTCTCGTCGTGTTGACCCAGTACACATCCAAAGGCGTTATCTGAAATAGACAAATACAGCAGCAAAGGACTCCCTTCTCGCGGAGGAACCAACACTGGTGGATTAGACAGATAGCTCTTGATAGCATCGAAAGCGGTCTGGCACTCCTCAGTCCACTTGGTCGGGGCATCTTTCTTCAGCAACTTGAAAATGGGCTCACACACTACTGTGGATTGGGCTATAAATCGGCTGATATAGTTTAGCCTCCCCAAGAAACTCATCACCTCTTTTCTCGTCTTTGGCGGAGGTAACTCTTGAATTGCCTTAATCTTGGAAGGGTCGAGCTCAATACCTCTTCTGCTGACTACAAACCCCAACAACTTCCCAGCCGGGACTCCAAAAGCACCCTTGGCGGGATTTAGTTTCAAGTTGTACCGACGCAAACATTCAAAGAATTTCCTCAGGTGTGTCACATGATCCGAGCTCTCGCGGGATTTAATTATGACATCGTCCACGTACACTTCAATTTCCTTGTGAATCATGTCATGAAAGATGGTCGTCATGGCTCTCATGTAAGTGGCACCGGCATTTTTGAGCCCAAACGGCATCACCCTGTAGTGATATACCCCCCAAGGTGTGATGAAAGCCGTTTTCTCCGCATCTTCTTCGTCCATTAAAATCTGGTGATAACCCGCGTAACAATCCACAAATGACTGCATTTCATGTTTGGCACAGTTGTCAATCAAGATATGGATATTTGGCAACGGAAAATTATCCTTTGGACTAGCCTTGTTGAGATCTCTGTAATCAACACAAATCCTGATTTTTCCGTCTTTCTTGGCGACCGAAACGACGTTCCCCAACCAGGTGGGATATTGCGTTACTTCTACCAACCGAGACTCTATCTGCTTGGTGATTTCCTCCTTAATCTTCAAACTCAATTCAGGCTTGAATTTCCGAGTCTTTTGCTTCACTGGCTCGAACCCTGGGTTGATAGGTAGCTTATGGGATACAACATCAGTACTCAGCCCCTGCATGTCACTGACCTCCCAAACAAACACATCGCTGTATTCGGCGAGCAAATGAACCAGGATCTCCTTCTGAGTTTCGTTCAGGTGAGTGCTGATCTTAACCTCTTTGACACATTCTGAATCCCCCAGATTTACCGTCTCTGTTTCCTCCAGATTCGGTTTATGTTGATTCTCGAACTGTCGAAACTCTTCTACCACATAGTCTGGTTCCCCACTTTCTTCGTTGTAGTCGTCAGCCTCGTCGTCATTTGCCTCATTTTGCTCGTTTAGCTCATGACATGACACGATATTGGCAGGTTTGTAACTTATGTTACTGAAATCATAAATAGACAAAATTAGAAAAGTAAAATATAACAAGCAATCGAATAAACAAAGTCAAAATAAGGAGGCTTTCATTTAAAAATCGAATCAAAATGCAAACTGGGGTCATGGCACAAGGCCATGTCGCCCTTTTAAACAATCATAGCAAAATTCAAATTCAAGAAAATGCAGAAATGGTGGGTCTCGGGCCTCTTCCGAACAACCACCGATTTTGGTATGCACAAAATAATTCCTTTCTACCCAAGAGTCCGGGACATCAGGATCGGCGTGGACGTCCAGTTTTGTGGCATCTCCCCTGGTTCAGCATCACGAATTCCAGTTGGGTCGACCTCCTCCTCGATAACAGCGTGAATCTCCTCGAAAAGTCCACAGATTCCTTCCCCGTTGTCTTCAGGCTCGGTATGCTCCCAGACTGGAAAGGAGTGATAGAGATGCGGGATCGGCTTAGTCAACTCTTGATCCTTTCTCCTCTTCATCTTCATATCATCATCTGTGGGGATGTACCCCAAACCATACTTTGATCCCTGAGCCGGGACGGGAACTGGCTTGATGATCCCTTGGGCATTCCTCCCTAGTCCGGAACCTGGTTCGAATCCGCTTTGTAGCATTACCGTAGCAATCATTCTGTATACGGCCGGCATGGGAGTCTGTGGCACCGAGCCCTCATCGGTGGCATTTACCAACTCCACGGCGTAGAAATCCGAAGTCTGCGGCGTCTCGTCCAAGATCGGCACCTGCTTACCTGAATGGCTCCTTTCCCCGTGAATAACTAGTTCTTCATTTCTCCATACTAGTTTCATCACTTGGTGAAGAGTGGAGGGAATGGCTCCAGCCATATGAATGAATGGCCTACCCAAAAGGAGATTATAACTGGTGTCGATATCCAACACCTGGAATTTCGCCTCGAATCCCGCGGGGCCCATCTGGATGGTCAAGTTCACCGCTCCTAACGTCTCTCTCTGCACACCATCAAATGCTCTCACATTGACCTGGTTTTTCTCCAACTTTCCGAGGTCGAACCTCATCTGCTTCAGCGTGGACAAGGGGCATATATTTAGGCCCGATCCATCGTCTACCAAAACACGGTTGACGATCTTTCCGCAGCATACCACGGTGATGTGTAGAGCTTTGTTGTGGGCTCTCCCTTCGGCCGGCAACTCATCATCGCCGAAGCTGATGCGGTGTCCCTGAATGACTCGGTGAATCATAGCGGCTACATTGTCGTTGCTTGTGCCTGAGGGCACGTATGTATCATCAAGGGCTTTCATTAAGGCCTGCCTGTGGGACTGAGAGCTCATCAACAGGGCCCACACAGATATCTGAGCTGGAGTCTTCTCCAAATGTTTGACGATGGAGTAGTCCTTCGGTTGCATCCTTCTCCAGAACTCTTCTGCTTCCCCCTCGCTTATCGGCCTCTTGGCATGATCTCTCCTTTGCCCTCCGAGAGCGAGCTCGCCGGGAGTGTAACATCTGCCAGATCTAGTCATGCCTTGAGCCACGGCCGTCTCTATAATAAACTTGGGCTTGGCGAGAGTCTTTGCGGGCACCAAGGCAACAGCCTTTGCAGGTGTCAGAATGACAAACTCTCCCTTTTCCCTAACGCTCAAAGAGGCGACAGCCCTTTCCAAGTCTTCCTGAACAACAGGAGTAATTCTCTTGGCTTCACGCTCATCTTCGTCAGTTTTTATCATGTTGATGTTTCCACCCCCATGATTTGGCAACGGATTCGTGTTTACGTTTGGTGCCGCGGGCTGAAGGGAGACCACTTCCTAGTCGATCAAGTCCTGAATCTTGTGCCTGAGATTGATACAGTCTTCCGTACTATGTCCAACACTGTTGGAATGGTAAGCACAGCTCTGTTCAGGACTATAAAATCTGGAATTGACATCCACGGGCTTGGGCCCCACAGGGTGGATGTATCCGGCCGCGGATAATCTTTCGAACAATTTAGTTCTGCTTTCAGCCAACAGGGTGAAGCTTCTGGAGGGCTTCTTCTCAGACCTGGGGCGAAGGGGATCATACCCGCCCTGTTGAGGGGGAGGGACTTGTTGGTAATTGCGGGCGTTTGGTCGTGGAGCTTGGGTTCTGGGGTGATAGTTTGGCATTGGGGCTTGGTAATTCGGATGGGGGCTTTGATATGCTGGGGTTTGTATTTGATATGCAGGGGATGGCGCTTGATAGCTAGGCTGTACATTAGCGCAGCTAGGAGCAATGTTCTGGTAGTAGGGAGGGACTTGATAGGCTTGGGGGTAGTTTGGAAAATTTTGGGGAATCGGGGGTGGATTCTGATACGCCACAATATGAGCCTCTGGGTAAGTGGGGCCAGCATTGTAGAGGCCGGCATGGTTTGAGTTTGGACGGTAGGCTTGATGAGACTTTGATGGAGGGTAGGATCGGTCTTGGGGATGTGGTAAGTTTCTGGGGGCTTTTCTTCCCCCGTGTGAGATGGCGTTAACCTCCTCTCTTCTCTTTCTTACCATCCCGGAAGACCCAGGTGAAGCAGACACTCGGGCTATCTTTCCCGACTTCAGGCCATCTTCGATAGTCTCGCCTACTTTGACTATCTCGGCGAACTTGGCGCCAACCAATAAGAGGACACTGTCATAATACTCGGGTTCCTGCACCCGTATGAACACCTCTACGATCTCCTTCTCTGTCATCGGAGGCCTCACTCTTGCCGCCTCTTTCCTCCATCTGTACGCAAATTCTCTATAGCTTTCCGTGGGCTTCGGTTTCATCTTCTCCAAGGAGTACCGATCAGGGACTATCTCGACGTTATATGCAAATCTGTCGATGAAATCCTTAGCCAGGGCGCTCCAACTGGACAATTGTCGAGTCTCATGCGACGTGAACCATTCCAGGGCCTCACCGCACAGGCTCCGGCTGAACAACCTCATCAGCAACGCTTCATCTTTGCCAACTCCTACGAGTTGGTCACAGTATGCTCTCAAGTGTGCCATGGGGTTGCCCACCCCTCCGAAGGTATCAAACTTCGGGATCTTGAACCCTTCAGGCAGGTTCAAGTTTGGGTGGATGCATAGTTCTGCGTAGCTCAACCCGGCGACGTCAGGAGTGCATTGCAATTCTTTCATCGCCCTTTTGATCTCCTCCTTTATGTCTGCCTTTGCTTCTTCCCTCGCCCTCCACTCTCTTTCTTGCTCCTCGTAATGGTCCAACTCGGAGCTGTGCACCTCATGCTCGACCGAGATAGGGACTTGAAAAGTGGCTCTTTTGGGGAGGGGTGGAGCTATGGAAGGGCTTGGTAGGTTTTTTGCGGTTTGATAATTCTGTGGATAATTTTGGGGATTGATATTTTGTGTCAAGTGGGGATGCAGTGTTTGGGAATTGAAGGCGGTGGGATTTTGGACTTGATTTTGGGGCAGGGTGGCTGTTTGAGTATTTTGGGGGTGTAGAGGATTGTTTTGGAGTGGCGGGGGAGTTTGGTAGGAGACTGACGCGTATTGAGGGTCTTGGGTGGTCATGTCCATCCCGGACGGGTTATGCACGGGTGTTGATGGACGGTGCCGAGTAGGATCCAAGTTGGACGAAGGGAAGTATGTAGGAGGTCTCGCGCCGAGAAAGTCGGGTCCAAACCCGGGTGGAGGCATATCTTGCCTTTGCTGAATCTATACTCTTAAATCTGCTATCTGCTGCATTAGCTGCGCAATCAACTCACTTTGATCTACCACGGTGGGCTGAGCCACCACAGCACCTGTAAGGTTGACTTCCTCGTTGTTTTCTCCCATGGCTATGTTTGTTTTTGTTCCGGGGAAGGAGTCTGCGGGACCTTTTGATCTGGTAAAGTAGGGGTGATCTGCCAGCTTTATCGACACAGATCAGTAAGAGGTACCTGTAAGGTAAAACAACTCAAAGGCAAATTTGTAAGTGCATATCCCGAGTACAAAATGCATAATATCGCATAGAAAACAGATAAACACACAAGCATTTAAACAAATACATCGTGTCCTAAACAATGCATGTGACCCTTTTGCGCCAAGGGTAGGCCTAGCGATTCGAAGGATATATGTGTGAGTTAAACCAATTAAACGATTCCCCCCAAAAATATAATGATTACAAGGGAAATAAACAAACCCACGCAGGAGCTATTTAGAAAATGTGATAATATCAGGCCCACGCAGGAGCTATTTAGAAAATGTGATAATATCAGGCCCACGCAGGGGCTAAAATAATGCAAGTACAAACAGAGAAAAACCCGCGCAGGGGCGATGTCCACTATGATGCTCCGGATGGTCCCGCTCCATCGTCGTCTTTCTGAGTTTTGTGTTGTTGGAACATGTACCTCAGCATCAGCAAGAACCCCTCACCAAGACGACCTTTGTCTTCCAGACTTTCATATCGCATTCTCTCGATTTTCTGCTGGATCCAGCTGTCGAACTCGTCATACCCTTGCTTCAGTCTCTCAATCTCTCGAGTTGCCCTCTCGAGTGCATCCCGGTTCTCCACGAACTTGGCGTAGACCTCATTGGCCTCTTCCTTTAACTCTCGCAATTCGGCCACTGCTTTGGCTTCTTCGTTTGTCACACTGCAGAAGCTACGTGGAATTTGAAAGGAGATATTTTGTATATCTCTTTTCAACCATGCTTTGTAACCTTCGTCGTATCCAGCGTTGAATCGGTCAGAAGCGATAGTGTCTTTACCCATACGCTTGGCATTCTTCCATTCTCTGAGCATCTCTGTAGCGTCGTCAACCCTGTCGTCTCCAATGTCGTACACATAAACGCCATAGTATGCTTCTCTAGGCACAGTCTGCCTTCTTCCGAACTGTCGCAAGACTCGAAATGGCGCGTAAGGGCGAATTCCTCGAATGCCGGGTAGAGGGAGTACGGCACATCTACGACCCTCCACGACAACTTCCTTGGATATGAAGCGGTCGAGCATCCATCGGAGGTCCTCTTCTCTCAACTCGGAGAAAATCTGGGCCCATCTCCCTCTTGTTCTCCGATTGTTTAGGTTGGTCCAGAATAGCAAATCGTTCAGGTCTTTGAGAGTGTTCTTGTTGTCAAGAGTGTGCAATTCTCGAGTTCCAGCACCCTTCGCCAAGTGGTGGAGAATCCACCATTGGAGGAGCAGATTTCACCCTTGGAAGTACCGATGTCCCTCTTTGCACTTACCCAAAGCGCGATATATGTCCGATAATATGACCGGGGCTAAGGAGTAGTATTTTGTTGTTCCTTGATTCTCGTACCCCTTGAACAGCGTCTGGACGAGTGTTATGACTCTGGTGTTGATGCTCAGGCTCGGGCCGTGCGGGAAGACCATTGTTCCCAACAAGGCTATGGCAAACGCCAATGGACGGAGCTCGTTCCACTCCCTGTAGGAAATTCTAAATTCCTGATTATACGCGGCGTAGAAACTCGCGTGTCCAAATCTGACGTACAAGTCCCTGAACATTACGTGGGAGTCTTGATACCAATGGGTGAAATCCTTTCTAAGCCCTAACCAATCCGAGATGTTCTTAACGGAAGGTTTGTTGGGGATAAACACGTCCTTCTGTTTTCGGGCTCTTCTCTCTAAGCCTGTGCCCACGGTGTCTATGCAATCTCTTATTTCTTCTAATGTAGGGGTGATTTCGGCCATCCCAAAACGGAAGACCATTCTTTGGCTGTCCTAGTAACCCGTAAGTACCTCAATCAGCTCTGGCATTCCGTCCATATTGATTAGCTCAGTCAAGGCCCCTATATATTTGCTGAGAGTCCGCTTATGATCTTCGTCTAAGTCATTGTGCCACATAGTAAGTTGGGATGGCGCGGAGACGACCATGTTGAATTTTGGGAAGCGGTCCATATCTGCAAAACAGAAACCCGTTAGACTTTCCCCTACCTCCAAGTTGGTTTTTCACACATACACTTCGAATGTCACATAATATGATGCGTCGTGAGGTCGAAGACCTTAGACGCATTTTTTGGTGGTTTTCTACTAAAATGGACTTAATACGCCTTGGGTATTAAGTCATCCTAGGCTGATGCCTAATTTGGTTTTGGTTTCGCTCTAACATAGGCTTTCTAGAGTTGTTTTCAAATAGACGGTTACCCGAGTCGGACAAACATCGGGGTGGAGCTATCGAATAACGTCGGATGATCGCATTCCAACTATTTATTCGATACTCGCAAATAAGTTGTTGGGGTATTTCTGAGAGAAGTCGCGGTAAGCCGCGTAACTTCCGTTTCCTAATGCAACTATTTGCCGTTTGGCGGAAGTTATGCCATGAGAAAAATGCAATTTTCAAAAGCTAAACAATTTAAACAAGTAAACATTTATCACAAACAGTCAATCAAGTTAATCTTAAGGTTAGAATCCTCCAAAGTTCCCCAGCAGAGTCGCCATTTCTGTTTTATCGAAAAATGATTTCGAAATAGAGTTGGAGTCGCCACTTAATTTTTAAGAAAAATCAAGAAAAACTTATTTCCAAAAATAACTTAAACAGAAAATTCGTTTTGGAAATATTATAGGGGGGGTTCGGGATTCTTATTAGTGTCTTAGGAAGGTGTTTAAGGCACCTAAGCCACTCCGTTAAATACGGTTTTCCGGCGATTAACTTATTTGACTTTTTGTTTTAACTTTTGCAATTTTTGTTATTGAACTTATTAGAAACGTACTTAGGCGAATTTTCAACTATTTAGAATACTTTATTGTTTATCTTGCAATTTGCGAATCTATTTCAAAACTTGAAGTTTTCATCTAGATAAGTTTACGAGTTTAAAATATTCATCGTTTTGAGATGCCGTTAAAGTTAAACCTTTTAAACTTGACTCTAAGTGACTTCCAAAATTCGAACATCTTTAGAGTTTCGAGTCTCTTTGAAGTTCCAATTTTTATTTTCGAGTTTTGATAAAGCGAAAGGCGTTCAATGGGGGTTTGAAGTTCTTCCAACTCTAAAACTAACGATATTCAAGCACGTAAACAATTGATAAAGAGAGAGAGAGAGAGAGATTTTGGGTCCAGACTCGGGTTCTATCCGCCTTGACCGAGTTTTGGACCCACCTGTTTGGGTATTTGACCCATTTTTGTACCTGTCCTAATCTAAACATACAAAAAATGATACGAGAAAGTAAAAAACAACAACAACAAGGGCTTAAGCCCATTACAAATAAAACACAAAATAAATAGATAAATAAATAAAATAAAGGAGCGTCTTCTAATCCACTTTGGATTCTTCTTCCAACTTCATGACTTGTATGCCTCTCTTAATGTTGTCTTGCTTGACAAAAGACCATGAATCTTTACGACTCTCTCGAGATACGGAGAAACAAATTCGTAGCGAACTCGAATGGTTTTGCATGCGAACAAGATGAAAAGAAAGGAATTAATATCCATTCATAACGTAGAAATTTAATTCTAATTTTAAGCAACCAACGACAAAAGATTCAACAAAAATCGACACATCATCACCCGTATATAAAAATCAGACCAAAGTATTGAGTCCAAAACAGATCAACTCTAACTTCCATAGCGATAAATGGATAACATATAAATTATTAGTTGGTGGAATTTTAACACGCTAAGAGGGCAAGTAATACTTAATGAAACTAAATTCATTTATGAGTAAACAAATAATATAACTTGAATACAATGTTCTCAAAGTATTATGCTTGTTATTAATCCTTACTGAGAGCAAGATTAAGCTAAGGGGTGGAGCAAGATGAACAAATTTCATATGCAAAGCAAGAGAGGCAGTGAAACTTTTAGCTTACAAGAAAGGCGTTAAAAAAGGGTGAAATGGCAACGCACATTTATTATGAATGTAAAACAACACATATCAAAATATGGTCGATGAAGGATCTAATAAGGTTCTCTTCAGAATCAATAATACACACAAAATAAACCATGTTCAAAGAGGATCTTAAACTAATAACATGGGACATGCTAATTTACTTTATTAGATAAATTTTGACAACATCAACGCAGCAATGCAATTTTATAACAACGGTGCTCATGTGATTAATTCAAGGTGAGTGCAAATGAGTTTTCACAGACACACCCGAATGAAGGAAAGGAACCTTCAACTAATAAATCGACCACGCCAAGGAAGCATCGCATAAACTTGGAACAGTCAATATGCCACAGGACCAAACCGAATTTAGACATCGTAACTCATTCCTTCCACTTGAAACGAAAGAATAAAGGATACGATATCGAGTACTTAGCATCCATTCAAACTCAACTACATATAAGAAAACATGCTCGAATAGAGGAAGAAGAACACAAAACCCATCTTTGTTAGAGTCTACGAACCTCTAAACTACAACCAAACAACATATTCATTTGAGTAAATTTAGACAGGAACACTTGAAGTTGTAGAAACGAATAAAACAAACAAGTAAACTCCAGCACACATACGCAATGAGGTCAGCCTAACAATAACAAACAAACCAAAAGACATATAACCGACGTTCTCCGCCCTCAAACCATCCCATCGAAGCCAAGAAGAGAAGGAAATTACATGGAAGGGGTGTTTACCTGTTGCGGAGCAGCGACACGAGGACAAACAAGCAGAAGCGAGAACGAACTTCCACGATCGCACCCGATACGACGAAACAGAATATATCTTTCCAACTTCTTTTCAACTCCCTGTATTTGTTTCTACGCCTATTTGGATTCTCAGCTAAACTCTCTAAGTTGTACTGAAAGTTTCCTCACGTTCGAGCAGAAGAGAAGCGGTCTCTTCGAACTTTGAGACCTTCAAACGGGAATGCTAATTCCCCCTTTCGTAGTTTTAACTCACTGTTCTCCTACAGCAAAACAGAAGAGGACCAAAAGTATTTTTTTTTCAAGATTTCTCTCAAACCCAAGTTTTCCAAACGAAAATTTTTTCAAAAAAAAACCGCTTGCAACGTCTTAGGGGGGGTATTTATAGAGGAAACTAGGGTTTTCCGAGGGAGAGAGGTCGCGTGGGCGTCGCGGGAGTTTCGAGGATGTTGTCGCGCATGAGGGGGGAATTTCGTGGGGAGGCGTGAGCGTGGCTTCTGTTTTTCTTGGGTTCTGCCGCGCGTCTGATTCTAGTGCTTTGTTGGGTGGGTGTCGCGTGGGAGAGAGAAGAACGGAGGCGCCGCACAGTGGGAGACTCGAGAGAGAGGGCGTGGGGGCAACGCGGTTTCTGGGTTCTATTTGCTGTTCTGGCAGCGTGAGGGAGGGAAAGAGAGGAGAGAGAGCGTGGGGAGAGAACGCGGGTCGCGTGAGGCTGTTAGGAATCGTGAGGGGAGAGGATTTCTGGGTTTGTTGTCGTTTTTCTGGAAATAGTCTCTGTTTGTTTTCTGGGAATTGGGATTGTTTCTGAGGATGGGGGTCATGTGAGGGGAGGAAGAAAGGGGAATGGGTCGGGTCGGTTTATTGGATCAGGTAGGTGGGTTGGGTTAAAAGATGGGCTGGAGTTGTGTTTGGTTTGGGCCTAGATATTGGACTATTTAATGAATTGGGTTGGGTTTGGGTATAAAAATGGGTGTCAACAGTAGTGTCTAAATGTTTTTATGTGAAAGGCCTCCTCATGTAAGTACACACACACACACAATGGATATAATTAAACATGTACGATGATCTAGTAAAGAGGGGGACTCTTGAAAGGTATTCTCAATTGTATTCTAAACTAGACTATGCTTGAATATGCTATGTCCACATGAATGGTTTTCTCACATGATTTAGGTTGATGAAACGAATATTCTCATCTATAACCTATGAGCTAAGCATATGAGGATTTAATATCCTAAAACCATTTTTATGTAGTAAAATTAAGTAAAGACTTTTCAATAAAGGAAACTTAACTTATCACCGAGTGAACTTGACAAGTGAGAGAAAGGTACCCATTCCTAATGAGGAAGGCTTGTTCATTAGTGGTTTCTCATAAGGTGTTGACTTTCCTTGGAGGAAGATTCACCTGGGGTTCCACATGAGGTGTTGACTTCCCTTGGAGGGAGATTCACCTTATCTTTCTCATGTGATGGAAACTACAATACCAATTGGCATAAAGAGGGATTCAATATACATCTCCTATTTCCATAACTATGTTGCCCCTCAATGGAAGTAATGTAATGAGTCCTAACTAGGATAACCTAAATGTAGTTGCTTAGTGTATGTGAGGGTATGGAACTTTACCTATGCATTGCACAAATTGATCTTGAAGCGAGTTCTAGGAAGGTGTTCTATATGTATATGTATATGTCCTTTATGCATGCCATTATGATATTGAACAATTGATATGATAATATGCATACTATGAGTCTTATGGTGTCTATTTGATGAAGTCTCACTCTATGTGCGTGATGTTGGTCTTATAGTATATATGATGAGGTCTTACATTGAATATGCATGATGTTGGTCTTACTTGTCATATGATGAAGGTCCTACTTATGTATGTAGTTAATTTTGGTTGTAATGTTGATGCATATAGTAAATGGTGTGCTTATAGTCTATTTGTGAGGTTACTAAGTATGGGTGAGGTTATGAGACTTTACATGTACATTGCACTAGTAAGCTTAGATTGACATTATGAGTAAGGTTTTATGATATTGTAGTAAAGTGAAGTCCAAGCATGTATTTGTTGATTATTGCCTATTATGTTGATTATTGCCTATTATGATACTATTTTTAGTTTGCACTTGTATGATGTTTTGGAATGAGTCTCCTATGTGGATTTAAAGCATGTTGAGTCATGTATGAAATATGTGTCTTATGATATGCTATGTTTTCATGAATGTCTATGTTTGAGTTAATGAAGGTTATGTGAATATTCACCTTGGTTGCCTTAAAGTGATGCTTGAGTGTGGGTAGTGAGATGGGACACTATTCATGCATTGCATCAAGTATTACTAGAGGGTTACTTGGGGGTACGGGACTTACAATAAAAGGAAGGTTGTACAATAAAAGGAAGGTTGTACAATAAAAGAAAGGTTGTGCTATGAATATGATAAATGTGCCTTAAATGAAGTATGTGGCTTTATCTGATGTTATGAATAGTGTCTATGCCTATTGATACGCTCAAACTTACTTCTCAAATAAGAAGTAAAGCGGTCGTGTCAAGTAAATAACCCAACTAATGAGGTTGGGATCGTTCCCACGAGGAAAATAGTTTAGACTTAATTTCAATCTATTATTACTATTGTTCAGTCAATTACTTCCTTGGAAAGCAAAAATGATAGAAGGGGGGTTTTCTATTTCTAAATAAATGATAATAACTAGCGAAATTGAAGGAGACAACTAACAGCTTCAAATGTTGGAGTTTAATAAATTAATAAAAGTGACTAGGGTTACGTGTTCCCCACAGGTTCATAACTTGATAATTCTAAATATAACAATTCTTTCTTAGTATCTTGCATGCAAAGTGATAAGTTATGTATTTCTAAATCCTTGGTCCGGTATCTAGAAAATTTCACTCTGCACCTTGGTTCGGCTAGGTGTATTGCTATACTAACCCTTATCTTTACCTCATATTAAGCATCGTATTCGATATTTGACTAAGTTATTACCTCGTACCAATCTATACTAGCCTATTAGATAGTATACACTAAATCTATGTTGATAATTCTTTTCCTATTATCTACCTCCTTGGTCCGGCAAGTAACATTAAGGCGAATTCTAACGTTGGCCATCCATTAAAAAGACTTCTAAGCGAAAGAATAATCAATACATGCAAGACACTATTCTAGAATTGTTATTTTAGTTAGGTTTTACCTCATTATTCGCCTATGGTTCCCACAACCCTGGTTATGGAGTTTAGTTACCCATAGTCATAATCACAATATTCAAATATATGATATAAGAATCCATGCACTTACTTCAATGAGAAAGAGTAAAATCCGAAAGTTTGCTTGATTAGTCCACAAAATTCACCAACAATCAATTACAAGAGTCTAAAATATTAAAGAATCTCAAAATAATCAAGAATCTCACAAAGATTCTAAAAAATATTCAAGAGTCTAACCTCAAAAACGAGGTTTTTTGAACTATTTATAAAAAAAATAAAAACCTAATTAAATAAGGACTCTATTTGCTGGAAATCTGTCAAAACGTGGCTGGATCGACAGACCTAGCGACAGATTATCGCTGTCACGACGGACCCTCATGGACTACGTCGTCCCATACTTGTGCAATTTCTTCTGCTGCTCTCTTCATTACGCTCGACGGCAGGTATGACCGATCGTCACAGGCACAACGGTCCATCGAGGGTCTCCGTTCCAAAACACTTGAACTCTAGGAATTTGGGTACTGGGACTACTTCATTGATCTTCATGACGAACCAGCAGGACGGACCGTCATGTCTACGAAAATCCGTCACGCACTCCGTAACCCCACACTTGGTCAGACTTCGCCATCTTCCTTCAGCAGCTGCACTATGATGCCACCTACGGACCGTCACAAGCTCTGTATGTGGTACTTTTCTGTATTTCTTGCTCAAAAACCTCCGCATTCTTCTTTTAGACAAATTTCCTGCAAATAAAGAGAAACTTACATAAAAATTAGCACAAAAAGGCTTTTGGACACACTAAACTTAAGGAAAAAGTATTAATAATACCGTGAAACCACGGTATATCAACACCCTCAACTTAAATTCATTGTTTGTCCTCAAGCGACTCACTATGACTCAATACAAAATGTTTGTACAATAGTATCCATGTTTTATCTTTCGCAATCATTTGGCTATCAATCCCGATCAGTCACATCATGTTTATGCATGCTATCACTATTAGGCTTGAATTATGTGGAATCACATCATGACACAGACTCACCATGAACTAACACCTATCCTCTTCAGTTTCTCACCGAGGTGCTAATATTTCCGATATTGCAACTAGTGTCCTCACTTCAAAACAAAATCCTCATTTTTCACACAATGATTTCAGTTTGAGTATAAGGATTACTTTTCAACACTCACTCTCAGAACAAATTCACACTCATTCATACATATTGCCATAAGCTTGCCCTTATTTTCACTGCTTTAAGTTCGCTATACAACTCTTAGGATTACGGATGGACTTTCTTAGCTCGTAACATAGGATCAGGGTCAGGTAGGTTATTTTTAGGTATACTTTAGTGACTTTTTTTCCTCCTTGACATATCGGCTAACATTACCACTTTTTATAATTTTATCTCGCCCAGTTTCTCATATTCTTTCACCTTGCTATTTTACCTTCTTTCTTCATTTGTGTAAGTGACTCTCTTCTTTTCTTGCTTGTATTTCTTGTATATTATTTAATTTTTTTTATTTTTTTTACTTTTATTTCAACTAATTCTTGAGTCACTTTACTTTTGTTCTTTCTCTCTCTTTATTCTTTCAACCCCACCTTCTAGAGCATTCCTTATAATAGTCACCCTCAACTCATGGCTTTGCCATGAGTCAAAGTACACAATAACCAAAGTTGGGTCAGGGCCATAAAAAGGGTTGTTTACTGCATTAGTCACCCTCAACTTATACTTTTGGCATAAGTTGAGGTGCACATGTCCAAGGAGGGACCAGGGCCAACACATTATTCTCAGAAAAGATCAGTTGGGGTGAAAAAGAAAGGTCTAGTTTAAGCTCAAATCATTTGGATCAATGAAGGATAAATTTCATTTGGTTTTCTTTTATTTAAGCTAAAAATGGGCTATATTGAATAAGGGCCTATGATCCTTTCCTAATTGTCTATTATAACTTACTTTTAGCAGAACTAACCAGGCAAGTTCTAGCTTAGTACAAATAGTGGACTATTCATTTCTTCCTCACACTCACTTGACATCTCATTACTCTACCAGATTATCAGGCACCTAGTTCAAATTTTAGACTTAGGGTCATGCAGTGGTGTACCTCTATGTCATGCTTCGAGCCACACATTTATCAATTACTATGCCTAGTCATGAATCATTTCCATTTTATCAGGATATCATTTTAGCCATCATGCTTCAAAATTAAACTATGTACACAAGATATAGACATGTCGGTTCAACAGAAAAAAATAATCAGTCTCTTAGGGAAAAAGAACACAGGCAAGAAAACCCAAAAGAGGATAGTGAATTGGGCTACTCAGACTTTACCCTAGCACTCACTTTCCATTTACCCCACCCCCAACAAAAAGACATGCAATTGTCCCCAATGCATAAAAAAAATTAAATACAAGAGTGGTAGGTTAAGCAAACCTTGGGCGCAAAGCACCGACGATCAACAAACTGGTGGATCCGATTCCCCGGAACCCACTACCTTTGTAATCTGGACACCCTCAGTAGTGTCCTCAGCATCAACAACACGATCAGCAGTGCCTCCCACTATCTCCACATTTTTGGATCTAGACGCCCCAACAGCTAACTCTACTGCTCTCATCTGACGCGCCCTCCTCATCAGCAAGCGAGGATCTCCTCGCATCCTCCATCTCATAGCGCTCCTTCTTCCGTGCTCGAGATTCATCCTCATCTCGACCCCTACGCCTCTTGGCATGCTCTTGATGGGGAGGTGGTGGAATCTCTGAAGGGGCGAATATGGCCGCCATCACTGTGTCTTCAGCAGGATCTATAGAAGGGGCCTCAGACTCAGGCACCCTATCATCTAAGATCATATCGATGTATGCGCGAAGACTGTTGACCGCAGCCTGAAGGGTCGACACATCCACCTGAGGGGCTGGTCAAGCTAACACTCGCAACTCAAAAGTGTCCAAGCGTTGATGAACCTCAGCGATCTTCCGCTCTGTGTGCTGGACCATTCTCCTCTCCAAGCGCTCTTCTGCCTCAGCAATATTCCTTTGCATCCAAGGCTGGATGTGATGCAGAAGTGTAGCCGTCTGTGCCTCTAATTTCTAGACCCTAGCAAGCGGGACTAGAGCGGAGAAAGGGGCTGAGTGAGAGGAGCTCGGGGCACTGCTACTACCCGGGATAGACTCGATCGGGGTAGTATCAGTGGAAGCCTCTTGGGTAGACGTGCGGGCCTGTGCTACCGTATCAGCCAGATTGTCACCAAGTCGAGGCAACTCTGGATTGGGCCCTCTGCGTGGAGCCAACTTATTGACCTCATCCCTGATGAAGCCGATATCAATAGTGCCCAGCGGGGTCTTGAGTTGATCAATGTGCCATATAGGCACACCTGCGGACCTGCGTAGAGAAAATATCATGCACGGTAAAGGGTAAGTAGTTGTGACCTTAAAAGCACTCTCGTGCATGACTGCCTATAGAATCCAAGCAAAATCCACCTCAAACCCAGCTATCATCGCTGCCATCAGTACTGCTCGATCCCATGTGACTATATTATCAACGGCTGTGGGGGAAAGGCAGTGGCGGACAATCAACCACAAAAACTTCACCGTGAAGGTCAGGTTAGCCTTCTTGATGGCTCCCTTCGGATCGGTCACCGAGTCAGCACCCTCTCCATCAACGGACAAGTGCAGGGCCATCCACTTCTTGGTGGTCTCTCTCAGCAATGGCTCACGCAGGAATTGGCCATCTTTGACAATTTGCCATCGGTAGTCAAACTCGGCAGTGAGAGGGGTCCGGTTAGCATCAACATTCTCGCCTTATAGATACGTGTGGATTGCAGGTAGGGAGATATCAACCTGAATGCAACGTACTTGGACCTGCTCTAGTAGGGCCTGTTTGGCGGGGGTAGCCCGCCTATCAATCTGTGATCGGAGAGTCTCTACGTAGGAGGCGTAGAACTCTCGGACCAACTCTTCACTACAACGTCCCAACGAACGCACTTTCCACTCCAGTCGATGTCTGGTGAAGATATTGTTGATCTCTGGCATCGTCAGGAGACTTCCCATAAGGACCCGCCGCTCCAATGTAAGTGTCCAAGTCATGACTCCTTTGTCATTCAAGAACTTTGCATCGGAATAGACTTGATAGTGCTCGTCAACACACCACCGGTTGGGATGGTCGGTAACCGGGGTGAGAGCACGAGTTGGTGAACCGGGTATGGATTCTGAACTGTCAGCCTCATCAAACGAGGCAGACTATGTAGTGGTGGCGGGTGCGGGAACCTCAGCAGATCCAGAGGATTCCTTCGACCACGAAACTCCTAAGGAGCAAGATGCTCCTTATTTATTGGTAGCTAACCCAGAAGGTGTGCCGGTCAGTGTGCACTTCTCATCAGTCTGGGAGGCAGTGACTACGCCGGACGCCACTTTTTTGGATGTGGCTCTGGAAGCACGTGCATCTCGGGATGGAGTGGAAGTGCTTGGGGGCACATACTCGGGGTCACGCTCATCATCAGAGCCAATGACCAGGCAAGCAGACGGGGCGATAGACTTCGATCGCTCGCATGCGTAGACTCGATCTTTTTTTGGTGCCATAATAGATAGAACCTGTAAAGAATCATTATTAGTACTAGAAGGAGCCAACAAGACTAGCAAAACAACACAAAATAAATAAAAGAGTTCAGATGTAATGACTTTTCTATAGTAACAGTGAAACACGACGGACCAGGTGACGGCTCGTCGTAAGCTTGACGGACCGTCATGGGGTCCATCGTGTCTTACTTAGACTATGTTTATATGGAGAACCCTGAAGGAAAGTCTCTGACAAGTATGACGGTATATACACGACGGACCGTCACAGGTATGATGGTCCGTCGTAGGTGTCCGTTAGAGGATACTTGAAAAAAATATGGAGACCTTTAGGAGAGGGGTCTCTGACTGTCATAACGGTCATGCAGGATGGATTGTCGAGGGTATGACAGTTTGTCGTAGTTGTCCGTAGGAGGACACTTAGAAAAAGTGAAAGACCCTTAGGACCAGGGTCTCTGACAACCAGAACGGTTGTGCAGGACGGACCGTCGTGGGAATGATGGTCCGTCTCATGTATCCGTTAGAGGACATTTAGAAAAAGTGAGAGGCCCTTAGGAACAAGGTCTCTGACAACCAGAACGGTTGTGCAGGACGGACTGTCATGGGAACGACGGTCCATCACATGTGTCCGTTGGTGGACACTTGGAGAAAATTGGTCAGTGGGGTGTTAAGGCTGTTAAAACAGACCCAATGAGGTCCGTCGTGGGTACGACGGTCCGTCATTGGGGTCTCGTTCTGTAACTCAGTTACAGAACTGGGGATTCCCCATTCATCCCCTATGACCCAAATAGAATTGTTAGTGTTTTAACCTACATTTGTCTAACCCAAATACCTAGTAAACTAGCAATGCTAAAGCACCTATTTCTAGAGTTTTAACACGGCAATTTCGAGGATTCTCAACCTAGGTCAGATAGAATTTTATTAAAGAATGAACCTATCAGGAAGAACAAGGCTAATACTAATTGATAAATAAAAATGCAATGTAAATGAGTATAAATTAGAGACACATACTTGAGAATTTGAGAAAAACAAGAGAGGAAGGTACTTGGTGATCAAGTAGAGACCCACAGCGGCAACTCCGACTTGTAGATAGTGAATTTTAGGAATTGAGAGAATTTGGGGAAAATGATTGGTTGTAAGAGAGGGGGGTTATGATCTTTGGAAGTTGAAAAGGGGGGGAAATGGGAGAAAGAGGGAAGGAATGGGGTGAAATGAAGGGGTGGGGTTTTTAAATGTTGATTTTTTTTTAAAACCCAGTCGGGTCGGGTCGGGTACGCTTCATTATTGACGCGACGAGTCACAGACGACAGTCCATTTCAGTTGTGATGGTCCATCATTGGTTCCGTTGTGTGTGCCCTAGTTTTAAAATAATAGAAAAACGTACTTGGCACGACGGATTCATGCGACGGTCCGTCATAAGCACTATGGTCCGTCGATGTATCCGTCAGTGACTGCTGCAAAGTGATTTTCTGCAGAATTTCCTGGTGATGTGCCTGCAAATTTGAAACCCATTAGTAGAAAAAATGCTACCATTACTAAAAAGAAAAAAAACTATAAGTATTGGGTTGCCTCCCAACAAGTGCCTGATTTAACGTCGCGGCACGATTGAGGGCACTTGATTACTCAGCCTTCATCAAGATGGTATGCCTCTATCACTTCATTCACCGATGCAGTATGCCCAAAATAGAGTTTTATTTGTTCTCCATTCACCTTAAACGCACTCCCTCCTTGGTTTCTAACTCAACTGCTCCATGAGGGAATACTTGGGTAATCAAGTAAGGGTCAATCCGTTTGGACTTGAGCTTGCCCGGAAGCCAATGCAACCTTGAACTGTCTAAAAGCACCAAATCCCCAACCATAAACTCTCGTTTTTGACTTTTTAGGTCATTATCCTTCTTCATCTTTTCATTGTGGGATATAGCAGATACTGATTGGAGCTCACCACTCTGCCTCATGGACCTACAAATGTTGAAGGTCACTTCTTCATTGTTCAACCGAAACTTCATCTGCCCCTTTTCCATATCAACTAAGTCTCTACCCATAGCAAGGAATGGCCTCCCAAGAATAATAGGCACTTCAAAATCGACTTCACAATCAAGAATAACAAAATCTGCCGGAAATATGAACGAATCCACATTTACTAGCACATTGTGGAGTATCCCTATAGGCCTTTTCACTCTTCGATCAGCCATCAGTAGCCGCATTGCAGTGGGCTTTGGGTCACCCAAACCCAACTTGTAAATCGAGAGGGGCATGAGATTTATGCTTGCCCCCAGATCATATAATGCTTTCGCAAAATGTAATGACCCGACTGTACAAGGAATAGTGAACGCACCCGGATCTTCTTTCTTTTGTACGAGAGATCTTGTAGAAATAGCGCTACAATGCTGCACTCTATCATCATCCTCGAAAGTGACCGATCTTTTCTTTGTAACCAGATCTTTCTTAAACTTGGCATAACCAGGAATTTGTTCTAGAGCTTCTACCAAAGGGACATCGATAGAAAGCTGCTTCAACATTGTTATAAAACACCAATATTTACCATCCTCGGTCTTTTTCACTAATCTCTAAGGAAAGGGGGGTGGTGATCTAGGCATGGGAATTACCTTTATAGGACTTCTGCATCTTTTCCAGTGCTATCTTCTGCTTCACCACTACCCTCTAGCACCTTATCATTATCCTTTATCACCTTTTCCTCATTAGACGGCATAGGTGGGTCAATGGTTTGCTTACCACCCCGAGTAGTGATTGCCATACAGTGTGCATCATTTTTCAGATTTTGGACAGTGTTGCTAGGAAGAGTGCCCGGTTTCCATGTGTTCACAACCGCAGATAATTGGGCCATTTGCAACTCGATATGCTTAATCGATATTGCATGTGTATCGACTTTTTGCCCAATACCCGTTAAATCACTCCTTAACTCTTTAATGTGCTCATCACTAGCATCGAACCTCCTCATCATTTTGTGCAACATATCCTCAACTCGTGCCATACTATCTCCACCATCCCTAGGAGTAACATCACGATTTTTAGGAGGGACATAGGGCCCATTCCTATCATTTCTATTACCGTAGTTACCCTTGTTGAAGTTGTTGTCGCGGTTGTAGTTTCCATCTCGGACATAATGACCCTCACGGTTATATTTACCATTGTTTTGACCTTGGTTCCCTTGACCTTGGCACCAATCCTCCTGATTATAGCCTTGGGCACTAGGTCGGAAACACCCCGTCTGCTCATTTACTTCATAGGAATCCTCCGCATAATAGCATTCATCATTAAGTGGTGGTGGTTTAGACAAGTAGTTAACTGCATTTATCTTTTCTGCACCCCCAGTCGTGATAAGCCACCCTCAACTTACGCTTTTAGACTAAGTTAAAGGTACATAATGTCCAAGGAGGACCAGGTCCAAAGCAAAGTTTATGGATTTATTCTCGCAAGGTGAATTGGCTGAGTTAAAAAAATTATCTTCTTTAGGCTCAAACATTTGGATCAAAGAGAGAAATTTATTTATTTTGGTTGGTTGTTTTTAGTCTTAAGTTTACTCATTCTCAATAATGGCATGTGACCCTTTTCTAAATTTAGTGTGTAAATCATCTTAGCAAGACCAATGTACAAGTTCTTGATTGATATAATCATAAAAATCAAAATTTTCAGGGACCGAATAAAGTTTGATTGGTATGCACCATATGACTATTGAAACATCCTCACACACATGGCACCTTGATTGAATATAAAATCATCAATATATTTATCTTATCAATTACACAAACAGAGCACATAACACATTATTGGAGGGGTCTCCCTTTTCATGTTTTTTTTTGTCATCATACTTTTCATTCTAGATAATTTTACAATTATACTATCCTAGATATGTCAGTTCAGCAAAAATAAACAGTTCCTTGGGGAAAAAGAGCAAAGGCAAGAAAACCCCAATGAAGGATTGTGAGTTGAGTTATTCAAATTTCACCCTCTCAATCACAATCCGTTCACCTCAACCCAAATGAAAAGTAGTGTAATTCCATCCATGCACATAATAAGTAACACAAAGGGTGAGACAAACTTGTGGTGTATAAGCGCCAAAGATCAATCAAAGGTTGGTGGATCTGGTTACCTCGAACCCGTTGGATCATCATGTGTGAAGAACTCATTGATGTCCTAAAATATAACTGAAGGAGAACCATCAATAGTGATCCTCAAACCAGATGCTCTAGCAATCATCTCCCTCTCTCTAAGCTTTCACATCTTCTCCATCAAGTCGCGATTGCTTTTGCAATGCCTCAAACTATTGCATGTCTTTTTTCTAGGTCTCACTCCTTCTCCATATCAGTAGTATGCTGGGAAGCCTGTGTGCACTTTCAAGCCACATGATAAGGGTTAAGTGAAGGCTCATCATCACTGAATAGTGCATTTAACACCACATCTCTACCATCATCCTACCGAGCTTTTGTAGCTCAAAAACATATTTCCTCTAATGAACTACTTGTATCTTCACCTCCACAACTTGTTCTACCTTCTTCTCAAATTCATCAATAGTCTTTCACCCAAGGATAAATATGTTGAAAAAGTGTCTCTTTTAGACTTTTGCTTCAGAGTAGAACTTGTCTTGTCTTTGACTTCAACCCAACCATCCGAATCTCTAACTTTTGGACTCTGGTTAGCAGCATCAAAACATAACTTTTAGGAGTAGGAGCATGTGTTGTGCTCACAGATGGGATGGCTGAAGAAGATGGTGGGGCTGCCATATCAAGCTCCATAGGTGGAGCTGAAATATTTCCCTCTCTGGGTTGCTTAGAAACAAGGTGCTCACCCATACGCGACAAGTCAAATTGTATACCCCTTCGTGGAACCGCGAGTTTTGCATAATCCCGTATAACACCAACATCAATCCTCTTGGTCACCTCAATCAATTGGTCACATCCCCATATTGGAACTTTAGGAAAAAATTCAAACCGAAAATGGTAGTATGGTCTTCTCCCGAGGTGAATCTTGGCTATCAAACTCTGAGAATTATCTATCTCATGCCCTTCCATCAAAGAAGTAAGAATTACCACACTATCCGAAGTTACTATGTTATATATCATCATGGGGGATAATCTGGCTCAAATAATAGACCACCAGAACTTAGCTGCAAAACTAAGAGTCATCTTTTTATAGGCAAAGTCATGTCACTGACCCACTCAGTGCTCACCCCCTCATCAACAATGTGCCCTGCTATCCAATGCAACAAGGTCTCTCTCTTCTCAGTGTCATGCATGCGGCTTTATTTTACATCACCCTCATCCGTAGTCATATTTAGTTGTATTAATAGGCTAAGCATGTGAAGGCCCATAAATAAAATGGTGTACCATGGCCTCAGATAGGTTGACACAAATACCCCACACTAGAGTTGTCAAAAATGGGATTGAGCCAGTGCCTTAGTATGTGGCAGTAGATCATTTTGTTTAGTAACTGCGTAAAAAGCATAAAACTCCCTGACCATCTCTAAGCTATGCCATTCTGGAGTCTATACAACCTGCTAACTCTATTTTGCTTAAATAGCTCATTCATCACCAGAATTGTGTGAAGATTTCCCATGAGAACTTTATTAAAACTGATAATTGAATGTATATGAAACTAGAAGAATTAAGGAAAAGCTTGAATCTCCATTAAAGTTTCACAGAGAAACTATACAGTGAAATGAATACAATAAACAGCACACTCAAAAACTACTCTACAACTCATATGTATCAATCCTTACATACATCTGACTACTAACCGACTTATATAAATGAAAATATCCTCTAAAAAGATCCATCCATAACCGACTAACAGAATCCTTAACTAACTTGACAGGTGGACTAATTAACAATGACTTAACATTTACATTCAGCTCTTTGCAATTTCCTTGTTGTATTCTCCAATAGCCCGCCTTCAAGCTGGGTGATATGAAAATGTTCTTCATTTCCATCTTGGACATGAGATGTGAATTTTGATATTTACCTAAGCCTTCAGTAAAAATATCAGCAGGGTGTTCAGAAAACATAAGTAGTGTATGATCACAAATCCTTTCAAAGCCTTTTCCCTAATAAACTGACAGTCAATGTCAATGTGTTTTGTCCTTTCACAGAACACTGCATCGGCAACAATTTGAATGGTTGTTTTGCTATCACAGCGAATAGGAACATGTAGGCTCAAGGTCATGTCTAGAGTCTCAAACAAGCCAATGATCTAGGTGATTTCTGCAATAGTTGAGGCAAGACTCCTATACTCTGCCTCAGCGAATTTCTAGAAATAGAGGATTATTTTTTGGACTTCCAAGAGATTGGTGAATTCCCATACTGCACTAGGTAACTAGTGATGGACTTCCTAGTGTTAACACAATCCCCAGTCTGCATCACAATAAGCCTTCAATGATCTTGTAGATGTTGATGATACCAACACTCTAATGCCTGGTGATTTTTTGACATACTTCACTATTCTGATGGCAGCATTCATGTGGGAAGTCTTTGGAGCCTGCATGAATTGACTCAAATTTTGAATTGTATATGATAAATCTAGTATTGTGAGAGTGAGATATGATAATCTTCTAATCAACTTTTGATATTCACTGACATCTATTAACAATGATTAGAATTACTCCCTATTAAGTCATCAAATTCAGTAGTAGTAAACTTTAGATTTTGGTCAATTGGTGTGTCAACTGGCTTAGAGCCTCCTAATCTCATATATGAAATCAATTTTAAAGCATACTTTCTTTGGTGCATAAAAATTCCTTCTGTGTTTCTGGAAAACTCAATCCCAAGGAAAAATCTCAAGCTCCCCAAATCTTTAATCTTGAAATTATCCTTCAAGACTTGTTTTGCCTCTTCTATCAGTTGTGGACTACTTCCTGTCATAAGAATATCATCCACATATATGAGTATCACAACTATCTCATCATGAGTCTTCTTAGTCATTAGAGAGTAATCAACGTGACTTTGTTGAAACTCTATCGCTAACAAGGTATTAGTCAACTTAACATTCCATTATTTAGAGGCTTTCTTCAATCCATATAGTGATTTAATCAATTTACACACTTGAATTCTATCTCCATTATCCTAGTGGAAACTTTGTGTTAATTGCATATATACTTCTTCAGTTAAATCTCCTTGCAAGAATGCATTATGAAAATCCATTTGTTAAATATCCCAACCTTTTACTACTCTAATGGATAACATTGTCCTAACTGTGACTATTTTGACAACTGGGGAAAATGTTTCTTCACAGTCCAAACCTTCCTTTTGGTTGTAGTCCTTATCTACCGACCTAGCCTTAAACCTCTCAAATTGTCCATCATCCTTATATTTTATCTTATATACCCATTTGCATCCAATAGTCTTCTTATCATAGGGCAGTGGAACCAATTCCTATGTCATGTTGTCCTCCAATGCTTTGATCTCATCCTTCATAGCTTGAACCCATCTATCATCTCGGATAAACAATCGATAAATACTTGGTTCTACTTCAAAAAAGGAGCTGGAAATACAATACTGATATGACCTTGACAAATGGTCATATTTAACACTATCACAAATAGAATAGAGACAATTGGTTTGCTTAGTTCTCATAATATTACAAAATCTTTTCGCCATACAGGAGCTATACTTGACCTTGTTGATCTTTTGTTTTCCTTATCAGTGGACTGAGTCATTACATTTTCTTCAGCTACAGGTATTATGTGTTCTATGGTAATATCTGGGACGACAACTGCAACATCTTCTACTATTACTGGTTGAGGAGTATGAACATCTTTTGCGGACCAAGTATTAGGATCAACATTCATCTTTCTATTTTCTGTGACCTTCAACACACTTGTTGAGTGAAAAGGAAAGATGATCTAAGAAAATATGGCATCTCTGCTAATGAAAAAAATATGGCGCTTTAGATCATATAGCTCGTACCCCTTCTATGTATCTTCATATCCTAACAACACTGACCTGGTTGCTCTTGGACCAAATTTGTCATTTGTGTGTGTTATAGTAACATGACATAAACATCCTATTACTCTCATATAGGATATATCAGGTGGCTCTCCAATCATTATTTCAAAAGTAGAACCATTATTTAATATTGACAATAATGGTACCCTATTTAAGATATTTTCAACAACTAGTATAAACTCTCCCAAAAATCTGATTGGCAAATGACCTTGAAATATGATTGCTCTAGCAGTTTCTAAGATGTGTCTATGTTTTCTTTCCACCACACCATTTTGTTGAGGGGTGTGTGGACAAGAACATTGATGAACTATGCCATGATTCTTAAACAACTCATTACACTGAGAGTTAAAGAATACTCCTCCATTATCTGATCTGACGAGCTTAACCTGCACACCAAACTGTGTTATAACCATCACAAGAATCTGCTTCATTATAATGGAAATATCAGATTTAAGATGCAATAGAAAAACCCAAGTCCACTGAAATGATAACCAACAAATGTAAAAAAAAACTTCATGTTATTATGTGTTGCACCGTTATATGGTCCCCATGCATCTAAATGAATCAAATTAAAACATCTAATACTTTTATTGTTGCTAACTTTAAAAAGAAGTCTTATTTGTCTTGCTAATAGACATACATCGCAGTTGTCTAGTGTCAAATTTGCATTATTGTTCATTAGAATGCCTATTTTCCTAATAACATTCATAGGCACATTCCTCAATCTCTTAGGCCAAACACCACCATCTTCACATCCTTTTGTTGCTATCAAAGACTTTCTTCCTGCTATTTGTTGTTGTTTCCGTGCCTTCAGCAAATACAACTCATCCTTCTCCTTACCAATCTCCTTCACTCTCCCAGTGAAAAGATTCTTAAGGATGAAGAAGTCAGGGAAACATAAATCACAACAATTCAACTCTTTTGTGAGCTAAGATACTGACAAAAAATTGAATTTAAAACTTGGTACACACAAAACACTCTTAATACCATCACCTCATGTTAGCTTAGAGTTTCCTGACTATTAATGGTTGTTGAGTCTCCTCTTACTAGTTGAACTTTCCCTAGATTACTCACTGTTGATCCATGATTTAATAAGCTTGTACTTCCAACCATGTGGTCATATGCTCCACCAACTACTATCCGGTCCAAATAATTACTATCAACAACATATTACATAAGGAAGTACCTTCAAACATACCTGTCATGTGTGCACTAGATTCAGTGATTTGGGACTTTTTCAACATTCATAAGATTTGAGTATACTATTTTGGTGTGAAATGAGAAACATACTCATTCCCTATGCCTGTTCCAGGTTGAGAATGTTGATTGTATTGCTCATCATCAGATCTCTAAAATCCTCGCGATCCATTGGATGCTTGCACCATGTTAACTTTCTTCTTTCCTTTCAAGTCCGGAGGATACCCAGTCAACTGAAAAAAGATATCCTTAGTGTGACCTTGAATGTTGCACTGAGTGCAGTTGCATTCTTTCCGAGTATGACCTTTCTATATCAATGATCGCAATAAGAACTACCTCCTCTTTGCTGCTTCTGAGAATTTCCATATACCCTACCTCCTCTGCCTCTGGATCCTGACCTCCATATTCCGAGCCATGTCTATTTATTAGCAATGCAGTGTGATCATTATCTTCACTTCCTCTATGAATTTCTCCACCCAAGGCTTTCTGACTCTCATATTGCACAATCATAGCATTACATCGATTAACACTTGGTGGAGGATTCATCATGAGGATTTCACTACGTGCTTGGCTATAGCTTTCATTCAATCCCATAAGGAATTTTAGTAATTTCCATCTAAACATGCTATCATTATAATCCTTAGATGTACCACATTCATAGGATGGAGGAAGGACAATTGAATCAAATTTATCCCATAGATCCTTTAAGGGAGAGTAGTACAGAGAAACAGGGGAAATACCTTGAGTATGAGAAACTATAGCTTTATGCTGATGCAAAATTCTAGACATATATATTGACCTTGTCAGATCGTTCTTGTAAATCAGACCATACTAATGTTGCATTAGATCGAAAAGGATGCCACTAATCAGATCCTTGTTCACATTCGTCATTATCCAGGAGATCACCATCAGTTTACACCTATCCACTATTTCTTCTCCACATCGTCAGTAAAGTCGTCTCGCTTAATGCTACCATCAATGGACCCAATTTATTCTTTGTTAAGATATTGAGTTGCATTGTACGACTCCAAAGAGTGTAATTCTCCATTCTTGACAAGCTAAATCCCAATTTGCAAAGCTCCTGGTACATCGGAAGAAGATGGTAATGGTCGATCTTCTTCACCATTTCATTTAATCCAAAAGATGGAAATTGAATCAGTAAACAATTGCTGCATATCAAAGCTGTCTACGTCACTCTGATACCATTTTAAACTGATCATTGAATGTATTTGAAGCTAGAAAAATTAAGGAAAAGTTTGAGTCTTCATTAATGCTTCACAGAGAAACTATACAGTGAAATGAATACAATGAAGAGCACACTGAAAAACTACTCTACAACTCATATGTATCATGCCTTATATACATCTGACTACTAACCGACTTACATAAATGAGAATATGCTCTAATAGAATCCATCCATAACTGACTAACAGAATCCTTAATTAACTTGACAGTTGGACTAATTTAACAATGAGCTAACAGTGGCTTAACATTTACATTCAACTCTTTGCAATTTCCTTGTTGTATTCTCCAATAAACTATATGCTACAAGAATTTTAAATATATATTTTGTACTGATTATTATCATAGAGGCTTAAGGCATCGACAACCCCTTAAAGTTGTCCGCAGAATTCACTTAGACACCCTAACTAAGACTGTTATCTATTAGACACTTTAATATTAAAGAATATGTATCTATTGAACATAAAACGAAAACATTTTTTAAAATTATTTTGCGTGTAATTCACGCGCATCGTCTTAAAACAATGACAAATAAAATTATGACACTTGGAACATGGTCCCAGTCTAGCAATAAAATATAATTTTTCAATTTTAAAAAATGAAAAATACTTTTCAGCTTTTATTTATTAATCACAAAAATATTTAAACAGAAAATCTCCCCCACCCCCACCTAACCCTTTGACCTTTCTACTTCCTTTTACCCTGTGAACCCTACAGCCACCATCAATTTCTCCATTGTTAACTAAGATAACAAAAATAAAAATTCCCCGCTCAAATTCATTCTTCTAGATCCGGTATTCTCCATTCATTTTGAGATTTTTGTGAAAATAAATAAACATCATTAAATTATTTTTGAAATTCGTGAGGAAGAAAAATTGAAAGTATGTTGAATTTTTTAATATCATCTTTAATAAGTTTACTGAGTGGTGATGTTTGGTCAATCGGAGTGATCAGAATAGAGATGGACGAATATCGATCAATTTTTAACTCCAGTGTTCAAAAATTTTCTTCTTCTCACATATTAAATTAGCAATTTTTTATTTTACAAAAAATGAAAAAAAAAGAATGAAAAAAAACCGCTAAGAATTTAAAATCATTAGAATGGTGGAGGAAGAAGATGACCACTGGTGCATGGATATGGGTGTGGTGTGGTTGGTATGAAGAGATTAATGTGGAACTAATATTATTTTTCAATTATTTAGTTAATGCATGTCAACAGTAAAAAAAAATAGGTACCATTTAACAAAAAATAAATAAAAAATAAAATTTTACTCTATTCACGCGCTAAGTAGCAATGACATACACTTATTTCGCCATAGTAGCATTTTGTGTTTAATAGACAGATATTTTAAGAATTTAGGTAGTATATATCCTAATTGAGATGTCTAAGTGAATTATGCGGACAACTTTAAGAGGTTGTCCATGACTTAAGCCTTATCATAGAAGAACCATATCATATAACTAAATACTTTTCTATGCTCTTCTTTCTTACCGTCAATTCTCAAAGCATTAGAAACCTTCAAAATAAAAATAAATGTTATGCACATCCATTTTGTGTTATCTCTTTTATTTGTTAGCGTGTTTATCGACATTTATAGTGTAGGCTGCCTCGTCCCGAGGCAAATCCGAAATGACAAACACAATCACAAGATTGGACATGGAAAATTTACCTTTCCGCACTTGAATTTTTACTCTTTTAATTCCTCCCTTGAGCCTGTAAGCTTTTTTAATTTAATCCCTTGATGGCTTGAAAATACAATCGTTAAGTTAGAAGTGAAGAGTTATTATAATTCGAGCAATCCTTATTTTCTTTTTTAAAAAATAATCTATTGGTTGTTGTAGTGAGTTATTGCATAAATTGGAATACTATGGATGTAAAGCTAAATGAGGAGAGGCATAGGAGGGAGGAGTGTGTATAAATTTATCAAGTGAACATAAATGGATGGATATAAGGATGAATACAGACTAATGTATAATTATTTAAAATTAGAATGACATTAACGCAAACAAATGTACACCAACGTATTAATGAATACAAAAATGAATATTTTCAATACAAATGTATAGAAATCTATTAGATGAATATAGCTCAATGGATGCCAATACAAACAACCGTATACAAATTCATTAAATGAATATGAATTGAATTTCTCACCATAACTTCTAGCAAGCAATTGATGAAAATAATTTTTAGATCGTAGATTCAAATAACCTATGAAACAAGAATAGTCATAATTAAATATTTTATGCTAATTTTAAGGAGGTAGATAATTTTAAATAAAACTTTTTATAATTTTAAGGAGAAATGGTTTGAAGTTAAAAGTGAGATGTAATAAATATCTTTTATTAGTACTAAGAAAAGTATTTTGAAGAGAGAAGGGTGTGATGCAGAATATACATACATATGGCTATTAAATGCCAATCACATTGAAGCTTTCATTTACTAAGTATTTATTTTGCTAAAACATGACAATTTAATCTAATAATTGTAGGAAAGTTTAAAAAGCATATTTTTTTGGTCTACTAAGCAAAGGTACAACCACAAAACCTTAGCTGGACAAGTATAACATTGCAAACACCAATTGAAAATTTAAAATGCCTTTGACAATAGCTAAAGAGGAATTTCAATTGTCCCTCACCTTATTTATAAGAAAGAGTATATCCTTTTAATGTTCTTCTTTTCTATGTGAAGAGTATTTATTGCACCACAGCATACAAACAAATACATGCTCAAAGAATAATATCGGTATACTTCCCTCCTCCTAGCTAGTAACCAATAGTAGCAATAGAAGTTTCACTAATGATACATATATATATATGATCGCTATATTTCATATTTTTATAGAATTACAATTTTATACAAAAAATGTTCAACTGACTACATGTGACAACGCCACTTATAAACAAGGTGAAAGATCAATGATACTTTTGTGAAATCATAACAAGACAAGAAGAAAGCTCCCTAGGTTTAGATAACATGACCATGTGGCCTGCATCATGAATCATGTGGACCTCATCTGGTGGATTATTTTGAAATTGTTGTTCCTTGAGCACAATGTCCTTTTCACATACAACATAAACACGATGAACACTACCATATTTCTCTTTTGAAAGTGTAGTGTTTGCCAATAGGACTGACTCATCAAACCATGGTCCGGGTCTCACCAAATATGTTGCAAGAGTTAAGTCCTGTAGAGCCCAATAGATAACAATTATTGAATTTTATCATAATATTATCAAAAAGTAATTGAATTTATAAGAGAAAAAAAATCATCTAAAATTTTGTCTATGTGACAAATGATGATTTGACCACATCATTAATATGATTTTTTAAATCAGTCAAATATTCCCAACCTATTATTGTAGAAAAGATATAAAGTAGTTAAAAATCTCATTAAAATAAAGGGCAAGTGTGGAAACAAATTAAGAGTCACATCAGGAGGGGAGTGTTTTAAACTTTAAATAATTCACTTATCATATATTATTATAAGTGGGAAGTTTCTAACCTCAAAGTTGAATTACCATTTTACCCTTATTTTACCTCTAAAATAAATTAATATTAATATCTATTTAATTAATTAAATATTAAGTAAAATTTATATTTAAATTCATGCATCAAATAAGATCTTAATGCACCATATATTCATGTACTAATTAAATGTAGATATTGAAGAGTCTAATAACCTTTCAACTTTAATTTCTAAGATAAGTGGGGGTAATGAAGAGTCTATCAAACACACTCACACCACATTATATATATTCCTTATTTTATTCAAGTTTGTAATTATCTTGCATACTAGAGTAGGTTAGTCTACATCCCTTGTAAAATTTTCATTACCAATTTGTAATTATAAGAATTCTTTCTATTTTATTTATTTGTATCCTTTAAAATTTTATACATATTCATCTTCTTTTTGTTGAGAAATATGTAAACTATGATAGTTACAAGATGAATATACTCCAACATGAAGTTGTAAGCAAATATTTATTTTTCACATCTCCATCGTTTTGAGTTTTAAATATAACTTTGTAGTTGATTATTGTTTTTTTGTATTCATCCTTTCTTCTATTTTAAGATATATATAGTAAAGCTAATTACATTTTGTATTTATCATTAATTATTTTGAGGGTAAACATGCTAAATCCCATAGAATAATAATTATGTATTTTTCATTGTTTGATAATCATTTATCTTTTTAAACCAACATATTTGTACTTTTTCCTTTTTATATGTAATCTCAAATGTTCAAAAAATTCATGTACTTAACTGCTATAGTGAGGTACAAAATAAGTGCAAAAGTAAAAATAAAATAAAAAATAATGTATAGTAAAAAATGACTAAATGATACATTGAATAATATTATTTTAGAATTCATTTATATATATACTTCAAGAAATACAGTTTATCTTTATTCTTAAAATATTCATGCCTTCTTTTCTGTTTGTCTTATTTATTATTATATATGATTATAGTTTTTTATGCATATGATATGTTTCGTCTAGAGTAAGTCATGTTTTGTCTAGAATAAATCTACTTTTAACAAAATGTAATTCAATCAGTATGAAAATATTTTTGTCTATATATTTAAATGTGATGTATGTTTTTATGGATGTCATGTCTTTATTTATTTATTTTTTCGTTTGAAATTTTAATTTTTTCTATAAATTTGATGGTATACCGCCCAAACATTTTGTCATATTTTTCTTTATACGTATCTTTTTTATAGACAATTTTGTTTTTTGATTATTAAAACTTATGTTTAATAATTAAAATATAGTAATTCCTCTGATAAAATAAATGTTCATTTTTCATGAAGTATTTAATATATCAGACCTCCAACATCTAACACAAGATTTTCATGTTATACTTTGTGCAAAGTTAAATTCTTAGGGATAATGCCCAAGTACCCCCTCAACCTATGCCTGAAATCTCCGAGACACACTTATATTATATGAAGGTCCTATTACCCCCCTGAACTTATTTTATTAATAATTTTTTACCCCTTTTCGACCTACGTGGCACTATCTTGTGGGCCAAACGATGGTTGACTTTTTTTTCAAACTAGTGTCACGTAGGCTAAAAAGGGGTAGAAAATTACTTATAAAATAAGTTCAGGGGGGTAATAGGACCTTAGTATAGTATAAGTGTGTCTCTGGGATTTCGGACATAGGTTGAGGGGGTACTTGTGCATTTTCCCAAATTCTTATGTTAAACTTACATATGAAAAGACTTATATTTGAACTTAGCTATATAAATTAAAATTTTCTAATATCAATTAGGGGACAAACGTGCGATGCACGTTCCGAGAACTAGTTTTAAATAAAGATAAAAAAAAAACTCAGTAATCCACTTAAAATGGACTAGAGGAAGAATAGTGTATAACTTGTATGTAGTATTTTAATACTGTAGTACAATAGATAGATATAACCGTATAAGGATGTGTATGAGTTAACTAAGAGGAGAAAACATAAAGAGTTGTATTTATACACTTAAATATTATTCGATAATCTTAAGGATCTATATATAATTTATCTTCTCCAGATTCTATTAGTAAAATTTCATTGAATGTATTGTTGTAATAGTTCGGTGGGTAAGATATTCGGCAACTATAGGTACAATTAACACACACAAAAGATGTAAAGATTTGAAAGTTAGGGAAAATAAGTTTATAGTTTTATTTGGGTTGAAAAATAATTATTTCATACTCACCTCAGGAGGGGAGAGTTGATAAAAGTTGGTTGCTAAGTCTTTAGGGCCTAACACGAGAGAGGTAGGGGCTTTATCCAGTCCGTTGTTGTACACAAATTCAGTATCCATAGGTGCTTCCACTTGTTGACTATACTGTCAATTCGCAAACAAAAAAAAAATGATTACTAGTATTTTGTATATTTGCAATATGATAGTAGTAATTCATGTACACTCAATTACCTTGGAAATTGCTGTTTTTAAACTTTTGATCACTACGTGTCGTATGGACAATTTTTTTAAAAAAAAAAAATTAAAGAGTAAAACTTGTTACATTTGAAATTTTGTCTATGACACAAGCAGAATTAAAAGTATAAGATTATCCACCTATAAAGTTATTTTTATAGATCGCCATGGATTAACAACCTTAAAAATAAGGTTGTTAATTGTAACGAATTTCTCCGATTAGTTATTAGTAGTAGAACAATTAATGGTGAATGAAATTAGTTCAGAATGTTTTTTGGATAGTGCCTTAAAATATCTAGGTTAGGCCAGCAAAGTGAGGTCTAGAGAAATTCGAAAATGGGTTGGGTGTTATGTCTAAGCTTGATTCATGTTTTCTAGTAGTTAAGTCATTATGCAACTCATAGAACCTTTTGGAATGCTTGCCAAGGGTCGAAAATATGGTGTGAAATTGGGAGGGGGGGACGGGGGAGAGGCTCTGAGGCTCTTCCAAGTCTGTGATATTTGTGCAATTCGTTATAAGGGTGTCACGCCGCTATAGTGGGAATTTAGCAGCGCTATGGTGACGCTCCTGTATCGGGTTAAATAAGGATTTAATGCAGAATAGTCTCTTCTACAACTTTGTTCGTGAGAAGGAAAGGTGATTTAAGGCAGTAATCACCTGTTTTCCACTTAATAGTTCTCCGATAAAGGTAAGTTCGTTACTCCCCTAATTTGTAAATTGATTCTTAGAAACCTTGATTTAATGGTGAGAAAAATTTTAATTTGGGTAAGTGATCATGAGTTGTCTTGGGATTAGGATTTGAGTATAATATTGATATTATTAGGCCATCATTGTTTTATTATTTTCTTAGACGAAGGCATTTAGAGTTTTCAAATGCTTGATATAAGGTTGGTGATCATTGTTTTTTCATGTGTTGTATGCATGTCTATTGCTTTATAATATTACTTGTGTGATGCATGTGAAGAAATTGAAGGCTGATGTAAAATGAACTATGTTGAAAATCTCATGCAATGAATCTGTTATTTACTTATAGGTATAAGTATGATTGTTCATTGTGATTATGTTTGTGTGCGCTTCTTGTGAATGAATCATTTATGGTTGGATGGAATACCACGCCAGTACACTAACCGTTTGTATTTGAATTGTATGAGAGAACCAAATTTACATGTTGGTTCCATGAGTAAACCAGTTTTACTTATTCATAATGTGATTATGGCATGTTGGTCCATGAGATGATCGAATATATGTATTTTTGTGATCATGTGGGGCATTTTCATGCATTGGTTGATAAGGGTATTGTGATTTGGAGTCTGTTTCATGTTGTGACTATTTATATATGTGTGTTGGTCAGCATTATTGTATTGTAATACCCTGCTTACATTCATGTTCTGGAACTATTAGTATGATCCTAATAGTACACGATTGTTGTATATTGAAATTTTACTTGCTTTTTTGTAGTTGAGTACATGGCATGTTCAAGCGGTTGATACTAGACCTTAGTTGAAAGACGTTTGACCTTCAAATTCTAGGGTGAGCTGCTCTTGCGGGCTATCATGAATTCTTTCCGCTTCCTTTTTCAATGTTTTTAGACACACATTTTAGACTGTTAGACTAATGTTTTCTAGTTTTCGAGGTTGTATTCCAACTAGTAATTATTTGGAGTTTTGGTGTTATTACATTCAGATTCTAGGGGTTAAATAACAGGTTGATGCACGACATGAAGTTATGTATTAAGTATTTTACATATTGAATACACTGACATTATTGTAATATTATTTTATCACTGTCAATGGTGTTGCAGTAATGAAGTTCTGATGATTTGATACATACAATTTGAAACATGTTAGTCAGCATGGTCTAGAGGAACAATGAACTAAGCTGGAAAAATCCAAGAGCTGTTGGAATTAATGCATCAATGTTTAGTCTTCCAAAATTGTCTCTTAGTTTTTCAAGAAGTCTTTTTAGAATTTCGTAGTACATGTATCTAGTAAATTGTGATACATGTATTTAGTTATTTGCGCAAGACTTTTTGTTTTCTATTTTGAGTAGTATAAATAGTGATGTAGTTGATGATTGTAATCATCTCAAGTGGCCTTAAGTAGCCTATATAAAACTTGAACAATCTCTAAAAAATAGTATTCTCCTTCTATATTTCAAATTGGTATCAAGAGCAGGTTTCGTTCTTAACCTGGGGTTAGGTGAAGAAAAAAATATGGCATCCAAAATAAATGAAGGTGCTGATTCTTCAGTTTTTCTTACTCCATTTTTTGATGGAACTGATTTTGAATACTGGAAGATAAGAATGAGAACACATTTGAAAGCTGAAGGTTTGTGGACTATTGTTGCAAATGGCTTTGAAGAGCCAGAAAAAGATGGTGATCTTACAGCAGCAGAGATTAAAAATCTTGAGGCTAAGTATCGTCAAGATGCAAAAGCCTTGAGAAAAATCCAAATGGGAGTCTCAAGAGCATATTTTTCAAAAATAGCTACTTGTGAGACTGCAAAGGAAGCTTGGGATTTTCTGGAAACTGAGGTGTATGGTGACGAAAATATACGCACTATAAATCTTCAAACTCTTAGAAAAGAGTTTCAAAATTTAAAGATGATAGAATCTGAAAATTGATGAATATTGCACAAGAGTCATGAATATTGTTAATGAAATGAGAAATCATAGTGATATAATTTCTGACCAACAAGTTGTGGAAATGATTCTAATTAGTGTCACAGAAAAGTATGAGTACATCGTTGCTATCACTGAGGAGACGAAAGATCTTTCTAAGCTTTTCATAAAAGAGCTAGTTGGATCATTTCGTGCACACGAGAAGCGAAGATTTTTTCGTGAAGATCAATCCAAAGAGACGACTTTCCAGTCTAAAATAAATGAGAATTCTCAAAATTTCTCAAAAAAATCATCAGAAGAAAAATCAAAAGCCAAAAAAAAAAAAGCAGGATCATGATGGTTCTTCCAAGAAGGTTGAAGAAAAAGGTGCGAAAAACTCTAGTCTTTTTTGTACAGTTTGCAAAAAGACTAATCACAATGCAGAAAAATGTTGGCACAAAGGCAAGCCCCAATGTAACTTTTGTAAAAAGTTTGGCCACATTGAAAAGGATGGTTGGCACAAGAAACGGGAGCAAACAATTTTTTGTGAAAAACATGAGGATGAAAGGGAAGAAAATCTTTTCTTTGCTTCTAAATCTGATGCTTCAACAAAAAACAATGAATGGTATGTTGATAGTGGTTGTAGTAATCACATGACTGGAGATGAAAATACTTTCCTCTCAATTAATAATAGCATCACTACTAAAGTGAAGATGGGGAATGGAGCCTTAGATCATGCGAAAGATAAAGGTACTATTTCGATCAACATGAAAGGATGCGGTAAGCAAATTCATGATGTTCTTTATGTTCCTGACTTGGAAGAAAATTTTCTTAGTGTTGGTCAACTCATGGAAAATGGTTATTCTCTTGTGTTTAGAGATAATTATTGCAAGATTTATGATAAAATTGAGCCAAATCAAGTCATTGTTGAAGTAAAGATGATAAAAAGAAACTTCCCTTTGCAATTTCATTACAATGCATTAAAAAATGAAATTGTAGATGATTTATGGCTTTTGCACAAAAGATTTTATCACTTGAATTTTCATGGTTTAAAGCTTCTCAAGCAAAAGGACATGGTGCAAGGCCTTCCTGAGATACATACTGAGGTGGATACATGTGAAAGTTGTATAATGGAAAAGCAACACAGGTAGTCTTTTCCAAAAGGGGTGTCTTGGAGAGCAAGTGTATTTTTGGAACTAATTCATACCGACATTTGTGGACCAATGAAGACTCCATCTCTTGGAAGTCAAAGTTATTTTTTAATCTTTATTGATGATTTCTCAAGAATGACTTGGGTTTATTTCTTGAAAGAAAAGTCAGAAGCATTTGCTACATTCAAGAAATTCAAAGCTCTTGTTGAGAAGCAAAAAGGTTGCAGCATCAAAACCATTCGCAGTGATCGAGGAGGTGAGTACACAAGTCGAGAATTTGAAGAATATTACAAAAATGAAGGCATCCAGAAGCAACTTACAGCAGGGTATACTCCTCAACAAATGGTGTATCTGAAAGAAGAAATAGAACAATTGTTGAAATGGCCAGAACTATGATGAATGAGAAAGGGCTGCCAAAATACTTTTGGGCAGAAGCAGTGCATACAGCAGTTCACATCCTTAACAGGTGTCCAACAAAGGCACTAAAGGACAAGACACCAATTGAAGCTTGGAGTGGAATTAAAACTTCTGTAAGTAATTTTAAAATTTTTGGGTGTATTTGTTATGCTCATGTACCTGCTGAGAAAAGAACAAAATTGGATGAAAAAAGTCAAAAATGTGTCTTTCTTGATTATAGTGATGTGGCAAAAGGATATAGGCTTCTCGATGTCAAAACTAACAAACTTGTTGTTAGTAGAGATGTCATTTTTGATGAAAAAACATGCAATTGGGAGGATAAAAAGATAGAGAATACTGCAATTATATCTTCAAATCAAGAAGAGGATGAGAAAGATAAAGATGTCTCTCAAGGGGAAGAAATCCCAGATTCAGATAATGAAGAACCGCCTCTAAGAGGAACAAAAATGTTGAGTGACATTTATCAAAGATGTAATTTTGCTGGTGTTGAGCCAGAAAATTATGAAGAAGCAATAAAGCATGATGTTTGGAAGAAAGCCATGGAAGAAGAAATTCGAATGATCAAAAAAATAATACTTGGGAGCTTGTGGCTATTCCTAGAGAAAGAGAAGTTGCAAGTCTAAAATGGATTTACAAAATCAAACTCAATCAGGAAGGAGATATTCAAAAGCACAAAGCAAGGTTGGTTGCTAGAGTCTTCACGCAAAAACCAGGTATTGATTTTTATGAAACTTTCTCTCCAGTTGCTCGTCTTGAGACAATTAGAATTGTAATTGTTGTTGTTGCACAAAAGAAATGGAAGATATTTCAACTTGATGTTAAATCAGCATTTCTGAATGGAAAACTTGATGAAGAGATTTATGTTGAGCAACCTCAAGGATTTTTTGTTCAAGGGGGAGAAGAAAAGGTGTATAGACTAAAAAAAGCTCTTTACGGGCTGAAGCAAGCTCCAAGAGCCTGGTACAATGAAATTGATACATATTTTCTGAAAAATAATTTTCAGAGAAGTAAAAGTGAAGCCACTTTGTATGTGAATAAAGAACATGACAGCATTATCATTGTTTGTCTATATGTGGATGATTTGCTCTTTACAGAAAATGATGTAAAGATGATGTAAATTTCAAACAACATATGATGCAAGCTTATGAAATGAGTTATCTTGGATTGCTAAATTATTTCTTGGGTATCGAAGTTTCTCAAGTTAAAGAAGGAATTTTCATTTCTCAAAAGAAGGATACTAAAAGTATTCTTCAAAAATTCAAAATGATGGATTGCAGGTCTGTGGCCATATCATTAGCAACAAATGAGAAGTTTAAAAAAGATGATGGAGAACAGAAAGTTAATAGCTCACTTTTTAGGAGTTTGATTGGAAGTTTGCTATATCTTACTTCAACAAGGCCAGATATTATGTTTGCTGCTAGTTCATTATCCAGATTCATGCAAGAACCAAGCCAAGTGCATTTTGGAGCTGCAAAGCATATTCTACGCTACTTGCAAGGAACAATGGATTATGGGATAATGTACAAATTTGGTGGAAATTTGAACTTAATTGGTTATTCTGATAGTGATTGGGCTGGAAGTATAGATGACATGAAGAGTACGTCTGCTTAATGCTTTCTTATTTGGATCAAGCATTTATTCTTGGTTATCAAAAAAGCAAAGTTGTTGCTCAATCCACTGCCGAAGCAGAATATGTTTCAGCATCCAAGGCTACTTCTCAAGCTATTTAGTTTAGGAGAATATTTGAAGACATTGGTGAAAAACAAAAACAAGGGATTGTTCTATATTGTGATAACAAATCAGCAATTGCAATTGCCAAGAATCCAGTCAGCCATGAAAGATCAAATCATATTTCCATCAAGTATCATTTTGCCCGAGAAGCACAAGAGAAAGGCGAAATTCAGTTGCATTATTGTCAGACAGGAGAACAACTTGCTGATATCTTCACCAAAGCACTTCGTAGAGAAAAATTTTGCTATCTTCCAGAACGCATTGGAGTTATCAAACAAATGCATTAAGGGGGAGTGTTGGAATTAATGCATCAATGTTTAGTCTTCCAAAATTGTCTCTTAGTTTTTCAAGAAGTCTTTTTAGAATTTCGTAGTACATGTATCTAGTAAATTGTGATACATGTATTTAGTTATTTGTGCAAGACTTTTTGTTTTCTATTTTGAGTAGTATAAATAGTGATGTAGTTGATGATTGTAATCATCTCAAGTGGCCTTAAGTAGCCTATAAGAGCAAGCAAATAGAATGAGTAAAGACAATTGTGCAGGAATCACTGAGCGGATAATATTAGTTACGAGATAAAGCGCAAGAAGTCTGAGTGAAGAGTTGAAGTTCAAAAACAACACTGATGAAGAAAGAAGTTTGTCATTGATGAAATGAGAAGTCCAACTCAAACACAATAGGGGTCGAGTCATAGAAAAAGTGGCACGAGAAAAAGCAATCAATATATTGACTTTTTGAAGCAACACTTTTGATGAACCAGGTTCTACTATAGAATTTATGTTCTAGGAAGTTTTTCTTTGTGTTTCTGTCTTGATGTATTTATAGTTCAGTAAGTAATAAGCTAAAATAGAATCATAGTATTCAAGTTGAAGGCAACTCGAAGACTTTGTAGGAAAAGCCTCGAAGGTTTGTGCTTAATTTATTATTCTGCAGATTACATAGGTTTGTAATCCTATTTGTGAGACTCATTGTTTGATTGAAGTTTAGAGTAAATTTTATTGTGAAACAGATTATGATATTTACACCTTTTGAGCCAAGTATTTCCACGTTAAGTATTTTGTACTATGTTTACCTTATAATTGAAAAACGTTAGGCAACTTGTTCACTTAGATAAGATCACATAGATGGATAAGAAAGATAATTCTAAGTCTTGTAGAATATCAAATGTGTATCACATTTAATTCTTAACCAATTGTTGTCCCTGATTCTCATGTCTTATTGTTATATAGGATTATAGGGGCTTGCATTATATTGAGTGATTTACAAAAATAAATGCATCATATAACAAGAAGATGAATGCATCAATAACATATTTTTGTAAATAATGTTTTTACAAGCCATTAGCTACGATGTTTATGGATTAACCCCATTTAATTTGTGCTAAATGGGTCCTAAATCAAAATTTCATATAATACATTGTGTATTCATAGTAAAATGAGATTAACATGAAATTTCTGTTGTTTAGGTACAAAATTTTGTCAGTCATTAGTTACTTATTTTCTAGTAATGGTGTTAGTATATAGAAATTAAATTCATTTGAGCAAACCTGTTGGGTAACTGCTCCATGACAAGCTCCATGAACTAGTACAAAGTGATTTTTATCACCTTTTTCCATTTTTCCCTCTTTTTCTTGAAGAATTGTTTAGATGAGACTTTTCTAGGTATATATGTTGAGGGGAGTTTATATAGTGCAAGAATGCAAGAAAATGATTTTACTTAGCTATAAATTGTTTAGAAGGAATAGTTGCTCTTTTAATCCCTTGGTTACTATTGAATTTTGACTTTGGTCCTTGTGATACTCCAATATTCAGATTTAACCTTTAATTGACGCGCGTTATATTGGTCTCCTTACATATAAATAAAATTATGCTACATTTTGGTTATTTCTAGAGCAATTTTATGCTCAAATATAGAGCGATGAGCTATACAAATTTAATATAACACTTAAAATAATTATAATAATATTTTTATCTTAATTTATATAATAATATTACTTCTTGGACCATGTGTTTTTCTTAAATATTTTGAATTAAAATTAGTTATTATGCCTTCAAATAATTGCGATGCAAATTATTTTTGAATACGTTAAAAAATACTTGTTTTTAAAATTTATATCAAAATTTAAATGTGTTTAGCCTTTCTAAAAAATTCACAAATACACAAGTCAATTCAATGTGCTTAAATAAACATTGAAAGAATCAAAATAAAAATTTATCAACTTTTAAAGTACTTCAAAGCAAACTTTTCTATTTATTGTTATCCGTTCATTTATGGTCCCTATGAAACAGATATGTTTGTCTCTTACCGTTGATTTCTCAAACATCATTTCATTCACAGATTTTTCCTCACATGGTAACAATCTATATTCAAGGTTAGGTGTCTCTTTCTCTATTCTGCCATACTTGGGGCACAATAATTCAAAATTATTTTACTTTATACGTCTCAACTTGAATAGTTTAGTTTGATCGTATACAAAGTTTTGTTATATTGAATTTGATGAGTGCATATAATGATATTGAAATATTACTGACTTGTTGCAGCCCTTGGAATTTGAAGAAGACACATAAAAAAAAAACAAATTTGATTTTCTTTTATAAACACACAACAATGGATTTTGATCAGACCATTTGAGACATCAAAATATTCAATATTAAGTGAATAAAAATAATGAAAGGGCAACAGAAAAATAAATAAATAAATAAGTATATATTATATATATATATATATATATATATATATATATATATATATATATATATAGGAACTATAATGCACATTCATGTTAATAGTCAGAACATAAATGAGGCAACAAATCAAATAGTTACGCAAGTGTAACACCCTGAAAATTTCTAATCTAAGGCCCCAATTATTCTTTATTTGGGCATAAGTTTGTATCATGTGATTCCTAAATTTGTTTTTAGGCATTAAGGTCAATTCGTTAGCATGAGAATGAAATTGGATATGAATAAAGGTCACTAGAATCCCTAAGCACAAAGTAGAGTTGAAAGCTTCCTTATCAATCAAGTTTTCATATAAGATCCTACTTAGGTCAATTTCAAACAATCATATCTTTCGAAATATAATGAATTAGGTGGCTCAAAATATACTAGATTACAGATCTATGAGTTATCTTTTCAATGCCACCAAGTTTGCCTCATTTCGAATTTGCAGTAAAAGTTATGGTTGTTTTAGCAGGGAGTACCATAATAGAGCTTTTTAATTAATGACCTGAATCACTTCTACGGGCCGTAGAAGTTTCTACGATCCGCACAATTCACATGTGGAAAAAGTACTAGGAGTCAAAAATTTGGGTTTAATTCTTATGGATCCATCTACATGTCGTAGAAACTTCTACAGGTCATAGTTTGGACCCGTATAATGAACTTCTCAGCTTTAAAATTTTAATATGAATTCCATGAATAGGATCTACAGTTTGTAGATCAAACTTAACAAATCGTTGATAGACCCGTGAGAAGTTCTCGATAGCTTTTTCAAGAGGGGTAATTCATTTTTTTCTCACCCCTTCTATGCCTAAACCCCGACGTTCTTACACCTAAATGAGGTTCTAAACAGTATTAGTCAACCCTACTAACTCTCATTAACACTTTCAAGTCTTAGAAAAGAATCCAAGAGGTAAAATCTAGAGTTTTCAAGCGATCTTCTAATTTCGCAAAAGAACTTTGTTCTTTTAGGTATGTAAGGCTACTCATAGTAATGGATTAATCATAATGTCCTACATCTAAGTTCATTCATTAAAAGATTAAAATATCAAATTAATGTAATCTAATTTAACTTTAAAAATTAGTGAAATTGACTTTTGAAAAACACAACATGACAAATAAAAGTGGACGAATGAAGTAATATGTTGGGATTAGACCTCATGAGGTTGTTAGTTGAATATTTTTTTTGTTAGTAGTATTAGTTTTGAATAAATTCTTTAATAAATCAATTGGTTGGAAAATCTAGTAGCGCTGTCGTTGGCATTTTCTAAGGCATTTTTTGCGTATCGAGTTTAACTTGGTTCATTAAGGACGTTTTGGTCCAAGGACATTCCTATCATAGTATAAATATGACCTAAACACGAATGGAGAGGGGGGGGGTTATCAGAGAATAATTGAGATTGGAGAAAGAGTGGAATCTTGGTGTTCGTTTTCACCTAGCTTCTTTGTGTAAAGAACATTACTCATCTCAAGTTCAATTTGTTCATTTTTATTGAAACACGTTTTAGCGCCATCATGGTGTCATAATGCAATAGTGCTCTTTGCAAGCCGTAAAACTCAATATAACTGAGCCCCAACAATGCCAATGGTGAGCAGTGTTGGAGAAGAAGTATAGAGAAATCTGAAATAAACGAATGCCTATTTTCCTAATAACATCCATAGGCACATGCCCCAATCTCTTACGCCAAACACCACCATCTTCACATCCTTTAGTTGCTATCAAAGACTTTCTTCCGGCCATTTGTTTTTGTTTTCGTGCCTTCAGCAAATACAACACATCCTTCTCCTTACCAATCTCCTTCACTCTCCCAGTGAAAAAATCCTTAAGGATGAAGAGGTCAGGGAAACATAAACACAAAAATTCAACTCTTTTGTGAGCTTAGATACTGACAAAAAAATTGAATTTAAAAGTTGGTACACACAAAACATTCTTAATACCATCACCTCATTTTAGCTTAGAGTTTCCTGACGTTTAATGGTTGTTGAGTCTCCTGTTACTAGTTGAACTTTCCTTAGATTAAAGGCTAACTGATAATTAACTAATCCTAAAATATCAGTCCTATAACCCACTAAAACACTAGGAAGCTACCTAAACGAATGCCTATTTTCCTAATAACATTCATAGGAACATGCGCCAATCTCTTACGCCAAACACCACCATCTTCACATCCTTTAGTTGCTATCAAAGACTTTCTTCCTGCCAATTGTTGTTGTTTCCGTGCCTTCAGCAAATACAACCCATCCTTCTCCTTACCAATCTCCTTCACCCTCCCAGTGAAGAAATCCTTAAGGATAAAGAGGTAAGGGAAACATAAACACAAAAATTCAACTCTTTTGTGAGCTTAGATACTTACAAAAAATTGAATTTAAAAGTTGGTACACACAAAACATTCTTAATACCATCACCTCATGTTAGCTTAGAGTTTCCTGACTGTTAATGGTTGTTGATTCTCCTGTTACTAGTTGAACTTTCCTTAGATTAAAGGCTAACTGATAAATAACTAATCCTAAAATATAGGTCCTATAACCCACTAAAACAATAGGAAGCTACCTAAACGAATGCCTATTTTCCTAATAACATTCATAGGCACATGCCCCAATCTCTTACGCCAAACACCACCATCTTCACATCCTTTAGTTGCTATCAAAGACTTTCTTCCTGCCATTTGTTGTTGTTTCCGTGCCCTCAGCAAATACAACCCATCCTTCTCCTTACCAATCTCCTTCACCCTCCCTGTGAAGAAATCCTTAAGGATGAAGAGGTCAGGGAAACATAAACACAAAAATTCAACTCTTTTGTGAGCTTAGATACTGACAAAAAATTGAATTTAAAAGTTGGTACACACAAAACATTCTTAATACCATCACCTCATGTTAGCTTAGAGTTTCCTGATTGTTAATGGTTGTTGAGTCTCCTGTTACTAGTTGAACTTTCCTTAGATTACTCACTGTTGATCCATGATTTAATAAGCTTGTAATTCCAACCATGTGGTCAGATGCTCCACCAACTACTATCCGGTCCAATTAATTACTATCAACAACATATTACATAAGGAGGTACCTTCAAAGATACTTGCCATGTGTGAACTAGATCCAGTGATTTGGGACTTTTTCGACATTCATAAGATTTGAGTATACTGATTTGGTGTGAAATGAGGAACATACTCATTCCTTATGCCTGTTCCAGGTTGCAAATGTTGGTTGTATTGGTCATCATCAGATCTCTAAAATCCTCGCGATCCATTGGATGCTTGCACCATGTGACCTTGCATGTTGCCGTGAGTGCAGTTGCAATCTTCCCTAGTATGACCTTTCTATCTCAATAATCACAATAAGAACTACTTCCTATTTGCTGCTTCTGAGGATTTCCATATACTCTACCTCCTCTGCCTCTGGATCTTGGACCTCCAAATTCCGAGCCATGTCTATTTATTAGCAATGCAGTGTGATCATTATCTTCACTTCCTCTATGAATTTCTCCACCCAAGGCTTTCTGACTCTCATATTGCACAATCATAGCATTACATCGATTAACACTTGGTGGAGGATTCATCATGAGGATTTCACTACGTGCTTGGCTATAACTTTCATTCAATCCCATAAGGAATTTTAGTAATTTCCGTCTAAACATGCTATCATTATAATCCTTAGATGTACCACATTCATAGGATGGAGGAAGGACAATTGAATCAAATTTATCCCATAGATCCTTTAAGGGAGAGTAGTACACAGAAACACGGGAAATACCTTGAGTATGAGAAACTATAGCTTTATGCAGATACAAAGAGTGTAATTCTCTATTCCTGACAAGCTGAATCCCAATTTCCACAGCTCTTGGTACATCGGAAGAGGATGGTCATGGTCGATCTTCTTCAACATTTCGTTTAATCCAAAAGATAAAAATTGAATCTGTAAACACTTGCTGCATCTCAAAGCCATCTACGTCACTCTGATACCATGTTAAACTGATCATTGAATGTATATGAAGCTAGAAAATTAAGGAAAAGCTTGAGTCTTTATTAAAGCTTCACAGAGAAACGATATAGTGAAATGAGTACAATGAAGAGCACACTGAAAAACTACTCTACAACTCATATCTATCATGCCTTATATACATCTGACTACTAACCGACTTATATAAATAAAAATATCCTCTAATAGAATCCATCCATAACTGACTAACAGAATCCTTAACTAACTTGACAGTTTGACTAATTAACAATAAGCTAACAGTGGCTTAACATTTTTATTCAGCTCTTTGCAATTTCCTTGTTGTATTCTCCAATAAAGTTGACGCTACAAGAATTTTGAATATATATTTTGTACTGATTATTATCGTAGAGGCTTAAGTCATCAATAGCCTTTTATAGTTGTCCGCATAATTCACTTAGACACCCCAACTAAGACTATTACCTATTAGACACTTTAATATTAAAGAATATGTATCTATTGAACATAAAATGAAAACTTTTTTTAAATTTTTTTGCAATTCACGCGCATCGTCTTAAAACAATGACAAATAAAATTATGACACTTGGCACATGGTCCCAGTCTAGCAATAAAATATAATTTTTCAATTTTAAAAAATTAAAAATACTTTCCTGCCTATATTTATTAATCACAAAAATATTGAAAAAGAAAATCTCCTCCAGTCCCACCTAACCCTTTGACCTTTCTTCTTCCTTTTACCCTGTCAACCCTGCAACCACCATCAATTTCTCCATTGTTAACTAAGATAACAAAAATAAAAATCCCCTGCTGAAATTCATTCTTCTAGATCTGTTATTCTCCATTCATTTTGAGATTTTTGTGAAAATAAATAAACATCACTAAATTATTTTTGAAATTCGTGAGGAAGAAAAATTGGAAGTATGTTGAATTTTTTAATGTCATCTTTAATCAGTTTAATTAGAGGCGATGTTTGTTCAATCGGAGTGATCAGAATAGAGATGGACGAATATCGATCAATTTTTAACTCCAGTGTTTAAAATTTTTCTTCTCACATATTAAATTAGCAAAAAAAATTTACAAAAAATGAAGAAAAAACGCTAAGAATTTAAAATCAGTAGATTGGTGGAGGAAGAAGATGACCACTGGTGTATGGGTATGGGTGTGGGGGTGTGGTGGGGTTGGTATGAAGAGATTAATGTGGAACTAATATTATTTTTTAATTATTTAGTTAATGCATGTCAACAGTAAAAAAAAAAGGTACCATTTAATAAAAAATAAATAAATCATAAAATTTTACTCTATTCACACGCTAAGTAGCAGTGACATACACTTATTTCGCCACATCAGTGTTTTATGTTTAATAGACAGATAACCCACTAAAACACTAGGAAGCTACCTAAACGAATGCAAAAGACTAGTTCAACCAAACTATCCATGTCCTAATTATTTACGTGTTCCTAATTTTTTTTAGTTACTTTTCAACATTTCCTCTTGATTCAAAACTATAGACACCAAATAATCCTCTGAAATAGCAAAATTTCTCTTTAGATAAAGCCTTGGTAAGTACATCTTCCAGTTGGTCTTGTTTCTTGCAATGCTCCAACAATATTTCCTCCTTTGCTACCAAATCATGAATAAAATGGTAACGAATCTCAATATGCTTTGTCCTGCTATTGAATGTTGTATTCTTGGTCATGGATATAGTTGCTTTAGTGTCTCAAAATATCTTTGTTGCTCCCTTATGCACTTGTTGAAGGTCTGCTAATACTCTTCCTAGCCAAACAGCTTGAAAACTGCTGAAGTTGCTGCAATATACTCAACTTCTGAGGTTGACAATGTAGTTATAGCTTGCTTCTTTGAACTCCAAGTCACTTCACCTGAGTCTAGAGTGAAAACGTTTGCTGAAACACTTCGTCTGTCATCCAATGAACTTTCATAATCGTTATCTGTGTACCCACACAATCTGCAATTATTGGTATTTGAGTACCAAATGCCATAGTCAAAAGTTCCAAAATGTACCGCAAGATACTCTTTGCTCCTCCATAATGTACCTCTGAAGGTTTTCGCATAAACCTTGAAACAACACAAACAGAAAATGAAATATCGGGTCTAGTGTGCGTCAAATATATTAGACCTCCAACCAAGCTTCTGAACCTCCATGTCTGCTACTCTTCTTCATTCACCTGCTGCATTTTTCATTTATATTTATTGGTGTATTCGCAGGCTTGCAATTGAGCATGCCAAATTATTGAGAAGGTCTCTGCCATATTTCCATTATAAAAGAAATATTACATCCCCATATTCGACATCTCAAACTCATTCATCATTTGAGACTTGAAATTATTCACAACAGAATTAGAAGAGATATTGTAAATGATATCATCAACATAAAAGAATACAATGATGAGAGAAAGGAGAAGATGAATTTTCAGTCAGCCTTGCTGACACTTTAACAGAGTTAAAAAGAGGTCAGGGAAATAGGAAAAAGAAATTACCATGGTAAGATGAATCACTATAACTTGAGAAAATAAGCATTACCTTCCTTCTTCACATATAAGGTGGGTTCATTGTCACTTCTCATGTATCCATTTTCCGGAAGTAACCATCGATCTTGCTATACCATGCTTGAGGGATTTGTTTCAAGCCATACAATGTCTTTTTCAGCTTGAACACCTTTTGTTCATTGCGTTCCTTTATGAAACCTTTAGGTTGAGTTACATAGATTCCTTCTTGTAAGTCTCCATTGAGAAATGTTGACTTGACATCAAATTTGTAAACTGGCCATTTCAACTGTTTCAAATCGAGCTACCAAATAAAATGTTTCTTCAAAATCAACACCACACAACTGTGTATAGCCTTTTGCCACAAGATGAGCTTTGTGATTTTGCAGGCTACTATCTGGAACAAATTTTATTTTAATCACCCACTTCAAACCGGTTGTGTTTTCCCTTTTCATAACCCTATCATTTCCCATGTTCCGTTCTTTTTAATTGATTTCATTTCCTCCACCATTTCTTGATTCCAGTCTTCTTTTTCTGTGGCTTCCTCATAATTTAAGGGATCTGAAACAGAAAAAGTGAATTAACAAGTCGCATAAAGGTTATTAGCATACTTGGGATTTGACGTTCTAAACCTTGTTGATCTTCTTAATGGAACTATCCCATGTGGATCTTCATTAGTTGCTGAAATCGGTGAGGTTGGCAACTCCATGGAAGAATCTGAAAGTGAACTTGCAGGTCTTAACCCTTTATCCTCTTCACTGATTCTAAGAGGCATAAGAATCGCTTTCCAAACAAAATTTTTACTACATTCCCAGCTTGTATTTTCATCAAATGCTACATCCATTCTAAATGAAATCTTTCCATTAAGAGGGTTATACAAATGCTTTGGATTGAGTACAATAGCCAACGAAAATGCATTTTTCAGATTTCTCATAAAGCTTTTGACGAGCTTGTTAGTTTACCAACGTATAAGCAACACATCCAATAACCCATCAATGACTTACATTTGGTCTCTTGCAATGCCAAGATTCATAAGAATTTCTATTCATGGAGGCTTTTGTTGGTGAAACATTCAGTAAGTAAATAGATGTTGCCACAACTTGTGCTCACAACTGATTCGAGAGTTCTTTTGCTCACAAGATTCTTCTTGCCATCTCCACAATGGTTCGGTTCTTCCATTCAAGGATACCATTTTTCTCCGGAGTATAAGGACTTATTAACTCTCTATGGGTACCATTTATTTCACAAAACAAATTGAAGTCGTTGGACACAAACCCTCCTCCTCTATCTGTGCGAAGAACTTTGATATTGCACATACTTCGGTTTTCCACCAAATCTTTAAATTTAAAAAAAAATAAAATGTTTCAAACTTGCTCTCCAAAAAATACAGTCAAATCATGCGATTATAAATGTCACTAAACAACAAGAAATAACAACATCCACCTAAGGACTTAGTCTGCATAAGACCACATAGTCAACATGTATTAATTCTAAACATTTTAATGCTCTCCATGCTTTTCCAACAAGAAAGATTTCCTGGTTTGTTTACCATAAATGCACCCTTCACATAAATCAAGAGAGCTAATTTTCGATAATCCAAGAACCATACCTTTATCATCTGGCAATTTCAGGCCCTTTATATTGCGATGATCGTACCCCAAATGTCATAGCTTCGAATTATCCTTTGCACTTGCAGCGATAGCAAAATTTTCCATGTTAGAAACGTCCAGCGGAAACATATTGTTTGGTGTCTTGGTGACGTGAACCTTGCCTGGATTTTTGTTTATAATGACACAAGTATTATCATCAAACAAAAAAGAATATCCGTCAGCCATTAGCTGTCCAACACTTAATAAATTGAATTCAAAATTTGGTACGAATTGAACATCATCTAATATTTTTACTTTGTTGTGGCTTGTGTCTACAACTACCTTGCCTTTTCCTTCAACCTGCATCTCTTGTGTTGCCAAGCTGCACAAATCTACAGAAACAGGTATACTCATTTATGTTCATGAGTAGCTAAATCAATTTATTCCTGATAATCTCTTGTTGATTATAATTGTTTATCATGTTTTAATAATGTTCTAATAACCATCTTTAGAAAGTTTGCTACAGAAATATTCTGCAAATAGGTATGCCCAGACTATGCCATCCTAAGATTGAAACCGAGAGGCAAGAAGGCTGTTTAGGGGAGTAAACAAAGTTGAGGCGTTGTTAGGGTAACTGATCAAAGAAGAAAACTGTAGTAGTGACCACACGAGATGATTGTTAAATCATTATTATTACATAATAAATAAGTATAATCTATTAAGAGGTTGGAAGGAATAAAAAAAATTAGCGAAAAAATGAATAAAATGAACTCCTATTTACTAGATGATGATATTAATTATAAGATATTAATACTCTATATATTAAAAGGTCTTAATACAGATATAAAAAGAATAATTTATGATATATTATTAACATATGAAGTAATAGAAGTAACAACTCAAGGTTGGGCTGAATTAGTTATACAAGATGATTTTTATGATAATAATTTTGACATAGACTTATATGATGATCTAGAAATATTCAGAGATCAATGATAGATTATATAAACTTACAACTTTGGAAAGAAACTAAAGAAAAAATAGATTCACTTGAAAAATTACTAAATAGAAAATGTATACATGTATCTAAGAACTCGAGAAGATGAATGTTTAGAATATATTGAAAATAACGCTATGAATTACAACAATTAAAATTACTACAAAATGAATATTATGAAAAAAAATATTATATTAAAAACATGAAGAGTAATACAACATCAAGTAGCGACTACTATTAATTTCTGATTAATTGGAAGTTATTAAATAATAAAATATGCCCACATGATATAAAGGCTAAGTGATAAATATCTAATCCTAAAATATTGGTCCTATAACCCACTAAATTACTATTTCAGCAACACTCGGAAACTACGAAGAGAATGCGAAACACTAGTTCAACCAAACTATCCGTCTCCTGATTTGTGTTTTCCTACTTTATTTTGGATCACTTTTCAACAAGAAGGCTATGCGTTTGCTTCATAATGATAAAAATATAAAACGATGTCTTCATTCATAAAATCCTCATCATTTAACCATATCCAACATTCAAATTTATTTATACATTCAAAAAAATTCTATAATTTCCATCAATTAAAACTCACATTGTTATATTCTAGATGTTTTGATGATCCTCACAAATGCAGAGTCTAATAAGAACCAGAATAAAAAAAGGGTCCTCTGGTGTTGAGACTGATGAAGGGGGTAATAAGTAATAAATTTAGCATAATGATTATTTGTGCCTTCATCAAAAAGGGGGAAAATGTTATATTCTAGGTGTTTTGATGACCCTCACAATTATAGGGACCTGGTCCCCGATAGAGATATCTCTATTAGATGCATGATGGGGTACAACTGTATAGTTGTCTCGTTAGTCACTGGTTGGTAAGGCTCCAGCGTATCGAACCAATCATAATGGACCAAAGTGTTTGTCTAATGGGTAATAACTCTTTATGATTGATATTTTCAACATGACAAACACCATGTTAAAGTCATTCATCCAATTAACCAACAAGTCTCTTCCGAAACTCTCAAAGAATACAGCAAGGGACCTGGTCCCGAAAAGTCTGCGCACGAGAAAAGTACGAAAAGATAGCTGGCAACTCTGATGGGGTTGGTGCAAAACTTTTCATGACAGCAGGCTCTCAGTCAATAGCCTCTTCCCAAGGTTTTATGTCCAATTGAATATAGTCTTTTCTCCAACAACACAAACACAAGATTTTGGCAAAACAAAACACACAAGCTAAAAAGAAGAAAACCATCTTCAAGGTAGAACATACTCATACTCAACAAAAGGATCTGATAGAGTGCTGAAGCATCTTTGTTGAGTTTGAGTTTTGTGTCTATCACTTTATAGTTTTTTCAACTTGAAAATTCTCAAGAACACTTGCAAAAACTCACTTTGAAGAAGTATTCTTCGGCAAGTACAACAAGGACTTGATCAAGCAGCAAGCGTTAGAGTATGTTTTAGGAGTTATAAGTTCGTGCGTAGATTGTAAATATGTTCCTAGTATATAAAAAGTATTCAAATATTTGCTTTTGGTGTGTAAAAGTCTAAAGCAGTTAAAGGTAACTGGTTTAGTGGGCAGCACTGTTTGCTTCTTAGTCAAAATTCTAAGTCATCTAGGAGCTAGTTTATTTAGTGGGCAGTGTTGTATGCACTTAGTCAAAGTCTAAATCATCCGGAGCGTGGTGGTTTAATGGGCAACCTGTGTGTTGCTTAGTCAAATTCTAAGTTGTCTAGTGGTGATAGCTTAGTGGGCAGTGTGATATCTTCTTAGGCTCAATAAGTGATAGAGTTATCACTTAGTTGTGAGATTCATAACTTTTTCTCACATTGGTTGTAATCGGGTTTTACTTTTGCTTGAGTAGATTAGTGAAGACGGTTGAAAATCTTGTGTGACAGATCATGGTTTTACTCCCTTGAGCAAAGTGGTTTCAAAGTAAAATTATTGAGCAGATTTTACTCACAGCCGATTAATTTCTATATTTGTTTCAGCTACTATCTTGCTGAGTCAAGCGACATGGTCCGTTGGCATATAGTAGCTGCTGACTAGTGTTTGTGCTAAAATTTTGTTCATACTGTGTCAAAGGACCTAGTCCATTGATTGTTAGTGGACGCACACATTCCATCAATTGATATCAGAGCGGGTACTCTCTATTTGGTTAACACCAAAAGAGAGATTCATGCAAGGAATGGCAGCTCCACTAAGTCTTAAGGGTTCTTACGTTCCTACTAAGGAAATGAGGGATGGAGATCTAACTCAAGAGGTTCCCAAGTCTATAAGAGAGTATGATGAAGACCGAAAGAAGGAGAAGTCAATATTGCTAAAGATATCTCAAAATGATTCTGTTGATAATGAAGAGAAGATAACTTATTTGACTAAAAGTGTTCAAAAAATAGTCAAAAAACATGTAGGGTTTCAAAAGAATGAAAACTCCAAGAGAACAGCAAACGTAAACGATCTGTACCATAAGTGCGAAATCCAAGGCACTTTATGAAAGACTCTCAGAGCCACAAGTATGAATGTCAAGACATCAAAGAAAGGCGAAGGGACCAGATCCCTAAAAATGATAAGGGAAAGGCTAATGTTGATCGTGTAGTGAAGAAAGTCCTTGCAATATAGGAAAATGCCTCTAGTGAATTTGAAGATGAGATGCACAACAAAAATGATGATCTCATTCTCACGGGTTATGACAAACGGTCGGATCTGATTAATGAAGCTAATCAAAAGAAAAAATTCAAAAAAGGACAAATCACTTACTCTCAAGGTGTTACAAAGTGAAATACTTGAAATAAATGAGAACATGGGCTATCTCAGTGGAAGATTTCAAAAAATTATGAGAAAACGTGGAGCTCTCATGAAGAAAAGAAATCTTCACAAGGCTAAAAACTCAAATGATGTCTGTTTCAATTGTGGTAAACTAGAACACTTCATTAGAGACTTCCCTATGCACAATAGTGAGCACAAATATGTGTCAAGTTGGGAGGAGACAAGAACAAAAGCAGGGACCAGGTCTATGACAAGTCAAGCAGAAGAGAAACTATTTATCATGTTGTGAAAAACTCTCTTATTATCTTGGGTAACTCCTCAAGTGAGTCAGATGAATCAGAATGTCCTGAGATGCATCCATGCTAGTTGTTAAAGACGTCGAGAATGTGTTTGATGGCATGTTCACATTCATGGCAAAATCTGATGTCCGGGAAGATGAAGAAAATGTAACTCTCCTTGACCTTAAACAAAGCTTGAGAGTCTATTCTGATAGAAGGTTGAGAAATCTTGTTGTTGTTCTGATTGACTCTATTGTAGAGTTTTACAACTGAAAAAGACTCTATGAACAATAGGTTATATAAGTTTTCGAAGAAAATATAGCATTGCCTGCTCACATGTCAGTTATTGAAGAACAATTGACAAGTCTAGACACTGAAAATCTAGAAATCAAGAAGCACTTGAGCAGAATGAATGAGAAATCTGGAAAAAGAAAGGGGGATGCTAGCAGTTTGCAGATAGAACTAGAAGCCAGTCTAAACATTGTTGAAACCAGACTTGCTCAAGCCTTGGAGAGAAATGATAAGATGGAAAGAGACCTGGTCAGTGTAAAAGAGGAACTAAACAAATCCCTCAAATGGAACAATGGAACACTTCCTCTAAAATGCTTACAAATGTATTCAGCCAGGGCAACAACATAAGAAGAGGGCTGGGTTGTAAGAAGGTAGATTTTCTATACAATCATCTCATCAAAAATGTTGTTGTTGCTAACAATCTACTATGTTTGGATTGTGGGTGAGATGGTCATCTAAAGAAGGAGCGTCCATCTTGGAAGAGATCTCGAGAAATTTCCTCAAACTTCTCCAAACATAGGAACAAACAGAAGAAGGAACTTGGTCAACAGAGGAACAAGCAAAAGAAGGGACCTGGTCGTGCTTCTGGTCCTAAGTTAACGAAAATCAGTCTGCAACGCTGAAAAAAGAACTCACTTATCACTCCTTTATCTACTTACTGGGAACTCCGACTAAAGTGGGTTTCCAATGCTAACAAGTTATATGGTATGCAGGTAAGAGGAAGTAGCGACAGTCCCTGGTGGTTCATTAATAGCGGATGCTCAAAGCATGTGACTGGGAAAACAAAAAACTTGCTCTCTCAAGACACTTCAATGTGGAGGTGTCTCATTTCGCGATGACAAGAAAATGTATTTTGTTGGTGCATGCATGGTCAGTAAGTTTGTGGAACACACCATTAAGGATATATAATATGTCAATGGTTGAAGTACAATCATTCAAGTGTTTCACAGATTTGTTATGAACTAAATGAAGAGAAGTTCTTATCACATGAATGTGTTGTCAAAAACTTGATCTCTCGAGTGAAGATCTTGACATAGAAGAGATGCAAGAATATGTAGATTGCTGATATAAATATTGCTCGTAGTGAAAATTTCACTTGCCTTTGTGCTTTAAGTGAGAATGTTGATGTATCACTCAAGAGACATGCTCATTTGAGTGCCTTTATACTGCACAAACGTGTGTTAAGGAACCCGGTCCATGGTCTTCCCAAAAAAAGATTTACAAATGACAAAGTTTGTGAAGAGTGTGTTAAAGAGAAGCAGATCATACCATTCTTCAAGATGATTGCGCAGAAGTTTCATCTTCCAAAGAATATTGGGGATGAAGTGGAAAATTCTACATGTTTTGTGACTAAAAGGATGATACTCGGGTGTTTGATCCAAATAATGATGAAAACTTAATTGTGGGATATTCTTCCTCCAACAAGGTTTATCCATGAATAAAAAGGTGGTCATGTGTCTTTGATGGGTTTGGAAGAATTGAGCAGTTGCAAAAGAAAGTAGATTCTGAGATGGAAAATCTACTTCAAATTCAGTGAAATGGTCTAAACAGTGATCTTTAGAAAATATTATCTTCATGAATCCAAAAATCCCCAAGAAGCTAAAGTAGATGATAACCTAATGAGGTACCTGGTCCGGTAGATAGTACTGAACAAAGATGATGCAGCTCAAAGTATGACACTCGGTTCTCGACAGGCTGACAGGTTGTCCAAGCTCTTCCTCCATGATGGCTTCAAAAGAGACGCAGGTCCGTGTGCTAACTCCGGAGGATCAAATCGCCGATATCTTCACAAAAGCTTTGACGAGGGACCTTGTTAAGATAAACAATTTTAAGTTGAAACTGCTGAAACTGAACTGAATAGGTCTTGCCTAAAGCAATCAAGCCTCTTATGACTATGCAAATGGAGTAGGTATCCATGTTTGTCAGTTATGTATGTTTTAGCAAGTTGAGTTTCATACATCATGTAGATATACACACATGGCAAAGGTGCTGAAGAAAAAAGGAGGTCAGGACAGATCTTCGCAATCTCATTCAACATGTAGCACTCTTAACATTGCATTGTGTATTATGCACGAGAACTGTTGCAATTGTCCCTTGTCTATCATCCAAGTATCTGTTGTTGAGTAATTTTTGAATACCAAGATGACATTATCTTTCACATGATACCCCCTTTCACTTCCCTTGTACTCCATATTTCTTTCCATAACCCTAGAAAATTCTATATCCCCTTCCAAAAATCAGAAAGCTTCGAAATTCTCTTATCAATTCACTCAAAAAGCACATCAAATGCTTGAATCTTTTGTTCCTATTGGAGAACTTTCTGTTAAAAGAAATTTTTGAGTGTGAAGAGGGATCAGGTCCGGCAAGCAAAATGTAGAAGGTGGAAAAGATGATGTTCAAAAGGGAAAAGGTTGATACTCTGACAATTCAATGTATTCAGAATAAGAGGGTTTCTCACTTTAAAAATTAAAAAAAATGAAAATGAAAATAATATATTTTGATATGGTCTCTTAGTTATTGACTTATTGATCTCGGAGGCCTTTAGTAAGTTTCATCTTGCTAAATTTTTTGTCATGAGAAACTCATGATTGATTTGAAAGCTATGACAGTTACTCTTGCCAATAAAAATACTAAAATAGTTGGTTCTGGAGAAACAAAAGGAGATCCAGGTACAACAGAACAAAAAGGTTGGCAGCAAAGCATATTGAACCTTAAGAGAAGCTTTAAAAAAATGCTAAGTGATATGTTCTACTAATACTATTTTTTCCATTCCTTGCTCTTAAGCCATCCCCTCTCATCCTAAATTCTCATGTCAGTCCTCTTTTCTCTTGTCTATCGACACTCAGTGGGCATTTTCTTGGTTCTCATTCATAATGATATTTTCAATGCTTCGATGGCTGAGCTTTTATTTGTGAATGAAAAATCTCTTGTTTCTACGGACTTGTCTCATCACTTTATGCATTTTTACTCATGCTCAGTGTTGCCCAAGTGACCATGAATTTTCTTGAACTACATTTCGAGCAACTTGGTTTACTGCTTTAACCCTATTTTATAATGTCAAAAGGCGGAAGATTGTTAGGGTATGAGATCAATGATGATGGTCTGGTATGAAATTGATGATGACATGGTCTAGTAGAGATCAATGATGACATGGTCACACTGATAGTAGGAAGAAATGCTATTTGAAGGGGACATGGGCTTGCCGATAGGGGGAAGAAGTTGAAAAAGTTTGTCATCATCAAAAAAAAGGAAAATGCTATTTTGTTGATGTTTTGATGATTTGACAAACTTGAGGATGACTCCAAAAAGGGTTATTAATCCAGTTATCTCAAGACATATGTTGATAGGGGGAACTATTGAAAGGGGGAAAAAGACTTAGGGATTTAACAAGGGACCAGATCCTTGGTATTGGGACTGCCGACAGATGCAATGTATGAATGAGCTCGGTATGAAGAATAGTTGTGTGCCATCATCAAAAAGGAGGAAAATTTATGTTCTAGATGTTTTGATTATCCTCACAAATGCAGAGTCTAACAAGGGATCAGAATCCGAAAAAGGGTCCTCTTGTATTGAGACTGATGAAAGGGGTAATGAATGAATAAGTTTAGCATAATGATTATTTGTGTGTCTTCATCAAATAGGGGGGGAAAGTTATATTTTAGGTGTTCTGATGATCCTCACAATTACACGACTTGGTCCCGACAGAGCTATCTCTATTAGATGCATAATGGGGTACAACTGTAAAGTTGTCTCTTTAGTCACTAGTTGGTGAGGCTCCAGCGTACCGAACCAATCAGAATGGACCAAAGTGTTTGTCCAACGGAAAATAACTCTTTATGATTGATATTTTCAACATGACAAACACCATGTTAAATTCATTCATTCAAAGGAACAAGTCAGCCACCAAGTCTCTTCCGGAACTCTCAAAGAACTCAGCAAGGGACCTGGTCCCAAAAAGTTTGTGCACGAGAAAAGGACGAAAAGATAGCTGTCAAAAGGCTGGAAACTCTGATGGGGTTAGTGCACAACTATAAATGATAGCAGGCTCTCACCCAATAGCCTCGTCCCAAGGGTTTGTGTCCATTTGAATATAGTCTCTTCTTCAACAACACAAACACAAGATTTTGGCAAAACAAAACACACAAGCTAAAAAGGAAAAAACCATCTTCAAGGTAGAACAATACTCATACTCAACAAAAGGATCTGATAGAGTATTGCAGCATCTTTGTTGAGTTTGAGTTTTGTGTCTATCACTTTATAGTTTTTGCAACTTGAAAATTCTCAAGAACACTTGCAAAAACTCACTTTCAAGAAGAATTCTCTGACAAGCACAACAAGGAAATGATCAAGCTGCAATCATTAAAGTGTGTCTTAGGAGTTATAATTTTGTGCGTATATTGTAAATATATTCCTTGTCTATAAAGGATTCAGATATTTGCTTTTTGTTTATAAAAGTCTAAATGAGTTAAATGTAACTAATTTAGTGGGCATCACTGTTTGCTGCTTAGTCAAAATTCTAAGTCATCTAGGAGCTTGTTGATTTAGTGGGCGGTGTTGTATCCACTTAGTCAAAGTCTAAATCATCTGGAGTGTGGTGGTTTAGTGGGCAACCTGTGTGTTTCTTAGTTAAATTCTAAGTTGTCTAGTGGTGATAGCTTAGTGGGCAGTGTGATATCTGCTTAGGCTCAGTAAGTGATAGAGTTATCAATTAGTTGTAAGATTAATAACTTTTTCTCAAATTGGTTGTAACCGGGTTTCACTTTTGCTTGAGAAGATTAGTGAAGACGGTTAAAAATCTTGTGTGACAGGTCGTGGTTTTTCTCCCTTGAGTAAGGAGGTTTCCACTTAAAATCATTGTGCAGATTTTACATACAGTCATTTACTTTCTGTATTTGTTTTTAGCTACAGTTCTTACTGGGTCAAGGGACCTAGTTCGTTGACCTATAGTAGATGTTGACTATTGTCTGTGCTTAAAATCTGTTTTTATTGTTCATTGAATGTTAGTGAACGCTCACATTCCATCACACATTTTGCGATAACTTTATAGATTTGATCTATGCTAGAATTTTACTATTGGATAAAGCTTCTTAATGAGCTTTAATAAGATAGGGAGGTGTCTATAAGAACTAGTGGCATGTACTCCTACAAAATCATATAGCAAAACTATCAATACGGACTTAATCTCCGTGACAACTTACATTTTGTCAACTCTATAACTTATATTCTTGGCTTTCAATTTCAGCTCACATTTAATAGATCAAATTGAGAACTTTAAAAGTATCTACCCACCTTTCCACCAAGTAGTAAATATACAATCTTCTCCCCCTTTACGAACTATTATTTCTATCTAATAATAGTTGTCCATTGTTGATTTATCACATAATTTAAGAAATAATAAATTATAACACTATATTTCGGTAAGACTTGATCTGAATCGCATTTCAAATTTAAGTTGTTAGTGAGGGCAAGCGTGAAAGTCGCTAAATGGGTCAGTATTTTAGTTCTCCTGGAATAGAATACCAAAGGAGGATGTTACAGATGTCGGGGGTGGACACAACTTTTTCAAAGGCTAGAAGACCACTTGAAGACAACCAGGACTATAGCATGTTGTCAAAGAAGCACACTAGACGGGTGTGATTTGACGACCGTATCTCCGGGGCATAGTTGAATGTAGATCTTCCGAAAAAAGGGAAGGAAAAGGGTCTTCTTCAGTTGATCTCTCTTGTTCATATTTAGTCCCCTTCATTTCAGAAGTTCTTTTCATTTCTACATCCCTCTCTTCCTTACTTACCACCCTTTCTTCTGTTTTTGACGCTTCTTTCATAAAGTAATAAATAAGAGAATACTAAAGATTCGAGCCATAGAATTTCTTAATTTTAGCACAAGGTATATTTTTACATTACTTTTTCAATATTTTAAATTTAATGCTTTGATAAATATATCTTTAATAGCAAGGGTAAAACAGATATAAAACGATAAATTATCTCTTGATTTTTTAAATGTATAAATATTATTGGACAACTATTTTTAGTATAGAGGACAAGTAAATGATATAATGAGTAATTAACCTAGATATTTACGGCTAGTTCACTTATAAGTTTTTTTGTCTTACCCCGATGAATGTGAAGGGTTCAAATTCAACTATTATACCTTTTATTTTACTATTTGATAATTAGTTCACACTAATCAAATTAAATAAATTTGAATTTGTAGAAGGGAAAAACATGTTCTATCAAAAAAAAAAATCCTTTCTCAGAATTAATTATGACCACAGATTAAGATTAAGGCATCTTATCCATTGCACAAAATATCCATGGGTTGTATAACCTACTTGGTATACAAACAAACCTCAAGAGAGACGGAAAGTTCAAATGTGACTTTCAACAAGAATTAGACAAACAAAAAGCTTGCATCAAAGGTCAACGTGTCAAGAAAATTAAAGAATCCATCACCTTATTTAAATTTTTGAAACCATTGGGGATTAAGAAATTCAACATGTATTTTGTTTCACACCATGAAGTTATTATAATTGAATTACATTAAACATCTTTGATATAATTAAGCTATATTAAACATCTTTGATATAATTAAGCTACATTAAACAACTTTGATGTGATCCAATTATATATATATCATGTAGTACTCTAAAATTAAATACTTAAATCCCTATTCTAGTGCAAATTCTACACAAATATAATAGTTTAGGTTTTACTAGCTTAGGATGTTAAGCGCCTAGTTTTGAAAAACCATGAAAACCAAGTTGTAAGTATATTCAAATATAACCAATAAAAGACAAATTACAATTAAAACATACCTATATAAGTTTTATAAAGTCAATTCCCTAAAAAAGTAATTTAAAACGACTTTGTGATTTGTAGAATCTTCCTTCGATTGTGTAACATGAGCTTGAATTATTGAAAATGTCATTTTCATATCACAAGTTTATCATGTATAGGCAAAAAAGTCAATTTGGTTGTTCTTCCATCTTAAAAGTTTGAAGTTGAATGCATCCAATCAAATGTTTTCATGTATTCACAATGGCCAAGTATTTCAAATTCCAAGTTAACGTATCCAATACGCAAGGCTTACCTCACTAATTCGTTGTATTAATTTTTATACACTAATTAAATTAAAGTAAAACAAATGAAATATTTATTAATTTGTTCTCAAAAATATCTTGACACATCAACAAGGTACCGCTTCAGCCTAAACTCTAATAAGAGAATATTAAGTGATTTTAAAGATAACTAAAAGTAATTATAATCAATATAATTAATAAATAGTACTCCCTCTGTCGAGTATTGTTTCTCGTGGTTTTTATCTTTAGAGTCAAATTATAAATATTTTAACTAACATTTTAGGGAAAATACCCAAGTACCCCTCAACCTATGCCCGAAATCTCAGAGACACACTTATACTATACTAAGGTCCTATTACCCCCCTGAACTTATTTTATATGTAATTTTCAACCCCTTTTTAGCCTATGTGGCACTAGTTCGAAAAAAAAGTCAATCATCGTTTGGCCCACAAGATAGTGCCACGTAAGCTAAAAAGGGGTAAAAAAATTATTAATAAAATAAGTTCAGGGGGTAATAGGATCTTAGTATAGTATAAGTGTGTCTCTGAGATTTCGGGCATAGGTTGAGGGGGTACCTGGACATTATCCCAACATTTTAAGATGTATTTTTTCATAATATTAATATGCAAAAAAATTGCAATTTATAGTACTTTTCATATAATTTTAGAATATCTAATTTTTTGTTTGAAATATTGAATTAATGTGATCTAATTTAACTTTAAAAATTAATTGAATTAACTATCGGAAAGCACAACATGACAAACAATACCTGACGAAGGGATTAGTAATAATTGACCTACAAATCGAGTCAATTCTACACCAAATTAAAACTTAATGTCTTTTATGATATTAGTACATACAAGTTAAATTTTTTAAAAAAAAATTGGAAGACTTCATACTGGATTATTAATATTTATTTGAAGCTAAAGTTGATAACAAAGGATTGGAACCTGAAGTTTACTTGGAAAAATATTGAGATAATTTTGTGAATGAAAGTCATACTATTCCACTTGAAATACTAAATTTACATACCAAAATTTTTAAACATCAAATTTTCAATTCAAGTTGAAACTCAAATAATAAGACAAATTGACAATAACATTTAGTTATTTACGATTACTCTATGTCCAAACACTATACTAGAAACAAAGGTTTTTCTCGCTGTAAAAAAATTTGTATTGTAAAATATAATTATTTTTATTTCTTCTATTCATTCTATAAATGACAAAGAGAATTTAATTCCTCCAAAGAAAATTGGAACAAACCATTAGTACATATTAATATATTTAGAATATAATAAGTTGAATTATTAGTAATCGTTGAAAACTAAAAATCAACATTTCCTATTAATTGCCAAAGAAAATTTCCGTAAATAATGTTTTTCCATAAATAGTGATTGACAACTTGTCATGTCCCAAAAGTCCTCAAAAGTCACGTACAGTAAGTACATAATATATCTTCATGGCCGTACCTTGTTGACATATCATTATTTTCTTCTCCCATCATCTCACGTAATTATTATTTTCATTTCTCAAAAGAAGATAATTATACGATGAGGAATTCGAAAAAATACAACAACAAAATGGCTCTGGAGGATAAAAGCAGCGTTCCTAGGAGACAAACGTTTGGTAGTATGTTACAATCCGATCCAAATCATGATGAAGATGAATATGTTAATTTTCGTACATGTGATCAATCTGGGCTTGCAAATTATGATCATAATCATCGCGTTTCTGGATTGAGTTCAGACTATAATATGATGATCTCTCCTTCACCTTCAGATGAATGTTATTCATTATCGACTACTCCATATGTAACACCTTCTATTGACCTAACATCGTCTCCTTTATCAAAATCTCCATGGTCCTCTCATGTTGAAAGTTATCTATATACCGGCCTTATTGGCTCTCTTGTTCGTGAAGAAGGACATATATATTCATTAGCCGCTTCTGGGGACTTGTTATATACCGGATCAGATAGCAAAAATATTAGAATATGGAAAAATCAAAAAGAATTTGCAGGATTCAAATCAAATAGTGGATTGGTGAAGGCAATAATCATTAGTGGAGAAAGAATATTCACCGGTCATCAAGATGGAAAGGTACAGTTGACATCTCATCTAAAAGCTTAATTTCATATCTTAAATATACACTATTAATAATATCATGTTGTATACGTATAATTTATTTAAAAACTTAAGTCATGTTTAAAATTATGTCTGATCATGAACAGGTACGAGTGTGGAAGGTTTCTCCTAATGATCCAAACAATTACAGGAGGATTGGAACGTTACCAACTTTGAAGGCATATATAAAAAGTTCAATGAATCCGAATAATTACGTTGAAGTGAGAAGAAATAGAAACTCAGTTTGGATAAGACATTTTGACGCTATTTCATCTCTTAGTATGAGTGAAGATCAAAATCTATTGTATTCAGCATCTTGGGATAAAGCCATAAAAGTTTGGAGAGCATCAGATTTTAAGTGTTTAGAATCAATAAGTGCACATGAGGATGCAGTAAATTCAGTAGTTGTTGGATTTGATGGATTAGTCTTTTCAGGATCAGCTGATGGAACTGTAAAAGTTTGGAGAAGAGAATTACAAGGTAATAAAACTAAGCACTTCTTTTCACAGACATTGTTGAATCAAGAATGCGCGGTAACATCTTTAGTTGTTGATCCTAGTTCAAATTTCCTCTATTGTGGTTCATCTGATGGTTTTGTAAACTTTTGGGAACGCGCCAAGTTTTTGTCACACGGAGGAGTTCTCAGAGGTCATAAATCAGCTGTTCTTTGCTTAGCTAGCGCGGGGAATTTAGTATTTAGTGGATCAGCAGACACGAATATTTGTGTGTGGAGAAGAGAAGGTTGTGATCATATATGTTTATCAGTGTTGAAAGGACATTCAGGTCCTGTTAAGTGTATGGCTGTTGAAGAAGATCATGGACCAACTATTAATGGTGATCGACAATTTATCGTGTATAGTGGTAGCCTCGATAAATCAGTGAAGATTTGGAGAGTATCACCATGTCCGCCTCATATGCAAGTACAACTTCAAGATCAATCCCAATGGGGTACAAGTTAGCAAAGACAAGTTCATAATGTAGAGTAAGTGGATTCAGAATGAGTTATATCATATAATTACATATGATATATTTCCTCAATCTCAATTAATGTGACGTAATTCATCTAAAAAAAGATGTGTTGTTTGTCATATTGAAAGGACTAAGGACTGATAAGGAAATAATATGTCACATAAACTGAAATGACGGGAGTACATTTTTATTTTTTATATGTAGTTCGGCAACCATGCCAGCTCAACAACATCAACCAGCCCCCAATAGGGGTACGCGTTAGCAGAGCTAGGCGAATTTAGTAATGTAGAGTCAGCGAGGACAAAGTGAGTTATGTAACCTTATTATTTGTGTTTTCTTATTTTCATATGTATATAGTCTGGTTGAGATGCAAGCACACCAGATTCATAACAAGGAAGGAGCTAGTAGAGGCAAATCTAGAATGTAAAGTTAATATGTTCAAAATGAGTATGATTGTATTAATGTGTATATATTTTTCTCCTCATATCAGTTCATTATGAATTTAAAATATGATTGTGTAGCATAGTGTGAAACTAAATATAAGAGTCAATTCAGGCTCGACTCAAGCTCTATTATATTTTAACAAAGCTCGATTATGCTCAGCTCGACTTAATATTTTACAAAGCTCTTGGCTCGATGACCAAGCCTAGCAAGTTATAAGGTACGTACGTAGAAGAGTTCAAAATTTTTACTTTTTTTTTTTTATATTAGTGTGGCTTCTTTGCAGAGATATTGTACTGAGAAATGTATTTAAACAAGAGAACTTTGAGAAGAAAAGAAAAATTAACGATTTCATTACTTTGTTCATCACTTACATTATATATAGGCTTATACAATCATCCAGTAGCTTCTAGATCCTCTAACTAACTCAACCTTGTCATAGTAACAACTTTTTAACTAACTCAATGTAACAGTAACTCAATGTAATAGTAAACTAACTAACTCAATAAAACAGTAAAACAAAACTGTCACTTATTTGCAACTATTATTCCAACACTCCCACCAAGCTTGTTTAATAGATATAAATGCTGATCCATATCTGCCACCCGATGTTCAGTAGGAACATATATAGGCTTCACTATATCAACTTTCACCTTGTCTCTTAAAAAATTGCAATCGATCACTATGTGTTTAGTAAGCTCATGAAATATAGGATTGTCGGCTAACTGAATAGCAGATTTACTATCACTTAAAACTGTGACTGGCTTATGAGTGGAAACATTTAGCTCTGCAAACAATCCTTCTAACCAAGTGATCTCCGCCACAGTTGAGGTCATACTCCTACATTCTGCCTTAGCCGAACTTTTAGATACAGTATGTTTTTTTTTTTTTTTTAATTTTCAGGAAACCAATTACTCTCCAAATTTCACCACATAGCCTGTGACTGACCTCCTTGTGTTGAGACATGCAACTCAGTCTGAGCAGTTTGAGCATTCAGCCAAATGCCTTACCCCACAGTACCCTTTAAATATCTTATCACCATGTTTGCAGCTTCTAAGTGAGATTTCTTGGGTTGTTGCACGAACTGGCTTAATGAGTGTACAACATAACTAATATCAGGTCTAGTTATTGTTGCATATAGTAATTTCCCAACCAACCTCTGATAGCCAGTAATGTCATGTAATACATTATCTCCAATTAATGACTCAATTCGCTTTGACAAACTCCACTGAGGTCATTTTAGAGTTGGATTCCAAAGGTGTACAGGATGGCTTTGCTCCTGTAAGACCTGTTTCAGAAATAAGATCAAGAATGTATTTTCTCTGATTCAATATAACTCCTTGTGCAAACCTTAGCAATTCAATCCCTAAGAAATATTTGAGTTCTCCCTAATCCTGGAGTTTAAATTACTGATGCAATACTTCCTTTGCATTTTTGATCATAGGCTCATTGTCTCCAGTAATGAAAAGATCATCAACATATCTATAACCATTCCACAATTCCTTTTCCAAGTACACAAAGAATTGTCATAAGTACTCTACATGAATCCTGCCTTTCATAATGTTGTAGTAAGCTTGATGTTCCACTGTCTGGAAGCTTGTTTAAGTCTATACAATGACTTAAGTAATCTACAAACCTTGTGTTGGCTTTCCAGCCTAAATCCCTGTGGCATCTCCATATACACATCTTCATCCAAATTCCCCTTGTAAAAATGGATTGTACACATCTATCTGATACAAATACCATTTTTTTTTAAACAACCAAGACAATGACACATCTAACCGTCACAATTTTAGCAACAAGTGAAAAAGTGGAATAATAGTCCAACCCTTCTTGTTGACTATATCCTTTTGCCACTAATCTAGCTTTGAACCTCTCAAATTCTCCATTTTCCTTATACTTGATTTTACACCCATTTTGAGCCAATTGCATTCTTCCAGATCAACCATCTTTCAAGTATTATTATCTTCAAGTGCTTGTACCTCTAACTTCATAGCTTGCATCCATCTCTCATCTTTAACAGTCTGACTAAAGTTTTGTGGATCAACTAATCTGGAGAACTTAGTCAAATATCATTGATAATTGGAAGTTGTATTATCATATGATGGGTAATTAGCCAGTGGATATCTTGTGCCCTTTCCTTTTTCCAGGGGCTGCATAGTCCCTCATTCAAATATGTTCTTGAGAAACTCTAGAGGTTCTTCTTGGTGGAACAATGTTATGTAATGGAGTATGTGTCTCAACAATTTCTTCAACTGGATGGGCTGCAATTTAGGAACTGTCTGTCATGAGTTGGTGCCTCAAGATTTGATAAGGAATCAGTATCAAGATCTGCATTATCTTCCAATATTGTGTTTGAACATGCATCATCATCCTCTACTTCATACGATGGAGTCTATTCATCATCTTCTTCTACATAAGGAATTATGAAGTATAATTGTCAGAACCCTTCTTCTTGGCAAATGGAAAAATATGTTCCTCAGAAATGACATCTCTATTGGCAAGAACTTATTAGTGTTGTAATCCAACAGTAAGTATCCCTTTTCTGTAGCAGAATACCCCATAATGATTGCAGTTCTAGACCATTCTGAAAATTTATCTCCTCTTGGGAGTACTGAGGCATAACATAAACGACCAATCACTCTAAAATGATATAAGGAAGGGAACATAGAAAACAACAGCTCAAATGGACTTTTACCCCAGTAGTTGATGATAGTAACCTGTTCATTAGATATACAACAGCAGTAACACTCTGTCTCCTGAATCTAATAGGCATGTGACACTGAAATTTGATAGCCCTGGTTATATTCAATATATATATGTGTGTTTCCTCTCCACCACACCATTCAGGTGTGTGTAACAACTACTTTGATGCACTAATCCTAAAGATTGTAATAATTCTTCGCATTGGGAGTTAAAGAATTTTTTGCATGCCATTATCTGACCTTATGACCTTTATAGAAACACCAAATTGAGCTTTGATCATTAACAAGAAATTCTTGAGTGCCACAATAGTTTAAGACTTCAATTGCAGCAAATGAACCTAAGTATACCTACTACAATCATCCTCAACAATTAAAAAGTAATGTTTCTAATCCAAAGTTGGGATCTTATTTGGTCACTATAGATGTGTACATATAAGATCAAAACACACAACTGGTTTATTTTTACTATCTGGAAATGGTAACGTAGATTGTTTAGCTAAAAGACATACATGACAAGTACTTAAAGAATCTATGTCTTTATTGTGATTTAAAAACAATAATGACTTCAGATTTTGAGAGGAGCGATGGTCAAGTCTCTTATGCCATAGTTTGTTGTCCTGAAGTACTACTCTTGCAATCAAATTTTGTGTTGTTTTTGGGCCTTGGAAGTTTCCTTCATTCTATGTGTGAGATGGAGGCGGTGTCGAGGAGTGCACTGATTCACTGCCCTCTTTGTCAGAATCCAGAACAATTAAGGTCTTAGGAGTGTGAATGGGGGACTTACCGGTGCGGCGACATTTAGAGCTTGACTTGGCACGTATATAAAGTTGATATTGACTCACACTACGAGTACGGGGGTCTAACAACCACCTATATTACTGTGATATGTTTGCGAGGTTGACGAGGGCCCGATTTCTTTGAAAGGGTAGGGGTTTCCTTAGGTCAGATATAGTCACATTCTGTGGAGGGGAAGTAGGGGCTTTGAGAGTAGAAGATATGGGTGTTGCAGGAGAAGCATGGGGTGTCTGGCAGTGGTATTCTCGTGACAGACTACTGGTGAGGGATGCACAGAGGGTGGTGGGGTTGGAGCAAGTGGTTGTTGATGGTCGATTGTGGGTGAGGCATGTGTGGGAACATCTTTCTCCTGAGAAATAGTTTGGGAGGGTTGAGAGGATGAAGGATTTTCTGGTGTGAGCACAGGTTCATCATCGTCGGAGTAATCGACTTGGAGGAGAGAAGGCCATGTTTATGATGTGAGGTTTGAGAGAGTGGTTTGGACAGAGGGAAAGAAGAAAAGTTGGGAATGGGAGAGGAAGGGAATGGTTTCTCGATATGGAGGATTTATGAAGTCTAGAGAAGTTGAAAATACGGTTGTCAAATCAAGATGAGTTAATGATACTTGCAAGATATGTTTTTCCCGCCAAAAATAGAAAAATAATATTGTATGGAGAAGAAGCTTTGTGTAGAAGCACCAGGTGCGTGAGATATGTGTTCAGATAGAAATTATGCTTTATGAGTCTAGCTGTAATTTGATAAGTAGTGCATACATGTTGAGCTAAGAACCTAGTCCATGATGTTGTGATACCTTTATTTAATCCTGAAAACAAGCCCCAAAGAGAGACACGTTTTAAGAAGCGACTCTCTTCCAAGTACTTTGGTGAATATATTAGCGATCTGTCCTCAGTATCGCAGAAAGTCATGACTATAAGACCCTTTTTTAACGTTAACATGAGAAAGTGATGGCGGATGTCAATATGTTTGGTGCGTTTGTATTGCACAGGGTTCTTCTTAGCCATGTTGATGGAATTTGTTTTATCGCACATGATGGGGATGCACCCCGTATTAACTTTGAAATTATCTAGTTGTTGTTTGATCCATAACACTTGGTAACAACATGCAGCAGTTGCTACATATTCAGCTTCAGCCGTAGATAGTGCGACTGAGTTTTGTTTTATGGTTGCCCATGAAACAAGACACGAGCCGAACAAGTGTGCCATTCCTGATGTACTTTTCCTGTCAACCAAGTAACCAGCATAGTCGACATCTGCAAATCCTATTAAATCAAAAGAGCCACCTAATGGATACCATAGTACCAGGTTCACGGTACCCTTAAGGTACCTGAGTATTCTTTTGACAACCTTGAGATGGGACTATTTACAACATGAACGAAATCGTGCACAAGGTCCAACACTAAACACGATTTCAGGTCTGCTCGCAGTTAGATATAAGAGAGATCCGATCATACCTTGATATTTTGTATCATTTACAGGAGAACCTGGTTCATCTTTGTCAAGCTTTGTTGTGGTACCAATGGGAGTTTTAATAGTCTTTGCTTTATGCATATCAAACTTCTTTAACAATTCTTTGATGTACTTTTGTTGAAGAATCGAGGTTCTTGTAGGATACTGATTGATTTGGAGACCTAGGAAGAAGGTTAGTTCACCCATCATACTCATCTCAAACTCACTACTCATTAATTTAGAAAAGTCAACTCCAAGTGAGGGGTCAGTTCCACCAAATATGATGCCATCAACATAAATTTGCACAATGAGCAGATCTGAACCTTGTTTTCGAAGGAAGATCATATTGTCTATCTTCGCACGTGAGTAGCCATGCGCTATAAGGAATGTGGATAGGCGATCATACCATTCTCGCGGTGCTTTCTTCAGTCCATATAATGTTTTTTCTAGTTTGTAAACATGTTCAGGTTTATCTGGTCCTCAAAACCAGGGGGTTGTTTCACAAACACTTCTTCTTGAAGAAAGTCATTCAAAAAAGCACTTTTGACATCTATTTGATAGAGTTTGAATTCCATGTGAATTGCAAATGCGATCAACATTTTTATTGCTTCCATTCTTGCCACAAGTGCAAAGATTTCATAATAGTCGATTTATTCGTCCTGGTTATATCCTTGAACCACTAATCTTGCCTTGTTTCTAGTGACTTTTCCTTGGTTATCTAGCTTGTTTCTGAAGACCTATCGAGTTCCTATCACAGTTCTATCATGTGGTTGGGAACCAGGTTCCAGACTTTGCTTATCTCAAACTGACTCAATTCCTCCTGCATAGCCATAATCCAATCTGGATCTCCCAAGGCTTCTTTAATATTCTTGGGCTTCACTAGCGATAGGTATGCTATGAAGGCGCACATATTGTGTACTCTTGATCTGATATAAATCCCTGATTCCAAGGGTGTGGGAGTGTTTTGAATGGGATGAGAACTTTTATGTTTTCAACTATGATCCTGAGGATTTCGGGTAGATTCAGATGTTAGAGAGTCTGGTGTCTCTATTTTACCTCTGTTGGTTTCAATTTCCTGAGTGGTTTTGGAATATGTATGCCAAGATTATCAGGTTTTCCTGTTGTACCTTCATCTGTCGTAGCCTGCCCTTCATAAAAAATAACATGCATGCTTTCTTCCACACGATTTTTTCTTTTGTTAAGTACTTTGTATGCTTTGCTTTGCATTGAGTATCCCAAAAATATTTCTTCATCACTTTTGTTATCAAATTTCCCCAAATTATCCTTTCCATTATTATGTACATAAAGGTGCATCCGAATGGACGAAGGTGTGTTAAACTAGGCTTTCTTCCTTTGAGTAACTCATATGGAGTTTTTTTTAGACTCTCCCTCAATGTACATCTATTTATGAGATAGCATGTAGTATTTATTGCTTCTGCCCAATAGAATTATGGTAGGTAGCTAGATATTAGCATGGTTCTAGCAATGTCTTCTAGTGTTCTGTTATTGCATTCAACCACACCGTCTTGTTGTGGAGTTCTTGGTGTAGAGAAATTATGATCAATTCCATTTGTGGTGCAGAAGTTCATAAACTTGGAGTTTTCAAACTCCAACCCATGATCGGATCTGATGTTTATGAGCTCTATATTGAATTTCTTATGAACTAGTTTCACAAATATTTCAAACATCTTGTATGTCTCGTCCTTTATTGCCAAAAATAGAGTCCAAGTGAATCTTGAGTAGTCATCAACGATCACGAGGATATATCTTTTGCCTCCTCTACTTACCACACGCATAAGGCCACATAGATCCATGTGAAGCATTTCTAGAGGTTTAGGTGTGCTAATTCCCTTTGGTCTGAATGAGGATTTTGTCTATTTCCCTTTAGCACAGGCACCACATAGTTGTTCGCTTTCGAGCTTCTTTTTAGGCAATCCTCTAACTAGATCCTTGGATATCAGTTTGTTAATTGTTGTGATGCTAATGTGTCCAACCCTTTTGTGCCATAAAAGGGAACTATCAGTGTTTGTACTGAGGCATGTAAGTGAATTTTGAAGACTCATTATTTCAGTTGTATACACATTCTTGTGTCTCTTTCCTATAAGTACAAGTTTCTTAGTGTTTGAGTTTACCACTCTGCATTCATTCATAGTGAATATTACCTTATTTCATTTGTCACACATCTGCAATATACTTAGCAGGTTGTGTTGCAGTCCGCTCATATAGTACACATCATCAATAACTTGTTTGAGATTTATTCCTACCTTTACAATTTCTTGTATTTCTCCTGTTTTTCCATTTCCAAATTCTACGTTTGCACCCTTAACTTTTTTCAGTGAGAGAAATTGTTTTGATTCCCAGTCATGTGTCTTGAGCATGCGTTATCCAAATACCAATGTTTTGATTTTTATCTCATTAGGACCTACAGTTCATTTAGACAGAGTTAGTTTTGGGTACCCAGATCCACTTGGGTCCTTGTTTATGATAAAAAGGGTGACTAAGATTCTTTTTAGCCCATCTAGGAAGGATCTTGGGTGTAGGAGCATTTTTAAGGTTACTTTCCCTTTGCAACTTCTCCACAAAAGTGAAATTTTTCTTATGTGCAATTTGTTTTCTATCACAAGTAGAACTTTTATGTCCTGTCAGACCACAGTGAAAACAGAGACAGTCTATGTTAGGAATTTTTGTTTCAGAGAATCCTATTCCATATCTTTTGTTAGATTGACTCTTATGGATACTATCGAGAAGTATGGAAGACCTGGTCCATTGCATACTATTCTCTGCTTCCAACTTAGTCATGTCGACTTTTCTTTGCAGATCTTAATTCTTTAGAGTAATAGACTTCAATTCTTTTTCTAATTGTTCTTGCTTATTTTGAAGAGAATAATTTTGTTGTTCTAGAGTCATGTTTTCTTCTCTTAGAGATGTATAATCTTCCATGAGTAAATCTTTTTCACAACTAGTTGACTGGTATGCATTTATAAGAGTGTGCAATAGTGACTTTAGTTCCCTTTTTGTGTATAATTCAAGATTTTCCTTAGTATGAGATAGGTCCTGTTTATTTTGTTCATCATCATCAGAGTCTGATCTAGCCATTAATGTGTAGATTGCATCTTGTGCTTGACAAGTGCTTTCTTTATTTGGGACTTCAGTCATGGATACTAATGCAATAAATTCATATTTATATTCTTATTCTATTGCAAGTAGAGATTGATTTTCAGCTTCCTCATCCTTAGATTCATCTTCAGACATACCTCCCATTGCAGCGAATGCATTCTTTATAGATAGATCTGCCTCTTGATTTGTCATTTTTCTGTTGTTTGGAAAATATGTCACCTTTTCCCTTTTTTGCCTTGTCTGGATTGTTTTTTTTATATTCCAAGGCCCAAAGTGGACAAAATTTGATGAAGTGATTTGGACTTCCGCACTTGTGACATAATTGTTCCCTAGAATTATCACTATTCCTTTGAGGACTCCTTTTTTGAAATGTTTGTCTCCTTTTTAGCACTCTAGAGAACCTTTTGGTCATAAGTGCAATATTTTCATCTTAAAAATCTTCAGATGCAATGGTTTTAAGAGCCAGATTCTTTTCTTTTCTTTAACTGCTTATTTATTTCTCTTGGTTTTTCTTCAGTTCGTATGTTATTAGGTTTCCAATGAGTTCCTCCAGTGCTAGTTTGTCAAGATCACGCGCTTCAGTAATTGCTTCAACTTTACTTTCCATGATTCAGGTAAGACACTCAGGAGTTTTCTGACAGCTTTTCCGTTGGATATTATTTCACCATGAGAGTAGATCTCATTGATGATTTTTGTGAACCTGATGTGCATATCTTGAATAGTTTCTCCATCCATCATTCTGAATAGTTCATATTGTCTATTTAAGTTGTCAATTTTAGATTTCTTGACTTGAGTAGTTCCTTCGTGTGCAGTTTGCAGGGTTTCCAAATTGATTTAGCATCTTGCCAAGAGGAGATCCTATTGTACTCGTCTGGTCCTATACCACAGATCAAGATTTTCTTAGCTTTGGCGTTATTTTGAATGGCAAGCTTATCAGTAGCTTCCCATTCTTCCTATCTTTAGGTATTATTGCTTCTCCATCTGCTCCCTTCTTCATGGTATTGTAGGCCGTCTAAAACTACACTCTAGAGATCAGGTTTTTCTCCTATCAGTTGATACAACATACGGTTCCTCCACCATCCATGGTATTTTCCATTGAACAATGGTGGTCGTGTCTGAGAGGCTCCTACTTGTGGGGTAGGTGGTGCCATTTAATCTTTTCAAAATGTTAATATTTTATTGAAAAGACCCGCTCTGATACCAATTGAAGAAACTTTACACCTATATCAAGAACCGGATTCTTGAATATTTGCCTAAGAAGTAAAAATAAAACAACACGTTTGTAGAAAACCTTCCTCACTCAAGGAAGGAAAAACTCAACTCTTGTTTTATTTATTTTTCTTACTTACAATTTATCAATTACAAATCCTCAACTATTATCAATTAACTATAATCGATCTACTCAACATACAAGAAGTCAAACTCACTTCTTGCTTACAAACTCACAGGAACTCTTACTCCAAAAGAAGTCAAACACACTCCTTGTTTACAATCTCAGAAGCTCACAAACTCACACATGAACACAAGAACAAACAAACTCACAAAACTCTCAATCGAATCTTTGCTACCGCTCTCTCTTTCTCTCGCCTTCTTCTCTTCTCTATGAATTGCAAATACCACTTTCATTTGGCTTGATATCTCTGTTTATATAGACGTTTCTTCCTGCAATTTGTTTGCACTCTTCAGTTTTGATAAGGAAAAGGTTTTGTTTTATTTCTGGCGACTTCTACGCTGAAGGATAAACTTTATTGAAAAAGGTTTTGTCCTTTATGCAAAAACCTTTTTCACTATTCCCTTAAATAAGTCTGCCCCATATTTCCTTCTTCTTTCTTTCTTTCCATAAATAAGTCCGATCCGTTATTTTCTAATTTAACCCTGATGTATTGGCCTGCTCATTACTAATTTGACCCTGATGTATTGACCTGCACATTACTTATTGCTTCTTGTGTATCTGGTTCATGTGTCATCATCAAAAGTAATTATATGTATGTAGTATTAGTTCTCATCAAATACCATATGAAAACATGGTGAGAAATGTATTTGACCAAGAGAACTTTGAGAAGAAAAGAAAAATGAATGACCTCATTACTTTGTTCATCACTTAAACTATATATAGGCTAATACAATCATCCAATGGCTTCTAAATCTTCGAATAACTAACTCAACCTTGTCACAATAATGACTTCTTAACTAACTCAGTGTAACAGTAACTCAATGCAATAATAAACTAACTTACTCAATGAAATAGTAAAAAGAACTGACACTTATTTGCAACTATATATTATTTCAACGTATAGAGAAACATTAGATTGTATAGCATATTTGCTTAAGGTCAGCTTCGCGTCTAAAATTTAGACGTTGTGAAATTTGAATTAACAAATAGCATTTTAAATGTATACTTTTTCTGTCTCAATTTATGTGGCATTTTTTGAATTTTGAGATTCAACCAAGTTTAACTTTGACAGTAACTTTTTCATATATCTTTTAATTATTTCGAATTGTCAGTTATTGTGACTTATAGTATTTTTTACGTAGTTTATAAATATATAAATTTTATTTTTAAAAAAAAAATTCATGCTCAAATTTGCGGTCAAACTTAAATTGTATGACTCTCGAAAAACGAAAAGTGCTACATAAATTGAGATAGAGAGAATATTTAATTTCATGCTTTTTTCTGTAAATTAGATATAGAATTCGCGTCCAAGCTATATATGTGTTGAACTCAGATATCGATTATTGAATTTGTCTCTATTTTTTAGCAAAGCATTGTCAACTAGTGGCGTATGCCTTGTACTATAGATGTTTAAACCTAGAATTTGAAATTTATAGGCCATTTGGAAGAAACAACAACCAAATTGACTTTTCTCTTGGAAGTGTGAAATGAAACCAAAATTTCAATAATTTAAAGTCGTTCTAAACAGCGGAAGGAAGACTCTGCAATCTAGAAATTCGTCAAGATTATTTTTTTTAATTTAAAGATGATAATCATCTGTATAATTGAGTTCATCCATTATCAAGTTCTTTTAAAATATAGATCTCTTGAAAGAAAACTAATTGAACTAATGGTTAAAAGAAAGATTGTACTCTAGTTAAAGTAGTAAGTTTGATTTGCTGTATGCTTTAATTAATGTGAATTAAGATGATACATCGTTATACCAATTGGGAATGCGTTGATAATGTGTGCACAGATGTTGACTATCTTGATTCTCCAAGGTTCGTAATTTAATGAACATAATATAAATAGTCAGAATTTAGATTTTTAAAATATAATTAATTTGGAACTGAAACTTTTATCACGTTAGAGTAATTTCATAATGTTTATTAAATATTCTATGGCTATAACAAAAAGATATTCTCTATTTAAGGCAAAATGGTTTAGTAAATCATTATACTTGACTCTAATTATAAACTGTACCCTTCTACTTCATATAGTTTTATCTGGAAACTTCTATTCAAACAAAGTAGAAAAGAAAAGAAAAAAAAAAGAAGAAAATCCCTCTCTTCTTCAAACCCACCACCCACGTTTTGAGAAATAGTAGATCTCTCACCTACTATATCCCTATCTTCTCTATTATGAATTATTTTTTCTTGCAATCTTACTTTCCCTCACTTTTCAAATGAAAACTACACATTCATCAAAATTCAAAACAAAAATAATTGGAAATGAAAGAAAAAAAATCTTCTCCAAATTGAAAGCTCAAACCGAAATTAAAGATGGTTTTTTGCAACTACTACTTGCTTCTTTTTATCTCTTTAGAAGCAAATTTCTAGAAAAACAAAAAACAAATTCTCATTTCTCTTTTAAATTGTAGATACAACTTTGAAATTTTCATATTTCTTGATCTTCCTTTTTTCAAGTTCGGATTTTTCTTTCAATTTCAAAGTTTTTGGGTGTCAAGTTTAATATAAAGAGTAGTAGGATTTGAGTGCTTTCTTTTATTGATGTTAATATCGATTTTCATGAAATTGTAGAGTTGTCAAATGTCAATGGACTTTCTTTTGGGTTAGGGTTCTTGAGAGCAAAGTGAAAAATATTTTTTTTTAAAAGTAATTATTGTTTAATAAAATGAATATATAAAAATAGCATTGTGACCATTAAATTAGTGAAATAGATATGACGTGGCTTTTTTTTGACGTGAATATGATGTGTTATCCATGTCAGATCATGTGAGGAACATCGGCTGACATATGGGTTTAGAATTTCTATATTGTTTGAGTTGAAGTATCTAGTTGAAACATTGGAGAGTAGAAGGTCCAATTTATAATTCGAGTCAATATAAGGGTCCAGTTTATTAAGCATCATATACCTAGCAATTTTAGGGTATACTCAAAAGAAAGATGAGGGGAAAATATTATTGATAAGACAGTGTATCAAAACAAAAAATTAGAGAAAAATAGAGTATTAGAAGCTATACTCACCATTTCTATTCAAATCGAGTTACTTAAAGCTAGAAGAGAACATCCTTGTATTTTACCAAAGTTGGATTAAGATCCACTTTAAATCCCAATCAGTATAAAAATATTTGGTGTCACTTTCAGTAGTACCTCCCAATTACGAAATTAATCTATCAGGTAGAACCTTAGTTATCCTACCCCAGGTGACAGAAACAATTTAGTGTTCTATCTTCAATTCTCATGCATCCTGAACTAGTGTATAGGCTAACAATCTTGAAGATTAAAAACCTAATCGGGAAATAAAATCAAACGGAATCACACTACCAAGGCTGAATATAATGTTCTAAAAATTACAATCCGTATGGTATTAGGATTAACAAAGTATCTTAATTATGAGAATATTAGATAATTTTTATGTGAAACATTATACTCCATTAGCAAGAAGTTATAAACTAGGAAAAAGACATAATTCACCCCTAAAGTTGTCCCAAAAAGTCAGGTACACGCTTAAATTATTTTAACGATCTATTACACACCTATACTATTCAAAAGTGAATTTAATATCACCCTCAAAGCTAAAGTGGAAATAAAATTAAACGTAAAATAAATAAAGTGAATTTGAGTTAAAAAAAAGTCAATTTTCCCCACCCTCACTTTCTCGTTCATGTCACACTACCTTTCTTACCCACTCGATCTCATCGAACACATGATACATATCTGTTCATTTCTTACACAATCCTTCACTTCTCAAATCTATTAGAAAACTGTGTTGTTTTTAATTTTTGTTCCTAATTTCGATCTACACTCTCCTGACTTGTAAATCTATATTTTTAATATAATCATTTTACAGGATGGAGGAAGACATCTTTTTATTTTTTATTTAAGATTTTAATTGGAAAATTATTGTTTCAAATCTTACTTCTTTGTTCAGATGTAATAATTTTTATCATCCCCTTTGATTTTCTTGACCATGAAAGGACTGTCTCCTCTCAATCTCATTAATTGCAATAATTTTTTGTGGTGGGTTTGGAGATGGGTGATAAAACTAGTGATGGTATGACTTTCAATTTCAATAATGACAATAAAAATTGTGATTTTGATGTAGATGCTGAAAATTATGGTTATAATTGTGATGAATTTCAATGATAGTGATGTGATTTTGATGGTGAATTTAGTTAAATTTATAATTGTTGTTATCGTTTTATTTTATGATGGTAGTGGTTGTAGGAATATTCCGGTGGTGAATTTGATTATGAATGGTGAAATCTATGATGGTAAAGAAGTAAATTTGGTGATATGGCAACATTGATGGTGGTGGTTTAATGGTGGGTTTGATGGTTTTTAGGGTGATGAAATCATCAATACAAGCTGATGAAGCCAGCAATCCAAGCTGGAAGCTAATCTCATTCCTCCATTAATGGAGGTTGAGCTTCTGATAGCATGAAGGAAGAAGAGGGAATTTTTCTGTATTAGAATATCTTCATAAAGCAGTACATTGGATGTGTATATATACACATCAATGAGTAGTCTAACCAATCAAAACAGAAATGCAAAACATGTGAACTATAACCAACTATAACTAACTTCTTGAAAGTTGAGTAATGACTAACTAACTAACTAACAAATTGATAACTAACTCACACTAAACAAGCTAGTTTTATCACCCCCCCTCAAGTTGGAAGTGAGCCATTCACAGACAACTTGTTCATCAGATGAGAATGTTTAACACCAGTCAATGCCTTAGTAAAAACATCAGCCAGCTGGGAGTCTGTTGAGACATATTGGAGTGTAATCAGTCCTTCTTGGAGCTTTGTCCTGACAAAATGGCAATCAACTTCTATGTGTTTGGTTCGTTCATGAAACACTGGATACTTAGTAATGTGTACTGCTGCTTGGCTATCACAAAATACTTGTATAGGCAAAGGTATTGTTACTGAGAGTTCACCAAGTAGTCTTTCTAGCCACACTACTTCTCCTACTACCTGTCTTATGGCTCTGTATTCTGCTTCTGCTGAAGATAATGACACTGTAGGTTGTTTCTTAGACTTCCAACTGATAGGGCTATCTCCCATGAGGACCAAATAACCACTTACTGACTTTCTTGAATCAAGACAAGAGGCCCAATCTGAGTCACAGTAGGCACTGATGGTGATATCAGGTTTATTACTGATAAAAACTCCCAATGTAGGATCACTTTGTAGATATCTGAGTACATGGTAAGCTGCCTTTAAATGAGGTTCTCTAGGAGATTGCATGAATTGACTGAGATGTTGGACACTATATGCTATATCCATTCTTGTATTAGCAAGAAAATTAAGTTTGCCTACTAATTTTCTGTAGTAAGTAGGATCTGGTAGTAACTTCCCTTCTGTAAGCCTTGGTTTTTCAGTAGGATCCAATGGTGAAGTGGTAGCCTTGTAGTTTATAGACTCAAATTCCTTCAAGAGATCAAGAGTAAACTTCCTTTGTGAAACAAGGACACCATCCTGCCTGTACAGTATCTCTAATCCAAGAAAATAATGTAGCCTTCCTAAATCCTTTATTCTGAATTTCTCATGCAAGAAAAGTTTCAAAGATTCAATCTCCTTCATATCAGTACCAGTCAAGATAATGTCATCAACATATACAGCTACAAATACTAAGGAGTGACCATTTTTCTTGTAAAATAGTGAGTAATCACTGTCTGAATGAGCATAACCCTTTGAGCAAAGACTATCAGCTAGTTTCTCATACCACTGTCTACTGGCTTGTTTCAGACCATATAAGGACTCCTTCAACTTGCATACCATATCACTGTTGTCCACTACCAGTCCTGGAGGTAAAGCCATGTATACTTCTTCATTCAAATCACCATGTAGGAAAGCATTATTTACATCCAATTGGTACAAATCCCAGCTCTTCTTAACTGCTAATGAGATTAGTGTTCTGACTGTAGTCATCTTTACCACAGGTGAGAAGGTTTCATTATAGTCTATCCCTGCTTGTTGAGTGTATCCTTTTACCACAAGTCTAGCTTTGAACCTTTCTATGCTCCCATCTACCTTATGTTTAATCTTATACACCCATTTACATCCAATAACATTCTTTTCTTTTGGCATCTTAACTAGCTCCCAAGTATTATTAGTGTGCAGTGCATCAAACTCTTGTTTCATTGCTGCTTGCCAGGCTGGATTCAAGCTTGCCTCTTCATAAGATGTAGGCTCAATATCATGTGAAACATTATGGATCAACTGCTGACTTTCAGAACATAGTGTAGAGAAGCATATGTGATCAGGATGATTTGTGAAAGATGTGAGTGAATGTTGAGAATCAGTGACATTATTTATAGGTGAAGAAGAGTGTAGCTTAGGTAATGAATAGCTATAGTCTTTTAAGTAGTTTGGAGGATGACAAGATCTAGTTGTCCTTCTAGGTGTAAGGACAGATGCATTTGGTCCAGTAGGTGCTGTGACAGGTATATTTGGCTCAGTAGAAGGTGTTGTAGATTCTGTCACAGGTATATTTTCAGGTATGGAAACTTGATCATAAGTGACTTCATCTAGTGTGTGTTGACTCAACATCTCATCATCAATAAAAGTATTTGTTTTACTAGATATGCAAGGCAACTTATCAGAGTGATGAACAAGACATTGCAATATGAAGTCAAAACTAGAACCAGCAGGAGTAATGACAAAAGGAAGAATATTTTCATAGAAAGAAACATCTCTAGACACATGAATTCTCTTGGTAGCCAAGTTTAAGACCTTGTACCCTTTTGTGTTAAAGGGATATCCAACAAAAATATGAGGTACAGTTCTAGGCTCAAACTTATCCTTATGAGTTTTTAAAGTAGTTGGAAAACAAAGACATCCAAAATTTTTAGGATGTGAGTAGAAAGGCTTCTTCTGATACAACAACTCATATGGAGACTTCCCTTGAAGTAGTTTAGTGGGCAATCTATTAACCAAATAAGTGGCAGTTAATACACACTCTCCCCAATACCTCATAGGTATTTTTGATTGAAATAACAGTGCCCTTGCTGTCTCAAGAAGGTACTTGTGTTTCCTCTCTACTACCCCATTTTGTTGTGGTGTGTAGGGACAAGATTTCTGGTGTATTATTCCTTTTTCTTGGAAGAAGCATGTTGCCTCAGTACTAGAAAATTCTAAGCCATTATCAGACCTGATAGTTTTCAATCTAGTGTGGAACTGATTTTCTATTAAGGATATGAAGGCTTTTATAGTACAAAGAGCATTGCTTTTACACCTAATAAGTTGTGTCCAAGTAGCTCTACTGTAATCATCTACCATAGTCAAGAAATAGTGATATCCATCATGTGTTGGTACATTGTAGGGTCCCCACAAATCAACATGCAACAACTCAAATATTGAACTGGTCATAGTAACACTTTCTGGAAATGACATTCTAGTTTGTCTAGCCATTGGACAAATTGTACAAGTGAAAGGTTGTTTGTTAGAAAACTTTAGAGGAATGGTAGATATGCTCTTCATTTTCACAAATGGTACATGTCCTAGTCTAGCATGCCATAAGAATTCATTGTCTTGATTGAAAGAAAAATGAGCAGCTGAGTTAGAAATCTTATCAGTGGAACAAACCTTTTTATTGATTGTATGAGAATGTTTTGTATTAGGTAATGATAGTGCTTTACAGTAGTTCATAAAGGAAACAGATTGAAACTTCTGGTGGGAACCAGTATCATCATTTACAGATGGAATGTGACACTTTGAACAAAAAATATACAAACCACTCCTTGCTTTACCAAGTGCCAGAGGGCTCTTCAGAGAAGGGCCCTGCAGTAAACAAGAACTATTGTTAAAACTGACTATCCCTCTGAGTTGGTTAGCTAAACAATAGACTGATATTAAATTGAACTTGAAGCTAGGTATATACAATACTTTATACAGAGTTAATGTTGAATTCAAACACACATCACCAATTTCAGTCACTTTAACCTTGTATCCATTTGGTAATGTGATTAAAAAGGGATAAGGTAGAGGTTTAAGGTTTATGAGATTGTGTTTTGTGTAGGTCATATGGTGAGATGCTCCTGAGTCAATGATCCAAGAGCCAGCAGTTAATCTTTCACATTTACATGACACATCACTTATCTTACTTATAGAAGAATGACAAGCAAGTATACCTGCTAGACTTGCAGCTCCACTTGACACATTGTTTGAATATTCAGACTCATTTCCAAGCAAATTGAGCAATTGCTCATATTGACTCTTTGACAGATCCACTGGCATTTGTTTTCCCTGCTCAAAATTCTCTTCACACTTGTAACTATCAGCCTCAGAGGTATGTACATTTGATGCAGATCCTCTTCCTCTTCCTCTTGGATTTCTTGTGTTGGTTGGATAACCATGAAGTTTGTAGCATCTATCTTTGACATGTCCAGTTCGTTTGCAATACTCACAAAACATATTTGATCTGTTACCAGCATTAGAGTTTCCCCTATAGGCATTAGTGTTGTTGAAATTTCCAGCATTGCTATTGTTAAAACTGCCAGTGTTGTTGTAACTTCCATTTCCCCTACCTATGCCTCCTTTATAAGAACTAGAATTTGTTGAATTACTTTGAGACAACACAGATGCATTAAGTGAAGTGGACTCCAAAGCCATATGATTTGAAGGCTTCATTTCTCTCTGCCTCTCTTCCTGTGACAGGATAGCAAATGCCTGTGCCATTGTAGGCAAAGTAGACATCATGAGAATGTTCTCTCGTACAGCAGTGTACATCTCATTTAAGCCCATCAAGAAGTGTATAAGTCTTCTGTCCTGCTCAGCCTTATACAGTTTTGTCTTTCCTCCACAAGTACATACACAACTACATTGTGAATTCACATCAATTGCACTCATTTCCTCCCACAATTTTTTCATCTTTGTATAATAACCTGTGATGTCTAGAGTGCCTTGCATCAAATCATTTATCTCCTTCTGCAACTGATATAGCTTGCAGCCATTAGTCTGATCATATCTATCCTCCAATTCCTCCCACAATTCCTTAGCATTGTTAACATATTGCAGACTATCTCGTAGCTCTAAGGAGAGGGAGTTTAGAACCCAAGATGTCACCATATCATCACACCTCTCCCACTGCATGAATGATGGATCTGTAAAGCTTGGTTTCACGATCTTACCATTGATGAATCCAGTTTTATTCTTAATGGACAATGCTCTAAGAGATGCTCTTCTCCATGATCTGTAACTAGTTCCATCAAACACCATAGGAACCAAGGTAGAAGTAGCATTTTCAGAAGGATGCCGATAGAAAGGGCTGTTAAAATCTGGTCGTTTTAAGGAGTTACTAGTATTCACATCAGTTGAAGTATCACCCATGGAGAATGAATTGATATTCAACAAATGGAAAATCTATGAACCAGCAACAAGTAACTAACCAAATCAATCAAAAAACAGAGAACAAAAGAGGACAAAAGAGAACAGAAGAGAAGAACAGATGAGATCAAAAACAAACAAATATGATCAGTGAGTCGATTAATCAATTAGATCGAAAAAGAGATCTAGTATGAGTAACCTTGCTCTGATACCATGATGAAATCATCAATACAAGCTGATGAAGCCAGCAATCCAAGCTGGAAGCTAATCTCATTCTTTCGTTAATGGAGGTTGAGCTTCTGATAGCATGAAGGAAGAAGAGGGAATTTTTCTGTATTAGAATATCTTCATAAAGCAGTACATTGGATGTGTATATATACACATCAATGAGTAGTCTAACCAATCAAAACAGAAATGCAAAACATGTGAACTATAACCAACTATAACTAACTTCTTGAAAGTTGAGTAATGACTAACTAACTAACTAACAAATTGATAACTAACTCACACTAAACAAGCTAGTTTTATCATAGGGAAGAGGAAGCAATTGGGTGACATGGATTTTATTTTTTTGAAATCTGACGTAATTATTGATGTGGCAGTGACATGGCGCTGATGTGGTGAGAGTGCGTGAAACACTTTCTCTCATCATGTGACTGGTTGTATGTGCGTCAGGATTGAAATACACTTTTTAATAATTAAGATGTGTAATAGAACGTCACAATAGTTTTATTGTGTAACTTACCTTTCGTAATAAATTTAGGAGGAACTTATGGCTTTTCCCGTTGAACTATAACCAATCAGAAAAGCTCAAAGGAACAAGTTTATCATATGATAATTTTATTGGGAAAGTTAGCTATTTGTTTTTTGTTAAACCTGAAATTAACAAAGAATTGAAGAAACAAACAATTTAAACAACAAAGCATTACGTCACCTGCAAAAGGATCAAGACACAAAAAGAGCTAGTTTTTGATCTTCTCACAATTTAACTCAACATTTTTTCTTCTTCTTTTGTGAACTTATACTTCAAAAACGTCTCATGTATACTAGTAAAACAGAAAAAGAGAGAGTTGGAAGATACATTGCATGCTAATTATTTGATACATCCATTAGTGAGTAAAAACCTGTATTCATGTACTTTGGATCCATGCATTCACCATGGTGAGAGTCTTCTTCTTTGACAAAAGTTATATTAATATCAGCAAGTGATGTAATATTCATTTCAATTATACAACTCATGATATAATACTTAATATTCATGTATGTTGTGTGATTAATTATAAATGTTTGCTACATCCCGGTCCAGTCTTTTAAATTTTTTCTCTCTTCATTTCTTTCTTTCTTTCTTTCTACATTCTACAATATTAGAAGAGACAGTTGAATTTGGTATCAACATGTTTGTATCAAGGAAATAAATTCATATTCGAGGGTGTATTTGTATTTTATGAAAAGCTTCTTCTTTAATAATAGCCTTGAGAGTCTACATGTTTGACACTAGTAATGTCACTTTTTACCCTAGCTTTACCTTATAATCTTACTTTTATTTTGAAGGTTTGACATTCACATTGTTGATATGTAACACTACGTCATAACATTAATTTATTCAAACATTTTATTAATTAAAATATAAATCATGATACATTATAAGACAGTACATATGATATATTATGAAACAATATATAACAATCATACAAATAGTTGTAATGCGATCTAATCACTGTCGTTGCTGCTGTTGTCATGCTTCTTATCCTTCTTTTCCTTCTTGTCTTTCTTATGGTGGTGCTCTTCAATATGACCATGTTCATTTTTGTGCCCTTCTTGTTTGTGCATATTATGGTCATGCTGCTTTTCCCCTTCCTTGTGGCCTCCAATGTGGAGTTTCTCTTCTATCTTGTGAATGATTCCAGACATTTTTTTGTTTTTGAATTACATAGGAATAAGAATTGGTTAGTTGTACAAATATAGTGATAATGTGATAGAAGTATTTATAGTAGTGGTTAGGGGAAGTAAGTTATTATACCATTTGATCAACTTTTATTGACAAACTTGTTACGCGTACACGGTTTCAAAATGAAGATGGATTAAGAAAAGTATTGTAAAAGAACTACTCTAGATGAAGTTATGTTTACCTTAGCTTATAAGCTAGTAGAATAGCAAATATTTAGCATATATTAGGTACTATCGAGTACAGTTTAAGAAAATTGTAATTCACGGTTACTATTTATTAGTCTGATTTGTATAATTCGGATCCTGGTTGTATAAATCCAGAATATTGTATATGTGTATCTTAGCTATTTATATACGATTTATGAAAAAAATTATAATGAAATATTATGTTTGTATAATGGCAAGCGAAATATAGAGACGAAGTTCTGAAAATTTCTAAATGTATAAATACATAATATATATATACTTGCCCTATTGGTATATTCGAAATTGAAATATATAGACGGACAAAAATATACAAATCACAACATTAATAACAAACAAAACTATAACTATGGAGCACAATCATCAAACTGTAGCTATAGAATCTTATTATGTCTATTTCGTTTGCTATTTCTAGAATTTTTCTAAAAGTGAGAGCTTAAAAGCACTTTATAGCATTTTTATATACATGAAATTAGGGAAGAACAATGATATGATAGGAATGTATACGATTTTCATTTTATATAAATATATGTAAGTCAAATGCAAACAAGTTATTGTTATAAAGAGCAATGCAACAAAATATCAAAATCAAAATCAAAAATATCAAATTATAGTAACCTAATTCAGTAAAATCAAAATTATCATATCAAATTTAAAAAAGATCATACCATATATCACGTCCACCCCACATTAAGTACACGTAACACACATACACCATATATTCATAGAGTTGTTAATATGGGTTAGCCCACTCCATCCGGACTAACTCATACAGGCTTTGACATTTTACGGATTAGGTCGGGTTAGTCCATTTTTGACGTGGGCCAAAAAATGGTCGGCCCAACTCACAAGTACGTGGGATACAGGCTTTTGGACTAACTATTTTTTTTTTAAATCATATTTTTTAAATTAAATTATAAATTATAATTTAAAAATAGGGTAAATTTCATATATGACAAAATGAATGTATGAAATAACACTATATGGGTATAATTTACATAATTACATTTTATGGGTATAGTTTAATTTGTTATGTAGCTTTTAATTTGTATAAAATATCTTCTTTTAATTTGTACTATATTTTACTTTCCCGTTAAATAGTAACAGTAGCCCTAAATAGAGTAACAAACATTTACATAATCCATGATTTAATCTAAATATTCAAAATCAAATATTTTCTCAAAAAAGAATTCTATAACGACAGAAAGACCATATAAACTTATTTTTGGGAAACTAAACTCTTTAATGTATATAAAGTTTATATACGAATGTGAATTGAATATAAATTGTTTAATTTGTACCAAATTGTAAAGTAATTATTTTTTACATATACAATTACTTGTATATGTATAAATAAAATATGCATATAGTAATTGTATATAAACAAATTCCTCAAACAGTTTTGTATATAATAAAGTAAAATACAAAAAAAAATTGTGATTTAAGTAATATTTGCATATTGTTTAAGCTATATTACGTATATACATACATATATAATTGTTTAAAGTAATGGAAGTAACAACATAAATATTTTTATGTAAAATAATTGTATCTCTATAACTCTGTCAGTATGCAAGAGTTTTGATTTGTATATGTATTAGATCATTTTTGAATATGTATAAATAGGGTTAAATTGATTTTATATAATTTTATTTTTTACTTTGATTATGTATAAAAATAATAATATGGTTTACTTTGTATAATGCTTAACATTAGGCATTCATTTAACCATTTTCAGAAGGTTGTATCTACAACTCTGTCAGTATACAAGTGTTTTGATTTGTATATGTATACTAATCATTTATGAATATGTATAAATAGGGTTAAATTTTTTTTGTATAAGGCTATGGTTTATTTTGATTATATATACAAATAATGATATGGTTTACTTTGTATAATGCTTAACATTAGGCCTTCATTCAACCATTTTCAGAAGGTTATACACAATGATGATTCATCCGCTTCGGACATTGAAACAAAAGGATATTTCAGTTTGAAATTACTGGACACTTTGACGAACTACTTGAAAATATAAAACATTGATATTAATGTATACATAATACAAATACATTAAGAAAATGAAAATTGTTAATTACCAGAATCAGATCCAAACAATGTCATGTATAACAAAGTATTGAATGGACATGGACGTCTATTCTTATGGGATCAGTTATGGTGGCTGGTCATCGACAATTGCTAATTGATGCATTATAATGCTTCTCATATGATCAGACTTGGCTCAATATGATCCGATAACAATAATTGTATTCTGATTTGAATCAATTCATAGGAACAATCTGTACTGGACATAATAGGTCCTCTTTAACATATGCAATGAAACTTCATGTTTTGAGAAAAAAAATACCCAAAAAAAATAAACATAAGCCAGCAATATATATAAACGAAATAAACAAAAAAAAATTTAGGTGGTTACCTCCAAAAGTGAAAATACAATTAGGAGGGAGAGAACAAAATTCAAAATAAAAGTGAGTGAGTGAATTTAGGAGAAAGTTAGAGAAGAGAGATAAACTTTGATTTGTATAAATGTTTATACAACGGAAGAGAATGTGATTTGATTCAATATACAAATAGTAGGTGGATACCTTATTTAATGGCAAAATTTCTAAAACTGTATTAAATTCGAAGTAATTAAATTAAACTATACCCATATTGAAATTATAACACAGTAATATTTGTCATTCCACGTAATTTTCCTTAAAAATATTATCATAAATATCGACAAAACGATATTACATGATGCTAATGTTACTATTTGTTAATCAAATCCACAAATAAAATTAGGGATAATTTTATATACCTCTCTCCAGGTTTCTCTCTATAACACTTACCTCCCCTGTGGTTTACGATATTACGTCTAACTTCCTCATTTCCATTTTCTTGTAACCATTCTTTATATCTATTTCAAATAAATACAAAATAATTTAGATTTGACAATTTTACCCTTACATATGCAAGTTCAGATCTAATTTTAAACGATTTATCTCTATTCGTTTGATCATGTTTCTTCTTCGCTCGTGAAAATGTTTAAATAGAACAAAATCTTATTGTTCTTATCGAATTTCTCTCTTGAGAAGTTCATTTTTATCTTCTATTTGAATAAATCGTTGTTGGAAAATGATGGATCATTTTAGGGGGGGAAATCTACGTGAATTGATAAAGGTGAAATGGATATGAAGGTAAATATTTTGTGAAAATAGTGAGTCAGCTTAAATGAAGACTTTGATCTTTGTTTGATAAAAAAACATGTATTTGTGCTGATTTATTTTTAAAATATTTATTAAATACATTGTTTTTGATATAATATATGTTAATATGAAGAAATTAATATAAAAAAGGATAAAATTGTCAAATTTAAATTAATTTATATTTATTGTAAATAGAATTAAAGAATGGTTACAAGAAAATAGAAATAAGGGAGGTAGACGTAATATCGTAAACCATAGGAGAGATCAGTGTTATAAAGCGAAACTTGGAGGGAGGTCTCTGAAATTATTCCATAAAATGATCTTTATAGTATTTATTAAGTTTTTTCCCAAGAAAAAGTATAAATATCTAAATAGAAATATTAATCTAATTGTTTGAGTTTGAACTCGTTAATTTTAAATTTTATTATTATATTATATTTTTTAGTTAATTTTTATTGACCCATGGATCAGCCCTACGTATATTTTTCAAGTCCCACAAATCAATCGGTTTATTCAGATCGGGCTAAAAATATTTTTTTTAAATGGGCTTTAAAAATCTTAGCCCAAACTTATTAAGTCTCAGGTTAAGCCAGATCGATCCAACAGATCTAGCCCATATTGATGATAAAAAGAAGGGAAAATTATATGGGATGGCAAACATTCATAGCTAATTATATTATAGGGGTATAGTTTAATTTATTTACCTTATATAATTATAGTTTATTTTGTTTGCTATATTTAATGGGGTCCACAACCTATTATATAACCAATGGTATAAAAACATTATTTTCTAATTTTGTATATAATTATACACAAAACAATTTTCTCTCTCCTTTTCACATTCCAAATTTTTCTCCTACATTTAATACTCCAGCTATCCGGTTTGAAATTCAAATTGTTGTCCAAAATTAGATTACTCCCTCCCAAAGTTGAAGTTCCCTCCCGAAGTTGAAGTCAATTTCGTAAGTAAATCAAATCAAGTATACAAGAACAAACAATGGAAGAGCTTAGATCAAAGAAAAAAAAACGACCCTATGGCAGTTCAGCAAGTTATTAACAATGCCAAAGCTAGAGGCATTAAAATAGTACAAGGAAGAAGAAAGAGGAAAGCTGTAAACATTGAATCAGAGGAAAATGCTTCTGAAGTTGTCGGATCTGAAGAACATAATATTCATGAGGTACTGTATTAAAACACAAAGTTAGATACAATTTTTTGGTTAATTAGATGTCAATCTACAAAAAATATTAATTAAGTATTGTATATAGTATAATTGCATGTTTAGTAATTGTATATAGTATATTGCATATTTATGTTATTTTTGTTTTTTTATATATATACAAAAAAATAATTGGACTTAGTTATACAGATGGAAATTTTTTATATATGATTAGAATTTGTATATTCTATTAGTTATATACAAATTATTGAAGTTAGTATATATTAAGTTTATATACATATACAAAAATTGATATGTACATGTCTGTTTTAATAGCTGGTAGTAGAGGATTGTATATTAAAGGCTCATTATTTTTTTTATATACATATGTACACAAAGTAATTGGATTTAGTTATATAGATGGGAAAATATCATATGCGATTATAATTTGTATATTGTAGTAGTTATATACAAATTATTGAAGTTAGTATATATTAACTTTATATATTATTGGAGTAGATAAAAAGTCATTTAGAAACTTGTATATAATGTCACGTTTAACTAATATATTCATGTACACATATAAATATACAAAAAAGGTAAGTTCATATATATATACAGAATTTTTTTTTTGAATTTGAATGTTTAGCTTAAAAAAAAGGGACGTTTCCCTAAAATTGTGGCATTATCTAAATTTATTATTAGCATGTTCAGTTACAAACCACTTTTTAAAATATAATTGTATAAATAAAAAAAAAACATTATATACAAAATTAAAGATACCTAAAATAACTAAACTATACCCATATAAGTAATTAGGTAAACTATACCCATATAATGTTATTTAATCTAATAAGTTTGCCATATATGAAATTTTCCCTAAAAAGAAGTAACGAAGAAAATCAAACTAAGATAATTTTTTGGTAAATCAAGGATAGATAAAGGCGGTGTAGCCGATATCCAAAATTTTATTCTTTATTAATATACGTGCAATATTAATAAATTCAACTTATGAAAATTCATACATTAATTTTCTATAAACCCTATTCATTATAGTAATGAATTCAGATTGAATTACCTAACATAGACATTTAGGTGGAATGATGACTTTTTAATTTTGTATAATTCGCATGTTGTAAATTTATATAATATAATTTGTATGATTTATATATAATTCAGAATTTATATAATATAAATTATTTATACTTCTTTGTAATTGTATAAATTCATTTTTTTGAATTTATATAGAAATAACATAATTATATAAATGTATTTCCAAATTGTACAAATTGCAAAAATGAGATAGCTTAAACTATAATTAGAACCTGTAAATATATAAATTATAGTTATGAAACATAATTAAATTCATTATAATAGTTATTTGCGGAAGTTCTCTGTTAGGAAAGTTATGTAATTTGCTCCTCTTGAAACTAGTTTTTGCTTATATAATTGGGCTTAGATAAGCCACTTGGACTAAGTTGGGCTACCAATACTAGCCCATATGATTTTCATAATAAAAAGCCCTAATCTAAACCCTAAAGTAACTCACGCCTATAAGTACAAAGTGGTTCCTCAGATTGTTGCATCTCTCCCTTTTTTTTTTTTTAACACTATATCTGCAGAAATCAATCGATTATCTCTATGATATAATTATAGAGCAATCATTTTTCTTCAATATTTCATGTACTTTTTAACTTTTTTTTTCCTTCATTTTTCTCATAAATGCATCATTGATTGTATATCGTTGTGTTTTTGTTTTCCTCTGTGATGAACAAAACTAAGATGACGAGTCTGAAATCCATTCTTTTTAATCGTGAGGACAAATCGAGGCATTTGTCTGAGAGGAATTCCTTTAACCATTTTTTTCATTATTTTTCTTATGAATTTCCCAAGTTGGATTTAACCATCATTCCTATTTTTTTAATTTTGTTTAATTTTTACCCGTGTTCAATATTTATATGGGATTTCTGTTAACTCATATGGAAATTGAGATCTTTGATTAAAGAAAACAACTCTATCATCATTTCTATTTGTTGGATATTTTTTTCTTTTGATGACTTCTTTTTTCCTTTTGAGTAATGTGGCAATGATGAGAAATTATAAAATCTCTCAAATAGTTGAGGTACCTTTCATTTAATTTTAATTGAGAGGTAGCTATGATTGTTTTCAAGCACTTTTGAGCCACTTTTTTTTTTCCCCCTTTTTCTACTTTTTGAAGTTTGAACTCTGACTGTAATTATTGCTTAATTACGTTTATGATTTTCTCCTTTATGTATACCATTAGTATTATCTTTTTTTTTATTGTTTTTATATAACTAAAACTACAATAAAGTTTTTTGACTTCATTTTTTTCGATTAATGTAGCATAGTTTGAAGTTTGAATATTATAATCACTATTAAATGTTGGTGTTAATTCTGTGTTTGAATATGACAAGAAAATTGAAGTTTTGTGAGCTTGAACTATTGAACAATTCTTTTGAATTTAGTAAATATTATAAATTCAAAAATAAATTATAAGTCTGATTGGTGTATAAATATTTATTTCTTAATTGCAATGAATAATGAGTATCAATGTTGTTTTGTTGAAGTAGTTTTAGTTATGCCTTTATATTTTTGTTAACTTTATTAAAAGTTAACTCAAATTTTGATTTATGTTAATTCAATCTTTTCATCTATCTTGTATTTTTTTTCACGTGTCTTTTCTTGTTTTAAAAGTAATCACTACTTGTTGAAAGAAGAAAATTACATTAATATTGCAATTGGGATGATTATTATTAACACTTTGCTGTCTTTTGTGATCATATTTCACAAATTAAAGAAATATACTGTAAAATCTCTATAATGATAATTAAGACAATATATTTCTAGAATACCCTTATATAAATACATGGTTTCATTTATATTATAATAATAATTTTTAAAAGATCATATATATTTAAGAAAATTTAGTGAAATATGATTTTATTGTGTTAAAGCTCATATTTAATTTTTTTAATTGCATCCAAGAGCTCTAGTATTGTCTATATGAACTGCATTATAAAATCGGAAAAGGGCCTAAAATACCTTTGAAGTATTGAAAATGGTACACAATTATCATCCATTCACCTATTGGCCCTCAAATACCCTTCACATTCACTTTTGGGTTCAAATTTACCTCTTCATTAACATACCAAAATTAAAAATAAATAAATAATAATTTTTAATGACGTGACATTCAATCATTGGTTGTAATTTAATTATTTAAAATAATTTTAAACCCACCCATTTTAACTAAACCCACTCATTTTTAATGATGTGACACTCAACCATTCGGTATTTTGGTTCGGTTCGGTTTTTTTTTTGTTTTTTCGGTTTTCGGTTTTTGTAAATTGCGTACCGAATACCGAATCGAAATATTTCGGTTCGGTTTTTTATTTCGGTTTTTTAATGGGCCTGTTTAGTGGGCTTTTTTAAAATTTTAAACTTTACAATTTTTTCAATTTTTTGTTTGATTTTTCAACTTAATAGGCTAAAAAGTAAAAATAGATTTGTAGATTTATAGTTAATGTCTTCACAAATACAACATAATAACAAGTAACAATAAAGTCTTTCATGAACTCATTATTTCTTTCAAGTGTCACGTGCCAACAAAATTATTTCTTTCAAGTGTCACGTGCCAACAAAATTATTTCTTCACCCTTGGACCTTTTAAGATAAAATCAAATATTAGAAACTTAGAATACTACTTTTAAGATTAAAAAAGGCAAAAATATTCATTACCCCCCTGAACTTGAAGCTTTTTATACAATGTACATCTAAACTTTATTTTGTTTTAATTACCCCCCTGAACTTGCTTATTCATCCTACACGTACACCTTTTCCGTCCACTCAATATGATCGTGTCTACACGCGCATGACACGTAGATAAATATTTTACCACCTAGATAAATAATTTGCCACCTAGATAATTATTATGTTACCTAGATAATACCGACCTTCAAATGTAAACTTCTGAAAGAAGCTTCTCCATATTCTCTGAACCTCTCTTTGATCTTCCCTAAACCTATCTTTGATCTTCCCTAAACCTCTCTTTCATCTTCCCTAAACCTCTGACGAAAGTGTAATCGACAAAGTAACGAGTAGATTCGTGCCATTAGAGAGTTCGTGAAGTGTTTGGTCGATTTTCTCTAAACCTCTCTTTGATTTTCCCTAAATCTGTCTTTGATTTTCTCTAAACCTCTCACGAAAGTGTAATCGACAAAGTAACGAGTAGATTTGGCAAGTGTATTCGACAAAGTAACGGTAGATTTGTGCCATTTGCAGTTCGTGAAGTGTTTGGTCGTTTTTCTTTGGATCTTGTCTGAAATTGTGTCTACAAGTAAGTGATTATCCACTCGATTTCGCGTAGTCTTGATGTATTGTTGTCTATTTTCTTTACTTTTTCATACATATTTTGCCTATTTTGCCTATTTCGTTTAACGTTTCGCCATAGTTTCCGATTGAGTTTCCGATTAGGGGTCTAATACTTTTCAACTAGAATTTTCACTTAATGCATGTATTATTATGAAGCTTTTTACCTTATTCATGCATGAAATTTAGGCTTTTTTTGTAAAATTAAGGTTCTAAGTATTAGGGTTTCTAGTATTGTTAAATGGTGGGGTATTTTATAATTGGCAGCCTTTATAATTTGTTTAAGTATATTGTGTGGGATGCCTATTGTATGTTGTTGAGTAATACATCTACTATCCTAAGTACCAATTGTTGCTTATGTTTTGGTGTTATTATATATGTTTTGATTTTGTTGCTTGCATTGTACAATATACTGATTATTATTGTGGTTATAGGTTGACACTATGACTAATAAGTACCTCAATTTAAGGTTCAAATTTGGGGGTATGTTGGTGAGTGAGGTAGGTCCAGTATATGTTGGGGGTAGGACTGAATATGTAGACAATGTGGATGAAGATCATTTATCAATTCCTGAACTTGCAGATTATGCTAAGTCTTTTGGGATTAGTAAGTTAGGAAAAACATATGCAGCTCCATCTCTAGGGGGTGATTTGGTGGAATTGAAAAATGACATGGACATTTGTAGCATGGCATTATTTATGCATGATTGGGACACAATAGATATTTATGTGTGTGATGGCACTATTTTGGATGATGTGGGTCCCAGTGAAGGTCAATTTAGTCAATCTTTAAGTCAAGTGGTTGAGTCTTTTAATTCACATAAGGAATCTCTAACTGCACAACCAAAAAAATCAGATCTAGGTTTAGGTTCCTCTTCTTCCTTTCCAGCTACTGAAAGACTTGAAAATGATGGGATTGCAAGGGTCGAACAAGAATGCCAACAAGAAAGTGATGATGATTATTCTTCAATAGATTGGACTGATACTGAAGAAGAAGTTGAACCAACTATCCAACAAGGAACTGAACCTTCTATTCAACAAGAAGTTGAGCCAATTACCCAAGAAAATGCAGAGGAAGACATAGACAGTGATTCTGTCTGTTCTGACCAGTCTATTGACTATGGTAGTGATGTGCATGAGGAGTTGAGAATTGTTAAGGAAGATGTGAGAAAACTTAGAGAAAGTAGGAGGAGAAAGAAGAAGGAAAAACCAAAAGGTTTTTTAGGTGAAGTTGGATTTGATGAAGGGTATGAGGATATTGAAATAGGGAAAAAGAATTTCAAGGGTAAGCTAACAGAGGATGAGCCATACTATGACAGTTCTGACTGTGATAGTTTTCAAAGTGATGAAGAAGAACCTGTTTTTGATGATGAACTTGAAGGAGGGAGTTTAAGGGGGAGAAAGAAGAGTAATAGGGTGGTATATGATTCTTCTTGTGATATTGTAATATGGCAGTGTGGTTTGATATTTGAAAGTGTAAAGCAATTTAGAGAGGCAGTTACAAAATATGCTATAAAAAAAGGAGTTGAGTTAGATAAGTATGTGAATGAGAGTACTAGAGTGAGAGTGAAGTGTAAAAGTGGTTGTCCATGGCTGTTGTATGCAAGCAAGGAAGGAAGGAGTGAGAACTTTACTATCAAGACATACAATCCAAGGCACAAATGTACCAGGACCACCAATAATATTTTGTGTAATTCAAAGTTCTTATGCAAGTATCTGAAAGATAGGATTATTTCTCAACCTAGTATAAAAGGGTGGGAGATACAAGAATTGGTGAGGAAAGAGTTGAATGTTCATGTAGGCAAGGCAGTTTGTTTAAAAACAAGAAAAATTATTTTAAAGGAAATTATGGGAGATCATGTGGCAGAATTTAACAGAATCCTAGACTACAAGGATATGTTACTCCAAACAAATCCTGGTAGCACTTGTGTTGTGAAGCTTAAAGATTCAGAATCAGGAAATGGGATGAAACAATTTCACTCTTTTTATATTTGTTTTGATGCTATGAAATAGGGTTTTCAACAAGGATGCAGAAGATGTATAGGGCTAGATGGGTGTTTTCTAAAAGGAATTTGCAGGGGTCAACTTTTGGTAGCTGTTGCTAAAGATGCAAACAACCAAATGTATCCAATAGCATGGGCAGTCATTGATACTGAAAGCAAGTTGACATGGAAATGGTTCATGACCATTCTGAAAGATGATCTTAATCTAGGAAATGGTTCCCAGCTAACTATCATTAGTGATATGCAAAAGGTAATTGAATATCTTTCTTTTGTTTATGTTTCATGTAATTGCTATTTTAATTTGACTAAAATTTAACTTGCTTTTTTTGCTTTGCAACTACAGGGACTAATAGCTGCTGTAGATGAACTATTTCCAGAATGTGAGCACAGAATGTGTGCTAGACACATATTAGCAAATTGGTCACAAAACTTCAGAGGCTTAGAGAGAAGAAAGAAATTTTGGGCTTGTGCTAGATCAACATTTGAGGCACAATTTAAGTACAATATAAATGCCCTGTCCAAGCTGGGAATAGGTATTGTTGAATCCCTTATCAAATACAACAAGGAGACATGGTGTAAAGCTTTTATTCAAACATTTTCAAAGTGTGATAGCATAGATAACAACATGGCAGAGAGTTTCAATTCTTGGATCTTGGGACCTAGGAACAAGACCATTGTAACTATGTTGGAAGAAATTAGAGTTAAGGTGATGAGTAGAGTGAGTAAGTCAAGAGCATTTGCTGAAACATGGACAGATGGAATATCTCCAATGGCAATGATGGTATTCAATACAAATGTAACAAGATCAATGCAGTGCAACATTGAATGGAATGGTGATGTTGGATTTGAAGTGTTAGAAGGGGTATACAAGCATACTGTGAACTTGGGTCAACAAAAATGTAGTTGCAGATCATGGGAATTAAAAGGTATCCCATGTGCACATGGTATAGCAGCAATGAACCACTTGAACATGGATGCATCACAAGCAATATCTAGTTGGTATAGAAAAGACATATATGAAGACATATTCTCATTTCATTCAACCAGTCCCAAACATGGAAATGTGGCCTGAAAGTAGAAACCCAATGGTTGAACCACCTGAGGCAAGACAAATGCCTGGTAGGCCACCAAAGAACAGAAGAAGAGAAATTGGTGAAGTGAGAAAAGCTGGAAAGTTGCCAAGAATGGGGACAGTAATGACATGTTCACTTTGCAAACGACCAAATCATAACAAGAGAAATTGTCCAAAAAATTCTAGAACTAAGTCTACACCAACACCCACTCAAGAGGTACATTCATATTAATTTGCTTTTATAAATTATGTTAGATTACTTATTAAATTTAATGTCTTGTTGTGTTCTTTTTCCAATCATATTAGTCCACCACTGGAAAAAAGAGAGGTAGAGGTCATTATGAAAGAACAAGCACCAGTAAGACTGGTACAAGAAGAGGTGCAGGAAGTGGTTAAAAGAAGAGGCCTAAAGTTGTTGGACAAGGTGTATTTGTTGCTGATACTGGATATACGTGTATTAATGTAAGTGTCTTATAAACTGTCAAAATTATATTTGTCTTGTAAATGTGAATCCCAAAATAACTATGTAGTTGATATTGCAGCAAGGATTGTCTAGCAGAAGGATGGTTAATACTGGTGTGGTGAGTTCTGCACATGTGACAGGTGATATTGGTTTTAAACCTACCAAGGGACTGAAGTGGAAAGGAAAACAGGCCATGACTCAAAGACAACTTCAAGTCGAAAGTGTTGTGCGTCGTATTCAAACCAGATCAAAAGCTGATGGCATTCAAACAAGGTCACAAGCCAAAGGAAAATCACTCTCAAAGAAAACTTCTTAGTTGTGTGGTTGTACTGTCCAACCAAACTTGAAATAGTGTTTTATGTGGTTTTATGTGTTGATGAATCTATGGTTGTTCAAACAAACTTAAAGTAGTTACTGTTTTATGTTTTGCTAGTTAACTTAAGTTATTGTGGTTGTTGGTTGGTGCTTGTGTGGTTATTCAACTAACCTTAAAGTAGTGATTGTTTTATGTTTTGCTAGTTAACTTAAGTTATTGTGGTTGTTGGTTGAAACAATGAAACACTATGATGCTTCTTTTTTATGATCAAGAAAGCACTAGTTATGTTATGTTTGTTGCCTTCATGTTATTATTTCATGGTATCATAGTACCCATTACATGTAATTGTATTGATCAGCAAAAACATACATTAATAGAATACCAAACCAAACTAATCCACAAAATGAGTACCCTAGATCTGTTGAACAAGGAACACCAAACCAAACTAATAACAATTGCATTAAAAAAAAATTCAACGACACACTAAATGAAAGAACAATATCACATTGCATATCAAACTAATACCCAAAATCAGTTTCAATATCCATTTGCACTTGAGCTGTTCTTCTTGTTTGTTGGTTTTCTTCAACAAACCCAAAATTACAATATTCGCTTGGGTCGGAAATTCAGGATCATACCAATCGAAAAACTTACAAGAATTTCGAAATGAGGACTGCATTCATAAAATCAAAGTTAAAAAAATGAAATTGCATAATACGAACTTGTCAAATAAAAAGCAAAAAAGGAGTAACAATACATACCCCATAGTGTCTACAACCAAAAAATCTACGTCCGAGATTGTCATTTGTCCATGAAATTTTCAGAATTGGAGGAGCCCCACATAAATAAACAAGTCTCCTGCTATTGTTCATGAATTTAGCAATAACAATTAAAACAAAAAAAGTGAGAAAAATCTGAAATTTGAAAAGGGAGAAGGGATGAAGAAGAATAAATAGGTAGAGAATAGAGAGAGAAAAAATCTAAAAATAACCCAAATATTAAAGAAAAAATAGATTTTTACCTTATATTACCGTTGTAACTTTATGATGTGGCAAAAAATTGCTGTCTCACGCGCCGTCTAGAGTTTGATTTCAGTTTCAATGCCAGGTGGACGGAAAAGGTGTACGTGTAGGATGAATAAGCAAGTTCAGGGGGGTAATTAAAACAAAATAAAGTTTAGGTGTACATTGTATAAAAAGCTTCAAGTTCAGGGGGGTAATGAATACTTTTGCCATTAAAAAATGATATGATTAATTAAATGATGTATTAAACTCACCGCTTGCAAGTCAATCAAAGATCAACAATGGAAGAGTTTCTTCCACTATTTGCCATCTCTATAATTAATAAAAAGAAACATGTCAATTGTCATACAAGATACAACACAATAAGTATTTTATTTTTTCCATAAATAAATAAAAAATAAAAAGTCTTACCAAGTTCAATTTTTTCAAGAAACTCCAAACTTTCTTCAACACAAATAGGCTTGATTTCTTGTCTAAGTCAATCTTGGACACAAATAAGACATTGCACACATTTGGGAGTCAATGAACTTCTAAAGGGATCTAGAATTCGACCACCGGTGCTAAATGCACATTCCGATGCCACACTTGACATAGGAATAGCTATGGGTGGCAGCGGAACCGGTACCTACCGGTTCCCGGTCCGGTCCGTCCCGGTCCGGTTCGGTCCAGTTCGGTCCGGTTTAATTTTTTTTTAAATAGAGACGTTACTAGCCGTTGTTTTTTAATATTGTTGTATTAAATTTAATTTTTGATATATTCAATTTTAAATTTTATAACTTTAAAAGTTTAAATTCAAAAATTTCAAACTTTAAGAGTTTGAAATTTAAATTTTATAACTTTAAAATTTGAATTTAAAATTTTCAAACTTTAAAAGTTTGAATTTAAAGTTTGAAAATTTAAATTTGAAACTTTAAAATTTTGAAAATTTTAAATTATAACTTTAAAGTTTATAACTTTAAAGTTTGAAATTTAAATTTAACTTTAAAATTTGAATTTAAAATTTTCAAACTAGTTTGAATTTAAAGTTTGAAAATTTATATAACTTTAAAGTTTGAAATTTAAAATTTTAAATTGCTTAATTATTATAATAAAAATTAGATTCAATTAATTTTTTTTTTTAAAATCCAGTTCGTCCCGGATACTGGTCCGGTCCGGTCTAGTATCGGTTTACTACCGGACCGGGACGGAACAATAAGTATTTTACCGGTTTCCCGGACCGGTCCGGTTCCGGTTCCGGAACTATACCGGTACACATAGTACCGGTTCCGTACCGGTCCCAGTAATTACCGGTCCGGTTTTGCCGGTTCCGGTACCACTGCCACCTGTGAAAGTACTGGAAATCTAGGAGAATTAACTTTCCACCAATTCAAAATATCAAAATCTTCAGATTCTGGTTCTTGGTCTTCAAGAAGATATTTATCCAACTCCGATTTAACACCTAAACTTCCAGAATCATTCTTTTGTTTCTTCATGTGCAACTTAGTTCTCAAAGAATTTTTGGACATATTTTGAGAAATACCACTACTAGAAGAATCAGATGAGTCAGATGAAGATGGTTGACTTTTAGAACCTTTTCCATACTTACTTACATATATCGCAAACAAATCCCTCAAGTAAGCCTCTACTTTCGTATTCACTACATTTCCCGTTTCTTCCCCAAGTAATTCTTCAAGAGCAAAACTAACATAGACAAATTTATTGCGAGGATCCAAATAAGAAGCAATAAAAATCATTTTGTTCATTTTTTCAGGAGTCCCCCAATATTTCTTGAATTTTTCTTTCATTCCCGAAGCCATTTTACTCAAATCAAGGTCATCACATGCTATACATAATTTCAAATAAGCATCAAGTTCACATATATCTTCAAAATGAACATTACAAGTAACAAAAACAAAATCAGAAAGAAAAAAAAATGAAAAAAATCAAGAAAAAAAATTTAAAAAAACTGAAAAAACATACCTGCTGCCTGCTGTTGTAGCCGGCGGCTGGCTGGCTGCTGCTGCTGTCGCACTGGCGGCTGGCTGGCGGCTGCTGCTGGACGGCGTCTGGCGCTGCTGCTGCTGGTCGACGATGGACGGCGGCTGGAGTAGAAGAGGAAGAGGATAAAAGAAGAGGAAGAAGAGTTGAAGTTTTGAATTGATGAAGAGGAGAGGATGAGGAGTGACTAGTGAGGCTGTAGAAACTAGAAAACTAGAAAGTGTGATTGGGTATTAGCTATTAGGGTTTCTTATTTTTTTTAAAAAAATTATTTAATATTAATAATTATTAAATATAATATAATTTATAAATTATAATATAATATTTCGGTTTAAACCGAAATACCGAATTCCAAAGTAATTAATACCAAAAACCGAACCGAAATACCAAAAATACAAAAAAATAAACCGAATACCGAACCGAAAACCGAAATACCGAAACCAAAATTCTGAAAAATTTCGGTTCGGTTCGGTTTTTTGGTGTTTATGCCCACCCCTACTTATAATTCCATATCATGATACTATATCATGATTCCATATAACATGGTCAAACGGACCCTTACACATAGGGGTGGGCATAAACACCGAAAAACCGGTATTTCGGTTTTCGATTCGGTATTCGGTTTATTTTTTTGTATTTTTGGTATTTCGGTTCGATTTTCGGTATTAATTACTTTGGAATTCGGTATTTCAGTTTAAACTGAAATATTATATTATAATTTATAAATTATATTATATTTAATAATTATTAATATTGAATAATTTTTTTTAAAAAAATAAGAAACCCTAATAGCTAATACCCTATCACACTTTCTAGTTTTCTAGCTTCTACAGCCTCACTAGTCACTCCTCATCCTCTCCTCTTCATCAATTCAAAACTTCAACTCTTCTTCCTCTTCTTTTCTCCTCTTCCTCTTCTACTCCAGCCGCCGTCCATCGTCCACCAGTAGCCGCAACGCCAGACGCCGTCCACCAGCAGCCGACAGCCAGCAGCCAGCGCGACAGCAGCTACCGGCGCGACAGCAGCAGCAAGCAGCAGGTATGTTTTTTTAATTTTTTTTCTTGATTTTTTTCATTTTTTTTCTTTCTGATTTTGTTTTTGTTACTTGTAATGTTTATTTTGAAGATATATGTGAACTTGATGCTTATTTGAAATTATGTATATCAAGTGATGACCTTGATTTGAGTAAAATGGCTTCGGGAATGAAAGAAAAATTCAAGAAATATTGGGGGACTCCTGAAAAAATGAACAAAATGATTTTTATTGCTTCTGTTTTGGATCCTCGCAAAAAATTTATATATGTTAGTTTTGTTCTTGAAGAATTACTTGGGGAAGAAACGGGAAATGTAGTGAATACGAAAGTAGAGGCTTACTTGAGGGATTTGTTTGCGATATATGTAAGTAAGTATGGAAAAGGTTCCAAAAGTCAACCATCTTCATCTGACTCATCTGATTCTTCTGGTAGTGGTAGTTCTCAAAATATGTCCAAAATTTTTTTGAGAACTAAGTTGCACATGAAGAAACAAAAGAATGATTCTGGAAGTTTAGGTGTTAAATCTGAGTTGGATAAATATCTTCTTGAAGACCCAGAACCTGAATCTGAAGATTTTGATATTTTGAATCGGTGGAAAGTTAATTCTCCTAGATTTTCAGTACTTTCACAGTTGGCTCGAGATGTATTGGCTATTCCTATGTCGAGTGTGGCATCGGAATGTGCATTTAGCACCGGTGGTCGAATTCTAGATCCATTTAGAAGTTCATTGACTCCCAAATGTGTGCAATGTCTTATTTGTGTCCAAGATTGGCTTAGACAAGAAATCAAGCCTATTTGTGTTGAAGAAAGTTTGGAGTTTCTTGAAAAAATTGAACTTGGTAAGACTTTTTATTTTTTATTTATTTATGGAAAAAATAAAATACTTATTGTGTTGTATCTTGTATGACAATTGACATGTTTCTTTTTATTAATTATAGAGATGGCAAATAGTGGAAGAAGCTCTCCCATTGTTGATCTATGATTGACTTGCAAGCGGTGAGTTTAATACATCATTTAATTAATCATATCATTTGTTAATCTTACAAGTAGTATTCTAAGTTTCTAATATTTGATTTTATCTTAAAAGGTCCAAGGTGAAGAAATATTTTTGTTGGCACGTGACACTTGAAAGAAATAATTTTGTTGGCACGTGACACTTGAAAGAAATAATGAGTTCATGAAAGACTTTATTGTTACTTGTTAGATTGTTATTATGTTGTATTTGTGAAGACATTAACTACAAATCTACAAATCTGTTTTTACTTTTTAGCCCATTAAGTTGAAAAATCAAACAACAAATTGAAAAAATTGTAAAGTTTAAAATTTTAAAAAAGCCCACTAAACAGGCCCATTAAAAAACCAAAATAAAAAACCGAACCGAATTAACAAAAACCGAACCGAAATATTTCGGTTCGGTATTCGGTACGCAATTTACAAAAACCGAAAACCGAAAAAACCGAAAAAAAAATATGAACTGAACCGAAATACCGAATGCCCACCCCTACTTACACACGACCTCTGATTATAATAATAATCTTATCTAGTGCACTACATTCTTTGATAGTTAATACATATTTCAAAATATGATGGAACCATTTATAGAAAGATTATGCAATTACCTAAAATTTTGATAGCTGGAACATAATTAAACTTAAACTAAGGTAAAATTACAGTGAGAATGCAGAGTGAAAAAAGGGTAAATAAATACCTTGAAGAATTGTGACAAATGACTTAAGAGAGAACAAGAACGCAACATAGTCAGAGTGACAATAGAAGAATTTGGCTAAATTATTTGTTTTATTAGATTTTTATCGATCAATGTATCGATTAACAAAGTTAATTTTACTCAACTCCATCAAATCATTTAACTTTGATTTAAGCAAAAATGGTCAAAAGCCTCTCCAATCTTATAGCCGGATTTCCAAATACATATTCATACTTTATGGGGTCCTATTAACCCCTTGGAAATCTCTTACTTATCTTTATAAATATTTAATTTATTTCATATTGATATTCATATTTTTTTTAGAAAAAAAGAAATTATGTTTCCTTTTATTCGTTTTGTCTTCTTTATCTTTCCCTTTAATCCTCATAGATCCATAGATGATGGTGGTTCACCTCACCGCCAGGTCACTGGCCTCCTCAACTATTCATCATTAAGTCACATCTTCAAATCACATACTTCTTTTTCATATCTCCACTTTTCATAACTTTGAAAATTTATTCGTTGCTCAAAGTCAAAATCAAAAATGAAAATTAGAAGAATCACACTTTAGACTATTCATTAATGGAGTAGTTACTAAGTAATAGATTCCATTAATGGAGAAGAATTCATTAAAGGAATCATTTGGTAATAGACCCTTTGATGAAGAAGACCCATTTTTTAAATGTTATAATAGCGAAGAAAGAAGTAATTTTCAGTGATAGAGTTTTTCGTTTGTCTCTAGCTTTAAGGAACAAAATTTTCTAGTATTTAGAATTCCGAGAAAGTTCAAAGATGCGATAGGCATCAAATCTGCTGAAGCTTTCAAGGAAAAAGAAATGGAGGAACGAATAATAAAGAGAAAGGGAGAAGATGAAAATATAAAACAAAAAAAGTCAAATATAAAAGAATAATTAATTTCTTTATGTAAAAAAAGGTATATATATATATATATATATAAAATAATAATAATAATAATAATAATAATAAAGGAGATATTTGCAATATGATTAAATCAAGTGAAAAGCTAGTTAAAAGTCACTTGGAAATTATTAAATTTTAAAATATTAGTCTTCAAAAAGCAAAAAACTACTAGTTTTTCAAAAAGATAAAAAAAAGATTTTCACTAAAACAATAATCGAGAAACACTCTCTAGAAACCTTGTCGCCAAACCCTAATTTTGTTGAAGATATGGCCATGCTGGCCGTTGGCCGCCTCCATCGGTGGGGGCTGGGCCAACATCACCATTTTTAATGGAGGAAACTCTGAAAATGACCTAACTTACATAGATGTTATTAAACCTCATTCTCCCTCTCAATAAAATGTTATACCTTTGAACAATTAGTTTATCTACATGGGGATGGGAAGCTAAGAATTGTGTGTTATGACGAAGAGGTGAATCAAATGATTATCAATAAAGATTGCAATATGCGGTGATAGGAAAATTTTCCTAAGGATGGCCTGATATTCAGGATCTACGACGACTCATTCCGAAACAATGTGATCTAAATGGAGAGGTGAACGATTGGGCTACTGAGTAATAATCATATACAGATTAGGACAACAAGACTGGATGATTATGTGAAATTATTGTCTAAGCCCCAATTCTACATCACACATTGTTTTACTTTAAAAATACTATTATTATGTTTAAAAATGGGAGAAATTGACTATGTTTCAAAAAATTAATTAATCTTATTATTTAAGAAAAATCAACTTTACAAATTACGGAGTCGCCACTTGATTTTTGATAAAATCAAGAAAAAAAATTCAAAAGATTTTAAAACAGATTAAAAATCCATTGAAAAAGGTTCGAAGTTCAATGTAAATCCCGAGAAGGTATTAGGCCCTCGGGATGCCCGCTAACTCGCGGTTGACCGGCGATTTGACTGAATGACTTTTTAAAATTTAATTTTTTGCTTAAATAAAGAGAAAATTTATTTTAATATTTATTATTTTTTTTATTATTTTATTTCTAAAGGGAGATATTTAGAGGGAATTAATTTAAGGAAAACTAAATGGTGATAAAAGTAAATAAAATAAAATAAGTAAATGAAATAGTAAAATTTAAAATAATGAAAAATGGCTACCCTTTAGGAGATTATTAAAATTCTACCAAAAATTAATTAACTCAAACAAATAATAAAAAAAAACATTTAAACTTGGGCTTGATTGCCCAAATTCTTTCAATTGGGCTTTAACCCCACCTGTCCTAACTAAATCATTTAAATTGGGCTTTTTTTAACCATTTAAAAATCCTGCAAAACAAACATTGGCCTTTGGGCCTATTAAAATTTTTTTGCTGAAAATGACCCTGGCCCATTTCCTAAAAAAGTGTGATTGTATACGAATGATGTATACTGTTGTATACAGTATATATCCGACCCATTTTCTGGACTTTTGAGCCCTGAATTTGTTCGAATACAAGTTCTTACGATTCACCCTGTATTTCCCATATTATTTCTGCGATATTTGTACCTCTATCATTTTTAAACTTGTTTAACAATCGTATATCGCTGCCCAAAAATGTATACCAATGTATACGGGCTGTACCCTATGTACGTATTCATTGCCTAGTCCTGTATTTTATTTAAAATTGACGTCCCTGTACGTTAACCTGCAATTCACATTTTTTACACATATTTATAGTATAACGTCTATGTATATCAGTGTACACAAGTTGTATATCAGCCTATTTTTTAACTTTCGAAAGTTGGAATTCCCTTTTAAGCAGTGTGTTTTCACTGCCATCAACCCAGATTTCGATTTTTGCTTCCTGTACGCCTTTCAACCTTTATATCAGTTTATAACAAATGTATACAATATGTATACTGCTGCTCAAATCTGCAAATTTAATTTTCCAGCAACACATTTGCTGATTATTTCGACCTGTAAACCTATTTGAAGGGGTCTACGACTCGAGGAGGATGTTTTGAGCCTTCATGGCTCAGCGAGAAATGCGAGAACGGAATCTAAAGTGGACTCGAATCGATGTTACACAAGAAAACAAAACAAAAAAAAAAATTAGCAAATTCATCCAAAAAAGGGAGAAAGAAAGAAAGAAAAAAAAATTTCACATCCCTCGGGGCAACGAGCTGGAGATGAAACGAGCAGGGGAGGCAGCGAACACCCAAGCTTGCCGTTAAATTCGGACACCTACGTATATCTTATATGTGTGTATTTTATACTATCAATATTTTCACACACAAAATTTTCTAAAAAAAAAGGATATTCCTCTTTTTTCCTTCCCTCTCCTCTCTTCCTCTCTTTTCTTCTCTTTTTCTTTCTCCCCCTTCCTTTTTTCTTTTTCTTCTCTTCCTTTTTTTCTTTTTCTTCTCTTCTTTCTATGAAGATGATGGGGATTTTTTAAAAGCCAAAATTATGGCCAAAAGAGGGGGGAAACTTGTTTAAAATTTGAATTTTGAATTTTATAAGAGGTAAGGTTGGAGGGAGAGAGGAAAAAAGAAAATTGGGTTGGGAATTAATTAAAACGGAATGGGCCATGTAATTGGGCCTGGGCGTCTGAAAATAAAAGTGGGATGGGCTGCTGAAATCTTAAGGATTTGGGTTTGGGAAAAATTGTTGGGCTGGAAAGGGAATAGAGAGGAATGGGCTGGAAGGGAATAAAAGTTGGCCTCGATTTGAAGAAAAAGAAATTTTGTAAATGGCCCAAAATTGAATTGGAAATTTAAGATGGGTTTAATTTAATACATAGTCAAATTGAGTTTAGAGAATAAATCTGGCTAAACCTTAAATAAGACGAATTCGTATTAATTAATTAACGAGCTTTTTATTTAGTAATATAATTATTTAAATTGTAAAATAGTGATTCAAAATATAACCATAATTTAAGCTAAATTAGTTAAATATAATGCTTACTAAAATTTAAAATATTTTGAGAAATAATCGCAAAATATACCAACTATATTATTTTAAATTGTTTGGAAATTTAAGAAGCTCGAGAACTAATTTATACTGGGGAGGGTCGAAATTGGGTGTCAACAGCTGTCCCTCATTTTACTTGGGTTGATGCAAGTAATTCGAGGAAAATGAAATTGACCAAACCAATTTTGACCAACCCCATTCATCTTTAAGGGAAGGATTTGGTAAAAGGTTTTAGGAATTATGGCCGAACCCTTGAAACGGGTTTCCTACATATCTCAAGCTACATGAGAATTCAGGCCACTTGTAGTTCGATAAGTTTGATTTAATGCACGATTTTTTGTAATAAATCAAAAGCCACATCGATACCGAATTATGAAGGTATCGAAATGCTCGAAAATAAAATTGGAGAGGGAATGTTGGAATACAGCCGAGTTTTCAACATTGAATCCGCCTACATATCCTTATACATCTGGAATCAGGCTGCTTGTAGTTCAACTCGATCGGTTGAAGAAAATCTATTATGCTAGATAACCTTTGGTTTTGGATAAGTTACAAATTAAACGAGTACGAAAAAGGAGGCTTGTAACCTCTTAACCATGAATGTGGAGCTCTTCACATCCATAATTAAGAGCTTACACGGACATAATTTCCAAAGCTCTTGGCGCATTGTCACTTAGATTGGAAACTTGCTTCCGACATATACCGAAATTTTCGAATGCGAGACTTAAGCTGACAAAACTAAAGAAAAAACCTACATGCCTTTTGATAGGGGTGTGGTTTGATTGTGGTGGAAGTCGCTCCTCTGCTCGCGTCCTAAGAGTTTGGCATTCCTCTTTGGACTGTGTCTCAGTTCGCTGCTAAGAAAAGTTCCACGTTGTGCTGCATCCTTGTTGATGTCGTCCGCACCTGTGGTTCGGTTTGAGAATTCATCCTCTTGGATGCTCTCGACAAAGATTGATATAAAAACTTGTCAGCTTAAAAAATGCCATCAGATGGGAGATAGTGTCTTTTTACCATGTCGACACTTCACTGTTCTCCTCAATATTTGACGTCGACTCGATCGGTCTGACGTACAGCAAACAAAGCTTATGACTTGTGTTTTGCAATATAATCTTCAATGTACTCTATACTTGATGTCGAAATAAATAAATAAATGCTGATGCAATGTCGTTATTTCTTTTGATGTCATCTTAGATGCTCTTCTTGATGTTTACTTTTATAAAAAATGCAGTTGAGGCCAATGAATAAATATCCTTCTTGTGATACATGATTTCCCTTTGTGTATGTCTTCTTGCGGGGTATGAATATCTTCCCGTGATACCAAAATTCCTGCGAGGTATGAAATCTTCTCGCAATGCACAACTTTCAGCGAGGCATGAAATCTTCTTGCAATGTATAAATTTTGACGAGGCATGAAATCTTCTCGTCGTGCATGATTATTGACTCGCGATGCATGATATCTGCGATGCATGATTTTCTGCGATGCATGATTTTTCGCGATGCATGATTGCTGCGAGGTATAAAGTCTTCTCGCGATGTATAAATTTGACGAGGCATGAAATCTTCTCGTCATGCATAATTATTGACTCACGATGCATGACTTCCGCAATGCATGATTTTCTGCGATGCATGATTTTATGCGAGGTATAAAGTCTTCTTTCTATGTCCAAATTTGACGAGGCATGAAATCTTCTCGTCATGCATAATTATTGACTCGCGATGCATGATTTCCGCAATGCATGATTTCTGCGATGCATGATTCCTGCGAGGTATAAAGTCTTCTCGCGATGTATAAATTTGACGAGGAATGAAATTTTCTCGTCATGCATAATTATTGACTCGCGATGCATGAATATTAACTCACGATGCATGAATTCTGCGAGGTATAAAGTCTTCTCGCGATGTATAAATTTGACGAGGCATGAAATCTTCTCGTCATGCATAATTATTGACTCGTGATGCATGAATATTAACTCGCGATGCATGAATATTAACTCTCGATGCATGAATTCTGCGAGGTATAAAGTCTTCTTGCTATGTCCAAATTTGACGAGGCATGAAATCTTCTCGTCATGCATAATTATTGACTCGCGATGCATGAATATTAACTCGCGATGCATGAATATTAACTCTCGATGCATGAATTCTGCGAGGTATAAAGTCTTCTCGCGATGTATAAATTTGACGAGGCATGAAATCTTCTCGTCATGCATAATTATTGACTTACGATGCATGAATATTAACTCGCGATGCATGAATATTAACTCGCGATGCATGAATATTAACTCTCGATGCATGAATTCTGCGAGGTATAAAGTCTTCTCGCGATGTATATATTTGACGAGGCATGAAATCTTCTCGTCATGCATAATTATTGACTCGCGATGCATGAATATTAACTCGCGATGCATGAATATTAACTCTCGATGCATGAATATTAACTCTGGATGCATGAATTTTGCGAGGTATAAAGTCTTCTCGCGATGTATAAATTTGGCGAGGCATGAAATCTTCTCGTCATGCATAATTATTGACTCGCGATGCATGAATATTAACTCGCAATGCATGAATATTAACTCTCGATGCATGAATTCTGCGAGGTATAAAGTCTTCTCGCGATGTATAAATTTGACGAGGCATGAAATCTTCTCGTCATGCATAATTATTGACTCGCGATGCATGAATATTAACTCGCAATGCATGAATATTAACTCTCGATGCATGAATTCTGCGAGGTATAAAGTCTTCTCGCGATGTATAAATTTAACGAGGCATGAAATCTTTTCGTCATGCATAATTATTGACTCTCGATGAATGAATATTAACTCGCGATGCATGAATATTAACTCTCGATGCATGAATTATGCCAGGTATAAAGTCTTCTCGCGATGTATAAATTTGACGAGGCATGAAATCTTCTTATCATGCATAATTATTGACTCGCAATGCATGAATATTAACTCGCAATGCATGAATATTAACTCGCAATGCATGAACATTAACTAGTGATGCATGAATTGACTCTCGATGCATGAATATTAACTCGCAATGCATGAATATTAATTAGCGATGCATGAATTAACTCTCGATGCATGAATATTAACTCTCGATGCATGAATTGACTCTCGATGCATGAATGTTCGCCTCGTCTCTGTTGATGATAACGGCAGGACGACCTCCAGGTAATATATCGCATTGGTCGATAATAACAATAAAATAACTATCTCCTCTGGGGTAATGCATTGTCCTGATTGACAATGACTATCTTGCTTGATAATGTGACGCAAATAGCGCCCTTTACGAAAATCGTAAACTCTTCCTTAAGATTCCTGTTTGATTCGCCTTTGATCTGGCTAGACGCTCTTCGTAAATTTCATATTGTTGGAAATTGATTGAAATAAACAATTCATATTCCCAAGTCTTCGATATAATTGATATAAAATGTCTTTTGCTTCTAGGAAAGCCATATCTTGGATAATTTTTCCTCTTTGGAGTTCTCCTTGTTCATTCGTCGGAAGAATTTTCCCAATTTCAAAGCAAAGCTATAAACCTGCGTCCACAGAAAAATTGTCAGTTTTAAAGATATACTGATCTGTGTCGATTTCTTCAGTTGTTTGCTCTTTGTATCGCTATCTCCGGCTGATTTCCCGATCTCCCGACTCTCGATAGATAAGATAAAATTTTTATGCCAAACAAATGAAACGTAAAAGAGAAAATTTAAGAGAAATAAAATTTAGAGAAATAGTATCTTAAAAAGGTCACTGCCGAGTCATGTCATATCAGGCTTAACAAACTTCTTTGAGCCTAACACTCAGAGGTCTATCTGATCATTTGTCGGTGAGTCTTCAGAGTCACTCCGGACTTATAGGTAAGGCCTATAATGAAATTTTGAGGCCATTCTCAAAATTTCTGTCCCAGTTTACTGTCTTGCTTATCTTTTCATTGTAACTGAGCAGATTGCAGAATTTTTGAGATCTTCTCAAAAATTCTGTCCCAGTCACAGATCTCGAAATATATTTAGTTTGACTTGCTGAAGAGGAAACTTCTTCTGGAGAATTTTGAGTCCCTCTCAACATTTGTTCCAGTTTCTATTGTAAAGGGGAATAGAAATTTTACGAGACACATGACCGAACCCTTGTGGCGCCTACGTATCCCGTTGACGCAGGAATCAGGTCAAACGTAGTTCCCCTTAAAGGTTAACAAGAATAAAATTTACAAAGAAACCGACCGAGGCCGACAAAAGCCGCCTACGTATCTCATTCTTGATAATTCAGGTCAAACGTAGTTCAGACCGTAGAATTTTGGTTTTTTGTTTTGACTCGTTAAAGAAGTCCAACCTCGAATGAATTCTTGAGATCCTCTCAAAAATTCTGTCCCAGTTTCCACTATGAAGAGAAATGGAAATCTTACTGGGTATATGACCGAGCCGTTGTGGCGCCTACGTATCACATTGGAGCAGGAATCAGGTCAAACGTAGTTCAGATACAGGAGGGATAAGAGTTTAAGCGAAACAAATACAAGCAAACAGAATGCTTACAAGTAAATAACATAAATGCAAAATGAAGCTTCACACATAATATCTCTTGACAACATCTGAGTTGATAGGTTTGGGCCATACAGTTCCATCCATCTCTGACAGGACCAAAGCACCTCCAGATAGTACTTTACGAACCATGTAAGGACCCTGCCAATTTGGCGCAAACTTTCCTTTATACTCGTCTTGATGAGGAAAAATACGCTTAAGAACCAACTGGCCAACTTTAAAATTTTTGGCTCTTACTCTTTTGTGAAAGGCGCGAGTCATTCTCTGTCTATACAACTGGCCAAGGCAGATATCAACCATTCTCTTCTCATCAATCAAAGTTAGTTGATCAATCCGTTTGCTAACCCATTCAGCGTTACTTAATTCAGCTTCTTGGATGATTCTCAGTGACGATATCTCAACTTCAGCAGGTATGACTGCTTCTGTTCCATATACTAGCAAGTATGGAGTAGCGCCAGTCGATGTTCTGACCGTCGTTCGATAACCCAGTAAAGCGAATGGCAGCATTTCATGCCAACCTCGATGTTGTCAATCATTTTCCTCAAGATCTTTTTGATATTCTTGTTGGCAGCCTCTACAACTCCATTTATTTGGGGGCAATAGGCAGTTGAATTTCGATGAGTGATCTTGAATATCTCACATATCTCTCTCATTAAGTGACTATTGAGATTTGCACCGTTATCAGTAATGATGGACTCTGGCACTCCAAATCTGCATATCAGATTGTTGCGGAGAAAATCAGCCACCACTTTCTTGGTTACCGACTTGTAAGAAACTGCTTCTACCCACTTGGTGAAATAATCAATAGCAACCAAGATGAATCTTTGTCCATTAGAAGCGGTTGGCTCTATAGGACCAATGACATACATTCCCCAAGCTACAAATAGCCAACGCGAGGTCATAGCATTAATCTCGTGAGGTGGCACTCGTATCAAATCACCGTGCACTTGACATCTGTGACATTTTTGCACGAATTTACAATAGTTATTCTTCATAGTCATCCAGAAATACCCGACTCGTAGGATCTTTCTTGCCAAAGTGAGCCCATTCATATGTGTACCACAAATTCCGGCATGTATCTGTTCAATAAGCCTCATAGCTTCAACAACATCCACACATCTTAGAAGACCCAAATCTGAAGTTCTCCGATATAGGACTTCTCCACTTAGGAAGAAATTGAGAGCCATACGGCGTATCGACTTCTTTTGATTGGTCGTAGCGTCTTCAGGATAAGTCCCGGACTCCAAATACCTCTTTATGTCAAAATACCAAGGCAAGCCATCTGGTTTTGATTCAACATGTGAACAATGGACTAGATGTTGTTTCAGCTCTATATCCAGTGGGTCGATGTAATCTGTATCCGGATGTTGGTTCTTCACAGCCCATTCACCTTGAACCTGACGAATCAAAAGGTCTGAATCCCCAATGACCAATAACTCGTAAACATTTATGTCGATGGCCATTTTCAAACCAAGAATACAAGCTTCGTATTCGGCCATATTGTTAGTGCAATTAAATCGGAGCTTAGCTGCTATGGGATAGTGTTGACCAGATTCTGACACTAAGACTGCTCCAATACCTTTACCTTGATGATTTGCCGCTCCGTCAAAGAATAATCTCCAACCCGGGTATGCTTCAGAAATGTCTTCACCCACAAATGATACTTCTTCATCGTGAAAATAAGTCTTGAGTGGTTCGTATTCATCATCAACAGGATTTTCTGCAAGATGATCTGCCAAAGCTTGGGCCTTTATTGCCTTCTGAGTCACGTACACGATATCAAACTCACTCAACAACACTTTCCACTTAGCTAATTTCCCGGTCGACATCACTTTCTGGAAAATGTACTTCAATGGATCCATTCTGGAAATGAGATATGTAGTATACGAAGACAAATAGTGTCTCAGTTTCTGGGCAAGCCACGTCAGAGCACAGCATGTTCTCTCCAACAAAGTGTAACGAGATTCATACGGAGTAAACTTCTTGCTTATATAGTTAATAGCCTTTTCCTTCTTTCCTGTCTCATCGTGTTGGCCAAGTACACATCCGAAGGCACTATCTGAAATAGACAAATACAGCAACAAAGGACTCCCTTCCCGCGGAGGAACCAATACCGGTGGGTTAGACAAGTAGCTCTTGATATCATCAAAAGAGTTTGGCACTCCTCATTCCATTTAGTCGGGGCGTCTGTCTTCAGCAACTTGAAAATGGGCTCACACACCACTGCTGATTGTGCTATAAACCGGCTAATATAGTTTAACCTCCCTAAGAAACTCATCACTTCTTTTCTCATTTTCGGCGGAGGTAACTCTTGAATTGCTTTAATCTTGGAGGGGTCAAGCTCAATACCCCTTATGCTGAATACAAATCCCAACAACTTCCCAGTTGGGACTCCAAAAGCGCATTTGGCGGGATTAAGTTGTACCGACGCAAACGTTCAAAGAATTTTCTCAGGTGTGCCAAATAATCTGAACTCTCACGGGATTTAATTATGACATCGTCCACGTACACTTCAATCTCTTTATGAATCATGTCGTGGAAAATAGTTGTCATGGCTCTCATGTAAGTGGCCCCGGCGTTCTTAAGGCCGAACGACATCACCCTATAGTGATATACACCCCAAGGTGTAATGAAAGCCATTTTTCCGCGTCTTTCTCATCCATCAAAATCTGGTGATAGCCTGCGTAACAATCCACAAACGACTGCATCTCATGTTTGGCGCAGTTGTCAATCAAAATATGGATATTTGGCAATGGAAAATTATCCTTCGGACTAGCCTTGTTGAGATCTCTATAATCAACACAAATCCTGATTTTCCCGTCCTTTTTGGCGACCGGAACGACGTTGGCCAACCAGGTTGGATATTGTGTTACTTCCACCAATCGAGACTCTATTTGCTTAGTGATTTCTTCCTTAATCTTCAAACTCAGTTCAGTCTTGAATTTTCGAGTCTTTTGCTTTACCGGCTCGAACCCTGGGTTAATAGGTAGTTTATGAGATACGACATCGCTACTCAACCCCTGCATATCACCGACTTCCCAAACAAACACATCACTGTATTCGGCAAGTAAATGAACCAGGCTCTCTTTTTGAGTTTCGTTCAGGTGGGTGCTGATGTTAACCTCTTTGACACATTCCGAACCTCCCAAATTCACCTCTTCCGTCTCCTCTAGATTTGGTTTATGCTGATTCTCGAATTGCCAAAATTCCTCGGTGACAAAATCTGGTTCCCCACTTTCTTCTTCATAGTCGTCAACCTTGTCGTCATTCGTCTCATTTTGTTCAGTTAGCTCATGACATTGGGAGGTCTGTAACTTATGTTACTGAAATCATAAATAGACAAAATTAGGAAAGTAAAGTATGACAAACAACTAAATAAGTAAAGTCAAAATAAAGACATGGGGCCATGACATGGGGCCATGTTGCCTTTCAAACGTCACAACAAAAATTCAAAAACTCGAACAATTAAGAAAAATGCAGAAATGGTGGGTCTCGGGTCTCCTCCAGACAACCACCGATTTTGGTGTGCATAAAATAACTCCTTTCTACCGAAGAGTTCGGGACATCAAGATCGGCGTGGAAGTCCAGTTTTGCAGCACCTCCCCTGGTTCAGTATCACGAATAGCAGCTGACTCAACCTACTCCTCGAGAATATCATTGATCTCCTTGAAGAGGTCACAGATTCCTTCCCCAAAGTCTTCAAGCTCGGCACACTTCCGGATTGGAAAGGATTGATACAGAAGCGGGATCGGCTTAGCCAACTCTTGATCCTTTTTCTTCTTCATCTTTATGTTGTCATCTGTGGGGATGTACCCCAAACCATATTTGGATCCTTTAACAGGGACCGGAATATGCTCAATAATTCCTTGAGAATCTCTTCCCAATCCGAAACTTGGCTCGAACCCATTCTGGAGCATCATCGTGGCTATCATTTTGTATATGGCTGGCATGGGGTTCTGTGGGGACAAATCCTCATTGGTGGCATTCACCAGCTCCACCGTGTAAAAGTCTGCACATTGCGGCATCTCATCAATGACCGACACCTGCTTTCCCGAGCGACCTCCCTCGCCGTAAATCACTAACTCTTCATTTTTCCATACAAGCTTCATCATTTGATGGAGAGTAGAGGGGACGACTCCAGCCATGTGGATAAACGGCCTTCCTAAAAGAAGGTTGTAGCTAGTGTCTATGTCCAATACTTGGAATTGCGTACTGAGCTCCGCGGGGCCCATTTGAAGGATCAAAGTCACTGCCCCTAATGTGTCTCTTTGCATTCCATCAAACACTCTTACATTAACCTGGTTTTGATCCAGATTCCCAAGGTCAAAATTTAGTTGCCTCAATGTCGACAATGGGCAGATATTCAAACCGGATCCATCATCTATCAAAACACAGTTGACAACTTTTCCACGACATATCACGGTAATGTGCAGCGCTTTGTTATGGGATCTTCCTTCGGCTGGCAACTCATCGTCACAAAAGCCGATCCGGTGCCCCCGAATGACTTGATGAATTATGGCATCCATGTTATCACTACTTGTACCTGAGGGTACGTATGTATCATCAAGAGCTTTCATTAAGGCTGCCTGTGGGACTGAGAGCTTATCAGCAGGGCCCACACGGAAATCTGAGCCGGAGTCTTCTCTATATGTTTGACGATAGAATAGTCCTTCGGTTGCATCCTTCTCCAGAACTCATCTGCTTCCCCCTCTCTTATCGGCCTCTTAGTATGGTCCTTCTTCTGTCCTCCGAGAGCAAGCTCATCAGGAGTGTAGCACCTTTCGGACCTGGTCATGCCTTGGGCCATGGCAGTTTCAATTACAAATTTAGGCTTGACGAGAGTTTCCGAACGCACCAAGGCAACAACCTTTGCAGGTGTCAGAATAACAAACTCTCTCTTTTCCTTGATGCTTAAAGAAGCGACAGCCCTTTCCAAGTCCTCATGCACAATAGGAGTAATCATCTTTGTTTCACACCCGTCTTCATCCGTTTAAATCATATTAATGTTGCCACCTCCATAATCCGGCAAAGGATTTGTATTGACGTTTGGCGCCGCCGGCTGAAGAGAAATTACCTCTTGATCGATCAGGTCTTGGATTTTGTTCTTAAGGTTGATGCAATCTTCCGTGTTATGTCCAACACTGTTGGAATGATAAGAACATCTTTGGTCTGGCTTGTAGAACTTTGAGTTGACATCCATGGGCTTGGGATCCACATGGTGGATGTACCCAGCTGCGGCTAGTCTCTCAAATAGTTTGGTCCGGCTTTCAGCAAGTGTGGTAAAGTTCTTTGAAGCCCTTTTTTCAAATCTCAGACGGGAAGGATCATAACTGCTTTGCTGAGGGGGAGGCACCTGCTGATAATTTTGGGTATTCGGACGAGGAGCTTGACTTCGAGGATAAGGGTTTGTCTGGTAATTTGGCATTGGAGCTTGGTAATTCAGGAGGGGTTCTGATATAATGGAGCTTGGAGTTGATAAGTGGGCGGAGGTGCTTGGTAGCTCGACTGTACATTGGAACAGTTGGGAGCAATATTCTGATAAGGGTAATTTGGGTATATGGGAGAAAATTTTTGGAGATTTGGGGGTGGACCTTGGTACAACGAAATTTGAGCATTTGGATAGGTGGGGGCAGTATTATGGTTATTAGGATGATTGGATTGTGGGTAGTAGGATCGAGAGGGCCTGGAACGATCTTGGGAATGTGACGGGTTTCTAGGGGTTTTTCCTCCCCCATACGAGACAACGGCAACTTCATCTCTTATCTCCCTTATCAATCCTGAAAACCCAGGTGACGCGGATACACGGGCTATCTTCCCCGATTTCAAACCATCTTCGATAGTCTTACCAACTTTGACTATCTCGGCGAATTTAGCTCCGACTAGCAACATGATTCGGTCATAGTACTCTGGCTCCTGTACCCGCACAAACACTTCCACAATCTCTTTCTAGGTCATGGGCGGCCTTACCCTCACTGCTTCTTTCCTCCACCTATAGGCAAATTCCCTATAGCTTTCAGTTGGTTTCTGTTTTATCTTCTCTAGAGAATACCGATCGGGAACTATTTCAACATTGTATGCGAATCGATCAATGAAGTCTTTAGCCAATGCATTCAAACTGGGCCACTGCCTGGTTTCGTGTGAAGTAAACCACTCGAGGGCACATAGACTTTGGCTGAAAAGCCGCATCAACAAGGCCTCATCCCTGCCAACTCCCATGAGCTGGTCACAATATGCTCTCAGATGCGCCATGGAATTGCCTACTCTTCCGAAGGTGTCAAACTTCGGAATTTTAAACCCTTCGGGAAGGTTCAAATCTGGGTGGATACACAATTCTGCTTAACTGAGTCTGACGACGTCTGGGATGCACTGTAGTTCTTTCATAGCCTTTTTGATTTCCTCCTTTATATCGATCTTCACTTCTTCTTTCGCCTTCCATTCTCTTTCCTATTCTTCATAGTGATCCAACTCAGAACCGTGCACCTCGTGCTCGGCAGGAACAGAAACTTGGAAGGTGGCTCTTTTTGGGAGGGGTGGAGCTACAGAGGGATTTGGAACGTTTTGGGCGGTCTGGTAGTTTTGTGGGTAGGCATGAGGATTGGTGTTATGATTTAAATGGTGATGAGGTATTTGGGGATTGAAGGCAGTTTGAGTTTGGTTTTGATTTTGTGGCGGTGGGGCAGTTTGAGTATTCTGAGGATGGGGTGGCATTTGAGAGCGGTTATTTGGAAGAGGTGAAGGAGTTTGGTAAGATACAGAAGCGTATTGGGGGTTTTGGGTTGTCAGATCTATCACAGACGGATTATGCACAGGCGTAGAAGGCTGGTTCTGGATTGGATCCATGTTTGATGAAGGGAAGTAGACCGGAGGTCTTGCATCGGCAATATTAGTACCAAATCCAGGTGGAGGCGCATCCTGTCTCTGTTGCATTTCAAATTTCATTTCAACAATCTGTTGCATCAGTTGCATGATCAATTCATTTTGTTCCACTACGGTGGGCTGAGCCACCACAACGTCAGCAAGACGCACTTCGTCGTTGTTGTCTCCAATAACTGTCTTTCCTTTGTCTGAATTTGGTCTAGGGAAGGAATCTGTAGGACCTTTCGATCTGGTGAAGTAAGGATGATCTGCCAGCTTTGATCGACACAGACTAGTTAAAAGGTACCTGAGAAGTGAAACAACTGAAAGGCAGATTTGTTAGTGCATATTCGGGGTACAAAATGCATAATATCACTCAAAGAGTAGATAAACACACAAGTTGCTTTGTTTGAGGATATCTTTAACCCACGAATGAGAACGGGAATACATTTTTTTTCTTAACAAGCGGGAATTTGCTTGTGATTTTTTTTTATGAGAAACGTAAGACTCGAAAACTTTGGTCGGATATCCTGCAAAAGTGGCTTCTGTATATTTTGGCGATTTCTGGGCAGGAGTGAGTTAATGATATCCTCACTCATTGCAATCATAACACATAATCAATTGAACACATATATATTGCGTCCTAAATATGCATGTGACCCTTTTGTGCCAAGGTAGGCCTAGCGATCTGAAGGATATATTGCACCATTTAAACAAATGATTGTACCCCCGAAATAAATTTCTCTAAATATCCTAGCGTTCATTGCATAATAAAAATCAAACGGATATATTTTAGGAAAGGGATGTAATGCAAAAACATATATAAAAACAATCCCACGCAGGGGAGTTAAAAGGTTAATGATTCAGCTCCTCTTCTGGCCTTCTCTACTTCTTCGCGGATAATGCACTTGCTGGGGAACACGTACGGCTCAGCGAACACAGCTTTGGAAGATGTTGGTACAGTTCGTAAAGTGTTCATCTGCTCATCCAGAATAGTGTCCAAATGCATCAGACAAGCCCTTGTGTCAGCTAATTCCTGTGACATCACAGCCAAAACCCTCTGGCTTTCTAACTCTCGAAGCTGGTATTCTTGCTCCTTTTGTTGAAATTCCTGCTCTCTCTTATGAAATTCTTGCTCCCTTCGGTCCCACTCTTGCTGAAAATGGTATGCATGAATCTGAAGCCTTGTCAGTACGTCTTCGATTTTTCGACCCATACGTGGTGTTGGATTCACTACGCCACGCAGATCATCGTGCAACCATGTCTTGTATAAATCGACATACCCAGCTCCATACCTATTCTCGGTCACCTCCCACTTCATGTTGACACGCCCGGCCCATTCCTGGAGGATGATCTTGGCGAAAGGTATTTTGTCCTTCTCGTTGTAATCGACAATGAAAGAGCTGACATCCCCTTGGATGGGTATGACTTGGACTTTACCAAATTGTTGCATCACTCTCGTTGGGTTGTAGGGACGTAGTCCTCTGATGCCAGGAAGGACTAAAAGTGAAAGTTTGGCCCCTTGTGCTGCTATCATCTCGGACTTGAAACTTGGCAACAACCACTGTATGTCTCCTTCTTTCAAATCATAAAACACCTTTGCCCACGCATCCCTGGTGGTATGAATTGGAAATCTACGGACACTTAAGTAGAACTCGTAATTATCGAGAGGACTTGTTTGACTTGGTTTGGCTAACTCCTGTGGCTGGGGGTCATCTCTTTTACATAAATGTTCAGTCAACCACCATTGGAATAGAATGTTGCAACCTTGGAAAAATGGGAACCCATTTTTACACAGACTTAAGGATCGGTAAATGTCGGCCAAAATGACTGGGGCCAAGCAGTACTTCTTTTCTTCTGATTTTCTACCGATTCCTCTGAATATGGCGTTCGCCACCATCACTACCCGTGTGTCGATTTCTTTTCCTTGATCTTTAGGGAACACCATAGTTCCTAAAAGGCATGCGGAGAAAGCAATAGCCTGAGTTTGCCTCCAGGTACTGTAATCGTGGAATTCGTTCGGGAATAGTTTGAAATAATTGTCGTGTCCCCATCTCTAAAAAAATCTCATTAGTGGAATGTCGTGGGTCTCTAACCAATTTGCATTCACTAGGAACAATATGTCTTTCAATTCATTACTAGTTGGCTTATCTGGCAGGAGAATATGATGATTCGGACATTTTTTCCTTTTGCCACATGTCCTAATTGAGTCAAGGCAATCTTTGATTTCCTCTAGTGTGGGTGTTATTTCGACATCTCCAAATCGAAAGACCATCTTCTCGTCGTCCCAGAATCGAGTGATGACCTCGATAAACGTGGGCCATACCTTGAAGTTCATTATTGAAGGTAGGTGACCCAAGTAAATCGAGATTTCTCTCTTGTGACACTCTTTGAGGTTGTCCCACCATACTCGAAGAATATCGGGCGCCTGGGTGACCATGTTGAAATGGAGGAACTAACTCGACATCTACAAAAACATACAACCAGTTAATTTTTAACCCCCTGATACAACAATCAGTTAAACACACAATACATCCTTCAGAACACACAAGTATGATCGTCCTATCGAGTCGTAGGCTCTTTGGACTCAAAGTGGTCTTTCGAATGGGCCCAACACGCCTTGGGTGTTAGGTCGTCTTAGGCCAATGCGCTATGTTTCGGGATTGAGTTTCGCTCTATCTTAGTTTGACTAAGAGTGGGTTGTATTTAAAGTGGAATGGGTAACCCAAACGGACTACTTGGGCTGGGACAATTAACGATCGTTGACTATCAAGTAGTCAACTACACTCGTCAGGGTGTCCCGAGAAAATTTTGGTTAAAGAACGACTGCGAACTCGCATAATTATCCTTTTAGTGGAAATAAAATAAATGTCGTTTGACGGAATTATGATATGCTATGAATTCAATGACAATATATGAAAAAATTAAACAATTTCGCACAAACAACCAATAAAACAAGTGTCAAACAATCAAATCTTGTGGTTAAAACTTAATTAATCCCAGCGGAGTCACCATTTCTGTTTTACTTTAAAAATACTATTATTATGTTTAAAAATGGGAGAAATTGACTATGTTTCGAAAAATCAATTAATCTTATTATTTAAGAAAAAATAACTTTTCAAATTACGGAGTCGCCATTTGATTTTTGATAAAATCAAGAAAAAAATTCAAAAGATTTAAAAACAGATTAAAAATCGATTGAAAAATGTTCGAAATTCAATGTACATCCCGAGAAGGTATTATGCCCTCGGGATGCCCGCTAACTCGCGGTTGACCGGCGATTTGACTGACTGACTTTTTAAAATTTAACTTTTTGCTTAAATAAAGAGAAAATTTATTTTAATATTTTTTATTTCAATTTTTTTTTATTATTTTATTTCTAAAGGGAGATATTTAGAGGGAATTAATTTAAGGAAAACTAAATGGTGATAAAAGTAAATAAAATAAAATAAGTAAATGAAATAGTAAAGTTTAAAATAATGAAAAATGGCTACCCTTTAGGAGATTATTAAAATTCTACCAAAAATTAATTAACTCAAACAAATAATAAAAAAAACATTTGAACTTGGGCTTGATTGCCCAAATTCTTTCAACTGGGCTTTGACCCCACCTGTCTCCTAACTAAATCATTTAAATTGGGCCTTTTTTAACCATTTAAAAATCCTGCAAAACAAACATTGACCTTTGGGCCTGTTAAAAAAAATTGCTGAAAATGGCCCTGGCCCATTTCCTGAAAAAGAGCCATTGTATACGAATATGTATACTGTTGCATATAGTATATATCCGATCCATTTTCTGGACTTTTGAGCCCTGTATTTGTTCGAATACAAGTTCTTATGATTCACCCTGTATTTCCCATATTATTTCTGCGATATTTGTACCTGTATCATTTTTAAACTTGTTTAACAATCGTATATCGCTGCCCAAAAATGTATACCAATGTATACGGGCTGTACCCTATGTACGTATTCATTGCCTAGTCCTGTATTTTATTTAAAATTGACGTCCCTGTACGTTAACCTGCAATTCACATTTTTTACACATATTTATAGTATAACGTCTATGTATATCAGTTTATACAAGTTGTATATCATCCTAGTTTTTAACTATCAAAAGTTGGAATTCCCTTTTAAGCAGTGTGTTTTCACTGCCATCAACCCAGATTTCAATTTTTGCTTTTTGTACGCCTTTCAATCTGTATATCAGTGTATAACAAATGTATACAATATGTATATTGCTGCTCAAATCTGCAAATTTAATTTTCCAGCAACACATTTGCTAATTCTTTCGACCTGTAAACCTGTTTGAAGGGGTCTACGACTCGAGGAGGATGTTTTGAGCCTTCATGTCTCAGCGAAAAATGCGAGAACGGAATCCAAAGTGGACTCGAATCGATGTCACACAAGAAAACAAAACAAAAAAAATTAGCAAATTCATCTAAAAAAGGGAGAAAAAAAGAAAGAAAAAAAATTTCACCTCCCTCGGTGCAACGAGCTGGAGATGAAACGAGCAGGGGAGGCAGCGAACACCCAAGCTTGACGTTAAATTCGGACACCTACGTATATCTTATATGTGTGTATTTTATACTATCAATATTTTCACACACCAAATTTTCTAAAAAAAAAAAGGATATTCCTCTTTTTTCCTTCTCTCTCCTCTTCTCCTCTCTTCCTCTCTTTTCTTCTCTTTTTCTTTCTCCCCCTTCCTTTTTTCTTTTTCTTCTCTTCCTTTTTTTCTTTTTCTTCTCTTCTTTCTATGAAGATGATGAGGATATTTAAAAGCCAAAATTATGGCCAAAAGAGGGGGAAACTTGTTTAAAATTTGAATTTTGAATTTTGAATTTTAAAAGGGGTAAGGTTGGAGGGAGAGAGGAAAAAAGAAAATTGGGTTGGGAATTAATTAAAACGGAATGGGCCATGTAATTGGGCTTGGGCGTCTGAAAATAAAAGTGGGATGGACTGCTGAAATTTTAGGATTTGGGTTTGGGAAAAATTGTTGGGTTGGAAAGGGAATAGAGAGGAATGGGCTGGAAGGGAATAAAAGTGGGTCTGGATTTGAAAAAAAAAAGAAATTTTGTAAATGGCACAAAATTGAATTGGAAATTTAAGATGGGTTAATTTAATACATAGCCAAATTGAGTTAGGAGAATAAATCTGGCTAAACCTTAAATAAGACGAATTCGTATTAATTAATTAACGAGCTTCTTATTTAGTAATATAATTATTTAAATTGTAAAAAATAGTGATTCAAAATATAACCATAATTTAAGCTAAATTAGTTAAATAGAATGCTTACTAAAATTTAAAATATTTTGAGAAATAATTGCAAAATATACCAACTATATTATTTTAAATTGTTTGGAAATTTAAGAAGCTCGAGAACAAATTTATACTGGAGGGTCGAAATTGGGTGTCAACACACATAATGATTGGTCATATCCAATGCACATATTCAAATGGGAACCATGCTTCAATTCGATACAGGAGAAATCAAAATCAATTGATTGAATCTCTTTTTGAGCATTGAACCTGAATTTCTTTGCGAAGGAAGCAACATTTTCGTTGGTAAAAACAATTGGAAAACCCTTGCAAGTGGACCTAGCTACTCAAAATAAAACCAGATCAAGTTGTGCAAGGTCAAAGTAAATTTTATTTACTTAGGGAATAAAAAGAATCAGCATTATTGTGAGAATGAAATCAAGGGAAGTAAAGGAACGATGAACACATATCAAATATGACTATATGCCTAAGTAAAACAAGACATGTAAGTTTTAAGGTCATAATGAAAATGAATGTTTTATCATTCATCCGGAATTGTACCCGAAGGAAGAGGCAAAAGTCGAACGACAATTAGATGAACCGAAGGATAAAGGTGAAGAAGGTGGTATAACAAAAGAAATAAAACGAAGGGGAGATGGAGTTTCAATTGTTGATGTAGTAAAAGAGGGGGATGAGTTTAGGAGCAGAAAGAAAAAATTTATATCAAAGGGGGAAGACAACCATATAAGGGAATGATGGAAAAACAATAAATTCCTAAGTCACAACCGAAAGAACAAGGGAAACAACATGTAACAAATTTGGTGTACTTGATAATATGATGGAGGAGTAAGAACCGACTCAGAAGAATGAGGTGACAAGACAAAACATATACAATAAAACACAAATATTTATGGAGCAACAAGGCATTCAAGTAGATGATCAACCTGAAGGAAGAGATGGGGGACATTCAAAGGAATTATATAACAAGGATGCACAAACCTCAATAAATGAGGTCGATAAGAAAGAACTGGTCTATTTAAGGCAAGTGGTCGGACAACACCCCTGAAAAAAGTAACAAAACAGAGTCTGGCGAACGAAGATGAAATGGGTAGTAATGCTGCAGTGCTTAAGCTAAAGCAGGTGCAAAAATAACCTGAGGCAGAGAAATGGATAAGTGAAATAGAAGAGAAGGAAGCTGACACGATAAACATTATGTTAGACAAGAAAAACAATGATAAATTCAAAGGATGATGAAAACATAGATGTTACTGTAGAATATATGAGCAAGAATGGTGATTTATCCCCAAGGCAGATTGATTACCTGAAGTCCAAAAGCAAAAGGAGTGAAAACACATTCAAACTCAATCTCAAATAAATACAATAAGTAATATGAGGTTCTTTTTTACATTAAATTAATGATTACTAAGGCCATTTTTTGGTATATTAGGTCTATAAGAACTCAAAAGTCTTTTGAGCATTTAATAGACCTACATAAAAGACATCATTGTTCTTACATAGCTTTATTAGAACCTTTTCAAAGCCCATATGAGATTGAAGTGTATAGACAAAAATTGGGTCTTGCCAATGCACGAGTGAATATTTCAGCAAAATTCTGAGTATTTTGAGAAGATGATTGGGTGGAGCTAGCTTCATCATACTATGTACAACGGTTAACAATTCGGTTCCAATTAAGAGGACTGAACGAATATTTTAGGTTAACGGTGGTGTATGCAAGGTGTAGTTCTCTAGAACGACTTGAATTATGGAAAGATTTAGAGAACATTGCAATGCTATCTAATAGTCCTTGGTTGGTTGGTGGGGATTTCAATACTGTAGTGGATGATTATCCTAACAAGAGACAGTATATTTTGCTCATTATATTAACGCTTTTTCATTGAATGAACTAAAATTTGTTGGAAGCTGTTACACTTGGTGGAATGAGAGAATAAAAATTGATTGTATATTCAAGATACTTGATATAGTTTTGGCTAATTCATGGAGCTACTCCCTAATAGTGAAGTGCATCATTTAATTAGGCAAGGATATGACCATGCCTCATTACATTAAATTTGTAATGACTCACATGAACAAGCGGTTAAGCCATTTAGGTTCTTGAATTTATGGACCAAGCACAAAGATTTTATGAAGGTGGTGAAGGAAGGCTTGGCGAAAGAGATTACAAGATCTCCTTTATTTATTGATCACTCCAAATTAAAGAAGATTAACAAAATGTTATCATAGTAGAGTAAGAGTACCTTTGGGGTTTTTTTTTCTCAAAAAATCATCATACTGGAGGACTTCGTGAAAGCAAAGAAAGTACAGTTGGATATCTCACCCACTAAAGAAAACAGGTATATCCTTAGTAAGGCGAAGACAAAATTGAAAAGACATCATCATGTAGAAGAAGAATATTTGAGGAAAAAAGTAGGAATTAAATGGTTCAAGGATGGAGATAGGAACACAATTTTTAATTCATATGTCTAAGGCAAGAGAAGGAAGCTACAAGTTTAAGAAATTCAGACAAAATAGGGAGATATAATAAATAATCCTCGGAGTATTGGTTAGGAAACCATTAACGTGCTTCAGGAGAAGTACATCGAGATTTTAGAAGAGTATAAGCTGGTGGTGCTAGATTGCATATCGACATTGATCACTGAAGGAGAGAATGAGGAAATGGAGAAAATGCCAACCAAAAGAAGATGAAGCATATGATTTTCTCACTAAACAGAGACAAATTTAGTGGATAAGATGGATTCTTGGGATACTTATACCAATCATGTAAGGAAACAATTGGAAAAGACATCACAAATATAGTGAAGACATTATTTTATGGGCATGAGTTACCTAGGTATGTGACCCATACTAACCTAGTACTCATTCCTAAGAAAGAAGAGGTCAATATATTCGTAGATAAGACCTATCAGTCTAAGTATATTTACTAACAAGATCATTTTAAGATTGTTGCATGAAAAAATGTTAATGGTGCTGCCGAGAATCATTTCTTTACCCCAATAAGGTTTCGTGAAAGGAGTGAGTATGATGGAGAATGTATTACTCACACAGGAGATAATCACAGATATTAACAGAAGAAACAAGATGAACAATGTAGTGGTGAAGTTGGATATGACAAAGACGTATGATAGGGAGTCCAGAAAATTTCTAGTAAGGGTGTTAAGAAGTTTTGGGTTTGTTGAGAGAATAATAGATATGATTGTTCCACTAATAAGAAATAATTGGTATTCTATGCTAATAAATGGATATATATGGCTTCTTCCGATCATCCAGAGGACTCAAGTAAGGGGATCCACTATCACCCACATTATTCATCATTGTTGCGAAAGTTTTGGCAAGAAATTTGAATAATTTTTTTGATGAACAAAATTTTATAGGCTACGGAATGCCTAAGTGGATCCCTAAGATAAATCATCTTATGCTGACGATATTATATTGTTTTTCTCAAAGCATGGCGATCAATGAAGAAGATGATGCAGGTGCTAAGAGAAAATTAATTGATGTCTAGATATATTATTAATCTAGTAAAAAGCCTATTGTATCTTCATGAGAGCACACTAATAAGGGTGTGCAATCGCATTAAGAAGATTATAGGTATCATACAAGGTTTATTTCCTTTTGTATATGGGCTTCCCTATTTTTATGGTGGGAAGAATAAAAATCACTTTGATGAATTAATCAAGAAGGTGATGAAAAGGTTAAGCCTATGGAGACATAAATTATTGTCATTTGGGGGAAGATATATCTTTATTACACATGTGTTACAATCTTTGTCTGTATTTATGCTCTAGTCCATGAATCCTTATGCCAGTTGGATTAATCAACTACAGAAAATCTTCACAATTTTTTTGGGGCTAATGCTACTAGATCAAGAAACAATAATTGGGTGTCATGGGAGTGTGTTATCCTCGGGAAGAAGGATAAATTGGCCTTAGATTGGATTGAGGTGATTTTTGGTGGTATAGGGACCGTAGAACAAATGAAGAGTTGCAGGATTGGATCGTAAGACTTATTCCATAGTATAAAGCTCTAGTCGAGGTTCAACGCTCAAAAGTGAAAAGCTAGGGTTTTAAGCTTCAAAGTCTTCTCCTTCTCTTTCTTTGCTAGGATTTGATATCAAGGTAAACAAGAACTCACCAATAGATCCCTTTCATCCATTGTGTTCCGAAAGAACTTCAATCTCTAATGTCAATTTCACCTAATCTTCATGGGGTTTCATGTCAATCTTCATGGGTTTAATTTATTATGATTCAATTATTGATTTTATACCTTATTATGCATGATTTGACTTAAATACATGATTTATAATTGACTTCATATAGACCCATGATTATACATTGATTTTTACTTATCAAATATGAAATTATGATTATGAACTTGATAAAAGTTATTTATGCATTTTTTATGAAATGATGACTTGGGACTTAAGGATACTTGTGAATGATTTTTCTCACAATTGAAGGGAAATCATGATTTAGATGCTTAGGAAGGTAAGTGTTTATGAACTACTTTATAAAATCATGATCTTATGACTTAGAATAGTGGTTGATTATTCCCTTTCCTTATAATGTTATGCTTTTGTAATTGTCTTTATCTTTTCATTGGGATTGAACATAACACCAATAGAATTTTGAGTTGGAGGCTCAAAAAGAATAGTCTCTAGTAGCTATCTCTAGTTCCAAACTATGTGCCCCGACAGGTTGTCTTAAATGACTTACTTAGTGAGTTCATATAGCATTCATGATATGATACTAGTTCTTTCACTAGAAGTTAAACTCCCCCTTTTCGGTGTAAGGGTTACACCAGATTAAATGGTATAACTTACATGGTGTATTGTCGGTCAAAACTATTATCCCACAAAAGAACTATGATGTTTTCCTAAAGCTTCCTCTTATGTCTTTATACTAGTGCAATGACCTTGTTTTAATATTTAAGACTTTGATTTAAAAACTTTACAATATAGTTTACTTGGTCATGCATTACACGTTTTAAGCCTCCATGCTATCATATCTACGTTTATGCATACTTCTCCATACTTAGTACATCCATAGCACTACTGTATGCCTGTACCTATATTGTTACGTAATATAGGACCCAACGCTCCTCCACCTGGCCGTACTTAGGTGGATTGATTTCCTTTTCTAGTTGGTGAATCCTCATGGTTTGAGGGTAGACCCATCAAGTCATTTTCTTCATTGTCTTTACTTTCAATTATTGTACGTGATGTATGAGTTACGTCTCAACCCTTTTATATTGTATTAGGGCCTTTTTGTCATGATCGGAGTTGGATTATTTCAGCATTTATGTTTCAGTATTGCACTTTGAGTTTTATATCATTGGGATCTTCTTATTAATCTTAATTTAAGTTGATTACATCATATTTATGTTAAACGACTTGTGTAGGGCCCTCGAGGTGCTATTTTTCATGTCACACCTAGGGGGTACTTTGGGTGGTGACACTTCTCAGTTGATATATTAAATTTAATGCTTTGAAAAAATCTATAAGATATTGAATAATATTTACTAGCAAATGTAAAATCCATAGTAATAATGCATGTATGTTCCTATATTGTTTCGTAATATAGGACACAATGCTCCTTCACCTGGCCCTAACCATACTTAGGTGGATTGATTTCCTTTGCTAGTTGGTAAGTCCTCATGGTTTGAGGGTAGACCTATGAAGTTACTGTCTTCATTGCTTTTACTTTCAATTATTGTATGTGATGTATAACTTACGTCTCAACCACTTTTATAATGTATTAGAGTCTTTTTGTCATGATATGAGTTACATTATTTCAGCATTTATGTTTCAGTCTTGCACTTCGAGTTTTATATCATTGAGATCTTCTTATTTACCTTCACTTAAGTTGATTACATCATGTTTATGTTAAACGGCTTGTGTAAAGGCCCTCTAGGTGCTATTTTCATGTCACACCTAAGGGTAATTGGGGTCGTGACACTTCTCCATTGAGTATATTAAATTTAATGAATTGAAAAAATCTATAAGCTATTGAATAATATTTATTAGCAAGCTAAGATAAACACAAAAAAATAAATTGTCTTTTGATTTTTCAAACTGGACACGTGTTGTTAAACATTTATTTTTTAAATAGTGGACAAGTAAAACTAGACAGAGAGAGTAACTATTAGTTGAATTACCATTTCAGAAATAAAGTTTAATCATCTATCAATAAGATTTTTCAAATTTCATATATGGAGTACAATGTTTTTAAATGTTTTCGGGGCGAGTCTCGAGGCGGGGCGTATAAAAAGCGTTCTGGGGTGCAAATAGAAGGTGTAGATCCATAAGGTGCAAGTCCTTGAACTTGGGCTGCAAGTTTCGAGCATAAAAACGTAAGTCGTAGACGTAATGCCTGAGCGTTATTTATTTATTTAAAAAATAACCACTTTTACTCTAAATCATATTTTTTTAATTATTGGTATAATGATATTGATATTGTATGTTATATATTTTTTTTTAAGTTTTAGTGATTTCTTTTTTAAAATCTACATATAATATAAAGTTAGGTAAAAGAAAAGTGATGTGTCACCTCTCTTTGGCCCGGGATTCTACTAATCCTTTTCTCTCTTTTTGCCTATTTTTTCTATTTTTTAAACATAATTGTACAAAAATGAATGTGTCAATTACTACTCCATTTGTTCATATTCTTAAATATAAAAACGTAATTGTCTTTATTTCCATGACTCTCCTTGCTTTTGATAATTATAACTCCTAATTCATACTAATTGTCATGTTCATAATAACTCGTAATTGTCATGTTCAAAATAAATGATCAAATTTATAGTAGAGCAAGAGTTTAACGGAAGCCTGCTCATCTTTTTGGCCAAGAATCTCATTATTTTTACACTATAAAATAGTATTTTATAGCTTATATATTGCTTATCATTTTATTTTTTAAACTTTAAATTAAATTTGATTATTTTATTGCAGGTGTTTTTTCTTCGTTGAATGGAAAAAATTCATCTTCTTCATGATATTTGACAAACTGATCAAATTTTAATCAAGCAGTTGAATGAGTAAAATCTAAACAGGCTCCTACAAGATTATTGACGAAAAGGTATAATTAATTTTCTTTTTTTATTTACATGTAGTTTTTGTGTAAGAACTTCAAAAAAAATTCAAGTATTGCAATTTTTTTTTTTTAATCAAAAGCTCATCGTGAAATTGCTAAAAAGTCGTTTTTTAATTTTCTATAGTGTAAAACTTAATGGTCTTTATTTTCATTACTCGAGTAACATCTTATTAGATAACCTCTAAAATAAGTTGTAGCAATGTTCATGTTGGTATTATATATTGTAGTCCTATAAATAGAGATATTGTAATACTTTGTTGAAATGAACACCTTAGCATTTTAAGTTTTCATGTTTTCCATACTTTTTATGTTGATGCTTTGATTTGACTTGAAAGAAGAAGATGAAGGCTATTGAATGATGATTGTGCCTTGAGAAATTGACTAGAGCTCGAAAGATTGGTATTGATTTCATATATTTTTAAATGGTTAAATGATTAAGTAATCCAAATAATGTTGTATTATTTATCTATTTCATTATTTATTTATTTTAGTTCTCTCATGATTTCTCTTTATTTTGTATTTTTTATATAAAGTTTTAATCGTCATAAATTTATAATTTATCTTGGTTCAAAATAGTATCTAATGACTTTGTTGAATATATATAAAAATAGAAGTTATTCTGTGCATATAAGAATACAAAAATATTTTTGTGGGAGTTTCTCTAACCGACAATCATCACTTAAGAGCTATTGTGATGATATATCATTTTGCCTTACGCTGCCAGGGTTGTCCCATACCTTGCGGGGGTATAGAACCTGACTACTAAATGGATCCACTAGTTTATGCTAAAAAGTACTAATGAATCATCTAAAAAGTATGACCCTTTTCAACCCATGATGACTACATGATTTATGAGGATTGATAGTTGTCTGAACTCTCCCCATATCGGTGCTCAATACTACACCCAAAAAAATACTAGCTCATATATTTAAAAACATAACTTCTTTCTATGGTTTGAAATAATTTCTCAAAACTTATATCAAATGCTCTCTTGGAAATCAAAGTTCCCTCTCTTGCTTAATTGTGAAAACATTTGTTCTTTACTGAAAACTAGCTCATAGCCTCTATTGGAAATCAGTGTTTTTCTTTCTTGTTTAAATGTGAAAACATTTACTCTTTGGAATGAATATTGAAGAAATGAACTTCAATCTTTACTCTTTACTCAACTTAAGTCTTAAAAAAAAATTGAAGCATTTATAAAATACTTTTGGAAAACTCTATGAACTTCTCTTAACTTGACCCTTAACTTTCCCTGAATTTAATTATGAATTCAAGGCTCATGATCTCATGTTATGGATGATTTCATATTGTTTAGACGTATCTTAGAATGTAGAAATCAACTAGAAGACATAGGTCCATATCAAGGGAACTCTTACGGAAAGAAGTGGGAAAGGGTAGAAAAGCTAATGTCTAGCGCCAAAGGCAAAACTACAGAACTAGGGATGGGGCACACTGGCTGGCGCGGCGCCTCAGATCCCAAACTACAGAAAATTTGTTGGGGTGCTCTGGCTAGCGCGGCGCCCCACCCCTTTTCTCCAAAATTCTTCAATTTTCTTGCTCGTACTCTAAACCCTCTAGATTCGACTGGTTCTTTCTCTTAACACTTAGATTCGACTACAAAACAAAAATATACTCAAAACAATATCTAATTTCATGAATCTAACTCAAGAAACTTCTCAACAATTTCAACAATCAAGAACCCAATAGAAACTTCAACACAATTCATCAAGAACTTATTTTCTATACTTTCAAGAACATAATTTCGCTGAATAAATCATGGTTGATACGTGGGTGAACTAACCAAATGCTATGTGATATCACATATCTCATAGGGATCAACCATGGCGAAATCCATAAGCAAATCTTCAAGAACGCGACAATTCTGATCTTCTTTTCTCTTCTGTCAAAACACTAACTTATTTTATGAAGTGTAAACTGAATCGAATCAATTGAAACCCTAAAGTAATTACCAAAAATGAATTTAATTAATTGGGTAGTGAATAGACTGTAATACGCTTCGAAAATCCGATTTTGACTTTTCTTATCTAAATAGCCCAACTTCAAATAGGCATATTTCCCTTGAACAAACTCAAAATTGATCAAACTCAGTGACATTAGAAAGATAATTTGAAGATATTTTCTACGGTATTTTGTAGGCCACCTAACTCATCCTGATTTAGAAGTTATGGTTGTTTGAAGTTGAACAAAACCTTATATATAATTAGCTTAACATTGTCAAACTTTCCAAATTTGATTATTTCCAAAAACAGTTTCTTTCTAATTCTAAGTCTTTCTAGTAGTGGAGGTGTTACACATGCCTTGCCTTTTAAAAAACTGAAAGAGTATTTAGGACGAGACTAATTATGAACAATCTAGGATTTCAATTTTGACTTATAGATAATTGATTTTTTTCTTAGATTTCTAATTGGACACATTGAGTAGGATACACATACCAATGCAAAACAAAAAGGCCCATTAGCTCAGTTGGTTAGAGCGTCGTGCTAATAACGCGAAGGTCGCAGGTTCGAGACCTGCATGGGCCAAAACGTTTTTTCTATTTTTTATCAGATTGTTTTATTTTTATTCTCTTATGTATCAAACTTTCACATCACCTACCGTCCTACATATACCAAGCCAAATAAAGTCAGCAAAAACAAATATTTATTATGGTGTGAATTATATTGATTCATATTATATAATACTTTTTTTTAACAAATTAAAAAGTGTTTTAAAATACAGGGGCGTAAGACGAGATATTTTACTTAGCATGGAATAAGACGTAAGTCATGAGACAGGAGGGGTAAGTCCTAGGAATGTCTAAAATTTTAAATTACAATATAGTAAAATAATGTTATAACCCAAAATTATAAAAATATATTAGGAATCTTTAAAATTTTATAATACAATATAGTAAAATAATGTAATAACACATGATTCTGAAAATACATTAATGGTTTAACATAATTACAAACATGAGAGAAGAATTTTAGAATAGTTTGAATTAAGACGGAAAGTCATCCTTGAGTTTTCACATGGACTAATGGTCCTTCATGTTTGCAATATTAGTAACATTTTGATCCTCTATCAAATTTTTGTCTATTTTTTAACATTGAATTTATCCACAATTTATTACTTCTCAGATGCCAACATGTTCTTAGTTCATCTTCAATAATTTTTCTACCGAATAGAAGAAGGTGTAATTCTTCTCACATTCTCTATATAGAATTATTATTTCTACAAAATATATAAAAAGACGATTGAACATTCAATACATGCAATTATGCACAAAATCAACATTAAAAGAATCGGGAAAAACTCGCGGAAGGACCCAAGATGCACCAATATTGCAAACATGAGGGACTATGAGTGCATTATATGAAAATTCAACGATGATTTTAAGTTTTAACCTAAAGATAAGGAACTACTTTGGGCTTTTTCTCCAAACATGATTAAAGAAATTCATTGAAAATAAACTTCTAACATGATTTACTGGTGTAAATAATGTAATGATAAAATATATTATGAGATGCAAATTGACTCGAATATCTTAACTTTCCAATACTAAGAGAATCATTATTTCTAAAAATATATTACTATACTATATAATTTACCCCCCTAAAATATAATAATCAATAAAACTTATTAGTATTATGTTAAAAACATCACATCACGAAAAATAAAATTACTTTCAAATAGCTAAATAAGAAAGTGTGATAATTTTGAGACATATGACAAACATGAAATCTAATCTGATAACTGAAGAAGTCAAATTTCGATAAATAGAAAATGTTATGTAATATATTATCACCCTCGCAGTGTTACCGGATTGTTAATATGCAATACTACAACTTGTTATTTGAGACCCTCTCAATTTTCTTATTTTTATAATTAAGAAATTATATTAAATAGATATTACTGAATCAAAGATAACCTAATTAAAACATTCTCTTTCGTCTTAGGGTTGAGTGAATTTCTTATGAGTGTGCCTATTGCCACATTAAAAAATACACAAGAAAATCTTTTTTACTATCATAATTAATACTACTAATTGTGTGAGTTCGTTTTAGCTCACAAAGAAGTGAACACAAAGTTTGTGGACTAAAAAATATATGAATAATACTCAGTAATGTAATTTGACACATTTTGTTTTTGTTTTGTTTTGAAATATCATATGCCGTTTAACTTTTGATATAACAATTTTTAGTAAATTTATAAATTATAATACAAAACAAAACAATCAAATCAAACAATAAAAATATTATTAAAAAATAACAAATAGTACAGTCTAGTCAAACATTATATCTACCCTATAATATAATAAAATACTGTACATTAAGAAACAATAGGTAACAATGATCCAAACATAGTGTTAAAGTAATAAACATGGATATTTAAGTGGAAACTTCCTTACTTAAGGAGGAGAAAACCACGACCTGCCATACAAAATTTCTCAATTTACTCCGCTAACTTGTAAAAATATAGACCTTGATAATCACAAAGGACTAAACTCTTCACCCTACAAACTTGTAACAACTCTATTACAAGATCTAGATCAAGTCCCTCCATCAGCTTCCGTAATTTGTTAATTACGAATATTGGAATATAGCAAAACTTCTTAATTCCACCTTTGTCCTCAAATTCAACATGCAAGTGTTTAAACCTAAATGATGACTAACTTCACCTCCTTTCTATTTTGTTTTTAGTAGTAATAGGAATTCTAAATAATCTTATTATTGATTTGATTGCATGTTTAAACATTTTTCAAGTGAGTACATCAAATCTAGTTATGCACACACGTGCATTTAATTGCTCTTGTCTATCACTTGGTCTTTGAATTTGATGCATGTCTGTTCCAGTGGATTATTTAATTATATTTCTTTAACAACCAAAGCAGTGATCTATAATGCAAATTTTAGATCACAATCTGAAGTGTATTATTTGATTCCCATTGAAATTTGGGTTTGAAAATTGCAGTATTGAGGGTCTAACAACCGGCAAAACAACACTAAACTGGCATTTTTTTTTGGGTTTCGAGACATAATATATATTGTTCTATAATTATTAAAAATAATGTATTATCCATTGAATATGGAATGATTATTGCCAACTTGCTAAGATACTTTGTGGGTCTAAAATCTAAATGCCAACTTGCTAAGATACTTTAGACTCATGATAAAATTATGATCTCTAATCATGCTAATGGGACGTACTGTCCTAGAAGGTACGTTTTAATATCTTACACTTATGGATTCAAAAATATTAGTCGAGTATTTTTTATTGAGAAAAGAAACCTTGCACAATTAATATTAGTAGTATGAATCATAAAATAAACCTTTTTCTATCCTACATAAAGAATTTTAGGTGTTGTATTATTGTAATGTGTGTATTTTTGTAACTTCTTGATTTTGTCATAATTATATATTGACATCATATAGGTTACATTGCATTAGTCATTTATACTCCGCTTGGATCATCGTTACCTATTGTTTAATAATGTATTATATTATATTGTACAATATGGTAGATACAATGTTTGACTAGAGTATATTTTTTGCTGTTGTTTAATAACATTTTTATTGTTTGATTTGACTGTATCATACTATATTGTAATTTATAAATTTACTAAAATATCCTGAATTATTCTCGGGTAGGAGGTTAGACTAGCTAGAATTAGCGTAAAAGGTAAAATAATATTATGAAATATTATGTAAGGATATGATTGGAAAGAGAAATTATGTAACAATGTGAACACACCAAATTAGTTATTCCATAAAATGTGGGTTTTGTTGAGTTCGACATTTGGACTGATTTACGAATTTGTTTATATAGGTTTAGTGCCCTCAATTGCTCAATTTGTGTCATGAACTGATGAAAAATCCTTGATTTTCAGGTATATGGATTAAGGAACAAACCAAGGACATGTATAGGCAAAAAAGACAACATAAGCTGAAGAAGAGAGAGAAAAACAAGCCTAACAAGCCAAGAGAACTCGGCGATTCGCCAAGTTACCCATCAATTGCCTAAATTTACAAAACACTGAGTCTGAAACGGGAAGAACTTATGTGGACTACATTCCTTATCGGCGAAGGAAGACCATGTCGCCAAAAGTGTTAATTGAGATCGAGGTGTGAATTCAAATTGGGGAGCTAAAAGACTAAAGGACGCATCGCGGAAATGTTTAGCGACTCCGATCTAGATCACCTAAAATTACAGTGTGTAAACGAGGAAAATGTGAAGAAAGAAGGCGAGAGGAAATGACGATCAACAAGCCGCCAAACGATTGGCGAAACCCGACTTTCCTCACCTACTAGCCCCAAAAAGGCCACACCTTAGATTAGTATAAATTGATTTTTGGAAGATAGAAAAAATATTCCAAAATTGTGATAAACAAAAGAAACAGAGCAAAACATCGCTATTGTTGATTTTGAGTAATTTTAGCAAGATTTTTCAATTGGGTATTGTAACAAAGAAGATATTATTCATTTTAAGACTTTCGAATTTCAAATACCCAGCTATGGAGCATGTGGTAGGTGTCAAATTTCATCATTTTACGATGATTTCCTAAAACCCCAATCTTGGGGGTTTGACAGTGTAACCAATTATTGTGTTTGACTTAATGGGTGTTAGTAATTTTCAACTTATGGTGTTAATTATAAATGGGTCGGAGTTATTACTGTGGTTTAACTCAGATATTGTATGCTTAGTGCAATATACTTCAGGGTTTTATGCTTGCTTGAGAGAGAAGTGTAGGGATAAGGTCGTAGCTTAGCATTCATATCTAGTGAGTCGACGCTTTTAGCTTTAAAAAGTGAAACTCAAGATTCATCCATTGTATCTAGCTCGAGAGAGTAGATTTGAGATTTTGGGCTGGTCTTCTTATGAAATGCATTGACGTTCGAAAGAACCCTATGGAAATAAGGTAATTGTTTGAGAGAAAAGTGTCTTACCTAAAGTCCATCCTACCCATGATGAATTAACGATTTTGGCTAGTGATTCGCACTCGTTAAGTTGAACTTTGCAGTTGCTTAGTCAATCCCCCAAGCATTGTCTCCTTATTTGATTATTCCTTGTTGATTGTTGAAGTGGTTTTGTAGTTTAATAAGTTGCTCGCTTGAAATAGTGACTACGTCTTCGAGTTTGGGTCATAGTTTCCTGAAACTTTTACTCCTTCAACTATAAAAGTCATCGTTATAACTTCATAATCGAATTTAAAATAGAACTACTCCCTGTGGAATCGTCCCCAAATCATTTAGTTGGATTTTATACTGATATACGATCGTTGAACACCTATAATTGGATGAGGTGTGCTTGAAATTTTAAATCAAATAGACCCGCTACTGGGGAGTAGTGTTGTTTAAAGTTCGTTTTATCGAAGTTTAACTTATGAATTTGTTGGTTGTAGTTGAATTGATTCAAATTGTATTGTGTTTGAGTTGGTTGTCCGAGCAGGAGAGAGAATGAGTGAGATAGAGATGAATGGTAGCCAAGCAGGTCACTAAGATGATGCTATATTTGATGTCATGAGCATAATTCTTCATCTCCTTCAAATGAAGGGACTCTATGGAGGGTTACCACATTAGCGCATGAGGAATTTTATATATGTTTGCAGCCCGTTTTTATTCAAGAACGTGTCGCAAGAATCAATCTGGCTTAGTTTATTTCCATTATCTCTGACAGGGGAATCTAGCAAATGGTTGTCACATCCGAGTTTACACCCTAGATGTAACCGGCGTCGTCATACTCTTTGAGGACTATGACTAGCCCTTTAGTCTCATGTCATTACATTCATAAGTTAAAATTTGCGGAAAAATTTAAATTTTTCATTACATCTACTCGGAGGTTTACATAGACCTCTACACACACATAATATAGAAAGGTTACATAGCCTTCTACTTTCATTGTACATACATATATTTAAAATAACAAATAGTCTCAAAGATTGTCTCATTTCATACCATCTAAATGAATCATAACAATTTGGGCATAGCTCTACATCAAAGGTAAAGAATCCACATATATGCTTATACAAGTCATACACAATGAAAGTGGAATGAACATAAAAGTCTTAGAAAACAAAGCAACTTCATTAGCAAGATATCGACATCATCCTCGAAAAGTGAGGACCTACCCACTTTGATGATAGAGAATATCCAAGCCTTCTTCAAGTCGTCTCAAATGAGCCTTCAACGAACGGAACCTAAAATGTTTGGGGAAAAAAAGAAAATGGTGTTAGTACTCCACGTATACTAAGTATGAGACTATATGCATATAAAAGCAAAACATGCCAAAAAGGGACATTTAGTCAAAACATGCCATTTTACCCTTTTTATAGTCTAATGCAAAATCAAGCAAGTCATACCAATCAACCAAACATGCTTACTAACTCAAAGAAGTAATATTTATCCCAACATACTTGAACCCATGATTTGCTACAACTCTATCATTAAGGAATAATATCACAAGCATGGCTAAGAGTCAACTATATCATGATAAGCAAGACAACTACCCATGAATCCTTATCAAGTCAACAAGTGCAATGACCAAGCAAAGCCCCATAACCTTACTCAATCAAGAAGCCTCAACAAGAAACCATAACGAATGTCCAACTTCACATAATATAACATTTAGATATACATTCCATCTTATTTTCACAACATAACCCAACACAGACTTATAACTGAACTAATCAAAATATAGTATTAACAATGTGCAAGTTTATCATGTACATATCATATACCATCATAACATAAACATATATAAGAACATCCTCCAAAGAGTCTCCTCAAGGCAAACTAGTGCAATGCTTAGGTAGATTCCCTGTCACATCTGGGTTTACCCCCTAGACGTAACCGGCGTCGTCATCCTCTTTAAGGACTATGACTAGCCTCTTAGTCTTACATTTTTACATTCATAGGTCGAAAATACGGAAGAATTAAAACTTTCCTTTAACATCTACTTGGAGGTTTACATAGACCTATACATACACATAATATTTATTCGTGTCAATTTACATAGACCCTTCGTATAGGAAGGTTACATAGCCTTCTACTTTTATTGCACATACATATACTTCAAATAGTAAATAGTCTCAAAGATTTTCTCACCTAATACCATCTAAAGGATCATAACAATTTGGGCATAGCCTTACATCAAAAGTAAAGAAACCACATATAGACTTATACAAGTCGTACACAATGAAAGTGGAATGAACATAAAAGTCTTAGAAAAAGCAAAACAACATCATAAGCAAGATATTGGCATCGTTCTCGAAAGGTGAGGACCTATCCACTTGGATGATAGAGTATATCCAAGCCTTCTTCAAGTCGTCTCAAATGAGCCTTCAACGACCGAAAACTAAAATACTTGGGAAAAAAGGAGAAAATGGGGTTAGTACGCCACATGTACTAAGTATGAGACCCACGCACATAGAACACCAAAACATGCTAAAAAGGGGCATTTAGTTAAAACATGCCATTTTACCCTTTTAAAAGTCTCATGCATAGCTAAGCATGTCATACAATTCAACCGACATGCTTACTAACTCAAACAAGTAGAATGTATACCAACATACCTGAACTCATGATCTACTATACCCTATCATTAATAAATAACATCGCAATCATGAATAAGATATAACCATATCATAATAAGCAAGACAATTACTCATGAACCCTCATCAAGTCAATAAGATCAATGACCAAGTAAAGCCCCATAACCTTACTCAATCAAGTATCTTGAACAAGAAACCATAACCAATGCCCAACTTCACATAATCAACCTTTAAGATTGCGTAATTACATACTTTAGTAATATAATCAATTTACATGCTCCAAAGGATAATTATCATCATACAACACTATTCATATTATACATCATCATATTATCTTCATTTACATCATTATCATATCTATACATAATATTAACTTCCTAAAGCTTCCATCAAGGCCAACTTGTGCAAGGCATAAGTAGAGTCCCATACCCCTACCTAAGCTAAGTTAAACCTCTCAAGTCACCTTAGTTAGTTTATACTTCATTACTTCATTTTAGTTTAGGGAACACTTGCCTTAACCGACATAACCACCTGAGCTAAATGTAGAATTCGGTATCATAAAACCCTACACCGATGGAAGGTGGTCTACCGGCAAAGGTAAAACCTAACATAAACATAGCTATCTAGGTGGATCCACTAGCTAGTATCCTATGGTGGAAACATAGTTTATGGAACTTGGGGAAATCATAGAAATATCACTCTACACCCATTGTGGATCATGAGGCTATCCACCCCGTGAGAATCGTAGTGAACCCTACCTTTCTTACTTGGAAAGGTGTCACTTCCTCACATACAAGATCAATCGGTGCTAAATTGGGTCCCTTTATTGAAATTTATTTAGGTCTTTATTAACCATCATAACTTAGTTTAGGTCATCATCATAGCTCATTAAAAATTGCATGAGTATATTCCTTTCATCACAATTCATATAAGTGAGGTTACACATTTCATATCACCGCATAATAGGGCACATTGATAAAAATCATCATTCTTATAACATTTACACCCTAATCAACCTCACAACAAACTAAAGAAATTTCAATTCATTAATCATACCATCCTATCAATCCTAGATAAGGTATACTCCAACACAACATCATGCTTAACCACAATTGACCATAAATTGAAGTAACTATAGAGATTCTAAGACTCACCAAGTCTTCTTAACAATTCATGACCAAGGTCTTACCATCAACCCATAACTCAACCCAATTTAGGGAGTAACACCGTCACACCATGATAAAAAATAAAATAACAAGGTCAATTGCATCTCTATATCACAATTCAACACTAGATCATAGCTTAAGACAAGGTAATTAGGTCAACTTCACAATATACTTCATAACCTAAATCACATCCCAAGAACTAGCATGATAGACATATAATTCATCTTAATTTATCCATAATAACACCATAGGATAGTAATCTAATCAATAACCAAGCCAATTGAATGATCACAATACAATATAGATTAAGATCACAACCTAGGGTTAGGGGTTTAGGATCATGTTCTTCAATTTAGACCAAATCATCAACAATCACCATAATAAAGTTAAAATACATATTAATCTACTCAATATAACCTAACAAAATCATCAACAAATCAATTCATAACTTCAATTTCGTAATTGGATGAGATCCACATGAAAACTTAACTTTTTGAATTCCATTTTGAAGGAACCCTTTGAGGAAAGAGCTCAAAGGTGAATAGATCCCATACCTTAACGTTTGATGATAATTTGATGGTGAATTCGTCCCTTTAGAGCCCCCAAACCATCTCCTTGGTAGTCTTCAATCGTGTGTTCAAGTAGAGAGAGAAAGAAAATAGAAGGAAGAGAGTTTGTATTTGAGAGTTGTAATTAGGTTAATTGGGGTTGGGGCCTTTATATGGGAGTTAAGTTAGTTAATTAGTTTACCCGTAATGCCTAACTAACCCCTAAACCATTTAATTAATTAATTGGATTAACATTTAAAATGTACAGCAACTCAAGATCCCTCACAGACGGAACCCCGCCAATGGGCCGTCTGTGAGTCGACTGATATGCTCAAAATTACTTCTCAAATAAGAAGTAAAACAATCGCATAAAGTAAAGAATCCAACTAATGAGGTTGGGATCATTTTCACGAGAAAAATAGTTCATACTTAACTTCAATCTATCATTACTACTATTTAGTCAATCATTTCCTTGGAAAGAAAAGACAATAAAAGGGTTTTTTTACTTCTAAATGGATGAAAATAATTAGGTAAATCAAAGTAGACAACTAACAGATTCAAATGTTGGAGTTTAATCAGTTAATAAAAGTAACTAGGGTTTACGTGTTCCCCACAGGTTCCTAACTTGATAATTCTAACTATAACAATTCTTTCCTAGTATCTTGCATGCAAAGTGATAAGTTATGTATTTCTAAATCCTTGGTCCGGCATCTAGAAAATTTCACTCCGCACCTTGGTCCGGCTACGTTTGTTGCTATACTAACCCTTACCTTTACCTCATATTAAGCATCGTATTCGATATTTGACTAAGTTATTACCTCGTATCAATCAACACTAGCCTATTAGATAGTATACACTAAATCTATGTTGATAATTTTTTTCCTGTTATCTACCTCCTTGGTTCAGCAAGTAGCATCAAGGTGAGTTCTAACGTTTGACATCCGTTAAAAAGACTTCTAAAAGAAAAATTATCAATACATGCAAGACACTATTCTAGAATTGTTATTTTAGTTAGATTTTACCTCATTATTCACCTATGGTTCCCACAACCCTAGTAATGGAGTTTAGTTACCCATAGTCATAATCACAATATTCAAATATGTAATTTAAGAATTCATGCACTTACTTCAATGAGAAATAATAAAATCTAGAAATTTACTTGATTAATCGACAAAATCACCAACAATCAATTCCAGAGAAAAGTGTAATAAACCAAAGTGTAATAACCAAAAATAATATCCTCACAAAGAATATAACATAAAAGAGTCTAATCACCAAAGAGTCTAACCCCAAAAATGAGGTTTTTTGAACTATTTATAAAAAAAAACTAATTAAAAAAGGACTCTATTTGCTGAAAATCTGTCAAAACGCAGCTGGGTCGACGGACCTCGCGACGGGACGTCGTGGTCACGACGGGCCGTCATGGACTCCGTCGTCCCATACTTATGCAAATTCTTCTGATGCTCTCTTCATTACCCTCGACGGCATGTATGACAGATCGTCACAGGCCAAATGGTCCATCGAAGGTCTTCGTTCCATAACACTTGAACTCTTGGAATTTGGGTACTTGGACTACTTCTCTGATCTTCATGATGAACCAGCAGGATGGACCGTCATGGCTACGACGGTCCGTCACACACTCTGTAACCCCACACTTGGTCAGACTTCCCCATCTTCCTTCAGCAGCTTCACTACAATGCCACTTACGGACCGTCAAGGGCACAACGGACCATCACAAGCTCCGCAGGTGGTACTTTTTTGCATTTCTTGCTCAAAAACCTCCACATTCATCTTTTAGACAGATTTCTTGCAAATAAAGAGAAACTTACATAAAAATTAAGACAAAAAGGCTTTTGGACACACTAAACTTAAGGAAAAAACATTAAAAATACCGTGAAACCATGGTATATCAACACCCTGAACTTATATTCGTTGTTTGTCCTCAAGCGACGCACTATGACTCAATACAAAATCTTTGTACAATAGTATCCATGTTTTCTCTTTTGCAATCATTTGGATATCAATCTCGATCAGTCTCATCATATTTATACAGGCTATCACTATTAGGCTTGAATTATGTGGAATCAGACCATGACACAGACTCACCATGCACTAACACCTATCCTCTTCAATTTCTCACCGAGGTGCTAATATTTTTGGTATTGCAACTAGTGTCCTCACTTCAAAATAATATCCTCATTTTTCACACAATGATTTCAGTTTGAGTATAAGGATTACTTTTCAACACTCACTCTCAAAACAGATTCACAACTCATTCATACATATTGCCATAAGCTTGCCCTTATTTTCACTGCTTTAAGTTCTCTAAACAACTTTTAGGATCACGATAGGACTTTCTTAGCTTGTATCATAGGATCAGAGTCAGGTAGGGTATATTTAGGTGTACTTTAGTGACTTTTTTCCCACCTTGACATATCAGCTAAACATACCGCTTTTCATCATTTTATTTCTCCCAATTTCCCATATTCTTTTACCTTGCTATTTTACCTTATTTCTTTATTTGTGTAAGTGACTCTCTTCTTTTCTTGCTTGTATTTATTGTATTATTTTTATTATTTTTATTTCACTTTTCTTTCAACTGGTTCTTGAGTCACTTTACTTTGTTCTTTCTCTCTCTTTGTTCTTTCAACCCCACTTTCCAGAGCATTCCTCATAATAGCCACACTCAACTCATGGCTTTGCCATGAGTCAAAGTACACAATACCCAAAGTGTGGTCAGGGCCATAAAAAGTGTTGTTTACTGCATTAGCCACCCTCAACTTATGCTTTCGGCATAAGCTGAGGTGCGCATGTCCAAGGAGGGACCAGGGCCACACATTATTCTCAGAAAAGATCAGTTGGGGTGAAAAAGAAAGGTCTAGTTTAAGCTCAAATCATTTGGATCAAAGAAGGAATAATTTCATTTGGTTTTCTTTTATTTAGGCTAAAAATGGGCTATATTGAACAAGGGCCTATGATCCTTTCCTAATTGTCTATTACAACTTACTTTTAGCAGGACTAATCAGGCAAGTTCTAGCTCAGTACAAATAGTGGACTATTCATATCTTCCTCACACTCACTTGACAGCTCATTACTCTACCGGATTATCAGACACCTAGTTCGAATTTTAGACTTAGCGTCATGTAGTGGTGTACCTCTATGTCATGCTTAGAGCCACACATTTATCAATTACTATGCCTAGTCATGCATTATTTTCATTTCATCGGGATATCATTTTATCCATCATGCTTCAGAATTAAACTATGTACACAAGATATAGACATGCCGGTCATACAAAAATAATCAGTCTCTTGGGGAAAAAAGAACACAGGCAAGGAAACCCCAAAAGAGGATAGTGAATTGGGCTACTCAGACTTCACCCTAGCACTCACTTTGCATTTACTCCACCCCCAACAAAAAGACATGCAATTGTCCCCAATGCAAAAAAAATTGAAATACGAGAGTGGTAGGTGAAGCAATCCTGGGGCGCAAAGCGTCGAATATCAGCAAGCTGGTGGGTCCGGTGCCCCAGAACCCACTACTTCTGTAATATGGACACCCTTAGTAGTGTCCTCAGTATCAATAACACTATCAGCAGTGCCTCCCGCTATCTCTTCATTTCTGGAGCTAGATGCCCCAGCAGCTGACTCTGCGGCCCTCATGCGACGCGCCTCCTCATCAGCAAGCGAGGCTCTCCTCGCAGCCTCCATCTCACGACGCTCCTTCTTCCGTAGTCTAGCCTCATCCTCCTCTCGACCCCTACGCCTCTTGGCATGCTCTCGAGAGGGAGGTGGTGGAATCTCAGAAGTGGCGTATAAGGTCGCCATCACTGTGTCCTCAGCAGGATCTGTAGAAGGGGCCTCAGACTCGGGCACCCTAGCCTCTAAGATCATATAGATGTCTGCACGAAGACTCTCGAACGCAGCCTGAAGGGTCGACACATCCACCTGAGGGGATGGACGGGCTAGCACCCGCAACTCAAAAGCGTCCAAGCGCTGATGAACCTCAATGATCTTCTGCTCTGTGTGTTGGACCATTCTCCTCTCCAAGCGCTCTTCTGCCTCACCAATAGACCTCTGCATCCAAGGCTGGATGTGATGCAGAAGTGTAGCCATATGTGTCTCTAATTTCTAGACCCTAGCAAGCGGGACCAGAGCAGGGAAATGAGCCGAGCGAGAGAAGCTCGGGGCAGTGCTACTACCCGGGATAGACTCGACCAGGGTAGTGTCAGTGGAAGCAGCCTGTGTAGCCCTGCAAGCCTGTGCTACCATATCAGCCAGATTGTCACCAAGTGGAGAAAACTCTGGACGGAGACCCCTGCGTGGAGCCAACTTATTGGCCTCATCCTTGATGAAGCCGATATCAACAGTGCCCAGCGGGGTCTTGAGCGGATCAATGTGCCAGATGGTCACACCTGCGGACCTGCATAAAGAAAATATCATGCACGGGAAAGGGTAAGTAGTTGTAACCTTAAAAGCCCTCTCGTGCATGACCGCCTCTAAAAGCCAAGCAAAGTCCACCTCAAACCCGGCTATCATCGCCGTCATCAGTACTGCAAGATCCCATGTTACTATATTATCAGCGGCTGTGGGGAAAAGGCAGTGGCAGACGATCAACCATAAGAACTCCACCGTGAAGGTCAGGTTAGCCTTCTTGATGGCTCCCTTCGGCTCGGTCACCCAGTCAACACCCTCTCCATCAACAGACAAGTGCAGGGCCATCCACCTCTATGTGGTGTCTCTCAGCGATGGCTAACGCGAGAATTGTCCATCTTTGACAATTTTCCACCGGTAGTCAAACTCGGCAGTGAGTGGGGTCCAGTTGGCATCAACATCCTCACCGTATAGATACCGGCGGATGACATGCAGGGAGATATCAACCTGAATGCCACGTACTCGGACATGCTCCAGTGGGGCCTGTTTGGCGGGGGCAGCCCACCTATCAATCTGTGATCTGAGAGTAGCCACGTAGGAGGTGTAGAACTCTCGGACCAACTCTTCACTATAACGGCCCAACGAACGCACTGTCCACTCCAGTCGATGTCTGGTGAAGAGATTGTGGATCTCTGGCATAGTCAGGAGACTTCCCGTGAGGACCCGCCTCTCCAATGTAAGAGTCTGTGTCATGACTACTTTGTTATTTAGAAACTTTGCGTCTGAATAAACTTGATACTGCCCGTCGACACACCACCGATTGGGCTGGTCGGCAATCGGGGTGAGAGCACGAGTCGGTGAGCCGAGTGTGGATGCAGAACTGTCAGCCTCATCAGACGAGGCATACTGTGCAGCTGTGGCGGGTGCAGGGACCTTAGCAGATCCTGAGGCTTCCTCCGACCACGAAACTATTACGGAGCCAGACGCTCCTTCTTCATGGGTAGCTGACCCAGAAGGTGTGCCAGTCAGTGTGCGCTCCTCATCAGACTGGGAGGCAGTGAATATGCTGGACGCCACCTTTTTGGGTGTGGCTCTTGCAGCACGTGCAACTCGGGATGGGGTGTAAGTGCCTGGGGGCACGTACTCGGGGTCACGCTCATCATCAGAGCCAATGAACAGACGGGCAGATGGGGCGACAGACTTTGATCGCCCACGTGCGTAGACTCGATATTGTTTTGATGCCATAATAGATAGTACCTGTAAAGAATTACTATTAAAACTAGAAGAAGAAAACAAGACAAGCAAAACGACATAAAATAAATAAAAGAGTCAAGATGTAATGACATTTCTATAGTAACAGTGAAACACGATGGACCAGGTGACGGATCGTCGTGAGTACGACAGACCGTTATGGGGTCTGTCGTGTATTACTTTAAACTATGTTTATGTGGAGAACCCTGAAGGAAAGGCTTTGACAAGTATGACGGATAAGAAGGACGGACCGTTATGATTATGACGGTCCATCATCGATGTCCGTCGTAGGACACTTAGAAAAAAGTATGGAGACCCTTAAGAGAGGGGTCTTTGACCGTCATGATGCGTATGCAGGACGGACCATCAAGGATATGACGGTCCTTTGTAGATGTCCGTAAGAGGACACTTGGAAAAAGTCGGAGACCCTTAGGAATAGGGTCTCTGACAACCAGAACGGTTGTGCAGGACGTACCGTCGAGGGTATGACGGTCCTTCGTATATATTCATAAGAGGACACTTGGAAAAAGTTGGAGACCCTTAGGAATAGGGTCTCTGACAACCCAAACGGTTGTGCAGGACAAACCGTCGTGGGAACGACGGTTTGTCGCATATGTCCATTGGAGGACACTTGGTGAAATTTTGACAGTGGGGTGTTGGGAATGTTGGAACGGACCCTATGACTGTCGGTCGTGGGTACGACGGTCCGTCATCGGGGTCTCGTTCTGTCATTCAATGACAGAACTGGGGATGCCACAATCATCCCCTATGACCGTAATGGAATTTTTAGTGTTTTAATCTACATGTGCCTAACCCAAATACCTAGTAAACTACCAAGGCTAAAGCACCTATTTCTAGAGTTTTAACAAGGCAATTTTGAGGATTCTCAACCTAGGTCAGGCAGAATATGTATTAAAGAATGAACCCATCAATAAGAAATAGGTTAATAGTAATTGATAAACAAAAAATGCAATGTAAATGGGTAGAAATCAGAGACACATACCTGAGAATTTGAGAAAAACAAGCGAGGAAGGTACTTGGTGATCAAGTAGAGAACCATAACAGACGACTCCAACTAGTAGAGAGTGAATTTTAGGAATTGGGGAATTTGGGAAAATGATCAGTCGAAAGAGAGGTAGGAAATTGGAAGTTGAAAAGGGAGGGAAATGGGAGGAAGAGGGAAGGAAATGGGTGAAATGAAGGGGTGGGGTTTTTAAATGTTAAGAATTTTTAAAAAACCCCAGCCGGGTCGGGTTGGGTACGCTTCATTAATGGCGCGACGAGTCCCCGACGACGGTCCGTCACAGTTGTGACGACGACGGTCCGTCGCAGTTGTGACGGTCTGTCGTTGGTTCCGTCGCGTGTGCCCTAGTTTTGTAAATAACAGAAAGACATACCTGGAACGATGGATTCATGCGATGGTCCGTTGCATGCATGATGGTCTGTCGATGGGTCCGTCAGTGACTGCTGTAAAGTGATTTTCTGCAGAATTTCCTAGTGATGTGCCTGCAAATTTTAAAATCCATTAGTAGAAAATACTACCATTACTAAAAAGAAAAACTATAAGTATTGGGTTTCCTCCCAACAAGCGCATGATTTAACATCGCGGCACGACTGAGGACACTTGATTACTCAGCCTTCATCAAGATGGTATGCCTCTGTCACTTCATTCACCGATTCAATATGCCCAAAATAGAGTTTTATTCGTTCTCCATTCACCTTAAACCGCACTCCCTCCTTGGTTTCTAACTCAACTGCTCCATGAGGGCATACTTGTGTAATCAAGTAAGGGCCAGTCCGTTTGGACTTGATCTTGCCTGGAAGCCAACACAACCTAGAACTGTCTAAAAGCACCAAATCCCCAACCATAAACTTTCGTTTTTCACTTTTTAGGTCATTATCCTTCTTTATCTTTTCTTTGTAGGATATAACAGATAACGATTGGATCTCACCACTCTGCGTCATTGACCTACAAATGTTGAAGGTCATTTCTGCATTTTTCAATCGAAATTTTATCTGCACCTTTTCCATATCAACTAAGGCTCTACCCGTAGTAGGGAATGGCCTCCCAAGAATAATAGGCACTTCAAAATCGATTTCACAATCAAGAATAACAAAATCTGATGGAAATATGAACGACTCCATTTTTACAATCACATCGTGGAGTATCCCTATAGGCCTTTTCACTTTTCGATCGGCCATCAGTAGCCGCATCGCAGTGGGCTTTGGGTCACCCAAACCCAACTCTTGTAAATAGAGAGTGGCATGAGATTTATGCTTGCGCCTAGATCACATAATTTTTTCGCAAAATGTAATGAACCGACTGTACAAGGAATAGTGAACACATCAGATCTTCTTTCTTTTGTATGAGAGATCGTGTAGCAATAGCACTACAACGTTGCATTCTATGATCATCCTCGAAAGTGACTGATCTTTTTTTGTAACCAGATCTTTCATAAACTTGGCATAACCGGACATTTGTTCTAGAGCTGCTACCATACAGACATTGATAGAAAGCTGCTTCAACATCGTTATAAAACGCCGATATTTACCATCCTCGATCTTTTTCACTAATCTCTGAGGAAAGGGAGGGGGCCTAGGCATGGGAATTACCTTTATAGGTACTTCTGCATCTTTTCCAGTGCTATCGTCTGCTTCACCACTACCCTCTACCACCTTATAATTATCCTTTCTCACCTTTTCCTCATTAGACGGCATAAGTGGGTCAATGGTTTGCTTACCACCCCGAGTAGTGATTGTCATACAGTGTGCATCATTTTTCGGATTTTGGACAGTGTTGCTAGGAAGAGTGCCCGATTGTTGTGTGTTCACAGTCACAGATAATCGGGCCATTTGCAACTCGATCTGCTTAATTGATATTGCATGTGTATCGACTTTCTGCCCAATACCCGCTAAATCACTCCTTAACTCTTTAATGTGCTCATCATTAGCATTGAACCTCCTCATCATTTTGTGCAACATATCCGAAACTCGCACCATACTATCTCCACCATCCCTAGGAGTAACTTCACGATTTTGAAGAGGGACAAATGGCCCATTCCTATCATTTCTGTTACCATAGTTACCCCTTTTGAAGTTGTTGTCACGGTTGTATTTTCCATCTCGGACATAATGACCCTCACAGTTATAGTTACCATAGATACAAACTTGGTTCCCTTGACCTTGGCACCAATTATCATCATTTGAGCCTTGGGCACTTAGTCGGAAACCCCCCGTCTGCTCATTTACTGCATATGAATCCTCCGCATAATAACATTCATCATTTGGTGGTGGTGGTTTAGACAAGTAGTTAACTGCATTTATTTTTTCTGCATCCCCAGTGATATGTTTTAATACCAACCCAAGCTCAGTTCTCATCTGAGCATCTCTTCATGAATCTCACCTGTGGCTGGGTTGTGAGTGGATTGTGTTGCGAAGGTGTTTCTCCCAGTATCTGACTTCCTAGTACTCCAAGCTTTATTGTTCCGGGATATTTTCTCTAACTTTTCAGCAATCTCAGCATAAGGACACTCCCCATAAGAACCACCAGCTATAGTATCCAACACCGCCTTATTATTATCATCATGTCCCCAATAGAAGTTTTCCTTCAGTGACTCATCATCTATGCGTTGATTGGGGACGCTTCTCTAAAATACTGTGAATCTATCCCAAGAACTACTAACTGACTCTCCTGGTGGAGCCACAAAGTTGTTCACTCTATCTTTGTGGTTTAGACCCTTAGTTGGTTCCAACTGAAAATTGAGTTGTAAGGGAGCTCAGTGAACCAAATAGCAGCCTCTCTCGGTAGTGAGAGAGGAAACACTGTTATCCCTATTACATGCAAGTCCAAGTAAGGCTTCCCTACACAACTTTTACACACTGACCTTACTTTAGCTATATGGGCATGTGGATCCTCAGAAGGTAGCCCTGAAAACAAACCTCTGACACTGAGCATTTGCATCAGATGACTAGTTACCACAAAGGTGTGTCCTGGTGGTAGAGGGGGCAAGACAAGTGGCCCATCGGAGTCTGCTATATTGTCATAGCCTCTGTAGAATTCTTAGGGCCGTGGAGCATGATTTATCCCCTCTGTTTGTTTTCACCTGGAGCATCAGGTAACAACTGACCATGAACATCAACCGGAGCAGGGATGTTCTGGTTTGGATCATCATCATTAATACCCAAGTTTTGATTCATGTTGCGTAGTGTTTGCTTTAATTTGTGATCATAGGGAAACAAGGGTTCTCTTCCTCTCCGTGTATTTCGCTTACAAGGAAGATAATTCTGTAAGAATCAAAACAATGAAACAAACTAAAATCAAGAAAATATTGACTAAACTATAGTAATAAGTTTAAGTTAATCTAAAAGCTACTTTCCCCGGCAATGGCGCCAAAATTCGATACGCTCAAACTTACTTCTCAAATAAGAAGTAAAAAGGTCGTATCAAGTTAAGAACCCAACTAATGAGGTTGGGATCGTTCCCATGAGGAAAATAGTTCAGACTTAACTTCAATCTATTATTACTACTATTTAGTCAATCATTTCCTTTGAAAGCAAAGACAATAAAAGAGTTCTTTTTTTTTTTACTTTTAAATGAATGAAAATAATTAGCTAAATCAAACTAGACAACTAACATATTCAAATGTTGGAGTTTAATCAGTTAATAAGAGTAACTATGGTTTACGTGTTCCCCACATGTTCTTAACTTGATAATTCTAACTGTAACAATTCTTTCCTAATATCTTGCATGCAAAGTGATAAGTTATGTATTTCTAAATCCTTTGTCCGGCATCTAGAAAATTTCACTCCGCACCTTGCTCCGGCTACGTGTGTTGCTATACTAACCCTTACCTTTACCTCATATTAAGCATCGTATTCGATATTTGACTAAGTTATTACCTCGTACCAATAAACACTAGCCTATTAGATAGCATACACTAAATCTATGTTGATAATTCTTTTCCTATTATCTACCTCCTTGGTTTGGCAAGTAGCATTAAGAAGAGTTCTAACGTTGGCAATCCGTTAAAAAGACTTCTAAATGAAAGAATTATCAATACATGCGAGACACTATTCTAGAATTGTTATTTTAGTTAGATTTTACGTCATTATTCGCCTATGGTTCCCACAACCCTAGTAATGGAGTTTAGTTACCCATAGTCATAATCACAATATTCAAATATGTAATATAAGAATTCATGCACTTACTTCAATGATAAAGAATAAAATCCAGAAATTTACTTGATTAATCGACAAAATCACCAACAATCAATTCCAGAAAAAAGTGTAATAAACCAAAGTGTAATAACCCAAAATAATCTCCTCACAAAAAATATAACATAAAAGATTCTAATCACCAAAAATTCTAACCCCAAAAATGAGGTTTTTCAAACTATTTATAAAAAACAAAAAACTAATTAAAGAATGACTCTATTTGTTGGAAATCTGTCACAACGCGCTGGGTCGACGGACCTTGCGACGGGACGTCGTGGTCACGATGGGCCGTCATGGACTCGGTCGTCCCATAATTATGCAAATTCTTCTGCTGCTCTCTTCATTACCCTCGACGGCAGGTATGACGGATCGTCACAGGAACAACGGTCCGTCGAAGGTCTCCGTTCCATAACACTTGAACTCTTAGAATTTGGGTACTGGACTATTTCTCTGATCTTCATGACAAACCAGCAGGACGGACCGGCATGGCTACGAAGGTCCGTCACACACTCCTTAACCCCACACTTGGTGTGACTTCCCCATCTTCCTTCAGCAGCTTCACTACGATGCCACCTACGGACCGTCACGGGCACGACGGACCGTCACAAGCTCCGTAGGTGGTACTTTTTTGCATTTCTTGCTCAAAAACCTCTGCATTCATCTTTTAGACAAATTTCCTACAAATAAAGAGAAACTTACATCAAAATTAATACAAAAAGGCTTTCGAACACACTAAACTTAAGGAAAAAGCATTAAAAATACCGTGAAACCACGGTATATCATCGACGAGTGCCTTCCCCTCCGTCCTGCAATTCGTAGGTGAGTTCAGAGATTGGGCAGGCGAGGGTCTTGCTCAACTTGTCTAAGTGTGGGACAATGATGGAATTGATGCCCCGTCAGTCCACACACGAGCCGTTGACTACCTTGTCGATGCACACTGCTTCAAGCAGTTTTGCCTCTACTGCAAGGGTCCTCCTCAAGGGACCTTGGTTCGTCCTTGGGGAGTCGTACCCGGAAGTTTCATTCATGAAACAACTCAAACACCTATTAGATACCTTTTTACCAGTTTTCATAAACTTCCGACTCCTAAAAGCTAGTCAAATAGGCTAAGACACGCTAGTACCTCTTTGAACCAACTTCCGGACATCATGGAGGTTTTGGTTCTTAAGCTTCCTAAATGACCTATATTTATTAAATGGACTTAGAAACAGTACTTAGACCTCATGACACCTATGTTAGGCTCTAAGAATCATCTTCGATTTTCAAAGTGTTACATTATCCCCCCTTAGGAACATTTGTCCCCGAATGACACAAAAATTCTTTTGAAGGAAGGAATAGACTCGAGACTAGCAGCTCAACCAAATCAACGATATTAAATCAATATAAATCATATCAATTCAATCAAGGCAATGCAAAACTTCAATTACCAAATATAAGACTCAAACATAACTTCATGAGGCTTTTCCTTCCACTATAACACATAAGTTCAACATACATTACATGAGCCAATTATCACAAAGTTCAACTTATCAACATGCTACATATCATTTAATAAAGAATCACCATATCAAAATGCACTGCATAACTCAAAACAAGCAAAAGAAAAAATTTCAAGTTCAAAGGCATTATTCACTGTAACTTCACTATGAAGTATTCAAAATTGCATGTTTTGCAAAACTTCACCCAAAAATCAATAAACTTTAATTTATAATCATATTTATAAATTAAAAGAATGACTAACCTTAATTATAAAAAATATGAGTGTATCGGGACTTCATCTCGCCCTCGGCTTACCATGTTGCACCCTCAACTAGGTGATTCTTCCATAACACTTTTACGGAAGCCACCTCTTTGTTCCTTAACTTCTTGACTTGTCAATCATGAATTTGAACCGGAACTTCCTCATAAGAGAGGTTATCCTTGACGCCAAGACCCTCAATAGAAAGAACGGACTCGGGATCACCAATATACTTCTTTAACATGGAAACATGGAAAACCGAATGAACCGAAGTCAATTCACTAGGGAGCTCCAATTCATAGGCCACCTTACCAACCCTTTGCAAAATTTCATAGGGACCCACATAACGAGGAATTGATTTCCCTTCCTTGCCAAATCTAACCACTCATTTCATTGGTGAAATTTTCAAATACACCTTATCACTCTAATCAAACTCCAAATTCCTTCTCATATGATCGGCAGAAGACTTTTGCTGACTATAGGCCATTTGCAACCGGTTCCTTATTATATGAACCTTCTCTAAGGTCTTATAAATCAAATCGGACCAAGAAACGAAGGCTCACCCACTTCAAACCACCCTATAGGAGACTTACACCTTCTACCATACAAGGCTTCAAAAGGAGCTTGGAGATGGATGAATGAAAACTATTATTATAAGCAAACTCCACCAAAGGAAAATGCTTATCCCAATTCCCTTTAAAATCAATAATGCAAGCCCTAAGCATATCTTCAAGGGTTTGAATAGTGTGTTCCGCTGAACCATCCGTTTGAGGATGAAAAGTGGTACTCAACTTTACCTTAGTACCCAACCCTTTTTGGAATGACCCCTCCAAAACCTATATGTGAATTGTGCACCCTAATCCGATATGATGGATAACGAAATACCGTGGCGACACACAATCTCATCTATGAAGATCCTAGCATAATCTTCCGCCGAATAAGTAGACTTGATGGGAATAAAGCAAGCGGACTTAGTCAACCTATCCACAACCACTCATATAGAATCATATGACCTTTGAGTACGAGGTAAGACCACTACAAAGTCCATATTTATGTCTTCCCACTTCCAAGTAGGAATTTGAATCTTTTGTAGTAAGCCACCCGGCTTTTGATGATCGGCTTTTACTTGTTGGCAATTTGGACATTTAGAAACAAACTCCGCTATGTCCTTCTTCATACTTTCCCACCAATAAATTTCCCTCAGGTCATGGTACATTTTTGTCAAACCCAGATAAATTGAGTAGCGGGACCCATGGGCTTCTTATTGGATCCGGTCCTTCAACCCATCTACATTGGGAACACATAATCTCTCTTGGCACTTTAAAATACCATCTCTCCTCTAAGGAAAATGCCTCATTAAGATTGTCGAGGACCGTTCACCTCTACTACCAATGATGACTTGGAGTTATCATGAAGCCGCCATTCGAAAAATCTTCTAATCTCACCCCCAACCTATCCAACCTATGAACATTTATCACTAGGTCTTTCTTGGCTTCATCAATGTGGGATACACTACCCGTAGTCATACAATTTAGGGAATCCTCAACCACATTAGCTTTGCCGGGATGATAGAGGACACTCATGTCATAATCTTTCAACAATTCTAACCACATTTTTTGTCGGAGATTCAACTTCTTTTGGGTAAACACATATTGCAGACTCTTATGGTCGATAAAGACGTCAACATGTACGTCGTACAAGTAATACCTCCATATTTTTAAAGCAAATACCACGCCCGCTAACTCAAGGTCATGAGTTGGATAGTTTCGCTCTTGCACCTTAAGTTGCCTAGAAGCATAGGTTATCACCTTCCCATGTTGCATAAGCACACACCTCAAACCCACTCAGGATACCCTTTGTACCCTCCGGTAAAGTCAACACCTTAGTAGAAGTGAGACTATCTTTCAATAATTGGAAATTTTTCCCACATGCCTCCGACCACTCAAATTTCTTACTATTTTGGGTCAAAGTAGTCAAGGAAGATGCAATGGACGGAAAACCATTCATGAACCTCCGATAATAACCCGCTACACTCGAGAAACTCCTAATGTCGGTTGGAGTCAATGGTCTAAGCCAATTCTTCACCGCCGCCGTTTTTCTTAGGTCTACCTCAATTCTTTCACTAGAGATGATATTCCCAAGAAATGACACCAACCTCAACCAAAACTCACACTTTATATATTTTGAAAACAATTTGATGTTCCTTAAGGGTTCGTAATATCACCCTCAAATGACCCATATGATCACCCTCATTCTTGAATATACCAAGATGACGTCAATGAAGACAATGACAAATGAATCTTGGTAATTTTGAAACACTCAATTCATTAGGTCCATAAACGTCGCCGGAGCATTAGTGAGACCAAAAGACATTACTAAGAACTCATAATGACCATATCCAGTTCGGAATGCCGTCTTTGGAATATCCTTACTTCTCACCCTAAGTTGGTGATATCCCGACCTTAAGTCAATTTTTGAAAAAGTAGCTTTCTCCTTGGAGTTGGTAAAAAAAGTCGTCAATCTGAAGAAGAGGATACTTATTCTTAATGGTGACTTTATTGAGTTGGCAGTAGTCAATACACATTCTTAAGGACCCATCCTTGTTCTTCAAAAATAAAACCGGAGCACCCTATGGAGAAATACTAGGTCTTATGAAGCCTTTGTCTAGTAAATCTTTGAGTTGAGCCTTCAACTCTTTTGACTCGGCCGAAGCCATCCGATAAGGAGGAATTAAAATGGGATTTGTATCCAGTAGCAAATTGATATGAAAATTAATTTCTCGTTCGGGAGGAATACTTGGAATGTCATTAGGAAAAACTTTTCAGAAATTCACTCACTACGGGGACCGACTCAATAGGAGGAATTTTGGAGTCTAGATCTTGGACACTTACAATATGGTATAGACAACCTTTAGAGATCATTTTGCATGCTTTTAGACAAGATATGATACGACCTCTAGAGTTTCCCCCTTCCACTCTACAACGGGTTCATTTGGAAAGTTAAACTTCACCACCCTTGTCCTACAATCAATAGAAGCAAAGCAAGCATGCAACCAATCCATACCCAATATAACATCAAATCAAGCATATCGAGTTCTACTAGTTCAACATAAGAAACTCTACTGGGCAACATTATAGGACAATTTTACACACCCTTTTTGCAACAACCGACTGACCCACCGGAGTAGACACTATAAAAGGTTCATGCAAAATATCAGGTAAAATATCAAACTTTTTCCTACTAGACGAGTAACGAAGGATAAAGTAGCACCGGGATCAAGTAAGGCATATACATCAATAGAGAAGACTTTAAACACACCGGTCACCATGTCAAGAGAAGTCTCTTGCTCACCCCTAGAGCAGAGAGCATAGAAGCGGTTCTTCTTTGTAGCATCACTAGAACCATTTGCTTGAGCTTGACCACTACCCTTGTCTAGACTCCTCATATTAGTACAATACCTCACCTTGTCCCCACTCTTGTCACAACCAAAGAAATTATCCGTCCCCTTAAGGCAATCACCATAGTGCTTCTTGCGACACTTTCCACAAGTTGTCTTCTCGGTTGGTGACTTAGTATCTTTTCCCTTATTGAACTTAGGGTTAGAAACCCTATCACCACTAGACTTTGGAAACTTGGAAGGAACTTGACTTGAAACCCTCTTCTTAAATCTAAGCTTGTCTTATATCTCAAGCCTATTCTTTGAAGAACCTCCATCAAAAGATCTTGACCTCTTAGCATCATTACTCTTCCTCCTATCCCTTGACTCTTCCACATGCTTGGCAATTGGCATGCACCATAAGATGAGAAATGTTCATGTTGTCATGTAACATAGCCGAATGAAACTCCTCTTGCAAATCATACGACACCTCCATCACAAAGCGGCTCATTTCATCTCTAGGATCAGAAACCAAATAAGGAGCATATTTCAATAATTTAGTGAATTTCAAAGAGTATTCATGAACACTTATACCTGCGTGGTGAAGGTTGATGAACTATACCACTTTGTCCTCTCTCATTTCCCTAGGAAAGAATCGATCAAGAAAAGCCTTCTTGAAGATCTCCCAAGTCAAAGGACCACCTTTCAAGGGCCTATTGTCCCTCTATTGCATAAACCATGCTTGAGCCACGCCTTGAGTTGATAAGTGGTCAACTCGGCCTTTTCACTCATGGACAACCCCATAGCAAAAAGTATCTTATATACTTCATCGAAGAATTCTTGGGGGTCTTTCTCAACCTTAGACCCGTAGAAAGTAGGAGGATTCATCTGAGTGAAATCCCTTAGACGGAAAGCCATAGTAGTGACTTGTTGGTCAGGACGGGGCACAACCTCCTGATTTACTTGGGCCATCATAGCTTGGACTTGAGTCGTGACCGTTTGTGATCGAGTGGTTATATCTTGGGCCATTTGAAAAAGAGCGGTCCTTATATTCTCATCCGTCAAAGGAGGAGGATTGACCAGTGCATGCTCCATGTTAGCATCTTCTTCAAGTGGAGGAACTTGATCACCATGAGGAGGAGCTCCCATATTGGCAATTTCCTCTTCAAGTCCGAGCCGCATTCCTTCGAGTGTTCATTCTTCCTATAGGCACAATAATAGGATTAGATGCAAAAACACACCATATGTATACTCTAATGGTACGATATAGGATTTCCAAGAGAGAGAGAGTTATTCCTAAGCATCACATGGGTTCCTATTCATAAGTGTGGCGCATTTCACAATCATGAATACAAACTACATAGATGTTGTAGAGAGAGAGAGAGAGAGAGAGAGAGATAACTCAACGATATTCAACCTGGCTCTGATACCAAGTTTTTCACATTCGGGTTTACCCCCTAGACGTAACCAGCGTTGTCATCTTCTATGAGGACTAAGACTAGCCCCTTAGTCTCATGTCATTACATTCATAGGTTTAAATTTGCAAAAAAATTTAAAACTTTCATTACATCTATTTGGAGGTTTACATAGACCTCTTCACACACACACACACACACACACACACACACACACACACACATATATATATATATATATATAAATATATATATATATATATATATATATATATATATATATATATATATATATATATATATATATATATATATATATATATATATATATATATCGAGTATGCATAGACCCTTCGTATATGAAGGTTACATAGTCTTCTACTTTTATTGCACATACATATATTTAAAATAGCAAATAGTCTCAAAGATTGTCTCATCTCATACCATCTAAACGATCATAATAATTTGGGCATAGCTCTACATCAAAGGTAAAGAAGCCACATATAGGCTTATACAAGGCATACACAATGAAAGTAAAATGAACATAAAAGTCTTAGAAAACAAAGCAACTTCATTAGAAAGATATTGGCATCCTTCTCGAAAAGTGAGGACCTACCCACTTGGATGATAGAGAATATCCAAGCCCTCTTCAAGTCGTCTCGAATGCTTCAACGACCAGAACATAAAATATTTGGGAAAAAGAAAGAAAATGGGGTTACTACTCCACATGTACTAAGTATGAGACCATATGCACATATAAGAGCAAAACATGCTAAAAAGGGACATTTGGTCAAAACATGTCATTTTACCTTTTTAAAGTCTAATGCAAAATCAAGCAAGTCATACTAATCAACCAAACATGCGTACTAACTCAACAAGTAAATGTATTCCAACAAACTTGAACCCATGATTTGCTACAACCCTATGATTAAGGAATAACATCACAAGCATGGCTAAGAGTCAACTAGATCATGATAAGCAAGACAACTACTCATGAATCCTTATCAAGTCAACAAGTACAATGACCAAGAAAAGCCCCATAACCTTAGTCAATCAAGTAGCCTCAACAATAAACCATAACAGTGTCCAACACCACATAATATAACATTTAGATATATATTCCATCTTATTTTAACAACATAACCCAACACATACTTATAAGTGAACTAATCAACATATAGTATTAATAATGTGCAAGTTCATCATGTACATATCATATATCATCATAACGTAAAAATATACAAGAACATCCTCTTAAGATCCCCTCAAGGCTAACTAGTGCAATGCTTAGGTAGAGTCACATACCCCTATCTAGACTAAGCTAGACCCCTTAGGTTATCCTAGTTAGAGTTCAAATACTTTGATTCATTTTACCTTTTGGGAAAATCTTGCCTTAACTGACATAGACCACATGACCTAGTGTGTAATACGGTGTCATGAAAACCTACACCGAAAGAATGCGGACCACTTGCCAAGCTAGTACAAAAATATAAAATATAACAACTACGTATTCCTATAGGGGCAACATAGTTCAAGAACTAGGAGATATAGTTGGGACCCTCTTTATGCTCCATGCATTTTAGTCTCCAATATCAAGATTACTTTAGTGATCCTACCTTCCCTATGTGGGAAGGGACACTCCTCAATCTAGTTCACTCGCTGCTAAGCTAGAGTCCCTTTTTTAAATGTCTTTAAGCCTTTAATTATCAATCATAGCTTAGTTTGGGTCTTAGGGTCTACCCCTTGTATAATCATGATCATCAATAACTCAATAAGAATTGTATGAGTACAAGTCCTTTCATTACAATTTATATAAATGAGGTTAACACATTAGCATTTCATATCATAATAATGCACATTGATAGTCATCACCATCCTTATAACACATATACCTTAACCAACCTCACAACATAGTCAAGACATTTCATTTCAACATTATACCATCCTATCAATCCTAATACAATGCTTACTCCAATATAGCATCATGACTTAACCACAATTAATCATAATTAGAAATAAATATAGAGATCATAAGACTTACCAAGTCTCCTTCAGAATTCATGACCAAGGTCTTACCATCAAACCATAACTCAACCCAATTAGGGAAGTAACATTATCACACAATGATAACCAATAAGATAACAAGGCCAATTGCATCTCTATAACACAATTCAACAATAGATCATAGCTTAAGACAAGATACTTAGGCCAATATCACAATATACTTCATAACATATATCACATCTCAAAACTAGCATGATAGACCTATAATTCATATTATTTTATTCATAATAACACCATAGGATAGTAATCTAATCAATAACCAAGTCAATTGAATGATCATAATACAATATAGATCAAGATCACAACCTAGGGTTCGGGGTTGAGGATCATGTCCTTCAATCTAGATCAAACAATCTTTGAACCAAATTTCGAACGCCATGGACGTTCTTGGACGTTTTGGTCTCTAAACTTCCTAAACGACCTATATTAATTAAAATAGGTTTTAAAACAATGATTATACCTTATGACACCTATGTTAGGATCTAAGACTCGTCTTGGATTTTCGCAGTGTTACAATGGTTGACTGAGTTATCGAGGAATTCTATCACCTTCTAGGATGAGCTTACCATGACATTCAATTCAAGGTTATTTCGCTAGTCGGTGATGATGAAACTCAGGGATAACATGCAAGGTTTCAAGCGATTGAAGGGTGAACTCATCCATGAAACATGACTGAGGTTTAAGAAACTCCTACTTCAATGCACCACTTATGGACTATCAAACAATTTGTTACTCTTATATTTCTACCAGAGTCTTGATTCGGTAAATAAAACAGTGAATGATCTATTGATTCCTCTCTAGAATTCTCTACATGTTCTATGATATTCAAAAGTATTCTTAAATATCTAAAGGGATTTTGTAATTTTTAGGTCGTAGGTCGCCCATGTGGACCGATCGAATTCGATCTGTTTTTATGTATTATCCAATTAATTAATTAATTAATTTGGATTCCTTTTAAAATGATATAGCAGAACAATTACATAGTGATTGTTCAACCTCTCCTTAAGAGACTCCAAGTGAAGCATTTTGGATTGAATGTGAAAAATTGCAGGAGAGGAAAACGTGAGAAATAACAGAGAAAAAGAAAAATCTAACGATCCTAGACAAATCAATCAACACAAAAAGGAGACTTCTAGTTTGTGAACAAAGATCTTTGTTTCTAGTGATTCAAAGAGGGACTTGAGTGCAATCTTGTCAAAGAAGCAAAATCAACGACTTCCCCTGCAAATTACAAGGTACATATTTCAATGTTAGTTTGCCTTATAATTCTTTCAGTTTCTAGAGTTTCCTTAAGGAAATTCTCTAGGGAGTTCTAGAGTGTTCTACTAACCTCCCCACAACTTTAGATTATTTCCCCTTAATTCAGTGTCAAATTTGAACTGTGAAGTGGTAGAACATGACACATTGCTACAAAATTTCAAAAATCAAAATATAAAGTATAAAGAAGTAGAAGACCAATGAAAAATGTAGAGTGAATAACCCATATTAATTGTTAAAGAAAAAGAGATATAGCTTCATATGAGGAAGAAAATATATAAATTCGTGTGAGGAGTAAATGAAAGGAATTGTAGTTCGCCCATGTGTGGGCGAACTAACTTTAGAGTTATAGCTTCATATGAGGAAGAAAATATATAGATTCGTGTGAGGAGTAAATGAAAAGAATTGTAGTTCACCCACTACCTTTAGAGTTTGTGTGATATTATTTTGGAGGGGTTTAAAGTTGACGGGATGATGATGTTAAACGACGCACATAATTATAGTCCGCTCATAAATAAAAGAACTATCCGTTTTGATGTATGTTTTTGAAAAATGTCTCTTTTGATATTTAAGGTTCAAAAAGTTTCTTGGACTCCTTATCTAACTGTGTGGTGCACTTTTTTTATGTTCTTACTATTGAAGAAAGTCAAAATATGGCTAAAAGTTGAAGTTGCGAACTCGATCCCTAGTCATAGACTGATCTAGCCACATAATCTATCAGAAGAAGGAAATTTCATTACACAGTTTTATTGAAAATTGAAATATTCATTGTAAGTTTTTTTTTTTTTAAAAAAAAAAGAATTATTATGTGTTTTCTGAATGCATGTGAACTTTGAAATAGTGCGGGATATAATTTTACTCTCTCCGTATTTCCGAAATAATAAATTAATTTAACTTGATACGGAGTTTGAAAAAATAAATAAAGATTTTTTAATTTTGTGATATTAAATTAAAGTTATGTCAAATGTATTTAAATGTCTTTTGATCTTATGATCCTTAAATATGTCATATGGAAAATTGAAATTAAAGTGTCAAAAAAAATTATTTTTTTTAAACAAAATAATAAAAAGTAAATCTTTCTTTTCTAAACAAAGAGAGTAATTTATGACTTGTGTATGTCTTTTTCATTTAATTTTGAAGTAGTTTATCGTAGAATTTGATGTAGTGCGGATTGTATGTGTTTGCTGCAGTTTGATTAATTATTGACTACATCTTTTAGATTAATTTAGCTAATTATTTTATTTCTTTATTGATTCAAATAAATTAATTCTTAAAAGTTAAAAATAATTTAATACTAATTTATAATTTTAAAAATATAATAAACTCAATAAACATTTAAAAATTAAATTAGTTACATATAAAAACTTAAATTCGTCTCTCTGTGTCGGAGAAAGACCCCAAGGTTTAAAATTTAAGTGACAATCCTTGTGAGTTTTGGATAATAGATCCAAAAGTTCCAATCACATACTTTATGTACATTAATTTTATGTTAAAACCAAATATATTAGGATTTGGAAATAGTAATTATCAAACATATTAATTATTATCAATTTTGTCCACCTTTATATTAAATTGATTTGCACACTTTCATATATTGTCGAAAGAGAAGTTATTATTATTATTAAAAAGTAACAAAATATATTATCAAGCAAAAAGCAAGAAAGAATAACATGAATATTCAATCGCTTAACTTTAAGCAACAATAATTAGAAAATGGAGCTGACTTATCAAGTCTTGAATTGTACTTTTCTTCATTTGTCTCCTTGTACACATCGAAGACTAGATGCATGCATGTCGATAAATTTGTAGATACATGCATGAAGATTCGTATTGTTTTTTTAACCAATCTTCAGATTAATCAAAATTTTAATATGAAATTAGGAGACTTTTCTTTTTCCGTTCAATGTTAGTTGAATGCATGAAATAAAATAGCAACTTCTATGTCAAACAGTCAAACTTAATAAGGTCTTTAGCTTTATTTACACTCTAAAAGTAGTCTTCTCAAAGGAAGGAAAACTGTCCAAGTCGTATCATAACTCAAAAAATATTATCTCTTACTAATGTAAGTAATAATTTCTCTTCAATAATACTCTCTCCATGTCCAAACCTTTTTTCTGAATCGAAACATACACATTAATTCGTGGATTGACAATTTCCATCTTTCTAAATATAGTGAAAATCATTTATATTCGTCAATATTAATGGAGGTGTATCCATGAGGTGGTCAAGGGTTCACGTGAACCCATGCTCCCCTCCTGAAATCATATATAGTAGTATGATATTTTTTAAAAAATATTTATATATAGATGTGTTAACTGACACTTGGAAGTATCATGTAATGTTGTGCGATGATGACTGATTTCACTTCTTTAAGTGAGGTTAGAAATTTAAATTTTTTATGTATCTTATTTTATTTCTTTCTAAAATTGTGTGATGCTAAGTTGTTTGGTTAGATAAAAAATAATTTTGGACCTATAATTTTAAAATTTTAATGATTTTCAGTCATAAGAACCTAAATGTTAAATTAACCAAATCTATTGCTTACATCAACATTTTTCTCTAATAGCACACCTATCATCTCAAAATCTTAGATATGTCTCCGTCTCCTTTTATCTTAATTGAGTTTTTCAAATGCTTACTTTAATCTTATATTATTAACCTTTAAACATTTCTAGATAGTAGCTGAAAAAGCTTACTAATGGATTCATGTTAGTTGAAATAATTGGAATCTGGAATCCCATTTTGGGGAATTACCATTTGGAATCTTGTGCTTCAAATACAAAAATAGATTGATTGTCCCATTTGTAGCCACGAAGTACTTTAGATATACAACTTTTAAATAAAAATGTCATTCGTTCTTAAAGGGACTTGGAAAAAAAAACTTACAAAAACATATAGAAAACCAAGGGCGGACTTAATTCAATATATATTACTAAATTTATAAAATATTTGATTGTGAATCACTTATTATTGTATACTTGGTCTATTTTAATTTATTAATCTAATTTTAACTTGACATCAAATTTAACAAATTAAATTACTTAAAAAGAAATATTTTTGAATGTTGTTTTCTTAAAACTAACACACTATACAGCCTGACATTAATTATATTACAGGTTGGCAAGGCGCTGCCCATTAATGCCGATTACAGAAAAACTAACGTCAAGTAAAATCTCATTAATAGTACATACAAGATAATTTGCGTTCGGATAATTAGATATTTTTCAAATTTATGATTAAATATTATGATAAAATACTTTTGTCAATATGTTATCGTTATTTAAGGAACAAGTAAAATTAAAAATGAAAAAGTTAAAATAAACTAACAAAATAGTTGAATAGTATGTCTAGGAAGACATCGTAATCCTGTTAAATTATTATTTTCTTTGTCTAAATTTATTTATTTGACTTTTTTAATTGACCCAAAAAATTTAAAAAAAGGAGTTAAAATTAAAAATATATTAAAATGAGTTTTTAATCCTAGACATATCATTAAAAAATTTAAGAATCAATCAACCTAAATATTATAATAAAATAATCACTATAAAATTCAGTAATTGATTATTATTTTGTCCCATTGTTACGTACATAATTGCGGTGGCTTTTTAGTACTACTTTACTCAAACTATTTATACTCACTCCCCTTCTTGCTTCTCTCCTACTTTAAACTCTATCCCTTTTATTCTTCTCATAAAATTAAATTCATCCTCTACTATATAATAACACAAATCAACTAATCAAATTATACAATTTTTAGCGATAATAAATTGAAAATGGGTATATGCAATTCATGTGAATCTACATCTGTTGCGACCGCGAAAATAATACTACAAGACGGAAGATTACAAGAGTTTTCTTATCCAATAAAAGCTTGGTATCTCTTACAAAAAGATCCAACTATTTTCATCTGTAACTCCGATGAAATGGAATTTGGAGATAAGATTTCCGCCATAAATGCAGAAGAAGAACTTCAATTGGGTCAATTGTATTTCGCTATGCCTTTGAAGAGGCTAAGAAGTAGACTTGGGGCTGAAGAAATGGCAGCTTTAGCTGTGAAGGCGAGTTCTGCATTGAAGAGAACTAGTAGTAGTAATAAATTGTTTGTATTTTCTCAACAAAAGAATTGTGATAGTGTGACAAGGAACGGCGATGGTTGTGATAGTGGGAGAAGAAGAGGAAAAAAGACGGTGAAGTTGAGTGTAATACCAGAATAGGGTGAAAAAATTATAACCTTTTGTTATGTCAGGTAAAAGTTACCGTGGCTAAGAAGGGTGAAATAGTATTTTGCTTAGCAAAATAGGCCTATGGCGATTGACCATTCAGTTATTGATCCAAATCAGGTAAAAAAAAAAAAAAAGATGTGTTTTGAAAAGATGAAAGTTGGAGCTATTGACCTTGAAAAATGTGCAAAGAGACTTTCAAAACAATCTTAATTTCTCATACAAGAGTTGATCTGAGTCATCCCATTGGGAATCAAAGAAAGGAGCAGGGAAAATATTGTACAGTAATGAAAGATTTTCATTCAATTTTAAGTACTGTTCATTTTATTTTGTAAATAGTTGGTTTTATAAATAAGTTAAGATTCAAAAGCTATTTATTTGGGTGATACAAAATTGTTCTTTGTTATCTGAATCATATTTAAAAATTTGCTGCTATAATTAACGTCTATCGATAATAAGGATTGTATCATAATTTTTAAACTTTTACGATTTGATAAAGCTATCGGATAATGAAATGTACAATTACCATTAATTACTGTAAATTTAATACACGATTAGTATATATATATATATATATGGAAATCTTAGTTTGGAGTATTTTGGTTCCCAATTTAGTTTTTGCATATTTGCATAAATGGAGTTGTTTGCTCACAAAAATTAAATTTATTTTTTTGGTGTAAATGTATTGAACAAGATTAATTAAATAATTAATATGAATGGGATGATTTATTTCAACCATTTGGGAAGTCAATGGAAGGAGAAGAACATATGAATGTGTACTTGCAAGCCCCATAAGACATACTGACAAAAAAAATACTTATGAATTGTCATTTTCCCCCACAAATTTCATTATAATTATGTAATTATTTACTTTTTATAACACATTTATTTGAGCAGCTAAGGTGCGTGGTGTATACTCTCTATTTTTATTTTAAAAGAATATCAAGTGACACTGCATGTGTATAATTATTTTCAATTATGGAAAACTACAATAATTATTAGGTCAAAATAAGGGGGGAAGGGTGATAAATTTTTTGGATAAAATCTAAATCAGGTCATTTATAGAAATTTATGGGTGACTTGTTGTTAGAAATCACTTAGTTTTAATATGAAATTACAATATATCGCTCTTAAATTTGTAATTACATTAATTTTTAAAAAATAATACAAACCGGATACATAATATACAACTCAGAGACATTAAAGAGTATCTGGATACATTATAACATAAACCGTATACATAATATGTAACTCGGATACATTTAAAACTAGCTCGAATACATTATAAAATAAACCAGATATACAATATGTAGCTCGGATAAATTAAGTATTGACTCGGATATAGCTCAGATGCATTAAATAAATATGAAATTTTAAAAGTTTTTAGAAATAGGGGGAGATATTGAAAAAAAAAAAAAAGAAGACGTGCATTTTAGTAATTTTTCCTACATATACTAGATCGGTATGACCGTTGCCAGCTTGAAAATTGGTTTGTTCGAAAAGATGAAATGATGTAAAGAAAATTCAAACTATTGGATAAAGTCAACCATATACATGCATAAGAAGCAGTAATCTTTGATCAAATATACATATGTTATGAGAAGCTAAGAGAATAGTAATTTTCCAAATTAATTAGATAAACTGTAGCAGGAAATGATCGAACTTAAAGTGTGAATTTTCTGAATATGCTTAGAAAGAAAAACGTTTGCTGCCAAAAATATTCAGAAACCGTCACCAAATAAAAAAAAAAAACTAAAGTTCCATCCAAATATAACATATAAGTTCTCCATAAATAAATAAAATGGTGAAGAAAATTGAAGTCCTTAGATTTAGATTTATAAAAAGAACAATCTAACATGAACGATTCTCTTGGTTTTTCTTCATCATGGTGGAACATATTGGGTGTGTTTGGTAAGGAGGAAAACATGTTTCAATCTTCACATGTTTGGTTTGGTAAAATTATCTGAAAATATTTTTTAAATTAATTCATTGTCTAGAAATTTAAGGAAAATGACTTACCTTTAAAACTTAAGGAAAACATTTTTCAAAACAACCTTCCAAGTTTAAATTACAATTTTTTTGTTGAAAAAATCAATTTATTTTGTCTTACCCTCAACCCCCTCCCCCCAAAAAAATATAAGATTCTTTTCTAAAAAATAGTTTCAATTTCAAAAATTATTTTCTACTCTAGTAAAAATAAAAATATTTTGCATTCAAAAATCAAATATTAAACATCATTTCCAAATATATTTTCTACTCACCAAATCAAACATGAGAAATAAATCAAAAATCTACTTGTTTTCTAGAAACAACATTTTTTATGACAAACATTTTCCTTTCATACAAAACACACCCATAGAGTCACAATATCAGTTCTGTGTTTGCTACAGTGTATCTTGTGTATGATTTTAGCATTTACAACTTTCACTCCCTTGTAGTTCTGTTCATTAAATATGCGAATAAGAAAGAAATGTACAAAATTTTCAGAAGCAATATTAAAAAACCCAATGGAATGTGCAAATATTGTTAACTTTCACTTTCATACTCAAAATTTATATCAAAAGGTGGTTTCATTATTGATCGACTCTTCGAATATAGAAGCTGAAGTACCTTTGTAAAGGGAATGATTCTTTATTTAGGATCTGGACAATGTGATATCAAACAAACATTACCGTACAAAGTCTTGAATAGTACCAAAGCTAATACATTCTCTAATACCTTTTACCAAACAATATTTAAATATCATCATCTCTAATTACCGTCATCCATAATTAATAAATCATCTCTATTATTTAGCCATCAATGTGCTCAAATAGATATTTTAAACTATAAAATACCTAAATACATTGTCTATTAGAACTATTCATACTTTTAGAGAACATATAACAGAAACAAATGTTTGTATCGAAGGAGACATCACAAGTACACCTGAATTCTTTGTTCCAACTGAGGAGGAGTTGTAGTCCCAAACTCAACCTTTTCCATTCCAAACAAACAATATATGGAGAGGGTTCAGGGTACCTAATTCAAAAAGCAAGTGAACCAAATTCAACTAAACAAACTAAATTAAGTTTGAGTGATTTCACCTTTTGTACAAATATTTCCTTATTTCAGGAAAAAAAAATTTAACAAATGAATAGTCTCGAGTCTCAATTTCAACGTTTAAGATCACTAATGTAGACAATATATGAAGAAATTCTATCTTGGTATGATCATAACACAAAGTTAAACGGGAACTAAGATAATCATACGTTCATTATATAAGGCTAGGCACACAACTACATGTTGATCTAGAACAACAATGTCATGTCATCTCATACAAGACAATATTACATTCGCTACACGTAACTATATGTCCATTCATTGCCGAAAAGTAGTGCGCCTACTACACTAATACTGAAAGCGTAGATCTCAATCTATCCTGATAAAAAGCAAACAAAGGTCCAGTTGCAAAATATTTCTTGAATTTATAATTGAACTACTACTATTACACCCCAATTTTCTCACAAGCAAGTTCAAGGTTAACTACGTAGATGCTCACTACTCACTACCCATATTGCTCCATTTAAGCATAAAGCATGTTGATGCACCAAGTTCTTTTTTTTTTTTTTTTGATCAAACAACCTAAGCAATGTGTGCATATAAAAAATGATCAATTTAACTTTTAATTGGACAAACAATCTAGTCTAAAGCGGCAAAAGATTGGCACATGATATAAACACTAAAATGAATAACATAAATAATACTATAATTAAATAACTCATGAGCAAGTTTCCAAAAGACACTTAGCCCGCATATTTTCACAAATATATAAATGCAGACAATTCAAAGCGAATACTATATATAAAAGGGATGACAAAAGATACGAATAATAAGAGACATACCATTCATATATAGCCAAAATTGGATACCAAAATTTGAATTCGGTGCGATTAGAACAAAATCAAAACTCAAATGTTGATGAAATTTTCAAACTAGAAATTAAACAACATAAGGCTAAAGAATACGATAAGCATAGATATACCGTTGAGAACTGCGGAATGTGCTTCTACTTCAATCTCTGTCTCATCTTTCTGCACTTCCTCTTCAACCTCATCATATGCTTTTCTTGCAAGTATGAAAACAAAAAAATAAAAATAAAAACTGATGAAATTGAGCATAAACGACTTACGGAATGAGTGAAAATGGACAAATACGGTGCTACAAAATTCATGTTATCTTAGCTCTCATTCTGAATTGGTGACGGTCGGAAATTATTTCTAATCCTCCAAAAAATTACCATAGAGATCAATTATCATTGCTTACCGCTTACCTGATAAAATATGGTACACTCTTTGTAGTAAAGAATAAAGTAGTACATGTGTGAGTAATGATAGAGTAGTAAATGTGTTTCGAAGGAAATAACCTTGTACCAATTTACCCCAAATCCATCAACTTTAAGAACAATGTGATTTGCTTTCGATACATTTACAAAGTACCATACATGTCTTGTAATTTCTCAATTGCAATTTGAAGAATGTATCAATAAATCAGGATATATATATATATATATATATATATATATATATATATATATATATATATATATATATATATATATATATATATATATATATATATATATATATATATATATATATATATATATATATATATTCTTTGAAGATAGTGGCATATTATTCAAGGATGATATCGATTTTGATTGAAATTCGCGGCTTTCTTTGACCAACGGAGACTCCACAATGACCTTTATCGTCGATTACAGTTTTCAAAGCTCCTTTCCCTCCATTTTATCTTAGCAACTACAGCAAGCTGACTCGCAACTCTCTCATGTATATGGTATCCCAAATATATATGAATCATTCAAGATACATACTGATAGAATATATGTCTTCACTTAACAGAGTAATGGACCAGGTCCCTTACTACACTAATGAAAATAACCAGAAAGTTAAATGCAGTAAAATCAACACAATGATTTTACGTGGAAACCTCCTTGCTTAAGGGAGTAAAACCACGACCTGTCTCACATGATTTTCAATCGTTTTCACTAATCTTCAAAAGCAAAAAGTAAAACACGATTACAACAAGTGTGAGAAGAAGTTTTTAATCTCACGTTTAAGCAATAGTCTCTATTGCTTAACTGTTGACACCCAATTTTGGCCTAACATTTTAAAAATTCGTGATGTTGAAGCTTTATTTATTTAATAGCAAATTTTGGTCCGATGATTTTAAAATTCATACATTTTGAGTCAAATACAAAAAAAAAAATTGACTTTCCCACATTGTCTCTCAAACAATTTTTCAATTTTGCAATCGTCCCACATCGGTATTTCATCCTTTTTGAGGATTTTGGGTTTCTATATAAGCCCACTTCATTCACTATTTTTAGGAGAGGATTTGGAGGGGAAAACAAAAGAATACTCATAAAATTTTTGAGAATTCTTGGTTACCATAGTTTAAATATTTTAAAGTGTTTTTGTGGTTTTTCGAGTTGAGGAGGTGGAGTCGTCTCTTTCAAACTCGGAGTTCCGGTTCGCTGTCCAGAACCAGGTGAGTTTCGGTTCGCTGTCCAGAACCAGGTAAATTCTTTTTTTCTTAGCCTTGTTTTATTTAATTCCCAGCACTTTTATGTTTTCTGTTTATTATATGTAGCTTGTTTTGTTTTTTAGTTTAATGTAGTTCTAAAAGTCAATTAATATTTGTGTTTTTATTGTAGTTTTAATATTAGCATTATTTTACGATTTGATGTTTATTTATTTATTATTACTATTATTTTAAAATTGTTAGTCAACTATTTGCTATCTTAACTTTTCAGGGTTTTGTTATTATTCTATTTTAATGTTATTTTTAATTTTTATATATTACGTTATTGTTGTTTCCATTTCTAATTATGTTATTTTAGTTTGGTTGTTGTTTTCCATATTCTCTTGTGATAAGTTTGTTATGTTTTGTTGATATTCAGTTTATATATGTTATATGTTGATAAGGGCCGATGAAAAATCTATCCGTCGGGTTTAGAGGCCTCCCCATTCTAAAAGACGGAAATCTAATTCAAGTTTATATATATTTTTAGTTGTTGAAATGGCCGATGAAAAATCTATCCGTCGGGTTTGGAGGCCTTTCCATTTTAAAAGACGGAATTTTAATTTAAGTTTATATTAATTTTAGTTGTTGGAATTGGCCGATGAAGAAATTACCGTCGATTTCCAAGGTCTCCCACGTTAATAAGACGAATATTTATTTTTAGTTATTATTTGAGATTTTTACTAACTCTTTTATAAGTGTTTACAGGTACCCAAACTTGCTTCCTTGAAGCCATTCGAAAAAAACTCGAATTATATTTTATTTCATTATTATGTAAATATTGACGTTAGGCAAACCTTAGGCCGATGATTATTATTTTATTTTATTGTGTATATTGTGTGTTTATCATATTTGTATATTATTTTATTTTCTTTTCCTCAATTTGAAAAAAAATGAATTCAGTCGGGAACCACATTTGTGGATTCCGAAGGGTGCCTAACCCATTCCCTTCGGAATAACTTGAACCCCTTACCTAGAATCGAATTGGTTTCGTAAATTATTTAATAGGTTTCCTAGTTTTCCTAAAATTAGGTGGCGACTCTTTTCAAAATTCGTTTATTTTTAAAACTTTGTTAAAATTGGATCAATTAATAATTTTTGAGTTGCCGCAACGTTTCGCCCTATTTTAACAGAGTAGGGATGTAAACATTAACAATCCTAAGTAGACAACAATCTACCCACTAAGCTATCCCACTTGGACAACATAGACTTTTAACACTACCCACTGATTCCTTTATAGTTTCAGGAATAGTTTACAATATAAGAACAAGAGAATATATTCCTAAACAGCTACACTAAAAGCTCCAGAGATTACTGCTGTTCTTGGAATAATTCTGCCTTTTGTTTACTAGCAGCCTTTGCAAATGTTCTTGAAAAGTTCTATCTCAAGTTGCAAACTACCAAAGATGTTTAGGAAAGTGCCTTTTATATGGACAAGTCACTTTCCTTGAACTCTTTGCCATTGGTTGGAGAAGTCTCACTTTCTGACGCCATCGGGAAGTGTGCACCTACTTTCTGTATCGTCTCCAGCTGGCAGTCAAATGACTCGTCACTATGAGAGCCTGGTACCTCTACAAGGTCCCTGGGTTTGTTTCATCTTCAACACTCAAGTAAGAAACCTGGTACCTTTACAAGGTCCCTAAGTTTGTCAAATCATCAAAACTGCAAATAACATTTTCCCCCTTTTTGATGATGACAAACAATGGTCTCAGATCTCCTCCAACTTTGTTCCCCCTTACTATATTTCCCCTCACTGTTTTCCCCTTAACAGTTTTCCCCTCACTGTATTCCCCCACACTGTATGATCATTCAGCTACTTACCAGTTTTACTTCCCCCTTTTGACATCATAAAAAAGATATGCAGTAAACCAATGATGTCAACAGTAATACATAATAAGATCAAAGCTTAAGAAGCAATCAATCAGGAAGGGAAAAGCATTCACAAAAGACTATAATCAGAACAACAGAGGAATAAGTTAACAAGCATTCCACAATAACATTAATACATTAAAATTAAACTGATTATCCAACAACATAAAGATAATCCACAAAAAGAACAACACAAGGGAGGGTTTTTAATAGGCTAGGAAGAGGGAGGAGGATGAGACATGGACTGGATGATGAGAGTGAGTCGTGCATTGGCAGCATCATTATCTTTAATAGCCTTCTCCTGCAAGGCAGTGATCTTAGCCTTCAACTCTGCATTCTCTCTCTTCAGAGCTTGTACCACTGAAGAACCAGGTCCCTCATTCTGTGCAGTAAGCAGTTTTGCTTTGAGTATAGCAATTTCAGCCTCTTTACCACTCAAACGCACAGTGAGCTCCTGAACCTCATGCTTAAGCTGATCCTGATCTTCGATGAGTTGAGCCATCTTGCTCCTGGGATTGCCTCTCCCTTCAATACACTCACACTCGACCAGGGTAATCTCTGAGATAGTCTGTTTAACCGTCCCAACCCTTCCAACACTGAGAGGAATTTGAAAATGCTTGAATACTTCCGTGAGAAAGTACCCGTATCCCATTCCATGAACACCTTTCCTCTCGATGACGGTTTTGTAGATATGCTCAAGCATAAGACCTGGAAGATTCAGGGCTTCGAAGCTACACAACATCTCCATCACAAACAAGTCAGCAGCAGTTGCTGAGGTCCTCTTTTCAGTGCGAGGAAGGAGAACTTTGTTGATGAACTCGAAGACTAACTGGTACTCGCTCTTCATGATTTTCTTATAAATCCCAGCAACCTTGGTTGGTATCTTAGAAATAAAGGAAGCATACTCAGAAGAGCAAGTTCTTCCCAGCACAGACCGGGTCCCCTCTCTAGGCACCCTGAGAATTTTGCTCAACAAACCCTCATCTAGATATACAGCAATGTCATTGACCCGTGTGAGGATACTCCCATCTTCTTTGAATTGAACATTATAATAAAATTCATGCACTTCTTCTTCATAGAGGATGGGGGATTTTCTGTTGAACAAATGCAGCCATGATTGAATTTCAACCATATCGTGAAGAGAGTCCATGCTAGGAAGAGTTATGATTCCCATATCAAAAACTCTCCCAGCCAAGACGGCTTACTTTCTCAGGCTGTCAACAACTTCCTGCATGTTGAAACTCTCATCTCTCCTGACTTGGGCACCAGGTCCCTGTGATCTCTTCCTTTTGCCTCCAGAACTTTTCTTTTTTGACTTTGTGTTTTCAACCTTCTTTGAAACCTTCCCCTTTTTCTTCTCTGCCCTTTTCTTCGTACTTTTCTTTTCCACTTCCTCAGCGGACAAATCAACAACATCAGTCTCAGGTATTTTGAAATTTGATACCTTGAAGATCTTGCACTTCTAACTGCAGCAGTAGAACGTGCACTGGCCTTCAAGGCATCGACCATCAATTTTTGAGCAGCAGACCTAGTGGTAGGTCTTCTCCTAGGGGTCTCTTCTACAACCTTCTCCTTCCCTTTTCAACATATCTCACCTTCTCTTCGCTCAACCTTCCATTTTAAAGGTTCCTCCTCACTTTCAGAGTCAGAGGAGGAGGAAGAAGAATACCTTCCAATATCAGGAGTTTTATCAAAAATTGGTTGAGTGTTTCTTACCTCTTCCCTCTACAAAACGTTAGTTTGCTTAGCCCTTGCTTCTTCCCGCATCATAGCCAAGCTCTCAATCACCAACTCTTCACTTGATGCCAATATATTGGATTCAGATGCCTTATGCTTGTGTAGATCTCCTTCAACGAGATTGTCAGGCAGCATTTCTTGCAACAGACCAGGTCCAGTAGGCAAGCATGTACTGTTTAGATCTATGGCATAGAAGGGATTGTCGGGTGTGTCTTGTTGAGAACTAGAAGGGGCATTGGGTATGGACTGTACAGTATACGGAGAGTAGAAAGCAACTGGCTCTATTTCGCTAAGAGCATTTAGCATCTTTTTAGAGGTAGACGAAGGATAAGACATGTTTGAAGGACAAAGGAAGAAAGGTTTTCAAACAGAGAGAGGAAGAAGAAGAAACAAAGTTTTCCTTTTTAACTTTTCTTTAAACCCTTCTTGAAACAAAATGAATGCTTTCAAAAAGAAGTAAAAAGGGTTTTTAAAGGCGTGAAAAGGTGCCAGGTCCGTGATTGGATGTGTCGCTTGAGTGAGAAGTGATGGGACTAACGGTCAGACTGACCGATGACTGACACGTGGCATTATCAACAGTCATAATTTTCAGTTTCAAATTAATGTAGAAATGCTAACCTGGACAGGCACCAGGTACCATAGCACAGTTACATCCTCATTCCCCAGTTGTTCTAGTCTTTTTCTTTGCTAAGCAAGTCCTTCCTGAAAGTATACCTACAAAAGGTACAAAAAGGATCTTTATTCAGATATTTAATATTCACATAAAGGATACCTGCACTACAGTTTTAGCCATCAAGGGAATTCAACTGTTGGAAGCTAAGAACATCACTTAGAGATCAACATGCCCAACTTCAACCGATTTCTATCAAATTGATCTTTACTGAGAGCCTTGGTGAAGATATCTACAATTTGCTCCTCCGTTGGACAATATGTAAGCACAATATTTCCCTTCTCAACATTATCTCTCAAAAAGTGATGTCTAACATCAATATGCTTTGTTCTCTTATGATGGAATGGATTCTTTCCCATACTAACAACACTAGTATTGTCACATATAAGAGGAATTACTTTGATGTGAATCCCAAAATCTTCCAAGTGTTGCCTGATCCACAACAATTGTGAACAACAGGCTGCAGCAGCTACATACTCAGCTTCAGCAGTTAAGAGAGACACAGAGTTCTGCTTTTTGGTTCCCCAAGATATGAGTGATGATCCAAGGAAATGAGCCATTCCAGAAGTACTCAACTTGTCAACTTGATAACCAGCAAAATCAGCATCTGCAAAACCAACTAGATCAAAAGTGTCACCTGCTGGATAGAAGAGAACCAGGTCCGCTGTTTTCTTCAGATATCTAAGAATACGTTTTGCAGCCTTCAAGTGTGAATCACGAGGACATTCTTGAAACCTGGCACACATTCCAACACTGTAAACAATATCAGGCCTGCTAGCAGTCAGATATAACAAGGATCCAATGATTCCCCTGTACATTGTTTGATTCACAAGAGGATAAGATTCCTCTACTACAAGCTTGGAATTTATTCCCATAGGAGTATCAATAGGTTTAGAGTCAAACATATTGAATTTCTTCAGTAGCTCCTTAATGTACTTCTCCTGACAGATTGAAATCCCATTTGATGATTGCTTGATTTGTAAACCAAGGAAGAATGTCAGTTCACCCATCATGCTCATTTCAAATTCTTTCCCATTAATGCTGAGAATTCTTCACACAAATGTTCTGAAGTAGCTCCAAAAATTATGTCATCCACATACACTTGAATGATAAGCAATTCTTGTTCTCTTTTTAATAAGAACAAAGTATTGTCTATCTTGCCTCTTTTAAAACCATTCTTCAACAGAAACTTTGACAGCCTTTCATACCATGCTCTTGGAGCCTGCTTCAGACCATACAGGGCTTTATTCAATCTGAACACATGATCTGGTAGCTCTGCATTTTCAAAACCAGGAGGTTGCTTGACAAATACCTCCTCTTTGAGATCTCCATTTAGAAATGCACTCTTCACATCCGTTTGATACAACTTGAACCCCATGAATGCAGCAAAAGCTATTAAAATTTTGATAGCCTCCATTCTGGCAACAGGTGCAAAAGTCTCATCATAGTCTATTCGCTCTTCTTGATTATACCCTTGAACCACCAACCTGGATTTATTTCTAGTAATCACTCCATTTTCATCAAGCTTGTTTCTGAAAACCCATCTGGTTACTATTACTGTTCTGCCTGCTGGTCGAGGAACCATGTACCATACCTTGCTTCTTTCAAACTGATGAAGTTCTTCATGCATAGAGTTGATCCAATCTGCATCACCTAATGCTTCTTTCACATTCTTGGGCTCAATAGATGATATGAATTCTTAAAATGCAACTAGATTTCTTGTTTTTGATCTAGTATGAATTCCAGAATTCAAAGGAGAAATGAGATTATCAAGAGGATGTGATGAACTATGCTTCCATCCTGATCTTGGAGCAGACTGGTTGAGTTGATCAGCATATTCTTCTTCATCAAGAGAGACATCATTTTCTGGGGAGTTTGATGTACTCTGGCTGGAATTCTGAGTAGTACCAGGTACCTTATCACATTTTCCCACCTCATCAGTCTCTTCAGGTAGACTATGATTCTGATCATCACAATCATTTTTCAGTTGTTGTCTTGCATCAGCTTCACTTCCTTCAATTTTCTGCGAATTGAACAGTTTGATCACATCATCTTCATCATTTAATCCATTATTCCTCAAGCTTCCATCTTCATCAAATACAACATGAATGCTTTCTTCAATGCATTGAGTTCGTTTGTTGAATATTCTGTAAGCTTTACTTGATGAAGAATATCCAACAAATACTCCTTCATCACTCCTAGGATCAAATTTTGCCAGATCATCCTTTCCATTGTTCAGCACAAAACACCTGCATCCAAATGCTCTAAGATAACTCAGCATAGGCTTTCTGTTGTTGAGCAACTCATAGGGGGTCTTATTCAAAACAACTCTTATCAGACACCTGTTGGTAACATGACATGCTGTGTTAAGAGCTACAGCCCAGAAATTTTGAGGAAGATTTGATTCAATAATCATAGTTCTGGCAATGTTCACCAAGGTTCTGTTTTTCCTTTCCACTACTCCATTTTGTTGAGGAGTTCTAGGAGCAGAAAAATTATGAATCGTATCATTCTCCATGCAGAATTTATCTAGTTTTGAGTTCTCAAACTCAGTATCATGATCAGATCGAATGCTGCAAATGACTTGATTCAATTTGGTCTGAATCATTTTGAAAAACACCACCAACTCTTCAGCTGTTTCTGCCTTTGATTTCAAGAATCTTGTCCATGTATATCTCGAGTAATCATCAACAATCACGAATATGTACTTCTTGCCATTTATGCTTTGAACCTTCAGGGGTCCACACAAGTCCATGTGAAGCAGCTCTAGTTCTTGATGATGTTACTTGCTTTTTAGGCTTAAAGGATGATCTGATTTGTTTTCCTTTAACACATGCTTCACAGATTTTATTTTCAGCAAACTTCAGCTTTGGCAGACCTCGGACCAGGTCCTTAGAAATAAGTTTGTTCAATAAAGATGAGCTTACATGCCCCAGCCTACGATTCCAAAGATCAGCATTCTCATTCTGAGTGCTAAGACATGTCAGGTCATCTCCATGAGACGTTTCTAACTTGGCCACATACATATTTTTACTTCTGCGAGCAGTAAGAATTACCTTCTTTGTAGTTAGACTCATCACAGTGCACTTCTCAGAAGTAAATTTGACTTCATTCCCTTCGTCACAGATTTGAGACACACTCAACAAACTGTACTTCAACCCATCCACATGATACACATTATCGATTGAATCTTCAAGAGATTTTCCCACTTTGCCAACTCTCAAAATGTACCCCTTCTTTCCATCACAAATAGAGACACCTCCTCCTTGAAGTGTCTTGAGTGAGAGGAATTTTTTTACATCACCAGTCATATGTTTAGAGCATCCACTGTCCATATACCAACATTGACTGCTGCTCCTCTCACTCACCTGCACCAAGAGTCACTTGTTTAGCTTGGGAACCCATATCAATTTGAGTTCCCAGAAGGCAGACAAAGGAGTGATTAGATTGTATTTAGTCCAATAAGGTAGATTTTGAAGCTTTGTAACAAAATACATTGGGGTAGTGACAGATTTTTTCTTTGAAAATCTGTGAGTTGAAGCATGCTTTGGAGGACCAGGTCTTTCTTTTGGTAAATTTTGCCTTTCAGCATAATTAGAGAGTCTTTCATAAGAGTTTCTCCAGCTAGCATACTCTCCCTTTAAATGCCCATTCTTACCACAATGAAGACAGAGTAGATTGTCAGACACAAACACATACTTACTGTGAGGATTATAAGGAGGAGTGATGTTCAAACTTCCTAGTCCTTTCTTATTGAAATTACTCTGATTTGTTGAATTTGACAATAACTTTGAGGATTTTGTCCACTTAAGAGATTTTTCAAGTTCTTCCTTAAGTTTGACAATATACTTTTCTAATTTGTTGCTCTTCTCCAACGACAGACCAAGGTTTTTCTTAGAGTTTTTCAATTTTTCTTGAATTTCAACTTGTAAACCATTTGACATTCCATTTAGCTTTTCAACTTCTTCAGTTATCTGATTCAACTGGTTCTTAAGTTCATAATTATCAGACTCTAGAGACACCATTCTTGACATTTTCTCTTCAAGTTTAACTTTGTTTTCAGTTAAACTTGTCAAGTTCAGGGCAGAACTACCGGAAGCCAACTTCAAGATTATTAGGAATCAAAAGGAGCAGACAGATGACTACATTCATGATGTCTCTTTCAGATGTTAACTCAATTACAGAATCAATCATGACTTTTGCCAACGTTCTCAATTTTTTAAGAGAATACTTATCCAAGTCATTTTTCATATCAAGAAGAGTTACCTGGTCGTCCTCTTCTTCGTTTTTTGTATGAGACATGAGATCAAACGTTTCATTGAAAATGGTTTCCTCCTCATGTACAACCACCATAGACACATCATTTGGTTCATCAGAATCTTCTGAATCACTTGAAGAATCACCCCATGCAGCAAGAGCCTTTTTGACCACCAAATCTGCAGCAGCTTTTCGATCTCTCTTACCGAGTACCAGGTCCCTTCTCTTCTCTTTGTCACTTCTTGGCTTTTGATGTTCCTTGTTTTCATTCTTGACTAGAGGACACTCTCTAATAAAGTGCCCAGCTTTTCAACACTTGTAGCATGTATCACCTTGAGTAGCATTTCGAGTACCATTTGTTTCTCTTTTAAAAACTTTGTTTTTTCTCACAATTTTTTGAAATCTGTTGATTAGATATGCCATATCATCATCACTGGAATCTTCATCTGATTTGTACTTCAACATCAATGACTTATCCTTTTTAGCTTCCTTCTTTGATGAATTGTAATTTCGATTCATCTCATGTGTCTTCAGATTTCCAATCAAAGCATCCATAGTCAGCACCTTCAAATCTTTGGCTTCTGTGATGGCATCAACCTTGCTTTCCCAAGATTTTGGAAGAATTCGAAGTACTTTTCTGACTTGTTTGCTTATGCTTATAGGTTCACCAAGACTTCACAGCTCATTTGTAATGGAAGACAATTTTGTGAACATGTCATTAATTGTTTCTCCTTCCTTCATTTTGAAGTTCTCATACCGTGAGGTAAGCATGTCAATCTTTGATTCTTTGACTTGTTCAGTTCCTTCATGAGCAGTCTTCAAACAGTCCCAAATTTCCTTAGCAGACTCACAAGCTGAAACCCTGTTGAACTCATCAGGTCCTATCCCACAGACAAGAAGAGTTTTTGCTTTGTAGCCCTTTTCAATCTTTTTTCTATCAGCTTTGTCATATTTATGTTTGGGCTTTGGAACAAGACTAGTTTTCTTTCCATCGTCGAAACAAACGGTCCATCAAGTACAATATCCCATAACTCGCTGTCTTCAGCCATGAGGTAATCATGCATTCTAAGTTTCAACCAACTGTAGAAATGTCCATTGAAACGGGGAGGTCTTGTCGACGACTGACCTTCTTCGAGATTAAGTGGAGCAGCCATTCTAGAACAAATATCACTTCCTTGGTGTTAACCAAATAGGGAGTGTCTGCTCTGATACCACTTGATAGAATATATGGCTTCACTTAACAGAGTAATGGACCAGGTCCCTTACTACACTAATGAAAATAACCAGAAAGTTAAATGCAGTAAAATCAACCCAATGATTTTACGTGGAAACCTCCTTGCTTAAGGGAGTAAAACCACGACCTGTCTCATAGGATTTTCAATCGTTTTCACTAATCTTCAAAAGCAAAAGTAAAACACGATTACAATAAGTGTGAGAAGAAGTTTTTATTCTCACGTTTAAGCAATAGTCTCTATTGCTTAACAAGCCTAAGTAGACAACAATTTACCCACTAAGCTATCCCACTTGGACAACCTACACTTTTAACACTACCCATTGATTCCTTTATAGTTTCAAGAATAGTTTACAATATAAGAACAAAAGAATATATTCCTAAACAGCTACACTAAAAGCTCCAGAGATTACTGCTGTTCTTGAAATAATTCTGCCTTTTGTTTACTAGCAGCCTTTGCAAATGTTCTTAAAAAGTTCTATCTCAAGTTGCAAAAAACTACCAAAGATGTTTAGGAAATTGCCTTTTATATGGACAAGTCACTTTCCTTGAACTCTTTGCCATTGGTTGGAGAAGTCTCACTTTCTGACGTCATCGGGAAGTGTGCACCTACTTTTTGTACCGTCTCCAGATGGCAGCCAAATGGCTCGTCACCATGAGAGCTTGGTACCTCTACAAGTTCCCTGGGTTTGTTTCATCTTCAACACTCAAGTAAGAAACCTGGTACCTTTACAAGGTCCCTAAGTTTGTCAAATCATCAAAACTGCAAATAACACATACAAATATATGTATCTATGTTTATCTAGTGTGATTCACATGTGTCTGAGATACATACAAAGATATGTATCTAGTGGGATTCATATGTGTCTGAGATACATACTAATCTTGCTCTCCAATCTCGCCTCTCTCTCTCTCTCTCTCTCTCTCTCTCTCTTTATGTATTTGATAGCAAAAATACATGTATCTAGGCATAAGAACGTAAATAATTATAAATAAGTGGTGGTTTATTTTTTTAAAAAAAAATTAGAATGATTTTAAGAGTCCACTTATTTTTAAAGAAAAATTAAGAATACTATTTATTTTTTCAAAAGATTAAAACAGAAATCTAATGAATATATAAAAAAGGGAGTTCGGGGTGTAGAAAATATAGTATAGAAAGGAAAAAGAATGTTGACTATTATTGTTGTATTTTTCCGTATAAAGCTACTGCACAATACCTTCTTATATAGGCTATTGGCAAGTTACAATTTAGGAGAGTTCTACTTGAATTCTGCTTTTGTAAGTTGACTCCTACTAGTAGTACTCAACAACACTTATAGTCCTAATGCAATACATATATAGGAACGTTGATTATTATTGTTGTATTTTTTGGTATAAAGATACTGCACAATACCTCCTTATATAGGCTATTGACAGGTTACAATTTAGGAGAATTGTACTTGAATTCTACTTTTGTAAGTTGACTCCTACTAGTAGTACACAACAAGACTTATAGTCCTAATTCAATACATATATACACTCTCCTAATGCTAACACAACTCTGCTCCTTTGTGCTAGTCTCTAACACTTTACCTCAAGCTAGTGAGAGGTGGATCAACCACTCCCACCTTGCTTCAAAAGGCTGCAAATTGTTGCTTTGTAAGTGACTTGGTGTGTATGTAAGCTAGCAGATCTTGTGATTGAACAAAATGTGTTATGAGATTTCCCTTTGTCACCTTTTCTCGAACAAAATGATAGTTCATCTCCACATGTTTAGTCCTAGCATGTAATACTGGATTCACAGTCATGTAAAGTGCACTAAGATTATCACAGAACAAAATTAGAGTTGTAGTAAGTGTGAAAATCTTTGAGAATATAGGTGATCCATGTAATCTCAGTTGCAGTGGAGGCTAGTGCTCTATATTCAGCTTTAGAACTTGACCTGGCGACTGTTTTATTTAACTTGATGCTCATGAAATGCAGTTAGCTCTTAAGTATATTGTATAACTTGTAAACAACCTCCCAATATGCGCCACAGTTATCCATACAACCTTAGAAGTGACTTTGCAATTAGCCTAAGTCCAAATTGAACTATCCCTCTAACATATCTAAGAATCCTCTTTACAGCGTGAAAGTGCTCACTGTTTGGATTCTGCATGAACTGACTTGTGAGATTCACTGCATGAGTTATACCTGGCCTAATCAGTGTGAGATACTGCATGTTACGACCCGATTTCGAAAACTAAATCTTTTCGAAGCCGATTTCGCAACTTTGGCAATTTTTGTTAAGTTTTTGGAAAAAATTATTATTTAGGGAGTCGCCACTGAATCTTTTAGGAAAAAATAATAAAACCATTTGAAAAGAAATTTTTAAAAGAAAACATTTAAATAAACCAGAGTCGAGAAAGGGTTCAAATAATTCTCTAAGTAAGGGTTTAGGCACCTTAGAGAATTTGCTAACGCGTGGTATACCGACGAATTTTAAAGTTGACTAATTTATTTTAAAAAAAAAATAGATTACTTAAAAATCTTATTTATTTATTATTGTTATTTTTGAAAATGAAAAATCTTTTGATACTTGTACATTTGTACTCCAAATATTAAAGTGTCAAATGTAAAATTCTAACTTAACAATTTATCTGAGTCAAGCTTTTGAGTCAAACAATCAACACAATCACTAAGACATGGATTTGAAAGCTAAATACTAACTCTGAAAGAATATGGATAATTCTCAAGTTAGTTTTGAAGCTTAGATCGCCTAACTCAAAAGAGGTTTGAAAATTTGAATACTTGAAGCAAAATAAGTAACAAAATAGCGATGTCATTAAAAAACCCCCAAAGGATTCATCTAAGTTAATAAGAAGGGTTAGATGTCATAATAACAAGCAAGATAGACAAGTAATAGAAAGAAAAATTTGGACTTCTAGTCCAAATTCAGGTGTGTTGCCTCCTTCTCTTCTTTGTTGCATCTGCATTTTTTAGATTTGAGCCCTTAAATTTCTTGGACTTAGGTCCAAATTCCACCTTCCAACCCTTCGGGACTAGTGCTGAATCCTTGTTGCTATGTTGCTGCTATTGATTTGGGTTTTAACCCAACAATATTAGCTCCTTTATTGCGACTTGAAAGAGATTGACTCGGAGAGAATCGAATGCAAAGGTATGGGGATTCCAAGTGGACTCAAACAAGATAGTTCATGCAAAGAAAAGGAGGAAAATAAAGATTATCCAGATGATCAAGTTATGAAATAATTGTTGCGGAAGTCGAATATATAGAGAGTGATGGAATCACAACTACTATATCTAAAGGTACATAATAAATAGTAAATGAGACAACAATAAAAAAAACACCAGGAATTAACGAGGTTCGGCAAACTTTTTTTTTCTTTTGCCTTCTCCTTTGACACAACCAACCAATGTTTATCTCACTCCAAAAAGAGTACAAGTGAAATTCTACAAGAGAGAAAGAAGAACAAATGCCTTAGGAGATGAGAAGACAAGTGAGAGGTGTGTTACAAATGAATTAGGAGGTACCTATTTATAGGAGTAAATTCTTCCTATTGATGTCATCCATGACATCATAATATGTTAAAATGTCAAGATTTACCTTGTGAAATCAATTTATTGTTCACCTAAATTTCACCTACAAAAAGGTACTATCTTGAGTTTTCTACCAATGAAGAATTATCCTTCTAACTACCATATTTTCTCATTAATCCATTTTTGAATCTTGTCAAATTTATCAAATCTCCACCTTGGCAAAATTCTTCATTTTCAACTTTCTCTCAAAAACAATTTTGATTGTGTCTTCAACCTCAATCTTCAATGTTAAACAATGTTTATCAAGTTCAAACAATGTTGAAACCTTACCACAGTCACCACTTTTGTCAACATATCAGCAGGATTATCTGTAGTATGAATTTTCTGCATTATGACTCCACCATCTTCTATGATGTATCGTATGAAATGATATCGGACGTCAATGTGCTTCGTTCTTGCTTCATAAATTTGGTTCTTTGATAATTGAATAGCACTCTGAGTATCACAAAATATTGTGATTCCTTTTTGTCAAATACCAAGCTCTCTAAGTAAGCCTTGAACCAAATTGCTTCCTTCGCAGCCTCTGTAATTGCCATGTACTCTGCCTTAGTGGTAGACAAAGCAACTGTTGACTGCAAAGTATACTTCCAACTAACTGGTGCATTTGCAATAGTGAAAGCATAACTAGTAATTGATCTTCGTTTGTCCAAATCATCTGAATAATCTGAGTCACAATATCCAATAAGATATTGACTACCTTTCTGCTCGAAAACCAAACCAA